>CM040122.1:184417225-185617225 GCA_022559845.1 Amorphophallus konjac | reverse complement strand
GATGCTTGAATAGGCGCGTCTCATGTGTTTGCTCATTGGTTTAATTGAATTTGGTTTCATTCTGAGATTGCGTCCAGCACTTGAGTTTTTATTTGGGCATTAATTGTAGAAGGATACATTCACCCCCCTCTGTATCCGGGCATTGCACCCTAACAATTGGTATCAGAGCCGGTGTCTGCCTAGAAGGTCCAGCGACCTGCAGATCCGATCTTGTAGTCTTCGATGCTTATCTTTTTTTAGTGCATCAATACTCTTGTTGCCTCGAATCTACTTGCTATTTGTTCCCATGGCTAATCCACCGATTTTTAGTGGTACACACTTCAGTGCATGGCTTGCTAATCTAAAGAGTTATGCTAAATCTATTAATCCAGACCTGTGGAAAGTAATTTCACACGGTCCTCATGAACTACCAAAGAAAAAGTCCAAATGGACTGACAGGCATACCTCCTTGCATGAAGAGAATCAGAAAGCTTTTAATCTGATGAAAGCAGCTATTGACAGAGCATTATGGTCTTGTCTTCATGATTGCAGTTCTGCTAAAGATATTCTGAACATGCTGAAGCGAATTCAGAAGACAAAGAAGGACAGCTGCATGATGGCTGATAGAAATAATCAAGGCAGCATTCAAGATGAAGATGATGAGGTAAATCCTTTTGAAAATTATACTGTAGATGATTGGGAAAATGCATATGCTGAATTGCTAGAATCACATGAGAGCTTAAGAAGTCAGTATAAAAAGTTGAAAAAGAATACTGGGTTAGAAAGGTCTAGATCCCCATGTGAAAATTGCTCCAGTATCAAGCAACTTCATGATACCTGTCTATCTGATATTCGTAGGTATAAAAATCAGAACGAAAACTTGATGAAGGAATGTGAATGTCTAAAATCTGATCTAAATAAGCTGAAATCTGAAGATAATTCTCTTAGAAAGTTCTCCAAAGAAAATGAAGAAAGTTTAGAGAAACTGAAAAAAGAGAACATTCTGATGATTGAGAAAATTGAAGCCATAAAATTTGTGAATGTGGAATTACAGAAAGATATTGAAGAGAAGGAAAAAGATTTGAAGAAATTTATGGCTGGAAGAAAACTTGAAACTAACTCAGAAGATCAGATTTTAATAAATGAGTTAATTCAGAATGACAAGCTTAAGGAAGAAAATGAGAAGTTAAAAGTGCTGAACTCCACTATGTCTGAGAGGCTTTTAGCTTTAGAAAAAGGAAAATCTGTTTACTTTGAAGAATCTGAAAAAATGAAAAATCTGGAACAAGAAGTTGAGGATTGCAAAATTGCAAACAAAGTGCTAAGTGAATGTGTAAATTGCAATGAACAAGAAATTGCCAGTTATGAAATACACATCGTTTCTCTGGAAAATGAAATTGAAGATTTGAATAAATCCCTGTCAAAATTTGTGAAAGGACAAGAAAATCTGGACAGGTTGTTAGGTGTTAAGGTCAATACTCAAAAGGAAGGGTTAGGCTACAACGATATAAATAAAAAGGCTTTCAAAAATAAGCTAATGACATCTTTTATCAAAGCATCAGATGTAGCCACCACCTCAGAAAATAAACAACCAAATGTTCAGAAGAATCAGAAACAAACAAAAGTTATTGATAAGGTCAGTCATGTGAAGAAAGGATTGGATCACACTGAAAATGTGCATGCTGTAAAACACACTGATATACCGAGACATGCACATAAGAGGGAAATCATGAAATGTCATTACTGTCACAAGATAGACCATTTGATGCATGAGTGTGAATTAAAAGAACTGGATGATTTAAATGCTGAAATGATGGATGTTGGGAAATATCATGATAGAAATCCTGCTGCTCATTCAAAGAAAAGTGAATGCTCGCATTGTGGTAGATTAGGCCACACCTTTGTTCAATGTTGGTTTGCTAATGGAAAGAAAAAACCACTCTCACATCATGCTAAATCTTATGCTAACCAACATGCTCTTAATATCAACAAAACTGCTTCTCTGAACCAGCATGTCAAATGTTTTAATTGTAACAAGCTTGGGCACAAGGCCACTGAATGTTGGGCAAGCTTTTTTAGAAGAGAGTCCCCTTTCTGCTCCCATTGTGGGAAGCATGGCCATGCAGTCAAGGACTGCTGGCATGTCCAGGGTAGGAATAGAAAGTTCAAAGAATTTGGTAGGAACAAACATGTTCTTAAAAGAATTCATGTTTGCTCAAATTGCAGAAAACCAGGCCACCACGTTGCTGCTTGCTGGGTGGCTGGTCATGAAAGAAAAAAATTTCATAATTATAACAGAAACCCTCATGCTCACTCTTATAATGCTCAAGTTCATGCTAGTGTACATAAGAGGAACATGAAACCTGCTAGTTCATGCCACTATTGTGGGCTGTCTGGGCATTCAATGCATAACTATTTTATCATGAACTCTGACGACTATTTGGCACAGAAAAGGATGCAGGCAGTCCCAAAAGGGGCCAATTACTATGCAAGACCCAAGACCACTTGGGTACCTGCTAGTGGAAAATAGGAAGGTGCCTGACAGGTGTGCCTTGGATGGAATAAAGGGGTAATAAACCAGGGCACATAAAACGACCCCATGCCTGAACGCTTCAGGTAAATCTACTGCTGCCTTCCTAATCTGAATTCAATTCTTAATCCATCAGACTGATGATTGTTGTTGAACATATAAACTGCCTGTTTTAGACTAGACATGATTATCATGATTAGAACAATCTTACTTGTCTGGCATGCCCTTTGATCATCATGTTTGACCATTATGGTATATCAAATAGTAAGCTATCAAAGGCAGGGAAAATCTGTCTGGAGGTGCTTACTATGTGTGAAGAGGTCCTTCAGACCAAGTGCTCCGCCTAGTACCATAGGTCATTCTACTGAACAGGGCAGCCTGAATGTGCATGAATCACAAATTCATTTGTTTAGTTTTCATGGCAAACACTGCATGCTCTCTGGGGAAGCTTCATGCTCATAGTCAGGGGGAGGCATGCTATTTTTGACTCGTGCTCATTGCATTACATTCCACTTATTTGAAAAACCATAAGTTTGCTTCAACGTATTGCATTTCAACTGATAGCATGCATGTCATTCAATAAATAATTAACATTTCCAAGAGTTGTGTGTGAGATGTCCTTGCGTGGGCTGAAAAGGAGCTTGTCAGGTCATCTGGTATCTGAAGAACCTTTGTCTGCCAGTGTGGTTAATTGATGCTGAGTTCAGTCATCTCATGAGGTTGCAGCTTATTGCTCAAGAGCACTCTCTGGTTACTAGATTGAATTTCTTAGGAAGATTTTATTTGTGAGCTCCTTGGTCTTTACTCTCTAGAGTTATCTCTCACTTGCTGCTTTGCTGTATGGAGTGCTTCTCATCTCATCTCATCTCTCTCCATTTTGTTTGTCACCTTCTTATCCTTGTCTTATCCCCTTTGGTTCAGGAATTCTCTTGAAGGAAAATTCCTTCTTATAGCTTTGTCACTCTTATCAGATTTGATCAGAATACCTTAAACCACCCAAAATCTATTGTAACAAGTTATACCTGTTAATAAAGAACTTTAATGTATGGGGGTTATATTTTGTCCTTTAATCCTTCCAAGGTATTCCTCAATTGTTGGTCAACACATTGTAAAAATTTCTGTTAAATGGAAAAGCCTTGCTGAGGATTTCGTTTTAACTGTAACTTATGTGAAGATGGCTGTGAGATAAAAAATTGTGTTAAGTAAGGGTTCTGTCTTGTGTCTAAGATCTTGAGAGGTGCTACCAGGGAATACGCCATACCTTGTGGCAGAGCAATGGCAATTGTGGAGAAATAGATATTCTAGATCAAAGAAGTCTAGAGGTTCTGTCATGATACAATTAGCTATCTCTGTTTTTTTTATTGAAAAGTTGAAAAAAAAAAGAAGGGGAAAGAATAGTCAACAAAAAATTCATTGGTTTTCATTGGCATAAAGGTAGCCTGTCCTGAGTAACCAGGGATTCTGGTGTCTTATAAACATGTCTCCTTGTGTAAAAAGGGACAATTCTACCTAGTGCTCAACAAATTGGTTGACTCTGTATGCCCTCTCTTGTCCTTTAAATGAAGTAATGAACCGTGCTTAACTATCTATTTGGTATTTCTTTGCCTGACAAACATAAGGAGTATTTTAATCGTAACCTTCTCTAGGCTAAGTACCTTTAACAGCTAGTTTTGTGATCATGTTGATTTAACGTCTTGAGGTAACTGACCAAGGTATTCGGAAGAATATAATATATCCATATATTGAAGAGCGTACTTTAACGGTCAATGGCTGTGTTACATATTGAATAAGGGCAGTCTGGGTATTCCTGAAAAAGTTCGATAAGAGTATAAAGTGACCCCCCAAAACCCTTCTTGTTCCTCAAGGTTACATCCATAAACCCTCGCGTGCCCTTGCCGCTTCCTGTGTCTCCCGTGTCGATACGTCTTGTATGCTTCTTCAAACCCTTCTCTCCCGCTCATTCTTCTTCACTAAAATCTCATCTCCACCACAGAGTTCTCCTCCGTTCTTGGCTCTAGCTTCATTTCCAGCAGCAACCAGCAAGAAAGAGTTGATACTCTGAGAGTTACGACAAATGGATCAGCCAGAATCCGTCGCTCCTGTGGAAAGGAAGAGGAAGGGAAAAGAAATAGATGAGGAGCCTTCGTCCAAGCAGCAAAGATGTCTTGAACCAGAAACAGCTGCGGAAATGTCTTCAGCACAAGGTACTAGGCCCTCTCAGTCTACCGTGTTTTTAGAGAGTGGGAAAATCATTCCTCCGAGGATAGTAGATTTCGGAGATGAAACCCTGGTTTTGAAGTTTCCAGAACTTTTGGAGATTCTTGAGTTTCAGGAATGGAGGAAATTCCTAGAAAACCACCGTCTCTATTACCCTAGCCTGGTAATGGAATTTTACAATAATTTGTCTTTGAGCCGAGATAAGTCTGCTTTGATCTCGTCTGTTAAAGGGGTTGAGATGACAGTAACATGTGACTCTCTCCACAAAGCTCTTAGTATTCCAGAAAAAGGGGAAGTGGAGAGAGGATATAGATATAGTCTGCATGAAGCCTTTTCGGTCATTACTGGTAAACCCAGTAACATTCATGACAAGGGGCAATTGAAGCTGAAAGCTTACCAAACCTCGTCATTTCCCCCTCTTCACAAGCTTCTTCAAAACATCATTGCTTCAATTGTCACCCCACAGACTGGAGCTAGAGGAAGAATCACAGACACACAGAGGTTCCTATTGTTATGTCTGATTCAGAATGTAAAGATCTGTTTGCCTGAAATTATTTTTAATGTCATGAAGGGGTGTATTGGATCCAAAAGACATCTGCCCTACGCCGCCCATTTGACAGACATCTTCAAGTATTCAAAGATTCCCTTGGATGGAGAGGCCATGTCAGAAGTTAGGGCTCGAAACATTTTTAACATGAATTTTGTTTCAGTATTTTTAGGGTTGGAGGGCTCTTCTCTCTTGGGGCAGGTTAAGGCCCAGAAAGTTAAGGAATCACAAGCTCAGGGGGAGCTTCTGGAACACCCTCAAGATTCAACCCAAACAGTTTTAGCATCAGCTTCTGAGGTTGCTCTACAGGAAACACCATCTGAACAACCACAGTCTACTATGTCTGCTGCACCCACTGAAGTATCTTTTTCTTTTCAGAGGCTTGTTGAGATTGCATCTGAAGAAGTCAGGTTGTCTGAAAACAGCATTCAGACTGATCTAGATACAAACATTGATGGTCTGTTTGATTCTTTTGGGAAGACATCAGAAGAAGTGAGGGTGCCCGTGGAACAGCCTGATCAAGAGCAAGAAAGTAATTATCAAGAACTTGCTGATTTTGTTACTGTCATTCTAAG
Organism: Amorphophallus konjac; assembly: GCA_022559845.1. Taxonomy (NCBI): domain Eukaryota; kingdom Viridiplantae; phylum Streptophyta; class Magnoliopsida; order Alismatales; family Araceae; genus Amorphophallus; species Amorphophallus konjac. The sequence continues at coordinate 185,611,377 of CM040122.1, read as the reverse complement.
AGAAGCTGTGGAGAAAAGCTTGGAAGAGGCTGACAACGTGGTTACATCTGAAATTCTAGAACAAGCACCTGTTGAATGTCCTGCAGATCATGATCTCATGGAAGAAATAGTGGATGAGTGTCAGGAGAAAGTTCCTGTCATAGACCTAGAAACAGAATCATCAAGTGAAGAAGAGGCACCTGAAAATGTAGTTCCTGACAAAGACATCCAAGCTGAAGATGAAGATCAGGCTCCAGCAGTAGACAACCAAACGCCAGTGCAAGAAGAAACAGGTGAGAGAACTGCACCTGGCTGTGAATCTTTTGGTACACCTCTAGGTCAACCTCGACTTCTATCTGCTAGGGCGCCAAATATTGAAGAACTTCTTATAAATTTGACTCAGCAAATGCAAAGACAAGATAAGAAAATGGATGATCTGCTCACGTATGTCACTCTCAACATCAATCAAGTTCATTCCAGGCTACTGAAGCTTGAAATTTCTCTCCTAACTGAATGGAAAAGGTTTCTGTTAAACAAGAAAGCTTCAGATGATGCCAACAGGTCCTTGATGTCAGGCTTGCAGGAGGCATGTTCAAAGATCGCAACAGCACTTCGTGAATTACAAGATGCTCAAATTTCCTCCTTTAAGTCATCTGCCAGCATTATAAATCACTGTTTTGAGATCATGACATCCTTAGAAGTTTTGAAGGGGTCATTTAGTGCCCTAGGTCCTGATGTCCAGAAGATCTATGATAAATTGATCGCTTTCGTATCAGAAATGACAACTCTGACTGACAGATATGAAACTGTTAATATTCGCCAAGAAGACATCATTTCTGAAGTGGCAAATGTCAGAAGCGCTGTGGTGTATTGGCTAGCTGAATTGTCCAATGACCTGAAGGAATTTCAATCTGTCTTGGGTTCAGCCCCTGGTCAGGCTTCCTCTAGCAGAACTCCACCTCAAGAATATACCTCTGCTGCTCCTAGGGGGAGACCACCACAAGGCAGGCCGCGTGGCCCTTCCAGCAGACAAGCCAGATTTTTTAATCCTTAAAAAGACAGTGATCTGTATCTTGTTGCCCATTTTGAGGCTCTCTCTCACACTCTTGGATTTGTTAATTACATCTCATATCACTTGCATTTCTGCCTCCTTTTGTTTCTTTCTTTTTGATGTTGCCAAAGGGGAAGAATTGTGATCTTGCATTTTGAAATCTCCACGTGCATATATCAAAGGGGGAGATTGGTTTTCAATTATAGCATGCTGGTTGCTTTAATTTCTCAAACTATTTTCTTTTTGATGAAGTCAAAGGGGGAGAATAGTTTGAGTCATCAGACTTCTCAAATGACTCACTGTGTAGTGTTGCCATCATCAAAAAGGGGGAGATTGTTGTGCCCCTGTGGTTTTGATGATGGTTTTAATGGTGGTTTTGATGTTTGGCCTTTGTAGTGAGCTATTCACTGTGAGTCATCTTGTGTGAGTCAAATCGCTAGTATTCACTTTCTGATCATAATGCAGTTCTTCATTAGTTCTAATATGGCATTGCATAATTGACTACGTTCAGTCATGTTATACATTGGTCTTCAGGCGTCCCAAGTATGCATATTGTTTCAGGTTCTCCAAGTCTATACAATGAAGTCTGATCATTGCATTTGCATTCACAATGTCTTCACATTTGAAGTCTGTACATCGGACTGCTTCTTTTGAAGTCTATACATTGTGGCCTTGAAACTTCAAGTATATACACCTTCAGTTGAACGCAAAGTGTATACGTTGCAGCGTTAACTCATTGGGCTGCAGCGTCAACTCAGCAAGTATGCACATCGTATTCAGACTTTCAAGTCTATACACTCCATCTTCATAGGTTTCAAGTCTGTTCAGCATGCCTTTGTATTCACAGCCTTTAAAGTCTATACATTGGTTCAGACTCCTCAAAGTCTGTACAGCGTGAAGTCTAAACATTATTCTCAGGGCTTGTCTTCGTGCCGTTTTGTTCCATTGCGTGCAGAACATTGCAGCACCTCGTGTTGCCTTCTGTGCCACCTCGTGTCGTTTCTTCAGTATTTAGTTGCTCATCTCGAGTCATCCTTTTTATTTTTTCTCTTGTGTCTTCGTGTCATTTACTATAGTTACTCGAGTTATTTTCCTGCTTTCTTTGTTTTATCACGTGTCGTTGTAGCCGTTCCTGTCTTCTGTCCTCGTGTTGTCTTTCCTAGACCCCGTGTCTTTCTTGCTTTGTGACCACACTTCGTGTCAGTTTCTATTTTCGTCTTCGAGTTGGTTTCAGTCCAAGTTGTTTGTTTCGTGTGTATTCAAGTCCTTTTAGTAAGGTGTCGTTTCACCTCGTGCCATTCTCTTTACTGTTTGTTATGTCGTGTTGCTTTTGTATTCGTGTCTTTGTGATTATTCTTGTGTTTATGTCCTCGTGCTGTTTCTTTCTATCTTCGTCCAGGTTTCCTCTGATCGCGTGTCTTTACCACCATTTTATTCCGTGTTATTTCCTTCTCACCTCGTGCTGTTCTCTTCTGACTTCGTGTCGTTTTCCTTGTAGTGTTAGCTTTATTATTATGTATCTCGTGTCGTTCTCTTTGTAGTATTTGTTTTGTCACCCTTGAACCTCGTGTCATTCTCTTTGTAGTGTTTGTTTTGTCACCATTGTATCTCGTGTCGTTCTCAGTATAGTGCACCTCTTGTCGTTCCTACGTACCTCGTGCCGTTTCAGCTTGAGTGTCAACCGACTCAGTTCAGGTAGATATATATAGCGAACTCTGAGTATTAATGGTCTTTATCTCCTTGCAGGTCCGAGGAAGAATATTCCCCAATAACTGGGCTGCACGTGATCCAATACTAGAGGAACAAATTCGAAAAGGGCACGTGGCAGGAAGGTTCTGGATCGAGCGTGGGAGGCACACGCACTTTGTACCCTATCCTCCTGCTGGCTGCTGATATAAAAAGAAGAAAGGCTGATCGAGCAAATGGTGAGAGTGTGAGCCAAAAAGAATAGAGGAGCAGAGATCGAGAGAGAAAAAGAGCAGAAGAAGAGGAGAAGAGAAGAGACAGAGAGTGCCTACGAAAGAGGAAGAAGAGAAAGAGAGAGAGAGAGCTCGTGAGGGTTAAGAGAAAAAAGAAAGTGAGAGAGAAGAGAAGAGGAAGAGAAGCTTACCTGAAGATCTGTCTACTGGACCTTGGATCAAATCCAGGCCAGTCAGCTCCATGTGAGCCACATCTGTGTTATCTTTCTTTACAGCTTTCTGATCGCTGTGTATTTTTCCTTTCTTATTTTTTCCTTTTTCATTTGGTTAGCTTTGTACTTCGTTCCTCTGGACTGAGGTCGGGTTTCTCCTGTGGTCTCAGGAGAAGGGAGACTAGTCTCCAGTTCTGGGCTTGTGGGTTGCAAGTCCAGGGGTCCCTCAGGTTAGGAGGAAGAGAGGCTCTGCCTCTGGTGGGTTGCTGGTAGCAGAGTGCTACTGGCTGGTTCACTGGTAGTGGGGCTGCTACCAGTGGGGTTCCCTCTTGGTATAGAGGAAGAGAGACGCGAGTCTCTGGTTTCTAGTGACCGTGGGTTGCTAGAGGTTCCCTCCAGGTAGGAGGAAGAGGGGAGTTTGTTCCCCTGGGTAAGCTGTGTATCAGCTTCTGTTGGCAAGCTGTGTTGCCCAGCTGTTAGTGAAGTCTCACTTGGTTTGAGTGTGGGGTGGATGTAGGTCTGGAGGATCGAACCACCTAAAAATCTCTTGAGCAGTGGTTTGCATTGTGAGTGTGCTTCTGCTAGATGCTTGAATAGGCGCGTCTCTTGTGTTTGCTCTTTGGTTTAATTGAATTTGGTTTCATTCTGAGATTGCGTCCAGCACTTGAGTTTTTATTTGGGCATTAATTGTAGAAGGATACATTCACCCCCCTCTGTATCCGGGCATTGCACCCTAACACCAGCATCCCCCACTTCGGCCACGGCCCCCTCGGTTCCTGCCGAGGGGAGAGCCGGGTCGGCACCGCTGCCAGTCGCAGGAGCATGCTCAGCCCCCTCGGTCCCGGCCGAAGGAGGAACCGAGCCCGCATCGTCGCCGCCCGCAGGGGCAGCCCAAACCTCCTTGGCCCCCTCTGACTCGGCCGGTGGGAGAGCTCGCCCGGTAGGTTAAGCCCCATCACGCTCGGCGGAGGGGCGAGCCGCGGCAAGGTCGCCCTCAACTGCGGGCACGACCCCGGCCTTCTTGGCCCACTTCCTGGCCCTCACAGCGGCCCGGATCATACCCTCCACAGGGTCCTTGCACTTGGACCCCCGCAGTCTGGAGGATTCACCCTGGGCCGCTCCCTTGCCCTTATCTCTTGTTCGGGAGCGACCCACGGGAGCAGCCGGTTCATCAGGAGCCGAGTCATCACCAAGCTCGATCACCTCTGCGGCCTCCTTCAGAGCTTCCCGCCTGGTGTCTGCACGAAGAAGAAGACATATTCAGGAAAAGAAAGATGACCCCCACATCCGAAGGAGAATCTAGTTTGTGGCACCTGAGCCCGACGGATGCAGCCGCGTAAGAAGACACCGCTCGATATTCTCTGGAGTAACCAGCTCTTCGGTGGATTGGCAGTGCTTCAGCAAGATGGCTGCGTATTTATCCACATGTGGAGGGAGCTCATCCTGCCTAGGAGGGATATTCGGATGGAAATTGGGGATTACTGGGCACCTCCAGGTTTCCTCCACTGAACAAATCCCCACCGAGAAGAATTGAGTCTTCCACCGCTTATGGGAAGAATCCTTCGCCGCCAAGGAGATGCAACTCCTATTCCGCCTCGCTTGGATGAAGTAGAAGCCCTTCCCAGCCGAAGGATGTACTTTCAACTCAAAAAAATAGTGAAAGAGGTCCAAGGAAGGAGAAACCCCACACTGGCGGCAGAGAATGCGGAAGGCGGAAAGAAGGAGATAAGAGTTGGCTACCAAGTGAATGGGCACCAACAGGAAAAAATTGAGAAGCTGAAGAATGAAAGGTTCGAAAGGAAGGCGGAATCCACCCTTCCACGATAGAAGAAACATACAGATGTGGCCTGTATGAGAGTCCAGGCTCGTCTCGTATGGAGAAGCTGCGGCAAAACTGAACTTGTGGGGTAGGCGATACTGGTGCTCCAGCCTCCTCACATCCGCCTCCCCCAGTTCACTACAGTTTGGAACTGGCACCCTCGCCACTGGCTCGTCCTCCCACTCCTCAGCCTCCGAGCGCTGGTCCGCCATGGAATCCGGAGAAGACTCTGAGGAAAGGTGATCTCGAGACTCTGAAGACTCCGGGGGAGGAGGAAGCCACCGGACTACCTCCGCGGTTATCTCCGCCAACTCCTCAAACGCCGTTGCAAGCCTTTGCTCTTCCGTTACGTCCTCACGGCGCATCGAAGAGCCCCAAAAGAAAAGAACGGAGGAGACCCAAAACCCTAAAGACGGAGGGAGTCTGGAATGACAACAAGCGCCCAATGCCTATATCCCCACGCGGGAGGCGGTGCGTCGTTCCGACCTCCGAGAAAAGGGGGCCCCTTCAGTTCAAATCCGTCAGGATCATCATTAACACGGGCCCAGGCGACCACGACACGTGGCTTACTAACACCGCCAGATCTCCACCCACCTGAGCCACGCTGGTCCAAAACCCCAAACAGCTACTCTTCCGAGCTTACTAAAGCTCGGGAGTAGGAGGGGGACAAGTGGAGAGGGGGATTTCTATAGCCCATCTAAGAGCAGTCGAACTAGGCCCATCAGGACCGAACAAGGCTCAGCTCATCCAAGTGACAGCCCCACAGGGCCCACTTAGGCTAAAAAGCCCAATAAAGATTACTCGGGATCCCACCCTTCCTCGGCGGCCCTTAGGCTCGGAAGGCCCGAGCGTCAGAACGGAGGAAGACCCATGCCCGAGTTGTCCCTTCATCGGGATAGAGGCAAGCTCCCTGCGCCCACTCCGACCTGACTTCGTCCGAGCTATGCCTATCGCCCGGACAGGGCTGGCACCTTTTATGCTCGGACCGACTGACGAGTGCTTGTCCATGCAGCCGTTGAAGAGCCCTTTATGAGCAGGAGTTTATGAGGATAAAGGATCCATGATCCCTCAAGGCCATGAAGATCCCACGATGAGGACGTAACGATCCCATGATGAGGACGTAACTCTCGCCTGAAACTCCTCAGCTTACGGGACTCATAAGGTGAGCACACTATATAAACCAGGGACTCCCTCCAATTGAAGGTAAGGGCAATATACGCCTAAAACTCCCTGAGCAGGAACCACTTCACCACCTTGGTGTTGGGGGATCTCGTGCACCTCTTTCTACCTCCTTCCATATCTTCTACCATTGCTCTACTGACTTAAGCATCGGAGGGTTTTCCCCAGGGAACCATCCCTGGGCCTCCTGATTCGTTTCCCTTTCTCTGCAGTTCACTATTCAGTGATCATCTTCCCAGCTCAGGACAAGCGCGAGATCACGCCCCTTCATGTGCATACTTTGTCCAAGTATAGATAAGGTCGGTCCATATTTTGTCCAAGCATAGATAAGGTCGGTGCATATTTTGTCCAAGCCTAGATAAGGTCGGTGCATGTTTTGTTCAAACAAAGATAAGGTCGGTGGATACTTTGTCCAAGCATAGATAAGGTCGGTGCATACTTTGTCCAAGCCTAGATAAGGTCGGTGCATGTTTTGTTCAAGTAAAAATAAGGTCGGTGCACATTCAGGGTCGGTGCATGTTTTTTACAGAATAAGGTCGGTGCATGCCTTGACTGCTCCAAATTTCAGAACCTCAGAAAAAGAATATTTTTAGAGGGCAAATTAATTCCAAAAAATCTGAAAAATTAGAAAATGATATAAAATCATGTTAAGTACTCACTGTAAAAGTTTTGTGCTCACAAAAAATATGTACCCATAATTATGAATTATTTTCTTCGCATGGGTGGCCAAAAATATAAACCTATGTTCTAAATTCTAGAAACATGAAAATAAAGTGTTTTGTAAGCCATTTTTGTTTCAGAAAAATCTGAAAAATTAGGAAATGATAAATGTGTAAGTTGGTAACTTACTGTAAAAATTTCATTTTTGTTAAAATTTTGTGCTTAAAATTATGAACTGTTTTATACGTATGTGTAGCTTGGAAATAAGCTGGTTCTGCTCTGAAACCTATAGTATTCCTGAAATATGTGGAAAAAAAAATTAAATTGTTATATTGGCTATATATACACTGCTGCCATAGAAGGGCCTGGAGCCAAACCATAGAAATGTCCCTATGGGGAGGCTCAATCCGTTCTGGCCTCGAGGGCATGAGGTGAAATCTTGGAGGTGGATAAATTCCACTGGTTAAGGTGGGAAGGGCTTTCCCCGGTTCTGCACAGTAACCAAGACTCGTCTCCATTGCCTAGGAGGCTGAGTATATGACTGTTCTGACCTTCTAGTGGTGGTTTGGGCACTGTGTCTGGCCACATATATTATATGAAATTCTGTCTCTCTACCTGAAATCTAAAAATGCAGATGATTTCTGAACTGTGAAATTCTGAAGTTCTGTTCTCTGAAATCTTTTCAATCATCTGCAAATTCTGAAATTTCTGTTCTGTAATCTAAAATCTGAGCATGTATAAGAGTTCCGAAAATAAGACTATTGTCACATAAACACTTGTTTCTATATTAAACTTGTTTTTTGTCATCGTCAATCTGATTTCAGATATTCTATGTCTTATAAATTTCTGAAAATTTTATTTCACCCTTGTAGTAAGTTAGGCATGGATAAAGGAGCAAATTAAAAGTTAGTAACTTGCTGAGTCTATTTCTAAACTCACACTTGTTAACTATTTTCAGGTGATTCCCTCGGCGAGGACGAGGAGTTAGCGCGTAGTGAATCCGAACGCGAAAATTTGGTGTAGTCTTTAGAGATTTGTATCTTTATTTCCCCTTTGAGGTGATTAGTTGTTAGAACAATTTGAAATTTGTAATAATGAACTACTTTTTGTTGGGCTGTTGAGATTTTGAGGAATGGAATTAACTGATGGGCTTGAATTTTCTTCCGCTTATTATTATTCTCTTTATTTATGTAATTCTTCAACCAGTTTTCTGTTCTGTTGGATTTTTCCCACTGTGGCATTTCTCCTAAATTCGATGGGAGTTGGGAACTGAACCGGATTACAAGGCGGGGTGCTATAGGAAGTGGTATCAGAGACAAGTTGAGAATTTACATAAATAAACTATCCATCAGCCAGATTCCTATCCCAAAGTCTAGATAGCTTCACAAGTTAAAAGAAATGGCGTAATAATAAAGTAGCTTAACCTCATTAATCCACTATGTTAATAGGATTATGGCATCCCGTGGTCGCCGAGCTGCTGCCCATGCTCGTGAGGAGGAGTCGAGGAGAGCTGGTGGTGCTGCTGCACTTGCTCGCGAGGAGCCGATGAGAGATGGAGGTGAAGGTCAACAAGGATTGCCTGTGCCGCCACCGCCAACATTGGTTGACTACGGCGCATTTATGCAAGGATTAGTGCGGGTGATGCAAACTCAAGCGGACGCACATGCAGCATTACAAGCCTAAGTTCAAGCTCGAGCTCAGGTACGATGTAAACAATGGGAGTTTCACCTTAGGCTAAGTGGACTTTGTGACTTATCCATGTTATGAATGGTTTAGGCCCCACCACAACCGGAGTTAGTTCAAAGGGGCATTGACAGACCATCAATTATGGAGTGGTTCCGACGAATGAACCCGCCATCTTTTAAGGGGGAGAGTCAACCCCTAGTTGCGGAGCATTGGTTACGGGCCATGGAGAAGGTGTTTCGGACCATTCGATGTGAGGAGAATGAGAAAGTCAATCTGGCAACATTTATGATGGAGGTAAAAGAACGTTTTTTCTCTTTCATATTTTGGTGCAAAGTGGTTGGTTAGCGTTGTGCTCATTCAAAATTGGATCATATGATTTCGGGAGCGTGCTGAGGTGTGATGGTCCTCTGTTCTTCGAAACCAATTTGAGGATGGACTGGTAGAAGCGACATGGGAAGAATTCGTACGTCTATTCAAGGCCAAGTATATTCCCGAGCATATCCAAGACAAAATGGAGCAGGAGTTTCTTACTCTGACTCAAGGATCAATGACGGTGCTCGAATATGAGGCATATTTTGCGGAGTTAGCAAGATACACACCTCATATTATGACTGATGAGAGGAGGAAGGTGAAGAAGTTCATGATGGGTCTCCGACCGTCATTGAGGACGAGATTGGTGGCCTTTAATCATCGGACGATGGAAGAGGCTCTTAGTGTGGCATGTCATCAAGAAAGTGAAATGGACCTATATCAAGAAGAGAAGAAAGCATTGATGAAGAGGTCATCGTCGAGTTTTCAACGTCAAGACCGCATGAAGAAACAGAAGCCTTTCTCTCGACCGTCAAATTATGCACCGACAAAGATAGTTTCACCACAAGCCGATAGATCGGGAGGATCGTCAGGTGACAATACAGAATGCAAGCATTACGGGAAATGGCATGGAGGTAAGGAGTGCTGGATGATTACTGGCAGGTGTCTTAGATGTGGAAGCCCGGATCACAAGATCAAGGATTGTCTGAAGGCTCAATTAACTACACCTAGTAAAGCCCCTGTAGCAGCTACAACAGCGCCAGCAATAGCAAAGCCAGCCGGAAGATACAGAGCACCAGCACGAGTGTTTGCATTAGCTAAGGAAGATGCAGAGCAAGCGGATCAGGTGACTGAAGGTACACTTTCAATATCTGGTTTCCATGCTAAAATCTTGTTTGACACCGGGGCTACTCATTCGTTTGTGTCCGAGAGGTTTTCAAAGGTGTTGCATGATGAGTTGGGTCTAGTAGCAATAAACTTGGATGTGCCTCTTCTAGTGCACACCCCAGCCAGAACATTATCCACTAAAAGGAGTTATCCCTCCTTACACGTTATTATTGAAGGGCGAGAATTAGCTGGTCACTTCTATCTTTTGAAGATGAAGGACTATGATGCGATTCTCGGCCTTGATTGGCTTGAGAAGCACTATGCTCTCATTGATTGCCGTAATAAGCATGTTGTTTTTTGCTTACCCGGCAAGAAGGAGTTTTTTCACCCTTTGCCCAAGATTGGGTCGGGAAAATTTATGATCTCAGCTATGAAGGCAGTTAGATCTTTGCACAAGGGTTGTAGTGCATTCTTCGCTTGTGTAGTGGCCTCAGCTGAAGCCAACCAAGCGCCATCAATTGAGTAGATTGAAGTGGTTCGAGACTTCTCCGATGTTTTTCCGAAGGATTTGTCGAGATTGTCGCCAGTCCGAGAGATCGAATTCTCTATTGATCTTTTACCCGGCACGACACCGATATCTAAAGCACCTTATCGGATGGCACCAGTAGAGATGGCCGAGTTGAGGAAGCAATTGCAAGAATTGTTGGATAAAGGTTTCATTCGACCAAGTGTTTCGCCATGGGGAGCCCCAGTCCTGTTTGTGAAGAAGAAGGATGGGTCACTTCGACTCTATATTGACTATCGGAAGCTCAATCAGATAACTGTGAAGAACCGCTATCCTTTGCCACGCATAGATGATCTCTTTGATCAGTTGTAAGGTGCCACGCATAGATTGATTTGCATTCAGGATATCATCAGCTGCAGATCAAAGAGGAGGATACTTCGAAGATAGCTTTCCGAACCTGATATGGGCACTATGAATTCTTGGTTTTACCCTTTGGTCTAACAAATGCCCCTGCAGCATTTATGGACCTAATGAACCGGGTGTTTAAGCCCTATTTGGATAGCTTTGTGGTTGTGTTTATTGATGATGTGTTGATCTATTCTCCAGATGAAGTGTCTCACAGGGAGCACTTGAGGATTACTTTGGAGACTCTTCGAGCGCACAAGCTATATGCAAAGTTTAGCAAGTGCGATTTCTGGCTCAAGGAGGTTCAATTTCTTGGCCACGTGATATCTGGTAATGCCGTAGCGATCGACCCAATAAAAGTCCAAGCTGTGTTGGAATGGGAGGCTCCAAAGACTCCCACTGAAATTCAAAGTTTCTTAGGGTTGGCCAGTTATTACAGGAAGTTCATTAAAGGTTTTGCTTCTATTTCTGCACCTTATCCTAAGTTAACCAGGAAGGGAGTGAAGTTCGTCTGGACTGAAGAATGTGAGCAAGGCTTCCAAGAGTTGAAGAAGTGTTTGACATCAGCTCCACTTTTGATCCTGCCAAATAGCATCGACATGCTCACCCTCTACACAGATGCTTCAAGGATTGGAATTGGTTGTGTCCTAATGCAGAATGATACGGTTGTGGCATATGCTTCTAGGCAATTGAAGGAGCATGAGAAGAATTACCCTACTGTGGACGCCAAAAAATGACGATGATGATGATGGCGACATTCGCGTCTACACATTAGAGCACGAGTCGAAGACAGAAATGCCGAATAAACCTCATGCCTCGCCCGATTAGGACGAGAACTCACTTGGTGGTCCGCTACCCACTCAGGAAGCCCCCTAAGCAGAAGATACAGCTACAACACTCCGACCGGCCATGCCGAGAGCTGAATCAGAGAAAAGTCGAGAACTCCGGCACAGTCTCGGCACACACCGAGAGTCACGCAAAGTCTGGGACCGAGTCTCGGAGGCTGCGAACAGAATATTACGGAGGCCATACATTGCAACCAGAACATGCCGGGAATGCCAACATTCATACAAATGGCCTCAACCTTGAAAAGAATCCGTTCGGCGCTTAAACTGGCGCGATATGCACTTAAAACGGCGCCACTAAGACCGGCGCACCCCTTTCCTCTATTCCTTGCATTTTGGGTTAAACCGGCATGGCCTTCATCTAAACCGGCGCGCCCCTTTTCCCCTTCAATACCTTAAAACGGCGCCACCCTTTACATGCTATTACGGCATGGCCATTTTGAAGGCCAAAAACTTAATACGGCATGGCCATTTTGAAGGCCAAAAACTTAATACGGCATGCCATTTACACTTGGGTTTAAACCGGCGTGGTCACTATTCCCCCGCGCCGTTTTAACCCCTCATTCTGTTCTCTGAAGCATTTCTGCGGCGTGCTACTTTTGGACAAGCCATCACCATATGCTCTTCTTAAAACGGCGCGTCGAATGAAAATGAGTTTAACCTCATCCTGTCCCGTCTGCCGACCGATACTCTGTTCTGCATAAATGAGATGCACAGAGAACATTCAATGCCCCTGGTTCTGTCTCAGCCTCCGTTCGACAGCACATAAGCAGCAGCAGCAAGGCAAGCTCCGACAAATCTCTGAGCGTCCCATCCTCGGACGAGCAGCAGTGTACGAGACGAATCAACGGTGTCCAGCATAGCCAGTCAGCTCTGAGCTTCGTCGCGGACGAGGTGGAGGTGGCAGGAACCTCCCCAGGCTGGCCAATATATAAAATGGGGGCTACATTGCAAGAAAGAAGATGAACAAGAACAAGAGGAGGAAGGTCAATAGAAGGGAACAGAAGAAAAGAGAAGAGGAAGGTTGAAGAAGGAGAGGAGAGAGGTCTTCTCGAGAGCTCTCCAGCCTCCGAAGAGAAGAAGCTACAGCCATCTGTTCACGCCTGCAAGGTGAAGAAAGAGAGGGAGAGGGTGAGAGCAAGAGAGGGGAGAGAGGGGGGGAGAGCTTGTGCTCTGTTCCTTCTTCTCCCCCGCCGATGTATCTTCTTCCCCCACCCTTTTCTTTTATCTTCTCCGTTGTATTCTTCCTTCCCTTTCTCTTGAGGATGAATAAAAGAATGACTTTGTGAGCATGCGCAGTATTCTATGGCTCTGATCCTTTCCCCTTTTTCTTCCGTTTTATTTCTCTGGTTCTCTGAATCACCTGGGGTCCTCGGGAGCTTGCCCTTCTGTGGCATGAACTCTGAGGGAACCCGTTCGAAGGGTGAACAGTCATGGCCACCTGCGGCCTACATCTGTCCCGTTCCACGAAGTCATCGCCCGTGAGTTTTGAGAGCTCTTGAAGGCTAGTCCTCGAGCTCTCCAGCACTCACATCTGGGTCATTGGACCGCCATGAGGTCTAGATTCGAGGTGCACCCCGGAGTTATCCATTTGGTGTTCCTTATTATTCTCTGGCAACCCCCAGTCCAGGGGAGGTGCTGCCCAAATCTCGCCAGGATGAGAACACTCAAGAATAGACGAACAGGATGAGTTCTCTGAGCATAAGAACAGCTGAACAAGCCAAGGCCTCTGGGAGTAAGAACAGCATATGTCTGAAGCCGTCTCTGAATCAAACTGAACAAGTTCCTGCATAATCCCTCTTAATAAGATATTCAATCCGCATGCTCGTTCATCTTAACAAACGATCAGAAAGCTTTAACCACCTTCTCTATCAACTTAATCCATCAACTAAGTGAATAAACCAACCAAAATATCAATCTGTAAGTTGAAGAAACAAGAACAGAGCAAAAAGAATCAAAATAGAGCAAAATAAAACCTCGAAGATGCTTAATCCGGCGCCCCCCTAATCCGGCGTGGGTTAATCCGGCGCGCTACCCCCCCGCGCCGGTTTAACCCCACACTCAAAACCCATTTCATTTCCTTTGCCACTAACCGGCGCGCTATACTATTCATTGCCCTATTCCGGCGCGCCCGTGGAACCTTTTCCTTCTTGCCATTAACCGGCGCGCTCCCCCTTGGCATCCATATTCCGGCGCGCCCCAACTTGCCACCTTAGCCGGCGCGCTCCCCCCTTGTGATCCCTTATCCGGCGCCCTCCTTCAAAGCTCTTATCCGGCATGCCCCCCCTCTTGCCCACTTCGAAGCTCTTAAAATTTTTGTTCCGGGGGTGCTGCCTCCGAAAACCCCCGCAAAGGGGCGCTGCCCCCTTGACCCCCGCGACCTGACCGGGCAGGTCGAACCCCGCGACCTGACCGCGCAGGTCGATCCGCGTGTGAGGGCACACGTTATTGAGATCGGGCTACGCATTTAACAATTCACTCCCTCGGACTGGGTGCAAAGAGAAAATCAACGACGCCTTATGGTATCGGACGTGGTTTACGGAACTTCCGACATGGCCATAATCCGAAATCATCTCCGGCCAACAGTCTATCAACTTGACCCATCCCTACCGGGATCCAATCCCGCATTCTCATTAAACTTGCCTTGTTCATGGCAAACATTCGCGCGGTTTTGCTACCGTCTTTCATACTACAAACACGGACCTTCATCCGAACATGAAGTGGCCCATGAGCGGCCGACATAGTCTTAGCGTTCACGTCCCGATACGGGTTTCTAGCATAGTTCGTCTTTCACTATCCTCCTGCATTATTAATATTCTCTGCAGGCCATAGGGCCCTTATTCCCGGCAATCAATCAATGGTGTTCCCCCGTATGGGGGATGTAAATAACGTCGTGGCCTTTACGGCACGGCAGGTTTCGGTCCCGACACGAACTACACAATCGTCTGATTAGTCAGATCGAGCGCACCATGGGCTTCCATGAAACCCGAATAAATCGTCACTTTGTGACTGGCACGCCCTCGCACTAAATAGAAGAATTAACCCCATCAACAAACGAACGGATCCCCCCTCCGAATTTTAGTGCGTCCACACCTACACATGACTTGGAATTGGCCGCGGTGGTTCATGCACTAAAGATCTGGAGACACTATTTGTATGGAGTTAAGTTTGAAGTCTTCACAGACCACCAGAGTCTCAAGTATTTATTTTCTCAGAAGGAGCTGAACTTGCACCAGAGACGATGGGTTGAATTTCTAAAGGATTATGATTTTGAGTTGCTATATCATCCTGGAAAGGCAAATGTTGTAGCTGATGCCATTAGTCGGAAGAGGATCTTATTACTACAAGATTGGAAGATGCTCGAGGATGTTGTGTGTTCCATGACATCGATTGAGTCTCAACTTTGCAAAGTTTTTGTTTCTCAGTTGTCCCTCAGGTCAACAATTATGGATCGTGTCGTAGAAGCTCAGCGAGATGATCCCCAATTGCAAGGAATTATTGGCAAGGCAGGTATTGCTCATGATGAGGAAGGTGTTATCAGATTTTAGCATAGGGTCTGTGTGCCAGATGTGGTTGAACTGAAAAATGAAGTGTTGGAAGAAGCTCACAGGTCAAAGTTCTCCATGCATCTTGGTAGTAGCAAGATGTATCAAGATTTGAAGCGAACCTTTTGGTGGCAGGATATGAAGAGAGATGTGGCTGAGTTTGTGTCCAAGTGTCTGATTTGTCAACAAGTGAAGGCTGAGAATCAAAGACCTTCTGGCCTGATGCAAAGAATTGAAATACCTCAGTGGAAGTGGGAGAATATCACCATGGACTTTGTCATAGGTTTGCCCAGGTCCTCCAAGGGCAATGATTCAATCTTGGTAATTGTGGATCGGTTCTCAAAAATCGCACATTTTCTGGCCATGAAGAAGAAGCAATCCATGGAAAGTCTGGCACGTTTGTATGTTGAAAACATTGTCAGATTACATGGAGTTCCGAAGTCCATCATTTTCGACCGAGATCCTCGCTTCACAGCAAGGCTTTGGCAAGGATTGCAGAATGCCTTTGGGTCTCAATTGAAGCTTAGCTCGGCATATCATCCCCAGACAGATGGCTAGTCCGAGAGAACTATTCGAACATTGGAGGATATGTTGAGAACTTGCATACTAGATTGGAAGGGAGATTGGGAGCGCCACCTACCTCTAGTGGAGTTTGCTTACAATAGTAGCTTTCACACAAGTATAGGTATGGCTCCATTTGAAGCTTTGTATGGAAGACCGTGCAGGTCTTCTCTATGCTGGGAAGAGATTGGTGACAGACAGTTGATCGGGCCTGAAGTAGTGCAAGAAACGTCTGAGAAAATTCAGCTAATCCAGCAGAGACTGAAGGCAACGCAAGATCGGCAGAAGAGTTATGCGAACGAAAGAAGAAAAGACTTGGCTTTTGAGGTTGGTGAGCATGTATTCCTCAAGGTATCACCTACCAAGGGAGTGGCTAGATTTGACAAGCAAGGGAAGTTGCATCCGAGATTTATCAGACCTTTCGAGATTTTGGATCAAGTGGGTAACGTGGCATATCGGTTAGCACTACCTCCGTCTATGGTAGCTATCCATCATGTGTTTCACGTATCTATGCTCAAGAAGTATGTTCATGATCCGTCACACATCATCAGTTATGAAAATTTAGAGTTCCAACTGGATCTATCATTTGAGGAGCAACCAGTCAAGATCTTGGATTGTAAGGAGCAGATTCTTAGATCGAAGACTATCCCATTGGTAAAGGTTCTATGGAGAAATTTTTCTCAGGAGGAAGCATCATGGGAGCTTGAAGGCGAGATGAAGAAGAAACACCCCTATCTATTCGGTATGTGTCTTACCACAAACTTCGAGGATGAAGTTTCTCTTAAGGGGGAGAGGGTGTAATGCCCGGGGTTTTTCTAAAGAATTATAAATTATTTCTGCTATTTAAATTGATGAAAATAGGTGTTTAGTACATGTTTTGTTAAATTCGCAACTAAATAAATAAAATAGATAATATATTAAATATAAGTTTTTCGATAATTATAGATTTAGAATTTTGAACAATTAAAATTTTATAAGCTAATTGTTAACATAAGCCCTTCTTTTATTATATCCATTCAATAGTAGGACATAAGGGCATAGACACAAATTCCTATAGTTTAGGATAGATTATGACCCAACTTAATCACTATTCATTTTCACTTGTTACTGTTCACTCAATTTCATTTTTAAGGCCAAATATTTATTTGATAATTTTCCTTGGTAGAGTAAATCAAGGTGGTTAATGGGTAACATTTAGACTTTTCTAATCATTTTTACCTTATGAGATATTAATTTTTAAAGTGGGCCATGAATAGTGTCTTCCGTATTCCCTTCACGTCATTGACATTCGAATGGCCAACAAGGGCTTGTGGAGGCCATGATTGTTTCAGATCAATGTCCTGTCACTAGTTTTGGGTAGATCTGAAACAATGGCTAGGATTTAGATCTATTTGGGTAGATCTGAAGCAATGGCTAGGATTTAGATCTAGTCTAAAAAGGGTTTTAACTTTATAAGGGTGTGCCCAGAGGATTTATTCTTTGCACCGTAGCAGGCCACTCCTTGCGTTGAGAAGGGGTTGCCAGCGCCCTTGTTGCTGGGAGTAAGAAGATAGAAGGGAGGCGTCTCTCATTTATGATTTTTCATTGATAAGGTAAGTTTCTGGATTTTAAAATGTCCCTTTGGCATGTTCTAATTTACTCAGGAGGTTATTTTATACGAGCCCAAATATCTGTTTTAGTTTATTAAGATTTTATTCTTCTTACGTAGCCAAAAATCCCAATATGTTAATATAATTTTGCAAGTCCCAAACCCGAATGGTTTTTTTGTCATTATTTACTTTTTTAATTTCTTAGGTGTTAGGTCAAAAAAAAAAAGAATTTGAAAAGCATAAGAAATAAGGTTTTTATGAAAAGTCTAGATTTTCCATCTATTTACGTATTTTACGTGATGATCGGCCGATTTTTAAACAAAAATGACAATTTCTGCCTTCCAAGGTCAGTGCATGTTTTAATATGGCTTAGAAAGGTCAGTGTATGTTTTGGTTGGCTTAGACCAAGGTCAGTGCATATATAGGTCGGTGCATGCCTTGTCCAAACTTAGATAAGGTTGGTGCACATTTTGTCCAAACTTAGATAAGATTGGTGCACATTTTGTCCAAGCATAGATAAGATCGGTGCATGTTTTGTTCAAGCATAGATAAGATCGGTGCATATTTTGTCCAAGCATAGATAAGATCGGTGCATATTTTGTCCAAGCAAAGATAAGGTCAGTGCATACTTTGTTCAAGAATAGATGAGGTCGGTGCATACTTTGTCCAAGCATAGATAAGGTCGGTGCATATTTTGTTTAAGCAAAGATAAGGTCGGTGCATACTTTGTTCAAGCAAAGATAAGGTCGGTGCATACTTTGTCCAAGCAAAGATAAGGTCAGTGCATACTTTATTCAAGCAAAGATAAGGTCGGTGCATACTTTGTCCAAGCATAGATAAGGTCGGTGCATACTTTGTCCAAGCATAGATAAGGTCGGTGCATATTTTGTCCAAGCCTAGATAAGGTTAGTGCATGTTTTGTTCAAGTAAAAATAAGGTCGGTGCACATTCAGGGTCGGTGCATGTTTTGTACAAAATAAGGTCGGTGCATGTCTTGACTGCTCCAAATTTCAGAACCTCAGAAAAAGAATATTTTTAGAGGATAAAATCATGTTAAGTACTCACTGTAAAATTTTTGTGCTCACCAAAAATCTCTACCCATAATTATGAATTATTTTCTTCGCATGGGTGGCCAAAAATATAAACCTGTGTTGTAAATTCCAGAAACCTGAAAATGAAGTGTTTTGTAAGCCATTTTTGTTTCAGAAAAATCTGAAAAATTAGGAAATGATAAATGTGTAAGTTGGTAACTTACTGTAAAAATTTCATTTTTGTTAAAATTCTGTGCTTATAATTATGAACTGTTTTATACGTATGTGTAGCTTGGAAATAAGCTTGTTCTGTTCTAAAACCTATAGTATTCCTGAAATCTGTGGAAAAAAAATTAAACTGTTATATTGGCTATATAGACACTGCTGCCATAGAAGGGCTTGGAGCCAAACCATAGAAATGCCCCTATGGGGAGGCTCAATCTATTCTGGCCTCGAGGGCACGAGGTGAAATCTTGGAGGTGGATAAATTCCACTGGTTAAGGTGGGAAGGGCTTTCCCCGGTTCTGCGCACTAACCAAGACTCATCTCCATTGCCTAGGAGGCTGAGTATCTGACTGTTCTGACCTTCTAGTGGTGATTTGGGCACAGTGTCTGGCCACATATATTATATGAAATTCTGTCTCTATACCTGAAATCTGAAAATGCAGATGATTTCTGAACTGTGAATTTCTGAAATTCTGTTCTCTGAAATCTTTTCAATAATCTGCAAATTCTGAAATTTCTGTTCTGTAATCTAAAATCTAAGCATGTATAAGAGTTCCGAAAATAATACTATTGTCACATAAACACTTGTTTCTATATTAAACTTGTTTTCTGTCATCGTCAATCTGATTTCAAATATTCTATGTCTTATAAATTTCTGAAAATTTTATTTCACCCTTGTAGTAAGTTAGGCATGGATAAAGGAGCAAATTGAAAGTTAGTAACTTGTTGAGTCTATTCCTAAACTCACACTTGTTAACTATTTTCAGGTGATTCCCTCGGCGAGGTCGAGGAGTTAGCGTGTAGTGAATCCGAACGTGAAAATTTGGTGTAGTCTTTAGAGATTTGTATCTTTATTTCCCCTTTGAGGTGATTAGTTGTTTGAACAATTTGAAATTTGTAATAATGAACTACTTTTTTTGGGGCTGTTGAGATTTTGAGGAATGGAATTAACTGACGGGCTTGAATTTTCTTCCACTGATTATTATTCTCTTTATTTATGTAATTCTTCAACCAGTTTTCTGTTCTGTTGGGTTTTTCCCACTGTGGCATTTCTCCTAAATCCGATGGGAGTTGGGAACTGAACTGGATTACAAGGCGGGGTGCTACAGAGGTTGTGCATTGACTACCGGCAGTTGAACGAGGTAACCGTTAAGAACAAGTATCCGTTGTCACGGATTGATGACTTGTTCGACCAGCTTCAGTCTGCTCGAGTGTTCTCACGGATTGATTTGCGGTCCGGTTATTATCAGTTGTGGATTCAAGAGTCTGACGTGGAGAAGACTGCGTTCTGCTCTAGATATGGGCATTATAAGTTTTTGGTGATGCCGTTCGGGCTCACCAATGCCCCCGCAGCGTTTATGGATTTGATGCAGAGGGTGTTTCATCCATATCTGGACCAGTTCATGGTCGTGTTTGTGGATGACATCCTTGTTTATTCACGGTCTGCTGAGGAGCACGAGTACCATTTGGGTGTGGTGCTGCAGACGTTGCGAGATCATCAATTGTATGCGAAGCTCAGTAAGTGTGAGTTCTGGCTTCGTGAGGTGCACTTTTTGGGGCACGTGATCTCTGGTGATGGTATTTCCGTGGATCCCGCCAAGGTCGAGGCAGTAATGCAGTGGCCGAGGCCGAGGTCTGTGACAGAGATCCAGAGTTTCTTGGGGCTTGCAGGCTATTATAGGAGGTTTATCCAGGATTTCTCTCGCGTTGCAGCCCCGATGACTAGACTTACGTGGAAGGATGTGCCTTTTGTCTGGACTGATGAGTGTGAGCAGAGTTTCAAGGAACTAAAGAGATTGCTCATCACGGCTCTGGTGTTGGTTTTGCCTTCTGGATCGGGAGGTTTTGTGGTGTGTACAGATGCTTCCGGGGTCGGATTGGGTGTTGTGTTGATGCAGCGTGGTAGAGTGGTGGCGTATGCTTTGCGGCAGCTGAAGCCACATGAGGAGAACTACCCTACCTATGACCTTGAGTTGGCAGCGGTGATCTTCACGCTGAAGATCTGGAGGCATTATCTGTATGGTGAGAAGTTTGAGGTGTTCACTGACCATCAGAGTTTGAGGTATGTGTTCACTCAGAGGGACCTTAACCTCAGGCAAAGGCGTTGGATGGAGTATATGAAGGATTATGACTTCACCCTGTCTTATCAGCCGGGCAGGATGAATGTCATCGCCGATGTGTTGAGTCGGAAGGTCACGGTCAGTGCCTTAATGTTGAGGAAGTGGAGGCTCTGGGAACAAGTGCCCGAAGTGTCATTCAGGCTCCAGATATCCCGAGAGCCAGGGTTAGCGGTGCTTGCGAGTCTGACTATCACCCCTGCTATCTGCCGTCAAGTGACAGAGGCTCAGCATGCAGACCCTGAGTTACCCCGGATTTTGGCTATTGCTGATGTGGAGCTTGGCGAGGACGGTGCTGTGAGGTTTTGTGGCAGGCTGTACGTCCCTACCGAGGAGCGAGTTCGTCATGCGGTGTTGCGCGAGGCTCATGGGAGTAGGTACAACGTACATCCAGGTGCGACGAAGATGTATCAGAACTTACGGAGGCAGTTCTGGTGGCCTGGCATGAAGAGAGATGTTGTCGAGTTCGTGGCCAAGTGCCTAACCTGTCAGCAGGTGAAGGCGGAGCATCAACGACCAGGAGGTACTCTTCAGCCCTTGGATGTTCCTCCGTGGAAATGGGACCACGTGATCACGGATTTTATGGTGGGACTGTCGAGGACTCCAAGTGGGCAGGATAGTATATGGTTGCCGGTGGATAGGCTGACGAAAGTGACTCGGTTGTTACCGATCAAAGTCAGATGGAGTGTGCCTAAGTTGGCTCGTCTTTATGTGGAGTGGATCGTGCCTTTGCATGGGATTCCCATTTTCATTGTATCCGGTCGAGATCCGCGTTTCACTTCTGAATTCTGGAGGAGTTTCCAGCTGGCTCTTGACACGGAGTTAGCATTTAGCTCAGCATATCATCCTCAGTCAGACGATCAGTCAGAGAGGACCATCCAGACTTTGGAAGACATGTTGAGGTCGTGCTGTCTGGAGTGGCAGGGGAGTTGGTTTCACCACCTACCGTTGGTGGAGTTTGCCTACAACAACAGCTATCATTCGAGCATCATCATGGCTCCTTATGAGACATTGTATGGGCGTCCATGTCAGACTCCACTTGATTAGTTTGAGGTTGGTGAGCGTGTTTTGACGGGACCGGAGTTGGTGCAGCAGTGTATGAATGTCGTGCAACTGGTCTGTCAGAACATGTTGGCGGTCCAGAGTCGGCAGAAGAGCTATGCTGACTGGAGGAGGCAGCCTCTCACTTTCGCCGTTGGCGATCGTGTGTTCTTAAGAGTTTCTCCGATGAAGGGGGTAATGCGCTTTGGACAACGTGGGAAGTTGAGTCCCCACTATGTCGGTCCTTTCCTCATCATGGAGCGCATTGGTGAGGTAGCCTATATGCTGCAGTTACCCTCTGAGTTGGCGTCGGTGCATGACGTGTTCCACGTCTCAATGTTGTGGAAGTATATGCCCGATGACTCTCATGTGCTTGAGGATTCTGTTTGGTCCGAGGTGACTCTAGATCTTTCTCTCCCAGAGTTTCCCGTCAGCATTGAGGATAGGCGAGAGCAGCGCCTGCGGAATAAGGTCATCCCCTTGGTTAAGGTGGTGTGGCAGCGGCACTCTGGTGGTGAGGCTTCTTGGGAGCGTGAGGACGAGATGCGTCAGCAGTTCCCTTACCTATTCGAGTGAGTTCCCTCTTCCTCCCCTGAGCTTTGTTCTTAAATTTTGAGGATGAAATTTGTTTAACGGGGGAGGGCTGTAATATCCCAGACCTTTCGGATCCTTCTTTTTGGGTCTCGGATCTACTTTCTCAGAGTGTCTGGCCTTGTTGTGTCTGAAATTTCATTTCGGACATCTTTCGTGTTTGGATCGACGCGATCCGGAGTTGTTACGAAGGCCCAGAGTGCGTCTACGACTTTTTCGCGCGTGTTTTTCGATTTCCGCATGCGGGTTTTGGTAAATCCTTCGAAACCTTGTTGCGGGTGAACCGGGTCATTCACCTAGGCAAGAGTGGTACCGTTGCGATCGATGCGTTCCAAGGATCGTGGAAGCGTGATTTTCTATTTTTTGGTATTTTTCAAAATTTCTGAATTTTCTATAAATACCCCAACCCTTTTCTCTCTCCCCCACCTTTTCTTCTCCTTCCTCTTTCCTTCTTCTTCCCCACCGTGAGCGCCCCACCCCCTTCTCTCCCATTCGACCGACGACGACTGCGGTGGCGTCCCCTCCGACTGTAGACGGCGCGGGGCGACGGCATGACGGCGTGTGCGACGGCGAAGCGATCGTGGCAGCGTAAAGCTTATGGGGAATCGTGAAGGAGCGAGGGTTCTAAAAACATTCTTCGCAGTTTGTGGATGATCCGGCGCCCCTCGAGGTGAGATCGAGGTAGGGTGACGTTCCCTAGCTCTCCGCATTCCATTCCCGTGATTTCTAGCCCGGTGTGAGGCCGAGAGGGGTCATTTCCATGCCGGGAGGGTAAAACCATGATTTGGGGAGAGTTCGCCCGATCTACGTTTTTAGGCCGCGATTCGGCGTTTTAATGGTTTAGATGCATGCTAGGGGTCCCTAGGGGGCTTCCCCCATGTTTTCCCCCTCTCCTATGGAAGTATGGGGGTGTGGTTGGTGTTTTTGGGCGTTTCCCACCGTTTTGCCATCGGGACGGTGTGACGGTCCTTCCAGGAACCGTCACAGTCTGTGATGCCCCATGAAGGGTGCGCCACAAGACATGCTTTTGCCAATAGGGTGGTCCGTGGGCCTGACGGTCCCACGATAGATCGCCAGGGCGTGTGACGCGCCTAGGTTAGATCGTCAGGTGGCGATCCGACCGTTGGCATCCGACCGTTGTGGTTTTGACCGTTGTGGGTCGAGGCCTCTAACGCACCCAGGGTGGGGCGTCAGAGCCTTGTGACGCCCCTGTGTAGGAGCGTCAGAGAGGACGCGTCCCCACCTTCTAATGCACCTGGGTTGGAGCGTTAGAGGCTGTGACGCCCCGAGGGGTATGCGTCACAGCCAGTTTTATCTCATCTTTTGACGTACCAGCGTTGGTCCGTTAGAGACCGTGACGCCCCTAGCGGTGTGCGTCACGGTTGGTTTCTTCTCGTCTTCTGACGCACCAAGCTAGGCACGTCAGAGACTGCGACGCACCAGGACTAGCGCGTCACAGCCGGTTTTGCATCGAGTGCCTGATGCGCTTGTGTTGGACCATCAGACTGCTGTGATGGCCCAGCGATAGACAGTCAGAGTCTGTGGTGCACCAAGGTTGGACCGCCAGGCTCTAGACTGCACCAGGTTGTTCGTAGTCTGGTTTCTTCTCCGACCGTGGTCACCGTGCGACGGTGCTGGTACGTGGGACGGTCCCCGTACTTCGTCGGGTTCGGATGTTATTTTCCGTTGACTTGAGAGTCTACTCCTTCATTGACCCTCCACTAGTCGTAGTCTGCTTACACGTTTAGTGGTCCCACAAGGGAGTGGTGGAGAGGCTACCTTGAGGATGATTTTTAGACTAGTTTCCATCGGGCCCCACGTCTTGCAGCCAGAGTCCGGCTGAGGGGAAAACCAGTTAGAGGCCAGACCTGGGACGCATGGTCTGTGTGTGCATACGTGGTTGGGGGCGGTTGGACCCACCCTGACGGGCGTGACCCCAGCTAGTCACTTGCTTTGTGGTTACTTATACGGTGTCTTAGTTCCCACTGGGCCAGAGGGAGACACCTGAGGCGCGGACTAAGACGTCAGTGGACGCATCCGGTCTTGCTTCTAGTGGGAGTGTCACGCCCCGAGCGCGGAAGATACCCGGAGATGCGCGACGTGTCTATATCAATCATGTCAATCAGAGTGGTCATGTATTCGACACAAAGACAGAGATGCGCAAAATAGCAAGATAACCCAATCCTTTATTTCATAATGGATAGACTATTACAAATCCAATACTCTGTTTAATAAAAAGGAAAAGAATACATATTTGACTCAAGAAACTATAGGAAAGACTAGATGACACTTGGAGAATCTCTATCTCTTCACTCTTGACAATTCCCATCCGATTGACTTCCATCGTCGTCGGACTTACCTGAAAAGTAAAAAGGGACAAACGGAATGAGCGAACGCTCAGTAGGAAATTATATCTCAAGTACTAGCAAGTGGTTTAAGTAATTACATTTTCATGGATGCAATAAAGCTATGCATGCTCGCATGAAACGACAAGATAGAGAGAATGTAATATCAAAGAAATAAGATGAACTTTCATGAACAAGATACAAATTATTCAAGATATTCAAGCAAGTACCATTATCGAGTCATGTCAAGAACTTTGGCTATCATGTATCAAGCAAGTAAATTACCCTTTTTCGGGCCACGCATTTCATTTCATGTCAAGTACGAGTCAAGTACAAGATGTGTGTGGAATGTCCAATCAAGCAAGTCAAGTACTCGGTATAATGCCAGATACCTTATCATTTTAACTCCCATGGGCACAAGTACTTTCGGGTGCTCCTCCCAGGACCAGATCGGGCCCTATATGCGCAGGCATTTATCATGTGTTTTGACATCCACTCTTGTTTATATAGCCAATATAGAATTTCAATAATCAAGCTTGTAGACACGTATGACAACTTTGATAGAATAGAGTTCAAAATATGACAAAGGAGATAGAATGGCGATAATAACGGTATAATCACGATGTCGGTAAAACTAGGTAGATTATGGTTCCTTTAACTTAGGTACCATGACCAATCAATATGGACATTCTTTATATAGAATTGAGGTCCACATGAATATTAGATCAAGCAAGATATCCTCATTCTTATCATAGAATTGGGGTTTACAAGAATGACACGATATGGCATGATATCATCATCCCATCAAGAATTTCTTATGATATACTCTTTGTATAATCATAAGGGCCGGTATACCATGTTTTCTTTAGATTGACATGGCAAAAACTGTGTAATGGGTTTTTAGGGTACAACCAGCTCAGTCGGCCTTGAGGGAATCCAAGGCTACGAGGAGTCTTACGGAGGTCTCTATGACTAACTCGCTAGTCCAAAGGAACGGAATGTCCAATGGAGAGCTTGTATGTCAATGAGAGTTGAGTGTGGTCGGTAAATCAACATGAAAACATGGGACTATACTCACGGAGTGGAGAATAGTGCCGATATATATATATATGTATAATATATAAACCATCGGTTGGCAAATCAGAGGAAAAATCAGTTTACAGTAAAATAACGACTTAGGTCAAGTCGTGTATTGAATAATTAACGCCTAACAGAAGGGCGTTTACATGTATTGCCAATTTGCAGAATTTCCATTTATTTCATTAATTTATCAAAAACACGCCTTTCCTAGGGGCGTTTCTTCAAAGTTGACGACTGCAGGGGCAGGCGTCTCATCATTTACATATTCGACAGGATATAATTATTCTCAGAAATTTATCAAAAACGCGCCCTTGGAAGGGGCGTTACTTCTAATTCCTTTATACAGATAATGTAAATTTCAGGGTTTTAACAATTACACGCCCAATGAAGGGGCGTTACCTTTAAATTTACGCCTTATATACAGACGTTAGTCCAGTGAGAGACGACCTTGTCTAGGTCGTGAATTCAAGAAATACCATGATTTTTCATGGGCAGTACTAATTTCAGGTTACAGGATAATAGAACTCATGGGAAAACGAATATATGGTCATGACAATAATATCAACATGTTCGAAGACATAGGATCATGCATTATTAGTGTAGAATCAGGTTTTCATATGTAATCAGTTCTTAGCATGGGTGAGTAACGATTAATGAAATTAACGCCTGAGTGCAGGGCGTCAATCCAAAATTGACGACCTTGGCAGGGTCGTGATTTGTAAAGTAGCGCCCTAATCTGGGGCGTGTATTTCATAATCACGCCCTTGCTAAGGACGTGTTTTTCAAGAAATTAACAGAAAGCCGTTGAAAAACTATAGTAAACCAAACCATGTATATGCATGATAATTATTGTACTGTATCAATTTAGTTTGGGCTACAGTGACTTGAGAAAACCTACCTTAATAATGGATTTGAAGATGACCGTGAGGGGTTTGACTAGCAGAGGATGATGCTCGGTTAGGCTCCTGAAGACCACGGCTATTGGTTGATGGAAGAAGACGATGGCTTTGATTGTAGAAGAAGAACTGCAGTTATCCTATAAGAAAATAAAGAAACTGTATCAGTTTCTTTGTGATATGAACATCATACGAAGGTAAATAATTCTTTTTACCCGGATGAAGAACTATGCTTCTTCAAAACGTAGGGCTTCTTAACCTGTAACAGAAGAAGATGAAGAACTGTTAGTTCTTCATGTAACAGACGTAGGGATTTTAAGGAAAATAAGAAGGAATGCTCCTCTTACGTACCTCTGCAGACGAACGAATCAAATAGGTTTAGGGTTTAAATGAACGAGAGTTTTTATAGGATTTTGGATGTCCTAGTAGGGTTGGTGATTGTGTGGAAGTAATACTTCTATGATAGAGTCATTACCACGTTTGAACTCTTTCTAATGCTTATCACTTACCCTGGATAAGTTCTGGGTTCGAACGAGTCACGAACTGAATTAACGCCTTTGGTCAGGGCGTGTATTCTTGAATTAACGCCTTGCATAAGGGCGTTTCTTAAAAAGCGCCTTGAAAAAGGGCGTTTCGTTTTTTTCTTTTTTTTAAAACACGCCCAAGATAGAGGCGTTTCTTTTACTTGCCTATTTGGTCGTGAGAATTGACGACCGCACGTGTGGGCGTCCTTTCTTGAGTCACGCCTTTGATAGAGGCGTTTCTTTTTTAATTAACGCCCTAATAAGAGGCGTTATTTTTAATTTGTTTTATTTCGTCCAATTAACCCTATTCCTTTTATATATATTACTTCTGTAATATATATGTTTTAATTCATTTCAATTATTCATTTATTAGGGTTGCTACACCCTCCCCCACTTAAAAGAATTTGGTCCCCAAATTCAATATATATATAATTATACATGCGGAGAGTGTAGGACATATACCTCTTAGAATAACTCGGGAAATCGTTTCTTCATAGATTCCTCGGTCTCCCATGTCGCTTCGCGTTCAGGATTCTTATTCCATTGCACCTTGATCATGGGAATAACCTTATTCCTTAGAGCTCGTATTTCTCGATCCAATATCTTCAAGGGCCTTTGTTCATATGTGAGATCTTTCTGGATCACCAGATCTCCATGCTCAATAATATGTGACGGATCGTGTACATACTTCTTCAACATAGATATGTGAAATACATTGTGTACCTCGGACAACTGAGGAGGCAACGCGATGCGATAAGCAACCTCGCCAACTCTTTCGAGTACCTCAAATGGTCCGATAAATCTTGGCGTAAGCTTGCCTTTAACACCAAATCTTCGTATGCCACGTCCAGGGGATATTTTAAGAAATACATGATCTCCAACCTGGAATTCAAGATCTCTTCTCCTGGTATCAGCATAAGCCTTTTGCCTTGTCTGAGCAACTTGTAATCTTTCTCTGATTACTTGTATCTTCTCGGTTGTATCCCTTACCATGTCTGGACCTAATAGTTGTTTTTCTCCAACTTCGTTCCAACATATGGGAGATCGGCAACTCCTTCCGTATAAGGCTTCGAAAGGTGCCATTTGGATACTAGCTTGGTAGCTATTATTATATGCAAATTCAACTAAAGGTAAGTGGTCATGCCAGCTTCCTCCAAAGTCAATAATGCATGCTCTCAGCATATCTTCAACAACTTGATTAGTTCGCTCGGTCTGACCATCCGTTTGTGGGTGAAAAGCAGTACTAAAGTTGAGCCTTGTCCCCAACGAATGTTGTAATCCCTTCCAAAAATGAGAAGTAAAACGGGGATCCCTATCAGACACGATTGAGACAGGAATTCCATGTATCCTGACTATTTCTTTAATGTATAGTGCAGCTAGTACATCAATCGACCATCGGCTTTTGATTGGCAAGAAATGTGCCGATTTAGTCAATCGATCAATGATAACCCAGATTCCATCATGTCCTCCTTTAGATTTAGACAAACCCATGATGAAGTCCATACCAATATCCTCCCATTTCCACTTAGGAATATCTAGAGGATGTAGTTTTCCCGCAGGCTTTTGGTGTTCCGCCTTGACCTGTTGGCATGTGAGACAGCGTGATACATAGTCCGCTATTTCTCTTTTCATATTGGGCCACCAAAAGTTCCTCTTTACATCTTGGTACATTTTGGTTGATCCCGGATGAATAGTGTACCTTGATCGGTGAGCTTCATCTAAGATCTTCTTCTTTAATTCCGGACAATCGGGTATACAAATTCTATCTTTGAACGATAACCTTCCATCAGAAGTTAGTTGAAAATCAGATTGTCCTTCTAATCTGCCTTTGATTTCTACTAACATGGGATCATCATCCTGAAGTGTTTGTATTTCAGATAACAAATCTGACTGTATGCTTACATGGGATAGTGTGACAAATTTGGATTCCATGTCCAAGCTTATATTGAGCTCAGAGAATTGTTCAAGTAGCCTCCATTCTTGTATCATACAATTTGCTATTATTGCTCTCGGCTTTCGACTAAGGGCATCAGCAACATAATTACCCTTTCCGGGATGGTATTGTATATTGAAGTCGAAATCCTTGAGATATTCTAGCCAACGTCTTTGTCTCATGTTCAGCTCCTTTTGCGAAAATAGATATTTGAGACTTTTGTGATCAGAGTATACAGTAAACTGTACCCCATAGAGATAGTGTCTCCATATCTTTAGGGCAAATACTACCGCGGCCAATTCCAAGTCATGGACGGGGTAATTCTCCTCATGCTTCTTCAGTTGACGAGAAGAATATGCTATGACCTTCCCATGTTGCATTAGAACGCATCCGAGGCCAATGCCAGAAGCATCAGTGTAGACCTCGAATTCCTCTCCTTCAATTGGTAGGGCTAAGACCGGAGCTGTGGTGAGATGATCCTTGAGAGTTTGGAAACTGCTTTCACATTCCTCACTCCATTCATATCGGATCTCCTTACGAGTTAATCTTGTAAGTGGTACGGCGATCTTAGAGAAATCTTTGATAAATCGCCGATAATAGCCTGCAAGACCCAAGAAACTTCTGATCTCGCTTGCATTAGTGGGTCTCTCCCAGTTTCTCACAGCTTCAACTTTTGACGGATCCACAGATAAACCGTCCTTGGATATGACATGTCCGAGAAAAGCCACTTCTTCAAGCCAGAACTCGCATTTGCTGAGTTTAGCATATAATTGATTTGTCCTCAAGACTTGCAATGCAATCCTCAAATGCTCTTCATGTTCTTCCTTAGTCTTAGAATATATCAATATATCATCGATGAAGACTACTATGAATTGATCCAAGTAAGGCCTGAATATGCTATTCATTAACTGCATAAAGGCAGCAGGGGCATTTGTTAGTCCAAAAGGCATAACAACAAATTCGTAATGGCCATACCTGCTTCTGAATGCGGTCTTGTGAATGTCATCATCCTTGATCCTTAGTTGATGATATCCCGACCGGAGATCAATCTTGGAGAAATATTTGGATCCTGAAATCTGATCAAACAATTCATCGATTCTCGGCAGTGGATACTTGTTCTTGATAGTAAGATGATTCAACTGTCGATAGTCAATACACAATCTCATGGATCCATCCTTCTTCTTTACAAATAAGACTGGTGCTCCCCACGGGGAAGTACTTGGTCTAATAAACCCTTTTCGGATTAGTTCCATCAACTGCTCCTTCAACTCCTTGAGTTCAGCAGGGGACATTCTATATGGTGCCTTTGAAACCGGACCAGCACCAGGGACTAAGTCGATGGTAAAGGCCACATCTCTTTGCGGGGGTAATCCCGGCAATTCTTCCGGAAATACGTCTGGGAATTCTCGTACTACTTGAACGTCTTCTATCTTGGTTTCCTTAGCTTCTTTATTAGTGACAAAAGCAAGGAAGGATACACATCCTTTCCTGACGAGCTTGCTTGCTCGAAGAGCCGAAATAAGAGGGGATTTGCTTCGACTCTTAGGACTAGTATACGTCAGTTCCGGAAATTCCTTGAAAACAATCTTGCTTTCACGGCAATCAACCGTTACCTGGTATTTGGATAACCAATCTGCTCCTAGTATAACATCATATTCTTTTAGATCTAAGCAGATAAGATCAATAGGAAAATTCTTTCCTCGAACCAACACCTCACAGTTTTGGTAATGATGCGTGATATCCGTCTCGTTTCCGAGAGGAGTAGACAACACTATTTTCATCCATTCTGGTTCTAGAGGTAATGGGTCAGCAAACTTCTTGGAAATAATAGAATGCGATGCACCCGTATCAAATAAGACATGTGCATATTTGGAACAAATTTTTAATGTACCTTCCACCAATCCGCCTTCTTCTTCTGGTTCGGTCTCTTGGATTGCATGAAGACGCGCGTTCCTTGTCACTGGGCGTTTACCCTCACCGTCTTGGTCATTCATTAATGGACAATCGGGAATCCGGTGTTCACGACTCCCACAACGGAGACATGCTCCTAATTTCCTCCAGCATTCTTCTGTTTTGTGACCAGCCTTGTCACAATGCTTGCATACTATGTTTGAAGGTGTAGTGGTGATAGAGAAAGGCTTGGATTTCTTGTTCTTCTGATCTTGAGAGGAAAAACCTCCATTATTGGGCCTCTTCTTAAAGTTGGGTTTAAAAGAACCCGAACTTGTGACTTGCTCCTTTTTGTCTTTCCCACGGATCCTATCAGATAGTTCCGTGGCATCTTCAAGCAACTGAGCTCGGCGCACTATTTCAGTATAAACTTGAATATCCATAGGCGCCAGTTGAGTAATGTAGTGGGGCCTAAGCCCATTAAGAAATCTACGGGCTTTCATCTTTTCCGTGCCAATTAAATGCTTAGCATATCTAGACAGTCTAGAGAACTGTGCTTCATAATCAGCCACCGATAAAGATCTTTGCTTTAATGCGGCAAATTCGGCGGCCTTCTTTTCCTGGACCCTATCAGAGAAATATTTGGCGTTGAAATATTCAACGAATTCTCCCCATGTAACTTGAGTTGGGTCAATTGTGGCTTCAATCGACTCCCACCAGCATCTAGCATCCTTTTCTAACTGGAAAGTAGCTAATAAGACTTTGTCCTGATCCGTGCATTGCATGACACGGAATATACGTTCAATCTCCCGAACCCAATGCTCGGCATCGTCTGGATCGGTCGATCCCATGAACTTCGGGGGATTCATATTCTTGAATGCTTGGTGTAAGCTTCCAGCTCGTGGAGCACCACCTTGTGCTACCTGTTGTAGCACTTGGGTCATCCCTTGAAGGGTACGCTGCATGTTGCGCCATTGAGCACGTTCGGCAGCCATTATCCTACAATTACAATAGCTATGTTAGTATTATATCACTATGATCTTATAAAGGACTCATTGATCATTTAACCCTTGGTTCTACCCACTCTCACTTGGTTAAAGGTTTTGAAACCTATCCTTGGACTTGGGTTTCCTAGGAATTGAATACCTTAGGCTCTGATACCACAAAGACTGTCACGCCCCGAGCGCGGAAGATACCCGGAGATGCGCGACGTGTCTATATCAATCATGTCAATCAGAGTGGTCATGTATTCGACACAAAGACAGAGATGCGCAAAATAGCAAGATAACCCAATCCTTTATTTCATAATGGATAGACTATTACAAATCCAATACTCTGTTTAATAAAAAGGAAAAGAATACATATTTGACTCAAGAAACTATAGGAAAGACTAGATGACACTTGGAGAATCTCTATCTCTTCACTCTTGACAATTCCCATCCGATTGACTTCCATCGTCGTCGGACTTACCTGAAAAGTAAAAAGGGACAAACGGAATGAGCGAACGCTCAGTAGGAAATTATATCTCAAGTACTAGCAAGTGGTTTAAGTAATTACATTTTCATGGATGCAATAAAGCTATGCATGCTCGCATGAAACGACAAGATAGAGAGAATGTAATATCAAAGAAATAAGATGAACTTTCATGAACAAGATACAAATTATTCAAGATATTCAAGCAAGTACCATTATCGAGTCATGTCAAGAACTTTGGCTATCATGTATCAAGCAAGTAAATTACCCTTTTTCGGGCCACGCATTTCATTTCATGTCAAGTACGAGTCAAGTACAAGATGTGTGTGGAATGTCCAATCAAGCAAGTCAAGTACTCGGTATAATGCCAGATACCTTATCATTTTAACTCCCATGGGCACAAGTACTTTCGGGTGCTCCTCCCAGGACCAGATCGGGCCCTATATGCGCAGGCATTTATCATGTGTTTTGACATCCACTCTTGTTTATATAGCCAATATAGAATTTCAATAATCAAGCTTGTAGACACGTATGACAACTTTGATAGAATAGAGTTCAAAATATGACAAAGGAGATAGAATGGCGATAATAACGGTATAATCACGATGTCGGTAAAACTAGGTAGATTATGGTTCCTTTAACTTAGGTACCATGACCAATCAATATGGACATTCTTTATATAGAATTGAGGTCCACATGAATATTAGATCAAGCAAGATATCCTCATTCTTATCATAGAATTGGGGTTTACAAGAATGACACGATATGGCATGATATCATCATCCCATCAAGAATTTCTTATGATATACTCTTTGTATAATCATAAGGGCCGGTATACCATGTTTTCTTTAGATTGACATGGCAAAAACTGTGTAATGGGTTTTTAGGGTACAACCAGCTCAGTCGGCCTTGAGGGAATCCAAGGCTACGAGGAGTCTTACGGAGGTCTCTATGACTAACTCGCTAGTCCAAAGGAACGGAATGTCCAATGGAGAGCTTGTATGTCAATGAGAGTTGAGTGTGGTCGGTAAATCAACATGAAAACATGGGACTATACTCACGGAGTGGAGAATAGTGCCGATATATATATATATGTATAATATATAAACCATCGGTTGGCAAATCAGAGGAAAAATCAGTTTACAGTAAAATAACGACTTAGGTCAAGTCGTGTATTGAATAATTAACGCCTAACAGAAGGGCGTTTACATGTATTGCCAATTTGCAGAATTTCCATTTATTTCATTAATTTATCAAAAACACGCCTTTCCTAGGGGCGTTTCTTCAAAGTTGACGACTGCAGGGGCAGGCGTCTCATCATTTACATATTCGACAGGATATAATTATTCTCAG
Organism: Amorphophallus konjac; assembly: GCA_022559845.1. Classification (NCBI taxonomy): domain Eukaryota; kingdom Viridiplantae; phylum Streptophyta; class Magnoliopsida; order Alismatales; family Araceae; genus Amorphophallus; species Amorphophallus konjac. Next base: position 185,577,786 of record CM040122.1, on the reverse strand, counting down.
AAATTTATCAAAAACGCGCCCTTGGAAGGGGCGTTACTTCTAATTCCTTTATACAGATAATGTAAATTTCAGGGTTTTAACAATTACACGCCCAATGAAGGGGCGTTACCTTTAAATTTACGCCTTATATACAGACGTTAGTCCAGTGAGAGACGACCTTGTCTAGGTCGTGAATTCAAGAAATACCATGATTTTTCATGGGCAGTACTAATTTCAGGTTACAGGATAATAGAACTCATGGGAAAACGAATATATGGTCATGACAATAATATCAACATGTTCGAAGACATAGGATCATGCATTATTAGTGTAGAATCAGGTTTTCATATGTAATCAGTTCTTAGCATGGGTGAGTAACGATTAATGAAATTAACGCCTGAGTGCAGGGCGTCAATCCAAAATTGACGACCTTGGCAGGGTCGTGATTTGTAAAGTAGCGCCCTAATCTGGGGCGTGTATTTCATAATCACGCCCTTGCTAAGGACGTGTTTTTCAAGAAATTAACAGAAAGCCGTTGAAAAACTATAGTAAACCAAACCATGTATATGCATGATAATTATTGTACTGTATCAATTTAGTTTGGGCTACAGTGACTTGAGAAAACCTACCTTAATAATGGATTTGAAGATGACCGTGAGGGGTTTGACTAGCAGAGGATGATGCTCGGTTAGGCTCCTGAAGACCACGGCTATTGGTTGATGGAAGAAGACGATGGCTTTGATTGTAGAAGAAGAACTGCAGTTATCCTATAAGAAAATAAAGAAACTGTATCAGTTTCTTTGTGATATGAACATCATACGAAGGTAAATAATTCTTTTTACCCGGATGAAGAACTATGCTTCTTCAAAACGTAGGGCTTCTTAACCTGTAACAGAAGAAGATGAAGAACTGTTAGTTCTTCATGTAACAGACGTAGGGATTTTAAGGAAAATAAGAAGGAATGCTCCTCTTACGTACCTCTGCAGACGAACGAATCAAATAGGTTTAGGGTTTAAATGAACGAGAGTTTTTATAGGATTTTGGATGTCCTAGTAGGGTTGGTGATTGTGTGGAAGTAATACTTCTATGATAGAGTCATTACCACGTTTGAACTCTTTCTAATGCTTATCACTTACCCTGGATAAGTTCTGGGTTCGAACGAGTCACGAACTGAATTAACGCCTTTGGTCAGGGCGTGTATTCTTGAATTAACGCCTTGCATAAGGGCGTTTCTTAAAAAGCGCCTTGAAAAAGGGCGTTTCGTTTTTTTCTTTTTTTTAAAACACGCCCAAGATAGAGGCGTTTCTTTTACTTGCCTATTTGGTCGTGAGAATTGACGACCGCACGTGTGGGCGTCCTTTCTTGAGTCACGCCTTTGATAGAGGCGTTTCTTTTTTAATTAACGCCCTAATAAGAGGCGTTATTTTTAATTTGTTTTATTTCGTCCAATTAACCCTATTCCTTTTATATATATTACTTATGTAATATATATGTTTTAATTCATTTCAATTATTCATTTATTAGGGTTGCTACAGGGAGGTACTCCTGTCGAGTCGGGAGTGACAGATTGTCAGTCTCTGTGACTTCGACCTTCAGGTTTTTGTCAGGTTGACCGATGAGTTTCGGTTGTCTCGCCGTAGCGCGTGTGTCAGTTTTCGGGCCGTGAGACCGGTGTTTGTAGTTGCAGGGCTTTTTCACTTCTAAGGTACTCGCTTGCTGCTAGCGTAGCGGTTTTCCATTTAGCGAGGTAGGGTTCGAGTGATCTCTACTGAGTCTTGTTCTGAGACTCATTCCCTGCGTATTTTCACCGTGTTTCAGGCGAGGCGCGACTTCAGGGGAGCGCATCTGAGGCTCAGCGTGGTTCAGGTGCCCAGCGTTAGTGCAAGAGGTCAGAGCCGGGGTATGCCCCGTGTAGCTGTACTTTTCTTTCTTGTCTCTGTACTAGTTGTGGACTACTGTTGTTATTTTGTTATATCTTGTGGACCATGCATCATGTAAAATGTTAATTTATTTCCTGCTTAATCATATTAACTGTTTAATTTCTGTAATTATTTGTGATACTTGTGTAGTCTCCACACCATCCTTCTAACCCTTCCGAGTCTTCGGGCTCGTGGGTGGCGGTTCGAGTCTCGGGTTATCGGGCCTTCCCGGTAATTGAATTCTCGGGTCGTTACATTTAGTTTAATTTAAACTTTATTATTGGGACTTGTAATTTTTATTTCTTGGCAATTTGATATTGTAAGTTTTCCTTAAGCAGTAAAATAGTTGGTTTCATTTTCTCTTTCTCTCTCTTCTTCCTCTCTCTCTCTATTTCTCTCTCTTAACCCTTCAAATTTCTTTAGATAGATTTATTTCATATATGATAGCCACTAAACCCGTCATCAAAAGCCATGCCACAATTTAAAAATAATCGTACTCACTCACTTAAAAAGATTTGAATTAGAGTAAAGTAATAAGAACGGGTCGATCCCACAGATGAGAAATATTTTCAATTAAGCATGAGATGAAAATTTTTTATATTTGAAAGATCCGAATTTTGAGTGAGATTAAACTAATGAAAAGGAAAAATTGCATGAAAATAAACCTATCTAAAGAATATGAGAGGGTTGAAGAAGAGAAATTGGAAGGAGATAGAAAGAGAAGAACACAATTACCAAAGTGAACTTTTATTGCTATGAAAGTGGAAATCACACACTACGAAATTTAAAATTACAACTTGGAAATAAAAGGACAAAGGAAGAATTAAGAGCCAAGATGATGAAGGAATGCCGCCGTCCACGTCGTGCCGAGCTTTGGAAGTTCACCCCGCTTTGGAAGTAGACGCCGCCGAGACGACCAAAGGAAGAAGACCCGCCTTCAGATGTGTGAAAAAATATGGAAGAGAGGGAGATAGATAGAGGAAGAAAACTTTAAAATTTAAAAGTGAAAACCTGTGTGTGCATGAGTGCTTTGAATAGAGAGAGAGGAAGAGAGGTAGAGGGGTTACGGTGGAGAAGAAATAAAAACACAGTAAAAGTGAAATAAAAATAGAGGGAGATTAGAAGAAAAATAACTTTAAATTTGGAAGGAATTAGGAGAAGTTGAAGAAGAAAAAGTTGTAGATCTGAGAAAGACGAAGAAGATTGATGAAAAGTGCAGAGGGAGAAAACATGAGGAAAAATGTGAAAAACGAGGAAGAACAGTGTGATGGTGCGCGGATGAACAGTGAAAAGCCTAAAAAATGTGAAAAAATCCTGAAGATACTTCCTCAGAGGAGCATGAAGAAGGAATTTGCCTTATGGCAAACAGTGAAGAGGAGGTAACCAATGTTTTTGAAAATTTTACGATTGATGACTGGGAAGATGCTTATGCTGAGTTATTAGATAAGTTCAATTCTCTTAGTAAAGGGCATAGGGTTCTGAAAAGAAAATTTAATACTAATGTTGAAGAACAAACCCAAGTATGTGAGGAAAATCAGAAACTAAAAGAGCAACTAGAAGAAATGACCTCACTAAGAAAAGAAAATGATAAGCTCAAGGGAGAAAACCAAGAAAGTCAAAATCAGCTCAATGAACTCAAAATAAGAATCGAAGAAAGCTTGAATGAAAGTGGAGTGAACTCAGAAAAATATGAAGCTGTTAAGAAAGTCAATGGTGAACTTCTAAAAAATTCTGAGTCCCTTCAAAAGGAGCTGGAAGACAAACAAAAAGTTTTGGAAAACTTTGTCCAAAGGAAATCTAGTCTGGATGCTATACTGGGGGCTAGGGTTAACTTCAATAAAGAAGGTCTAGGCTACGACCCAACTAACAAAAGACCCTTACAATTCAAAACCATTACCTTCTGCCCAGAGAAGGGAAAAGAAAAGCTGGACACACCATCCAGCTCAAACAGCAGCAAGGGAACTCAAAGTCAGAAGGAAGGTCCTAAAAATAGTGCTGGCCAACCATTTAAGATGGGAATGAATTCTGTGAAGAATTTCACTAATCCTACCAATCAGAACCTAAATGGTAAATGGAGCAAGCAAGTGAATCAAAAGAAAACCTGGAATTACTACAATCAAATGGGTCCAAAGAGGACCTACTGGAGAAATGATCATCATCTTCAAAAATCTGCTAATCAACAAACTTACAGTAGATATTCTAGAAATGGCAAGCCTAATGTGTGGAATAAAACTTACTTTTCCAGACCAGCCGGCTATAATTTCAATAAAACAGAAGTAAAGGTGCCAGAGAAAATAATGCTGAAGCAAATTTGGATTCCTAAACACTTGATTAGAAATTTAAATAATGTCCTTGGACCCAACTCATCTTGGGTTCCAAATCACTCTGCTTGATGTTATTTGTGTAGGTCGGCCTGGCAGCTGAGGACAACAAGTGGTACCTCGATAGTGGCTGCTCTAGGCACATGACAGGTGACCGATCCAAGTTCAGCAACATAGAGATGAAGGTAGGGGGTCTGGTCAAGTTTGGAGGAAAGAACAAAGGTAAGATTATTGGAGTTGGTACAGTGGGTAAGTCTTCCACAAACTCCATTGAAAAGGTTCTACTTGTGGAAGGTCTGCAACACAACCTGATTAGCATTAGTCAGTTATGTGACAAGGGGAACAGGGTTGTATTTGATGATAATTCATGCAAAATCTTTGAAATAAATTCTGATGTGGTTAAATTTGTAGTCAATAGGATTAATAATATCTACATAGTAGACTTAGATGAGGAATCTCAATCTAATATTTGTTTATCTGCCAATTCTGAAAATGATGTTTTTGAATGGCATAGACGTCTAGGTCATGCTAGCTTTACTACTTTAAATAAATTGGTCAAGCATGATTTAGTTAGAGGCATGCCTAGAATTAAATTCAATTCGATATCAAAAGCATGTGATGCCTGTGCTCTAGGCAAACAGACCAGAAACTCTTTTAAATTAAGATCTGAGCCATTGTCTTCTAGACCAATGGAACTTCTTCATATGGACCTTTTCGGTCCCACTAGAACTCAGAGTCTTAATGGAAACAAGTTTGGCTATGTCATCATAGATGACTTCTCTAGATATTCATGGATATTCTTCTTAGCAAATAAAAGTGATGCATTTCAAAAGTTTAGTCTGTTCTTCTTGTGAGGGGGAGTTCTGTCTATTTGTTGGTTAGCTTTCTGGACTGCTTTGAGTGAGGGGGAGCTGAGTTCTGTGAGAGGAAGAGTTCTTTGACAGATTCAAAAAGTTTGACCAGATATGTGTCTTTGCTGAATTTCATGACAGATCTAGTGTGGTTCTCTCAGACAGTAGAATGCCACTCAATTCTTAAGTCTATAAGTCAGTGATTCTAAAATCCAGTCAGAATCTTTCCTTTAGTATTCTTTTAGAGATCTGGATTAACTGTAAAAGGTATATCTTCCTACATTGTTACTAATTTTGGTTTAGGGCAAAACTTGTATGTCTTGATATCTGACCCAATCAGCTTGAAATCTAGACTTCAAGACTCACTTCAAGAAATAGTCCTTCTGGTATTGCTTCAATCATTCTATCTCTTCAACACAAGGGCTTAACTGAACAAACATGTCTTGTTTTGGGCGCTGAGAAACTGGGAGTTTCATCAATGAAATGAATATTTCTCCTATGTCATGAGGTGTCAAATGCTTAAAAATGAATGAGAAGACATGACAGAGCAATGGTGGCTTACTGGTGAGTAACTGGGGACTCTGGCCTCTAATCAAGGTGTTTTCTCAAGTCAAAAGCCACAGTTACTAACTCTGTTCCTTAATAAAAAAAAATAAAGGAAGTAATGAGGTACTCACTCTTAGTAACTGGGGATTCATGCCTCTAATCAAGGAGTCTCTCTAATGTCAAAAGAGTGAATCACCAACTTACTCATTGATCTTCTTAAAAATCATCTCAAAAATTCCTTATTGTTGTGCAACTAATGGATTGCTTGTCCTCAATACCTTGAGAACACCTCTCTGAATTTGTCTCTTGCTGTCTTGTAGGATAGTTGAATGCTCAGCTATATCATTCCATACTTGTTAACTCCTGCTCTAAATCATACACTTTGTATGCTGATAAACCTTTCTATCATTCTATGTCTCAATTGAGTACTGGAGTTGACAGAATCTTTACTTGAGTTTAGAACCTCACTTATTCTCTTAAGACCTACTCATGACTTTCTGCACTAAGCAGTTACTACACTTCGTCCTCATGTCTCTAGCACTTTCATACATTCTGCATTTCCTTTTGCTGATGTCAAAGGGGGAGAGAAGTTTAGCAATATCAGTAGATCAGATCATGAGTTTAGGGGGAGATTTGTTCTTGAGCCAAGGAAATAACTTGTCTTGTGAGGAAAAGAGCTGAGAGTGAGTTGTGGGGGAGTGGTTTTTGAGAAAGAAAGAATTCTACAGTAGCAGTTAATTTGTCTGTGCTTGCACTTGCTTTGAATTTGCTTTGTTGGTTGAAGCTACAGTTAATTGCTTGATATGCCATGATATTGCTTGATTCATAGTGTTGCCATCATCAAAAAGGGGGAGATTGTTGCATCCCTACGGTTTTGATGATGTCTCACACTATAAATCAATCTTCTATCTCTAGATTAATTCATGTTTCATCATGTTAATGAGTGCAGTACATATGATTGTCAGATAATATGCTCCCCTGACACTGAGAATGCTCCCCTGGAGCAGCGATTGCTCCCCTGTGCATGAGTGTGTGCATGAGTGTTCTATCAGATTCGCATCTCTGTACATTGCATCTGTCTGTGCTGTACTCATAAGTCTATACATTGTGTGTTTGTGCATCAAAGTCTATACATTGGTTAGGCTTGTTCATGCAACGTTCATCCATGTCTGTACATCGCCTTCAGACCTTCAAGTCTATACACTCCATGCTCATTCAAGTCTATACATCAACAGTGTAACTTCAAAGTATGTACAGCGTCTGCATTGTCTCGCTCACACTTGCCAAAGTCTGAACATCCACAGTGTCTTTCATCGTCTCACTTTGCGTCTCAGTTTGCAAAGTCTATACATTCGCTGCAGAGATCACTATCAAGTATATTCATTGGTCCGTCTCTTGCAGCGTCTCATCTGGTCAAAGTCAACACATCACTTGAAGGCTTCTACATCACGTCTATACATCGACTGTCTTGCTTTAGCTTAAGTCTGTACAGAGTCAGCGTTTCGTTGACCGTCTCTTGCTGTGTCTCACGAAGCATTTCATTTAGCAAGTATATACAGCGTCCGTCTCAGCCAGCGTCTCATGCTGCGTCTTAAGGCCTCAAGTCTATACATTGGGTTCGGCTCTGCAAGTCTGTACACTGGTCGAGCATTCAAGTCTGAACATTCACAAAGTCCATACATCGACACTGTAGCTTGCATAGCTCAAGTCTGCACATTGGGCTTTCACGTGAAGTCTATACATTGGTCTTCACTTGAAGTCTATACATTGGCTAAGGGTCTTCAAGTCCATACAGAGTCGTCTGATGCATTTTGATTGAAGTCTGTACACTCAGTTAACCTACAAGTCTATACACTCGATTGTTAGGCTTTCAACCCTATACACTCGATTGTTAACCTGCAAGTCGATACACTCTCTCATTTGAAACACTTGCTTAAACTGATGATTCAATGTCTACACATTCGATGCCTTCAAGCATTGTTCTCTTACAAGTCCATACATCCATTGTCTTATCTACTGAATGAAGTCTACACATTGAGATCGCATGAACACTTACAAGTCCATACACTGAGCTCACTGAAGAACCTCAACTCTATACACTCTCACACTGTGACACACTTGCCTATTTGGCATCCCTAAGTCTATACACTCGAAGGGCCTCATACACTTCACAGAAGTCCATACATTTCATCCTTTGTGCTAATGCATTCTTCAGCAAGTCTATACACTGAGTTTGCTCGAAGTCTCACAAGTCTATACACTCCTTCAGTGTTCACACTTGCTTAATATGATATCCTAAAGTCTATACATTCGTATCTGACTGAACTAACTAATCACAATTCTTTGTCTCAGCCTGTAGGTGATACAGGTCAATGATTGGGCACGTGAACCAAGGATGATACCTGGCACGTGATCCGAGAAGGCTCTGGAAAGGGAGAGAACGAGACTCCCTCGTGTGAAGGCCTGAAACTCAGGTCGAAAGCCATATAAAAGGTGCCCTCTGCGAAGAGATGGAGTGAACTGGAGAAAAAGCCTAAGAGCAGAATTCCTGAGCAGAAGAAGAAAAGAGAGAGAGCCTCCACGTTCCAGAAAGAAGATAGAGAGAAAAGATTAGAGAGCAGTCCTGTGAGAGAAAAGTCTGAGTGAGAGAGAAGAGTTCATTTGCTTATTCGGAAGCTACATTTTGTATTTGAGTTTTCTGAAACGATTTGTGTTCATCGTTTGTTCTTGTTTGCATTTCTATTTTTCCTTTTATTTCTTCACATATCTGATCTTGAGTTGTTACCCTCCGGTGTTTGGAGGAAGGGAGTGTTACTCCGGTTTCCCTCTGGGCTGCAGAGGAAGAGAGATTGTAGATCTCTAGTTCTGCTAGTGACGGGTTGTCATTAGCAGGTTCCCTCCAGGTTGGAGGAAGGGAGAGCTATCTCCGGTTCTGTTCTAGCTGGTAGCTGGAATAGGTTCCAAACTCTGTGGGTAGCAGAGTTTGGTTGAGGGATTTGTTTCCCTTGGTTATTCAAGCTGTGTGGCAGCACATTGTTCGCAGACTGAGTCTGCAGGTTTCTAGCATTGGCTAGTGGAATCCTTACTCTAGTTGGAGTGAGGGGTGGATGTAGATTGTGGACTACAATCGAACCACCTTAAAATCTCTTGTCTCCTCTGTGGTTTGCTGCAATCATTGATGCTCTCTATCTGCTTGGCAATGTGCTTGTGTATGGACGGCCTATTCTAATCGCATCCTTTTACTCTGTCTTAGTTTCTCACTGCATTGGCTAATTTGTTTAGCTATATTCGATAGGGTGATTTTTGAAGGAGTGATTTTCCGCTGAAGTTGTTTAAATATGGAGTGATCTATTCATCCCCCCTTCTATATCACTCTTGCTGCGCTAACACACTTTACCTGACTACTGAAAATACACTAAAATAAAACATCAAATAACAAAAAATCTTGAGTTGCCTCCCAGAAACGCTAAATTTTCTATCTTCAGCCAGACGCATGAAAGTTCACGAAGATTTTTATTCCTAATCACTCAAAGCAATGGAATCTTTTTGCAACTGATCATTTTTCAAATAAGGCTTCAATTTTTGACTGTTAATAGTGAAAATATGATCATTAGTAGGATTCAAATTTTTAACAGCGCTATAGTCAAAAGTTTTAACGATAACAAATGGTCCATCCCATCTGGATTTGAGCTTACCAGGTAACAAGCGCAGCCTAGAATTAAAAAGCCAAATCTTTTGATTAATAGAAATTTTTTTCCTGTGAGTATGCTTATCGTGAAAAACCTTGGTTATAGCTTTGTAAATCTTTAAATTTTCGTAGGCTTCATTTCTTAGTTCCTCCAGTTCATTAAGTTGTAGAGCTCGTTGAGACCCAGCTTGAGTAAGATCGAAGTTGACTTGTTTGATGGCCCAATATGCTCTATGTTCAAGCTCTACAGGCAAGTGGCATGTTTTTTCAAAAATGAGTCAGTAAGGTGACATGTCAATGGAAGTTTTAAATGTAGTTCTGTAGGCCCATAATGCATCATCTAGTCTCTCGGACCAATCTTTCCTATCTAGCTTAACTGTCTTATACAGAATGTTCTTGATCTCCCTATTGGAAACTTCAACTTGGCCACTAGTTTGGGGGTGATAGGGGGTAGCGAGCTTATGAGTAATACCATATTTGCGAAGCAAAGCTCGGAATTGAAAGTTTGTGAAGTGGGAACTCCCATCGCTAATCATAGCTCTAGGACAGCCAAATCTAGACTAGATGTTTTTCTTTACAAACTTTATCACCACCTTATGATCATTGGTCCTAGTAGCAACAACTTCAATCCATTTCGAAACATAGTCCACTGCCACCAAAATATATTCATTGCCAAATGAAGGTGGAAATGGTCCCATAAAGTCTATTCCCCAAACATCAAAGATTTCGATAACCAGAATGGGATTAAGCGGCATCATATCTCTCTTTGAATTGTTACCCACTGCTTGACATCTCAAACAAGTTTTAAAAAATTCGTAAGCATCTTTAAGCAATGTGGACCAATAAAATCCACTTTGTAAAACTTTCGCTGCTGTTTTCTTTCCTGAAAAGTGTCCCCTGCAAGCGAGATTATGACAGAAGTTCAAAATAGATTGCTGCTCTTCCTTGGGGGCACATCTTCTTATTATTTGATCCGGACTCATATGAAACATCTCTTGGTCCTCTCAAAAATAGTGCTTGACCTTTGAAAAGAACTGATCCTTCTCCTACTTAGTCCACCCTCCAGGAATTTGTCCTACCGTCAGGTAATTGACAATGTGAGCATACCAGGGGGTGGAAGTGTGAGAGATAGAAAGAATTTATTCATCGAGAAAAGAATCAGACATAGGGGCACTCTCAGGTATCACTATTCTGGACAGATGATCAGATACAACATTCTCTAACCCCTTCTTGTCTCTGATTTCTAAATCAAACTCTTGTAGCAACATGATCCATCGAATGAGACGGGGTTTAGCATCTTTCTTGGCAAGCAAGTATCTCAAAGCAGAGTGATCAGAATAAATAATGACTTTTGCCCTTAACAGATATGAGCGAAAAATTTCCAGGGCAAAAATAATAGCTAGCAATTCCTTCTCCGTAGTGGTGTAGTTCAATTGTGCATCGGCGAGGGTGCGGCTCGCATAGTAGATCACCACAGGCTTCTTATCGACTCTCTGACCCAGGACAGCTCCAATAGCGTAGTCTGAAGTATCACACATAATTTCAAAAGGAAGCGACCAATTTGGCGATTGAAGAATCGGGGCTTGAGTGAGGGCCACTTTCAAAGAATTGAACGCCTCAAGACAACAATCATCAAGATTGAAAGGAGTGTCCTTGGAAAGCAATTGTGTGAGAGGACGAGCAATGATGGAGAATTTTTTGATGAATCTACGATAAAATCCAGCATGGCCAAGAAAAGATCGAATATGTTTGACAGAAGAAGGAGGAAGAAGATTGGAAATCAAATCAACCTTGGCCTTATCAACCTCTATTCCTCTTTCTGAAACAACATGGCCTAAAACTATTCCTTCTCTTACCATAAAATGACTCTTCTCCCAGCTTAACACTAGATTTGATTCAATGCACCTCTTTAGCACCTGAGTTAGATTCGCCAAGTAATTTTTAAAAGAAGTACCAAACACTGAAAAGTCGTCCATAAAAACTTCCAAAACTTCCCCCACCATTTCAGAAAATATCAACATCATGCATCGTTGGAAGGTGGCGGGGGCGTTACACAGCCCGGATGGCATTCTCTTAAAAGCAAACGTGCCATAGGGGCACGTGAATGTTGTCTTCTCTTGATCTTCCGAGTAAATAGCAACTTGATTATACTCGGAATAGCTATCCAAAAAGTAAAAATACTTTTGCCCCGCCAGTTTCTCCAAAATTTGATCTACAAACGGGAGTGGGTAAGGATCTTTCTTTGTTACTGAATTTAATTTTTTGTAATCTATGCAAATCCTCCACCCTGTCTATAGTCGCATGGGCACTTCTTCTCCTTTTTCATTAATCACCACAGTAAGCCCTGATTTCTTCGGCACAACTTGAGTGGGGCTAACCCACTTACTATCTGAAATGGGATATATAATCCCGGCATCCAGCCACTTTACCACTTCCTTCATGTTTGGATTCAGCCGGCGTTGCATCTCTCTGCTCGGCTTGGCATTGTCCTCTAAATAGATATAATGTATATAAACATCTGGACTGATACCCTTCAAATCTGCCATAGACCAACCTATCGCCCCCATGTGCTCCTTAAGGACATCTAAAAGTTGAGACTCTTGAGCAGAAGTGAGATTGGAAGCAATAATCACGGGCAGAGTTTGGTCAGGGCCTAGATAAGTGTACTTAAGAGAATCTGGCAGAGGTTTCAATTCCACAACGGGCGGCTGATCCAAAGATGGAAGAACAGGTTTAGCTTGCAACGGAGGGAGTGGCTCTCTCCTAGAGTAGGGTGCGGAAGAAAATAGAGAATCTTGCAGCATGCTACCCTCTTCTAGACATTTCTCCTTAAGAAGAGGGTACATCTCTTTAAGAATCTTGCAGCATGCTACCATGAGAGTAGAGTGCACATCTCTTTAAGAAACTTTGCATATGCCGGCACATGTTTGATCATTTCCAAAAGCTGAATATTGATATTCACCTGTTTAAACAATTCCACTAATTCCTCTTGTTGAACCGGCTTTTTCTTTTGAGCCTTCGACTTTAGAGCATCGGGAAAAGGGATCTTAGGAACATACTCTTGGGGACCTTCTTCAACCTTTGCCTTTCCTTTATCCAGCTTCTTCTCCCCATCCTCTGACTTCTTTTTCTCTTGGACAATCACCGGCTCCTCATCTTCATTTTCACGTTCACTTTCTACGTGGGCTTCTTGGCCCAAACTACTACCAACATCCCTAGCCTGATATGGGTCATCTAGAATCCTCCCGCTTCTAAGAGTAGATATGGCCTTGATGTTCTCAAATTGAGGGCCCATAGGAGGAGGAGGCTGAGGTTAGGTTGGTTGAGGAAGAAGAGGGGCTCTTTGGTGAAAGCCCGAAGGTTGGTTCTTCGGATTAGCCACAGGTTGGCTTGGAAGTTGACCTACTTCTCTCCTCATATTATTCGTATCCAGTTGACCTATTTGGTTCTCCAACTTAGAAATAGACTGATGCTGCGTGAGGATAAGTTGTAGGAGTTGCTCGAATTTGTCATCAAAATTGGGCTGAGTAGGAGGTGGCTGATATGGAGCTTGAGGTTGAAAGTGGTGTGGAGGATATTGATGAAACTGACCCTGATATGACTAAGCTTGGTGATACGGGGCCTGAGCTTGATGGAATGGAGTTTGAGATTGTTGATGTTGAACTTGTTGAAAAGGAGATTGATAATGTTGGTGAGACTGAACTGGTGCTTGGAAAGATTGTTTCTAAATTGAGGGATTTGATTGCATTATGATGCATTCTCTTGTTGATGTTTAGTGCTTGGTTTTAATGATAACAAAATGATTGTGCTTGTGTGTGTTTCATTGAGCAACATGTTTATATCTTGACTGATGAGTTGAAAGATGGTTTTGTATTGAATGAGCTTGAATGAGATTTTCATGGTGTCTAAATGCATGTCTCATGAAACTGTTTTGAGTTGATGTCATTGGGTTGCATGTATAGCTCATTAGATCTCACAAGATATGGGCTTCATTTGGCTTTTTTGCAAATGAGTTACTTGGGTTGATATGGGCTATTTAATCATGATGATGGAGTGTAAAATTAATAAGCTTGCATATTTTCATCTTGTATGTTCATGGATGTGTTCATAGGACCCTTGAGCTAGAGTCCTATTCTTTTCATGTGAATTTGGTTATCATGCTCACTCTAAGTGCAAAAAGTTCAAGACTATATGATCTTCTTATAAGGTTGTAGCTGCTATGTTTTCCAAAGTGCTTTTATGCACATTGACCATGGATTTTAATGTATGTGCTTTCTGCACCTTCTTCATGGTTACAAGTTGCTCACACCTTGTTCACACTTATGCCTTATGATCATAATCCTATGTTGTGATTATTGAATGTTCAAAATGCTTTGATGCAACTTGATCATGTGTTTTTCATATACACATCATATGATTTTAACTTCATTTATCTTGTTATGTAGGTTTGGAAAACAATGCCAATCCCATATGCAAAGGTATCAAAGATCATGGTGAGAACTTGGTACTTTGCATGTGTATGTTTTTGGGAGAAAATGGTAAGTTTCCTTTTGGAGTTTTTTGATCTTGATGGAAGTGGTTGGTATATGTTTTTACATTGTTTAATACCAAGGAACACTTGGTTGTTAGTCATTTATCATCTAACCTTTTCAGTCTTTCATTGGGTTTTTAAATATCGGGTTTTTATATATCAGACTGAACTTCTCAAAATCTGGAACACTGTTCATTACTGTTCATTCCGGTCGACCGACACTATTCATTCCGGTCGACCGAAATTCCCAGAACCAAAAGGTTCGGGGTCTGTGAATTTTCGGTCGACCGCCCCTAATTTCCGGTCGACCGCCAACGTCGAAAACTCAAAAACGTGTTTCCGAAACTCATCTAAACCAAGTCAAAAAGTGCCTAACCTTATGTCCCTTTGTCCCTGGGTTGGTGGTAGACTTATTAGGGGTCTTTTGGAGGATTCTAGAAGGGTTATGTTGGTCTTTTGGTGTTCTCTATATTGGCTTAAGTGAGAGCTACGAATTTAACAACTCTTAACCCTAATGTGTTGATGTTTTCCTTCTTGCAGGTGGAGAAAGAGGAGATAGCAAGGAAGAGCTCAAACCAAGGGGATTTGATCAACATCCAGGAGGATTTGGAGATCGTTCATGAAGAGAAAGTGAAGCGGATTGAAGAGAGGAACGTATTGACGCTCAAATCGATGCCATCCGGCTTACCTCCGAATCGAGCATCAAAGAACATCATCATCGGCCTGGAAATCGAAGGGGGAACAACTTCCACATCTTACTCCTATCCATTTGTGATTGTTCTTAAGGGTTTCATTTGTGTCTGAGCATATCTTGAGTATGTGTTTTGATTTCCTCAACTCATAAAGATTTTCGTGTTTGTGTGACCCTCTGTGTACGGTTGTGTGATTTCGGTGCTGCGGGTGTTGCAGCTCGTGTTTGTGTATGTCGTTTGCTGCATTTGTGGCGAAAGGTCTGTGTGCATTGTGATCCGATGTTGGATCATGTTGGAGACTCCGTCTCCGTGTTTGTGTGTGTGTTGGGGCGCGTCCTCGTGTGTGTGTGCAGGCATATTCCTACATGTGTGTGTGTTGGAGCATTGCTCCGTGTTGGGGATTTATCCCTGTGTGTGTTGGAGCCTTGCTCCGTGTTGGGGAGTTTTCCCCGTGCTGATCTATCCAGCGAGTGGAGCCTTACTAGTTGGTAAGGGGTGGACGTAGGGAGCTCGTCGTGGTCCCGAACCACCTTAAAAATCTCGTGTCCTGTGGTTTGTCTTGTGTGGTTGCCTCCTTATCATCTACCTCATTCACATGAGATTGTGTTTCAAATCATACATTGTTCACACACATTGCTTGATTGTCTAAATTCCACTGTGTGTCATACTTGTTTGACAATTGTGTTTACTTGCCCGAGTGAGTCGAAAGAGATTGAGTGAACTTAGCTTACACTGTCTAGGTTAATCCCTTCAATCTTGTCAAAATTGTTAATTCCGCATAGTTAGTTTTTAATTTACCATTTTTAGTGGGGGACAATTCAACCCCCCCCTTCTTGTCCGCTCGCCTACCCGGGACCAACAATTGGTATCAGAGCATGGCTCTAATTCCTTGGGTCTAACGACCTTTAGAGTGATCTCTCGGCGAGTTTCATTGAGCATCATGTCCTATGCTTGTTTGTCTTCCCTCCTCCTTGTTTTGATGGTCACGACTATATTTCTTGGAAAAACAAAATGTCTTTCTATCTTGGTATGAAAGAGCGTGAAATCTGGGAAGTTATATGTAATGGTCCACATAAACTTCCATCAAATGAAAGAGAATGGAGTGCAAAGCATGAAAAGAAAAATGAAATCAATCTTCGAGCTTTGAATTTTATAAGGAATTGTATAAAGTCTAATGTTCTTTCCCAAATCTCCTCTTGCAGGTCAGCCAGAGATCTATGGGATAAACTTGCTATATTTGAAGGAAACCCAGAAGATTCCCAAGTGGGTACATGCTTGATGGCTAATGATGAGGAAAGCTCGAGTCAGGTAAATTCTGATTCTGAAGAACCCTCAATTGAAGAATGGCAATTAGCATGTGCCGATTTGCATGACAGATGCAAAAAATACAAATCTGAAATCAAGAGATTGAAAAAGAGAAATGATGAGAATGGGCATGCTAATTCCTCCTGTGAGAACTGTAAAACCTTGGAGTCAAAAATTGAACATCTACAAGAACAAAATGAGTCTCTTGAATCAAGAGTTGAAATGTTTTCAGAAGAGATTTCCTGTTTGAATGAAGATGTTGAAATGGCTAGAAAACATAACACATCTTTTCAAATTGAAAATGAGTGTGATGAGCTGCGTGAGCAAAATAAATTCCTCATGTCTAAAAACTCCATGCTTGAGAAAAATGAAGAATATCTTAAGAACAAGCTAGATTCTTTGTCTGATGATGATAAAATATTTGAAAAGCTACTTGATTATGAAATTGATAGCAAGAGCATCATGGATGAAAATGAAGATCTTAAAAAGAAAAATAGTGTCATGTTAATTCAGAACTCCTTGCTTGAGGGAAGATTGAAATGCTTTGATAAGCTTGAAAAAGAAAATTCCTTGTTGAAATCTGAAAATGAACAATTGCTTGTTAAGATTTCAAAGTTTGTTGAAACTGAGAAAGTTCTTGAAAACTTAACTGAAAAACTCCATGACATAAATGATGAAAACAAGGAAATCTTGAAAGAGAATGAAAATTTAGAATCTGTGAATTACTTGCTTAGTGAAAAAATCCTTGCATGTGAAAAAGAGATAAATGATTTAAAAAATGACTTGTCTAGATTTGTCAAAGGGAAGGAGAACTTAGACAAAATACTAGGTGTCAAAGTGAATTTTCAAAAAGAGGGTCTTGGATACATCCCGGTCAATAAAAAATCTTTTGAATATAAAATGACAACCTCTTTTAATCATTCATCCGACATTGCACCTCCAAAGCTCCCCCTCCTATTTTCAAAAGAAAACTTCTGAAAATGGTTTTGAGAAAAAGAAAAATCTCAACACAAAACCCACCATGCAAAAAGGGTTTCAAAAAGTTCAGAATGGGCCAAAAATGAACTTGAATGTTGAATGCTTTTACTGTGACATGCACGGCCATGAAATGAATGATTGTGTTATCATGAAAATGGATGATGAAAAAGTATGCAAAGATAACTCTGCTTTCAAAATAAAGAGAAATATTTCTTGCTTCTATTGTCATAAAATAGGCCATGTGATGGATAATTACTTTGTGAAGCAAAAGGATGATTTTCAAGCCATGAATGTTAAGCGTGATTTTCAAAGAAAATTCAGAAATGAACATGTCTTTCATGCTCAAAGGTCTGTATCCAATAAGAAAAACTTGTTCACGAAAAATCATGCAAACAATGATAACTCGTTCCGTAGACCCACATCACCTTGTTGCTTTCATTGTGGGAAATACGGTCATGTTATGAAAGAATGTTTGGTTCTTGAAAACACAAAGTTTCCATGCTTCTAGAATGAATGCTAGGTTTAATTTTGTTAAATCTAGATCCTTTAAAAATAGAAGATGGAATGTATTTGAAACTTCCTTTGCTCCTAAAAGGAAATCTTTTGGCAAAAATACTTCTCCTCAATGTCGTTATTGTGGAAACCATGGACATGTCATTGAGAATATCAGGATCATGAAGAATGATGATATGATGGCAATGAGAATGACGAAGAAAAATTCTGACAGAAATGGTTCTAATCTCCAGGGACCCAAAAAGGCTTGGGTGCCAAAATCTGTCAACTGAGTTAGTTTTGATGGAGGTATGTCTTGAGGTAAATAAAGAATGAAAGTGATTCCAGTAAAATAGAACAATACACACTCATATGGTAAAACCCCAACTTTTCTCTTTCTTTGTCAAACTTGATGGTTTTGATGTTCTGCTATGAGTTTTTGGTATGTTCTCATGTTGTGCTCTCAATTCTTCACAAGCCATACATGTTATTACTGAATGAATATTTGGTATATCAAATGGTGATGTGTGAAATGACAGGTTAAGCCTGTTAGGAAGCCATCACTATGTGTGAGTTGGATCCTCGGATCAAAGTTCTCCGCCTTGTACCAAATTCAGAAATTGAATTGCTTGGCTTATGAGGAATCATGTGCTTTGAATGAATTGAATTTACCTTTGAACTGTAATATCTTCTAAACTGAATCTAAAAAATTCTCTTGTTTCAAAAAGGCAAAACTTCTGAATTGTGGACTTGCTTGATTAAATGCATCAATATATCAACAATTTGTATTGAATGTTGGCATTGGCTCAGTTTAAAGCTCAATGACTTTGTGTGTTTTCCTTGAATTGGTGATAAGCTGTTTGACATGTTCAAAAATCTTCATCTTGATAATAGATGTTCAAACACTAACCCTGCTTGATTATCAAACTCTGGTTGAAAGTTGTTGGAAACTTGATCATGCATATCCAAATTGCATCTTGCATGCTCAAGCACATAATTCATATCATGTTCAAACTGAAGCTCATATCCAATCCAAAGTTAGCCTTGAATGAACATGGTTGAATGTTTGGGCTCTAAGGAAAATGGTTCATCATGAAGAAATCTAAAATGAACTGCTCATGGTTCTGTGCTAAATTCATTGAAAACTCATCTCATACATTTAGTAATTTCATGGTTGCTTGAATATTCAAGAATGCACAAAAACTGTAAAACTACATAAAAAAATGCATTGACACATTTGCATACCATTCATAGATCATGCATTGTGAATTTGAGTCGCATGCATACTTTGACTTATTTATCCTTGAATGTCATGATTTATGAACTAACAAAATCACAAAAAGATGCATATTGCATATTCATGCATATAGAGCATATGCATATATTTCATGATAATCGCATATCATGGCTCATGAATGCCTGCATGAATGTTTCGTGAATCCTTGCATGCGTGTATGTATTTACCTTATAAACCATTTCTTGACCTTTCTAAGGCCTTACCCCCTTGCTAAATACCAATGCAATGATTTGGTTCATATGTGATACATGTCATATACTAAGAAGGGAAGATTTATTTCTGACCGTGCATACATTTAGGGGGAGTCATAGCTATGTCTTGACAAATTCATTTTGTACATGCAAAATAAAAATTCACCCCCACACTCTTGCACATAATGAATCTAATGACTTTCATTGATAAGGATTTAAGAAATTCCTTCTAACACTTTAAAGGGAACTTGAATCTCTACATGGACATGAAAGAGTAATCGTGAGGAAAAAGCTACCTACCCTACAAAAATTCAATAAGTGGAACGTAGATCAGAGTAACCGGAAATCCCCCCTGAAACAAAGAAGAAAACTCGTGTCAAAAGGAGAAACAAATCCACACGTGTGATGAATCCTAGTAGCCGGGAAATCCCATTGAGACACATGAGGTGACTCGCGTCGAAAGATGAAGTCTATTACAAGAAACAAAATAGGAGTTGTGCGAAGCTACCGAAAGTCGAGAATCTAAAATGAAAGTGTAGAGAGGAGATTACCTTCTAGTGTTCTTTAGAAAATCTGAAAATCCATATATTTTGAAGCTCATTATTCATTGAATCACATTTCACATGGGTATTTTTGTGATGTATGTATTCTATGAATTAGCTCATATTCATGGTTTATATAGTACTTCTAGTTGTGTATGCACAATTCTCTTAGTTATGATTCATGTCTTACATTCTTGAATTTGAATCACCTGCTCTTTTCTTAACCCATGCCTCATTTAGGGGGAGTTACTATATGTGATATTTGTGTGCATGACGATTGTGCTTGTATGCTTGCATGTTCATGTATTCCCCTTGGGTCTAATTCTGAGCATAAACCTTGCATTTGAAAGATAGAAGTCATCATGTGCATAACTTCATATCTTGCATGATTAGCATTCAAATAGTGCATATTCATTGCATTCGAAAGGTGAAGCTCATGATGTGCATACTTGCATATATGGCATTTTAAGCATGCATATAGTTCGTACATGATATCAAAAAAAAAAAAATCAAGAAACCCATGTCATGTGTCATCATTTGTATGCATTCAAAAGAAAAACCTGAAAATCTAAAAATCAAAAATCTGAAACTCCAAAAATAAAGGCATTTAACATCAAACATCTTACCGTTGCCTTGCTCTTGCCTCTTGTGAAACTCTGCAATGGGCTTTGGATTTTGGGTGCTATCATCTTGTCATGGTATCTGAAATGCTGCACAAATCTACCAACAATTGAGTGCTATCATCTTCCAACAATGGTATCCTATCTTTGGGGCCAAAAATCAGCAACCATTGGTATCAAAATTGGTATCACTTCTTCAGGCCTCACATGTTTAAGTTTATCATGCATAATTAAGTGGAAGTTGGTATGATAATAGTTCTATTACCTAGACACATGATGATATCAACTTTGTCTTGATTGTGGAGTTTGTGAGGAATAGTCATGTTCAAATGCGTGATTGAACCTCGTTCATGAGATTTCATACATGAACTTCATGCATTTACCATATGGATTTTGAGCTGTTTGTGAGGAATGGCCATGATAAATGAGCATCAAGTTATCAACTCAATACTAGCATGGCTCCATTATGTTACTTGCAGGAAAGAATTGGTTGGCTCCCACTCACACATCACATGTATACATGGTAATATTGTCTCACTCTCTCTGTCCCATGGGGGTTGTGGAGATTGGTAGAAATTTGGCTTTTTGGTTCTCCCACCCTGTTCACATTCATGAAGGAATCTTAACTGATGTGTAAATGCTCCAGGTTCTAAATCAAACAATGGTTGTGTTTTGGACATCACATCGAGCTTTTGGTTGATTGATACTACATTTTGGGTTGCAAAAATGAAGGGTTGAATGATATTCTACATGTTCATGTACTCCTTGTCACTTGGACTTTCAACTTAATATTCCAACAATTTGCATACTTTCATGTAGCAGGACACCCATGTTCATCTCATATCCTATAACCCCCCAGTCTTTTTGTAGATGACAAAAAGGGGGAGAATATTTGTGTGGCTTGCTATGTTTCATAAAGATGCTTGCAACTACTCTATCACACACATCGTTTTGTCATCATCAAAAAGGGGGAGATTGATGCATTCCCTTGTTGATGTTTAGTGCTTGACTTTAATGATAACAAAACAATTGTGCTTGTGTGTGTTTCATTGAGCAACATGTTTATATCTTGACTGATGAGTTGAAAGATAGTTTTGTATTGAATGAGCTTGAATGAGATTTTCATGGAGTCTAAATGCATGGCTCATGAAGCTGTTTTGAATTGATGTCATTGGGTTGCATGGATAGCTCATTAGATCTCAAAAGATATGGTCTTCATTTGGCTTGTTTGCAAATGAGTTACTTGGGTTGATATGGGCTATTTAATCTTGATGATGGAGTGTCAAATCAATAAGCTTGCATATTTTCATCTTGTATGTTCATGGATGTATTCATAGGACCCTTGAGCTAGAGTCCTATTCTTTTCATGTGAATTTGGTTATCATGCTCATTCTAAGTGCAAAATGTTCATGTCACGCCCCGAGCGCGGAAGATACCCAGAGGTGCGTGACGAGTTTATATCAATCATGTCAATCAGAGTAGTAGTGTAATCGACACCAAGACAGAGATGCGTAAAATAGCAAGATAACCCAATCCTTTATTCCATAATAGATAGACTATTACAAATCCAATACTCTGTCCAATTAAAAAGGAAAAATACATAGTTTGACTTAAGAAATATGAAAAAGACACGATGACATTGGAGAAGTTCTATCTCTTTCACTCTTGACCATTCCCATCCGATTGACTTCCCTCGTCGTCGAAATTACCTGAAAAGTAGGGAACACACGGAGTGAGCGAACGCTCAGTAGGAAATTATATCTCAAGCGCTTAGCAAGGGGTTTAAGTAATTACATTTTTCCTGAATGTACTATAGCTATGCATGCGTCTCTTTTAATTGCTCTTTATTAAGTTTAGTGTCGGTCCAAAGTTGACGCCCAGTGGTGCAGGCGTCCTTTTTAAATTAACGCCCTAGGTGAAGGCGTTTCTTTTTAAAGTAATGCCTTAAGTTAAGGAGTTATTTACAATTTGTTTTATTTTAACTCCTTGTTTAGCCTATTATCACTTATTTATTTATCTTACTCATATTTGATTTATTTAAAAATCTTTATTTACCAGGGTTGCTACACCCTACCTCACTTAAAAGAATTTGGTCCCCAAATTCAATTATATATACATGTGGAGAGTGTAGAGTATATACCTCTTAGAATAATTCGGGAAATCGTTTCCTCATAGATTCCCCAGTCTCCCACGTTGCTTCGTGTTCAGAATTCTTATTCCATTGCACCTTAAGCATGGGAATAACCTTATTCCTTAGAGCACGTATTTCACGATCTAATATCTTCATAGGCTTCTGTTCATATGTGAGATCCTTCTGGATTACCAGGTCTCCCTGTTCGATAATATGTGATGGATCGTGCACATACTTCTTCAACATAGATATGTGAAACACATTGTGTACTTCGGACAATTGAGGAGGCAATGCGATGCGATAAGCAACCTCGCCAACTCTTTCTAGAATTTCAAAAGGTCCGATGTATCTTGGTGTAAGCTTGCCCTTAACACCAAATCTCCGTATGCCACGTCCAGGTGATATCTTGAGAAATACATGATTTCCGATTTGGAATTCAAGATATCTCCTTCTTGTATCAGCATAAGCCTTTTGCCTTGTCTGAGCAACTTGCAATCTTTCTCTGATTACTTGTATCTTCTCAGTTGTATCCCTTACCATGTCTGGACCTAACAGTTGTTTCTCTCCAACTTCGTTCCAGCATAAGGGTGATCGGCAACTCCTTCTGTATAAGGCTTCGAAAGGTGCCATTTGGATACTAGCTTGGTAGCTATTATTATATGCAAACTCAATTAGAGGCAAGTGGTCATGCCAGTTTCCTCCAAAGTCAATGATGCAAGCTCTGAGCATATCTTCAACCACCTGATTAGTTCTCTCGGTCTGACCATCCGTTTGTGGATGAAAAGCGGTACTAAAGTTAAGCCTTGTTCCCAACGAATGTTGTAGACCCTTCCAGAAATGAGAGGTAAAGCGAGGGTCTCTGTCAGACACGATTGAGACAGGTATACCATGCAATCTTACTATCTCCTTGATGTATAATGCAGCCAAAATATCAATTGACCATCGGCTTTTGATTGGCAAGAAATGCGCCGATTTAGTCAATCGGTCAATGATAACCCAAATTCCATCATGTCCTCCTTTTGATTTAGATAATCCCATGATAAAATCCATACCGATGTCTTCCCACTTCCATTTGGGAATATCCAGAGGATGTAGTTTTCCAGCAGGCTTTTGGTGTTCTGCCTTGACCTGTTGGCATGTGAGACAGTGAGACACGTAGTCTGCTATTTCCCTTTTCATGTTGGGCCACCAAAAAATCCTCTTTACATCTTGGTACATTTTGGTAGATCCTGGATGAATCGTGTACCTTGATCTGTGAGCTTCATCTAAGATCTTCTTCTTTAATTCTGAACAATCTGGTATACAAGTTCTATCCTTGAACAATAATCTTCCATCAGAAGCTAATTGGAAATCAGATTGTCCTTCTAATCTGCCCTTGATTTCTACTGTTATAGGATCATCATCCTGAAGTGCTTGTATCTCAGATAATAAATCTGACTGTATGCTTACATGAGATAATGTGCATATTTAGCTTCCATGTCCATGCTTATATTGAGCTCGGAGAACTGTTCTAGTAACTTCCATTCTTGTATCATACAATTGGTTATCATTGCTCTCGGCTTTCGACTAAGGGCATCAGCAACATAATTACCCTTTCCGGGATGATATTGTATATTGAAGTCGAAGTCCTTGAGATATTCTAGCCAGCGTCTTTGTCTCATGTTTAGCTCTTTCTGGGAAAAGAGATATTTGAGACTCTTGTGATCGGAGTATACAGTGAACTGTACTCCATATAGGTAGTGTCTCCATATCTTTAGTGCAAATACCACTGCGGCCAATTCTAAGTCATGGACGGGTAGTTCTCTTCATGCTTCTTTAATTGACGAGAAGAGTAGGCTATAACCTTCCCTTGTTGCATTAGAACACATCCGAGGCCAATGCCAGAAGCATCAGTGTATACCTCGAACTTTCCTCCTTCAATTGGCAATGCTAAGATAGGAGCTGTAGTAAGATGATCCTTGAGAGTTTGGAAGCTTCTTTCACATTCCTCACTCCATTCATAACGGATCTCCTTGTGAGTTAACCTCGTAAGTGGCACGGCGATTTTAGAGAAATCCTTGATGAATCGCCTGTAATAGCCGGCAAGACCTAAGAAACTTCGGATCTCGCTAGCATTGGTCGGTCTTTCCCAGTTCCTTACAGCTTCAACCTTTGATGGGTCTACAGACAAGCCATCCTTTGATATAACATGTCCAAGAAAAGTCACTTCTTCAAGCCAGAATTCACACTTGCTAAGTTTTGCATATAATTGGTTTGTCCTCAATATTTGTAATGAAATCCTCAAATGTTCCTCATGCTCTTCCTTGGTCTTGGAATAAATCAATATATCATCAATAAAGACCACCACGAATTGATCCAAATAAGGCCTGAATATACTATTCATTAACTGCATAAAGGCAGCAGGGGCATTCGTTAGTCCGAAAGGCATAACAACAAATTCATAATGGCCATACCTGCTTCTGAATGCGGTTTTATGAATATCCTCGTCCTTGATTCTTAGTTGGTGATATCCTGACCTAAGATCAATTTTGGAAAAGTACCTGGATCCTAAAATTTGATCAAACAATTCATCGATTCTTGGCAGTGGATACTTGTTCTTGATAGTGAGATGATTCAACTGTCGATAGTCGATGCATAACCTCATGGATCCGTCTTTTTTCTTTACAAATAATACAGGCGCTCCCCACGGGGAAGTACTTGGTCTAATGAATCCTTTCTTAATGAGTTCCATCAATTGCTCTTTTAACTCCTTGAGTTCAACAGGTGACATCCTATAAGGTGCCTTTGAAATCGGACCAGCACTAGGGACTAAGTCAACGGTGAAGGCCACTTCTCTTTGCGGGGGTAATCCCGGCAAATCTTCCGGAAACACGTCCGGAAATTCCTGCACCACTGGAATGTCTTCTAGCTTAGCTTCCTTAGCTTCTTTAACTGTGACAAAGGCAAGGAAAGATGCACATCCTTTCCTGATGAGCTTGCTAGCTCGGAGAGCTAAAATAAGAGGGGATCTGCTCCGACCCTTGGGGCTAGTAAAGATTAGTTCTGGAAATTCTTTGAATGTAACCTTGCTATTGCGGTAATCAACCGTTGCCTGATACTTGGATAACCAATCTGCTCCTAGTATAACATCATACTCTTTCAGATCTAAACATATGAGATCAATAGGGAGATTTCTACCCTGAACCAATACTTCGCAGTTTTGATAATGATGTGTAATATCAGTCTCATCACCCAGAGGAGTAGACAAAACTAACTTTATCCATTCCGGTTCTAGGGGTAATGGGTCAGCAAACTTCTTAGAAATAATAGAATGCGATGCACCAGTATCAATTAAGACATATGCATTCTTGGAACAAACTTTCAATGTACCTTCCACTAAGCCGCCTTCTTCTTCTTGCTCGGTCTCCTTGATTGCATGAAGACGAGCATTCTTGGTTACTGGGCGCTTTCCGCCATCGGCTTGGTTATTTAGTAGTGGGCAATCGGGAATCCGATGCTCACGACTCCCACAACGGAGACATGCTCCAAGTTTCCTCCAGCATTCTTCTGCTCTATGACCTGCTTTATCATAATGTTTGCACACTGTATTTGAAGAGGTAGTGGTGATAGAGAAGGGCTTGGTCTTCTTGAACTTTTGGTCTTGTGAGGATGCTCCTCCATTGCTAGGCCTTTTCTTGAAGTTGGGTTTAAAGGAACCCGAACCTGTAACTTGTTCCTTCTTATCCTTACCACGAATCCTATCAGACAGTTCCGTGGCATCTTCTAATAGTTGAGCTCGGCGTACTATCTCCGAGTAGACTTGAATGTCCATCGACGCCAGTTGGGTATTAGCTTGGGACCTGAGCCCATTAAGAAACCTCCTAGCTTTCATTTTCTCGGTGCTAACTAGATGCTTAGCATACCGAGACAATCTAGAGAATTGGGCCTCATACTCGGCCACTGACAAAGATCGTTGCTTTAATGCAGCAAATTCTGCAGCCTTCTTTTCCTGAACTCGGTCCGAGAAATATTTTGCGTTGAAGTGTTCAACGAATTCCTCCCACGTAACCTGATCTTGATTTATAGTAGCCTCTATTGATTCCCACCAGCATCTAGCATCCCTTTCTAACTGAAAAGTAGCTGATAAGACCTTATCTTGATCCGTGCATTGCATAACACGGAATATTCGTTCTGTTTCCCTAATCCAGTGTTCAGCGTCATCTGGATCAGTAGAACCCGTGAACTTGGGCGGGTTCATGTTCTTGAAAGTCTGGTGGAGACTTCCTGCTCGTTGTCCACCTCCTTGTGTTACTTGTTGCAGCACTTGAGTCATGCCTTGCAGTGTACGCTGCATGTTGCGCCATTGAGCACGTTCGGTAGCCATTATCCTACAATTATAATAACTAGATTAATACGTGATTTGTATTTTAAAGACTAGCATTCTATGTTAACTTTAACCCTTGGTTCTACCCAATCTCACTGGTTAAAGGGTTAAAACCTATCCTTGGACTTGGGTTTCCTAGGAATTGAATACCCTAGGCTCTGATACCACAAAAACTGTCACGTCCCGAGCGCGGAAGATACCCGGAGGTGCGCGACGAGTTTATATCAATCATGTCAATTAGAGTAGTAGTGTAATCGACACCAAGACAGAGATGCGCAAAATAGTAAGATAACCCAATCCTTTATTCCATAATAGATAGACTATTACAAATCCAATACTCTGTCCAATTAAAAAGGAAAAGTACATAGTTTGACTTAAGAAATATGAAAAAGACACGATGATATTGGAGAAGTTCTATCTCTTTCACTCTTGACCATTCCCATCCGATTGACTTCCCTCGTCGTCGGAATTACCTGAAAAGTAGGGAACACACGGAGTGAGCGAACGCTCAGTAGGAAATTATATCTCAAGCGCTTAGCAAGGGGTTTAAGTAATTACATTTTTCCTGAATGTACTATAGCTATGCATGCTCGCATAAAACGACAAGATAGAGAGAGAATTTATCAATAAGACAGCAAGATGAACTAGTCATGAGCTTTCAAGAAAAGATAACAAGATATTCAAGCACGTACTTTTTTTAGCAAGTCATGTCAAGAACTTTGGCTATCATGTATCAAGCAAGCAAGTAATTACCCTTTTTCGGGTCACGCAAGTCATGTCAAGTCAAGTACGAGTCAAGTACAAGATTTGTGCGGAATGTCTAATCAAGCTAGTCATGCACTCGGTATAATGCCAGATACCTTATCATTTAACTCTCATGGGCACAAGTACTTTCGGGTGCTCCTCCCAGGACCAGATCGGGCCCTATATGCGCAGGCATTTATCATGTATTTTTGACATCCACTCTTGTATATATATATATAGCCAATATGGAATTTCAACAATTTAAGCTTGTAGACACGTAGGATAACTTTGAGAGAATGGAGTCCAAAAATATAACATTGGACATAGAGAGGCGATAATAACGGTATAAACACGATTTATTGATGAAACTAGGTGGAATTAGGTTCCCTTAACTCGGGTACCATGACAAACAAGTATGGACATTCTTTTTATAGAATTGAGGTCCACATGAACAGTATATCAAAGGTAAGATACCCTCATTCTTATTATAGAATTGAGGTCCACAAGAACATCAACAAATGGCATGATATCATCATCCCATTAAGAATTCTCATGATATACTCTTTGCATATCATAAGGGCCGGTATACCATGTTTCTTTAGAGTGACATGGCATTCAATAGTGAAATGGGTTTTTAGGGTACAACCAGCTCAGTCGGCCTTGAGAGAATCCAAGGCACGAGGAGTCTTACGGAGGTCTCTATGACTAACTCGCTAGTCCAAAGGAACGGAATGTCTAATGGAGAGCTCGTATGTCAATGAGAGTTGAGGGTGATCGATAAAACATCATGAAAACGTGGGACTATACTCACGGAGTGGAGATATAGTGCCGATATACATATATATAGATATATTGAAACCATCGGTTATCAGAAACAGGTAAAAACATTTTTACAGGAAAATAATGACTTAAGTAAAGTCACTACCCAAGTAAGTAACGCCTTAGATAAGGGCGTTTATCTATTTTTCCTATTTTACAGGAATTTCAACAATTCATTATTTCATCAAAAACACGCCCTGTGCAGGGTCGTTTTCTTTAAATTTGACGCCTACTCTGTCAGGCGTCCTTTTATTTACAATATTTTTACAGGATATATAATTTCAGGAGTTTATCAAAAACGTGCCCTGGGCAGGGGCGTTATAATTAAATTCACGCCCTAGTATGCGGCGTGGGTTCAATAAGAAATGACCTGATTCAGGTCGTGAATTCACAGTTTCCAGGAATTTTTATGAATTTCAGGATAATAAAATTTCAGGAGACAAGGTATATAATCATGACAAGAAAAATAGCAGGACTTCACAGGTAAGTTCATGCATTACATTAGTTTTAGAATTTCATAGATATTTAATTTTTTTAACGTGGGTATTTATTATTTACATAAAATTGCATGAAATTGACGCCTACAGGGCAGGGCATCAAATCTGTAATTGACGACCTTGGGCAGGTCGTTTCTTTAAATTAGCGCCCTTGTCATGGGCGTTTCTTTCAAGATATTACAGAAAACACTTTAATACTATAATAAACCATGTACATGCATGCCATGCTAGTATATATTTTGAATTACTTTGTTTGGGCTATAGTGTCTTGAGAAAACCTACCTTGGGCAATAATCTGGATGGAGAAACGTGAAGAGATTGATAAGAAAAACAGAGACTCCTGAACTAGATGGAACTGCTACTAAACGATGGCTTTGATAAAAAGAACGTAGATGAAGAACACTTCGTTTCTTCAGGTAGAGAGCTTTTCCTACAGAGGAATATATATATACGAAACATCAGTATTTTCTTCATAATACTTGACTGAAGGTAGAGGAAAGAAGAACTTACCCTTTTGTTCTTCACAACGTTAATCTTCTTAACCTGTAAGAAGAGAAGAAGAATAAGAATCAGTGATTCTTCATGAATCGAAGGTAGAGAAGACATACTGTTCGTTACATACCTTTGAAGAATTCGAACGCCAAATAGCGTACGAGGGTTAAACAAGAGAGTATTTATAAGTTTTTTTGGGGTCCTATTAGGGCTAGAGTTTGATTGGAAGTAATACTTCCATGATAGAGTCCTTACTCATGTAGACACTTGCTGGATTAACATAATCTTTCCCTAGATAAGTTCCTGGTTCGAACGGAACTGGAATGGAATTGACGACCTAGGTCAGGGCGTCGCATTTTAAATTGACGCCTTGTGCAGCGTCGTTTCTTAAAAGGCGCCTTGTATAAGGGCGTTTCGTGTTTAAAAACACGCCCATGCAAGGGGCGTCTCTTTTAATTGCCCTTTATTAAGTTTAGTGTCGGTCCAAAGTTGACGCCCAATGGTGCAGGCGTCCTTTTTAAATTAACGCCCTAGGTGAAGGCGTTTCTTTTTGAAGTAATGCCTTAAGTTAAGGCGTTATTTACAATTTGTTTTATTTTAACTCCTTGTTTAGCCTATTATCACTTATTTATTTATCTTACTCATATTTGATTTATTTAAAAATCTTTATTTACCAGGGTCGCTACAGTTCAAGACTATATGATCTTCTTACAAGGTTGTAGCTGCTATGTTTTCCAAAGTGCTTTTATGCACATTGACCATGGATTTTAATGTATGTGCTTTCTGCACCTTCTTCATAGTTACAAGTTACTCACACCTTGTTCACACTTATGCCTTATGATCATAATCCTATGCTGTGATTATTGAATGTTCAAAATGCTTTGATGCAACTTGATCATGTGTTTTTCATATACACATCATATGATTTCAACTTCATTTATCTTGTTATGTAGGTTTAGAAAATAATGCCAATCCCATATGCAAAGGTATCAAAGATCATGGTGTGAACTTGGTACTTTGCGTGTGTATGTTTTTTTGGGAGAAAATGGTAAGTTTCCTTTTGGAGTTTTTTAATCTCGATGGAAGTGGTTGGTATATGTTTTTACATTGTTTAATACCAAGGAACACTTGGTTGTCAGTCATTTATCATATAACCTTTTCAGTCTTTCATTGGGTTTTTAAATATCGGGTTTTTATATATCAGACTGAACTTCTCAAAATTTGGAACACTGTTCATTACTGTTCATTCCGGTTGACCGACACTATTCATTCTAGTCGACTGAAATTCCCAGAACCAAAAGGTTCAGGGTCTGTGAATTTCCGGTCGACCGCCCCTAATTTCCGGTCGACCGCCAACGTCGAAAACTCAAAAACGTGTTTCCGAAACTCATCTAAACCAAGTCAAAAAGTGCCTAACCTTATGTCCCTTTGTCCCTGGGTTGGTGGTAGACTTATTAGGGGTCTTTTGGAGGATTCTAGAAGGGTTATGTTGGTCTTTTGGTGTTCTCTATATTGGCTTAAGTGAGAGCTACGAATTTAACAACTCTTAACCCTAATGTGTTGATGTTTTTCTTCTTGCAGGTGGAGAAAGAGGAGATAGCAAGGAAGAGCTCAAGCCAAGGGGATTTGATCAACATCCAGGAGGATTTGGAGATTGTGCATGAAGAGAAAGTGAAGCGGATTGAAGAGAGGAACGCATTGACGCTAAAATCAACGGCATCCGACTTACCTCCGAATCGAGCATCAAAGAACATCATCATCCGGCCTGGAAATTGAAGGGGGAACAACTTCCACATCTTACTCCTATCCATTTGTGATTGTTCTTAAGGGTTTCATTTTTATCTGAGCATATCTTGAGTATGTGTTTTGATTTCCTCAACTCATAAAGATTTTCATGTGTGTGTGACCGTCTGTGTACGGTTGTGTGATTTCGGTGCTGCTGGTGTTGCAGCTCGTGTTTGTGTATGTCGTTTGCTGCATTTATGGCGGCAAGTCTATGTGCATTGTGATCCGATGTTGGATCGTGTTGGAGACTCCGTCTCCGTGTTTGTGTGTGTGTTGGGGCGCGTCCTCGTGTGTGTGTGCAGGCATATTCCTGCGTGTGTGTGTGTGTTGGAGCATTTTTCATGGTGCTTCTTTTCTTCTTTTTTCTTTTTCATTGTGCCATTTGCACTTATTTAACAGATAACTTGGCAGAAAGTTTATAAAAGATCTCTTCCTCAAGAAGTGTAGAGTATCAGACAACATACCCAAAATAGTAGAATGTTTGTCCTACTTGTTTCATTAGCGTGCAGAGTGAATTTTTTTTCTAAAGTGCACATGAACTTTAAAGAGATTCTTAAATCAGTTTTCGATGGCTAGATCGAATAATTTTTTTCATCATCCTTTTTCTTAGTCTTATATATTCCAGAATTACTTTCAATAAAAGTAAGAATCGATAAAACTCAAATGGGGATTTCATCGTTTTCATTTTCATGTAAAGCAATATGATTAATGCAAGATATCATGTTGTGCATGGAAATTTGAAAATTTTCTCCCCCCAACTTGAATGACATTGTACTCAATGGCATATAGAATTGAAAGCAATAGAACAATGTAATAGAGAAAATGTTTGGGATGGAAAGATACAACCTGGTGAGCGGGGTAAAATCTTCCATTATTGATATGTGACAGCTCCTTCTCCACTTTACCAGACTACTGAAAATACACTAAAATAAAACATCAAATAACCAAAAATCTTGAGTTGCCTCCCAGAAACGCTAAATTTTTTGTCTTCAACCAGACGCATGAAAGCTCACTAAGATTTTTATTCCTAATCACTCAAAGCAATGGAATCTTTTTGCAACTGATCATTTTTCAAATAAGGCTACAATCTTTGACCGTTAAAAGTGAAAATATGACCATTAGTAGGATTCAAAATTTTAACAGTGCCATTGTCAAAAGTTTTAATGATAACAAATGGTCCATCCCATCTGGATTTGAGCTTACCAGGGAACAAGCACATCCTAAAATTAAAAAGCAAAACCTTTTGATTAACAGAAATTTTTTTCCTATGAATATGCTTGTCGTGAACAACCTTGGTTATAGCTTTGTAAATCTTTAAATTTTCGTAGGCTTCATTTCTTAGTTCTTCCAGTTCATTAAGTTGTAGAGCTCGTTGAGACCCAGCTTGAGTAAGATCGAAGTTGACTTGTTTGATGACCGAATATGCTCTATGTTCAAGCTCTATAGACAAGTGGCATGCTTTTTCAAAAATGAGTCAGTAAGGTGACATGCCAATGGGAGTTTTAAATGCAGTTCTGTAGGCCCATAATGCATCATCTAGTCTCTCGAACTAGTTTTTCCTATCTGGCCTAATTGTCTTATGCATGCTGTTCTTGATCTCCCTATTAGAAACTTCAACCTGGACACTAGTTTGGGGGTGATAGGGGGTAGCGAGCTTATGAGTAATGTTGTGCCTCTTAGGCACAAGCATGTGCTATGTTGCTTTGATGATAGCAATGCTATTTGGTTTTGATGATAGCAAGACAGTGAGTGCATTTGAGTGCATTTGATATTGTATTTTGATGATAGCAATGTCATTGTGTTTTGATGATTGCAATAAACAAAGTGCATTTCTGTGCATTCTTATTCTTGAGCATTCTGCATATGATAGCAACACACAATCTGCATGCTAAAAACTCAAAGGAACAATCTGCATGCTAAAAACTCAAACTCATCTGATAAGTGCCATGTTTTAAATAAATCTAATGGTTCTTGTTCTTGTCATTATTGTGGTAAGCATGGACACTTTATGAGTGAGTGTTTTGTGATGAAACGAGATGACAGAAGGCATGCTAGAAAAGTTCCGTCTGATCAGAAAAAGGGTAATCTGAATGTTAAAGAATTTCATGCTAGAAATCCTGATTCTAGGAGAAAGAATCTGAATTGTTTTTGTTGTGGGAAGTTTGGCCACATTGCTGCTCAATGTTGGCAGAATCCGAGAAAGAGATTCAATTCTGAATTTGTTAATTTCCATGTTAACAAAAATACTTTTGATAGAAATAACCTTGGCTCCAGAGGTAAGCATCCAAGGTACTTCGAATGTGGGAGGCATGGCCACACAGTCAAGGACTGTTGGTATGCTCAGGAAAGTAGACTTAATTATAAATCTGTAAAATTTCCTGTTCCCAATGATGCTAGTAAGAAATGAAATGTCCATGTAAACAACAGAATAATTCATGCTAAGTTTCATACGTCTCATGCTACTGTTGATATGCATCATAGGACCAGACAATCTGTTGCTTCATGCTTTAACTGTGGAAAGCCAGGTCACAGGGCTGCAACCAGTTGGCTGGCAGGATACCAAAGCCAGACTAGTTTTGGTAAACAAAATTTCAATTCTGTTAACAAAAATTTCCATGCATATGCAATTAGAACTCCTGCTCATAGGAATGTGCACAAAATAAATTTCAGAACTACTGCATCATGCCACTACTGTGGTCAGATAGGTCATTCAATGAATGATTGTCATGTGATGAGAATTGATGACCTTCATGCACAGAAGTTAGCTACCATACCTGCTAGGAATGTCACTGTTAATTCAAGACCCAAGACTTCTTGGGTTCCTGCAAGATCACATTGATTGACATGTTGCAGGTGTGCCTTGGTGGAAAAAATAAAAAGGGGTTAACCAAGGCACTCAAACAGAAAACCCCAGGATACTACAATTCAGGTCAGTTCTGAACCTTGCTTTAAATTCCATTATCTGAAATTGTGAGCATGAAAAATGTGAGCTTCATGTTGATTTTCTTGATTGATTGTTGATGATCTCTTCATGTCTAGCTGATCAGTCTGCATTCCAGACTCAGCCACTGAATTTTACTTTGCAAATATCTGATGCTCTTCTCTCACTGATTATTGCACTGAATAAATAGGCTGATAGATGCTCTGCACAATCATTTTTAGAGTCAATGCATGTGTCTTGTGTCAATGCATTGCATGCTTGATTACATACTTGGACTGAATGGGTCAGTTAGTGCATACAGTCAATGCATGTGTCTAGTACTTGCATATATCATCTGCATGACTGTCAATGAAATTGATCAATACATAAAGGACTGATTTGCATGACTGTCATTTGCCTATTGTCGTAGACTGCATGTTTTTCAATGCATAATAGGGCTGCTTTGCACTGCATTATCATTTGCTTATAACTTGGATGCATAAATCTGAATTGATTGCATACTTGTCTCATGTATCCTTGGTGCATAGTCTGCATGTAGGACAGTATATTGCATAGCCTATCTCTTGCATCATGATGTCAGGGGGAGCTGAGAGGTCTGTTCAAATTCATTGAATCCTATTCACTTCTCATTGTTCTCATTCAAATGATTCATATTCTTTGACATCAGTTGCTCATTGAACCATATTGCCAATTGCTATCTTTTCCCCATCATTTTCACTAAACAACAGCTTTGCATATGGTTTAGTACATTGAATGGTGATTATTGCAATTGTTCACTTATAAGAATCACACTTACAAATTGAAAGGAACTAAAGGTTTAACCTTTATAAATTGGAGAGTTAAGTGTCTGCACTTCAGAATTTGAGATAAAAGAAAACTTTTATAGCTCTTAATCTTTGTCTCATGGCTAAAATAGAAAAAGTTTTTGTTATGCCTAAATGTGTTTAACTGGAAATATCTAGAATAGACTAATAAGAATGTGTACTGATTTTTTAAACAATCACTCTAAAAGAAATCAGGGCAGCAGTAAATAAGAACATTAATGTTAAACTGAACACTGTGACAGAGCAATGGCTGATTGCACTGAGAAACTGTGAACTCCTCCAAAGAAGAAGGAGAATTCACATGTCATGAGGTGATTCAGAATATCTCTGTTCATAGGGTCAAATCTATAGGGCGAGTCCTCACCAAGTAACTGAGGGTACTGGCCTCTAATCAAGGTGTACCCTTAATGTCAAAAGTGAAGACTATTCTTTGTGGGTTTTGATCTGAAATAGGTCTAGTAGTTTATGCCTAGTAACTGGGGGTACCTGCCTCTAATCAAGGTGTACACCTAATGTCAACAGCATAAATGCCACTGATCTATTTACTTAGTTCAGGTTCTGAAAAATTCAAAACTAAAAATCAAACTGCTGTAACCTTTCGAAAAATCAAAAGTCAATGAGTGAAAATTATTTTTATCAATACATGTTTAAGTTGCCTCTCTTGAATTTCCTTGTTTAATCACAAAAGGGTATTATTTCTGACTTATCTATTAATACCATGTGCCCTAGATTCATTGCTATAAATGGAGTCTATAAAATCTTTTTCAGGGGTCAGGTGTTTTACTCTAGATTTATCACTGTTAAACCTGAATTTTTGAAAATTGTATGTTGCTGATTCTTATACTTTAATAGTTGTTTATAATCATGCTTCCTTTCTGAACCTATGATTCAGCTGTTGTCAAGTGACCCTCCTACCTTCTCTTCCTTGTTTATCTGTTCATATTCCTTCTCAAAGGGGGAGCTATTATTTAGGGGGAGAAATAATTCAGGGGAGTCTTACATTCAGGGGGAGAATGTTCTAGAGGATTTTGCATGCATAATGCACATTGCACTCTTGTTTTTATTGTTTTCTCTTTTTGATCATGTCAAAGGGGGAGAAAATCTTGTGTGTGACTCACTGTCACATTGTGTTGCCATCATCAAAAAGGGGGAGAATGTTGTGCCTCTTAGGCACAAGCATGTGCTATGTTGTTTTGATGATAGCAATACTATTTGGTTTTGATGATAGCAAGACAGTGAGTGCATTTGAGTGCATTTGATATTGTATTTTGATGATAGCAATGTCATTGTGTTTTGATGATTGCAATAAACAAAGTGCATTTCTGTGCATTCTTATTCTTGAGCATTCTGCATATGATAGCAACATGAATGATGATGTTTAGCATTGATGGCATTTGTTCTTTATATATATGCATTGCATTCTGTCAGATATCATGTCTCTGCATGTATCTACAGTCTGAACAGTAGTGGGTCGACCCACCCTTGCTGATGCGTCGACCCATCAGAACATTGTTTGTCTGGGTATCAAAGTCTATACATCAGCTTGATCGAGTAAGTCTCTACAGCATGCCTTATTGTTCATATCATTAAGTCTGTACATTGGCATCTCATCTCCAAGTATGTACATCGCTACTTTATCAAAGCCTGTGCAGTCGATCTTCAAGTGTTTGGCCAACTCTGTACATCCGTTTTGCCT
This sequence comes from Amorphophallus konjac, assembly GCA_022559845.1. Classification (NCBI taxonomy): domain Eukaryota; kingdom Viridiplantae; phylum Streptophyta; class Magnoliopsida; order Alismatales; family Araceae; genus Amorphophallus; species Amorphophallus konjac. The sequence continues at coordinate 185,541,542 of CM040122.1, read as the reverse complement.
ATTCATTGTTGAGGCAGAGTCTGTACATTGGCTCAGACTTTCCAAAGTCTACACAACGCCCTTCATTGAAAGTCTATACATTTTGGCCTATTCCTACGCTTGAAGTTTTAGCTACACTCTAAGTCTATACACTGCTAAAGTCTGAACATCGCAGTGTTCAAGTCTTTCAAAGTCTGTGCATTGGCTTCACTTTTGCAAGTCTGTACATTGGAGTCTTATCTTCAAGTCTGTACATCGGGCAACTTCTAATTGAAGTCTGTACAGCCAATGCACTTAACTCAAGTCCATACACTGGAAGCTCTTCATTAGTCTTTACATTCTAAGTGTGTACAGCGTCTTCCATAGACTCTGAATGAGTCTATACATTGTCCTAGGCTAAGTGTGTATAGCATCTCATTCATGCTTTGATTAATGAAGTCTATACATCAGTCTTCACATTCTAAGTCTGTACAGCCATTGGGTTTGGACTCAGAGTCTGTACACTCGATTCGCCTTTGAATTGGTCAAGTGTGTACATCCTTCCAAGCTTCAAGTCTACACATTGGGTTGTCAGGCTTCAACTCTATACATTCGGTTGTTAAACCTTGAGTCTATACACTCGATTGTTAGGTCTTCAACCCTATACATTCAATTGTTAGGCCCAAGTCTATACACTCGTTGTTAGAGGCCTGAACTTAACTGAAGTCTATACACTGGACTTCACTTTACCAAGTCTATACATTGGACCTTGTTTTACCAAGTCTGTACACTCGCTGCACTGTTCAAATCCATACACTGGCAGCTCTGCTTAAGTGTATACATTCGTCTGAACTAAGTTCATTTTTCTCTGTCTGTCTGCAGATGATCCAGGCCATCAAGACTTGGCACGTGATCCAAGAGGCTGAAATGCTGACACGTGGACACAGCAGTTCAAACAATCAAGAAAGAAGCTCCTGGATTATTCTGGTGTGTCAACGCATTGATCAAGTAGCGTGGACGCAGCAGTTCAAGTATCCCTTATTGTAGCCTCTGGAGTACATTGGCAGCATCGACGCTGCAGCTCCATGCGTCAACGCAGCATGTTGAGAGCGTCAACGCAGCACATCTATCTGCTGAAGACCTGATCACTGGATCACCTACGCGTCAACGCAGCAATGGAGCAGCGTCGACGCAACAGTTAAAAAGGCTAGGCTGTTTGTTCACTGGAACGTATCCATGCGTCAACGCCATTGCTAGACAGCGTCGATGCAGCCATTGAGCCTGATAGGCATCTAGCTCGGAGACAGTTTAGAAGGTTAACGCTGGAGTTCTTAGCGTCCACGCAACATGCAAACAAGCCGAACTATTAGTTGCAGAAACACACCACTGCGTCAACGTTTTAGCCTAGCAGCGTCAATGCAGCATGTCTATCCGCCAAATACATTGATCACTGGACTGCCGATGCCGATGCGTCAATGCAGCAAGCTGATGGAGTCAACGCAGCAGACTTGAGTTTCATAGGTTGAAGATCTCTGAAGGCTGCGTCAACTCCTTGGAGGAAGTGGGTTGACGCCATCTAACTCCAGTTGCTGAGCGTACTGGTGCTGGGCACGTGATCTGAGGATAAGAACAGTGTCCAGATGAGGACACGTGTACTGACAGCCTGCTGGATGCTGCCACGTGGTCCGAATTCTTAGGGCGGGAACTGTGGAAGCCACACGCGCCCTGGCTGCTGCTGCTGCTGGTATATAATGGAGCCTTCGTCTTCAGATGGAGGTTGATCGTGATCGAAGCAGAAAGCAGAAGCTGAGAGAAGAAAGGGAAAAAGAAGAGAGAGCTTCCACGATCCAGCAGAAGAAAAGAAAAAGAGAAAGAGAGAAGAAGAAGAAGAGAGGTAGAGAGAAAGAAAAAGGCAGAGTGAAAAGAAGCTGTCGATCCAGCACAAGAGAGGAAAGAAAAGGGAGAGAAGAGCAGAGCAGAGAGTGAGAGATTAGCAAAAGAAGACGAGAAGTGCAGAGAGAAAGAAAAAGAAAGAAAGAGATCATGAGAAGAAGAGACTGAGAGAGGTTGTTTGAAGATCTATCTTCATTGGACCGTGGATCAAATCCAGGCCAGTCAGCTCTTTAAGAGCCACATTGTGTTTTACGTTTACAGCTTTCCGACTGCTGTTATCTTGTCCTTCGTTTTCCTTTTTACACTTTCTTTCAAGCTGTTAGTCAGCGGTTTGCAGAGGAGGACTCCTCTGGACAGCAAGCTGTGTTGCTCAGCGGGCAGTGGAGGTTTCCACTGGACGGGTAAGCTGTAATCCCCAGCGGTTGCAGTGGTGGATTCCACTGGACGCCAAGCTGTGAGGCCCAGCGATTGTAGGCTAAGCTGTATTGCCCAGCGGACGCAAGCTGTGTTGCGCAGCAGTAATCCACACTCGGGTTTGAGTGTGGGGTGGATGTAGGTCTGCTGGACTGAACCACCTAAAACCCATTGTGTAGTGGTTTGAATTCTTGTGTGGTTGGCGCTAGATGAATGCTTAGGGGCGCTTTGGTTTGATGTTCTATAAGTGTTCATCTATTTGCTGCGCACACTATATGTTTGACTGTGGGTTGATCTCTTTTATCTGATTTCGCTAGATGAATGTAAAGGGCGCCTCAATTGGGTTTTCTGTCTGAATGCTTTAAGGCACAAGCTCCGTTGAATTGATTCAGTCTACTGTTTAGACTTGCTTAGGTTCGCTCTATATATATCTGCAATAGTTTTTTAATTCCGAATCTCTGATTGCTTTAGATTTTAATTGGGTGAAATTTTTATAGGCTATATTCATTCACCCCCCCCTCTGAATACTTGCACCGAACCCAACAATTGGTATCAGAGCGGGTCTCTGATCTATCAGCTCTAACAATCTGCAGAGGATCCTGCTAGTGTTTGGTGCATTTCAGAGTGTGCTTTCTGGGTTCGTTGTTTTGATTCTCCGACTTAGTGCTGTGTCTTGCTTATTTGGTTTAGGTGCTTCAGTTTTTCTGTGTCTTCAGATTATTTGTAATGGAACCAATCGTGTTGAAGGCTGGCTCCAGCAAAGTAAATAGATCCAGCCACAGTGGATCATCAAGCGATAAAATCAGCCTGTCGCGGTCTGAAATTGATGGAGACCACATTGGAATGGTGATAAGTGAATTCAGGAAATTTCTGAGAAAAAGAGAAGGAAAGCTTGATGGTGGCAAAAAGTAAACAAGGTATAATTCTAATCTTGCCAAGATTGCTGACACTAATGTTTGCTACAAATGCAGGAAGGATGGCCACACGAAAGATGATTGTCTAGAACTATCGAAACTCAAAGGGAACACCTCGGACATTGATGAAGAAGGAGAAAAGTCCATATGCTGAATGGCCAACCGGGGAAGTGATGATGAGGAAACCTCATCTCAGGTAAGCTCCGAATCAGATGGATACACTTTTGATGAATTGATAGAGATGTATGAAAATTTGTTCAAAGTGTCCAAGAAATTAAAATCTGAAAATAAAAAATTGAGAAAAGACATGAATCTTGAAAATGCTCATCTGAAGGAACAAAATAAAAAGTTAATGGTTCTTAACACTATTTTCTCTGAAAGATTGATGACGATTGAAAAAGAGAAATCAGTATTGAAAGAGTGTATCAATTGCAGTGATGAAGAAATTGCTAGTTTTTTAATACACACTGCTGATTTGGAAAATGAAATTGTGTTATTAAAAGAAAAACTGGCTAGTTGTGAAAAGGAGAAAGTTGATTCAGAAAATCTTATAATCTCCTTGGAAAGTAAAATTACTGAGATGAATGGTACTTCATCTAAGGTTGCTAAGGATAAAGGCAAAATGAAAATATCCTCGGAAGATGTAGTAAGTGATCAATGTGAGGAGATTGATAACATGTCTGAAATTAAGCATGCTAAGAAGAACCAGCTGTATACCACTTTTATTCGTAGCTCTGGTTTAGCTAGCACTTCAGCTTCTTCTTCAAATATGCATGCTGCTAAGGAAATTCAAAAATGAAATAAAAATCAGAAAACCCCAAAAACTCAAAGAACAATCTGCATGCTAAAAACTCAAACTCATCTGATAAGTGCCATGTTTTAAATAAATCTAATGGTTCTTGTTCTTGTCATTATTGTGGTAAGCATGGACACTTTATGAGTCAGTGTTTTGTGATGAAACAAGATGACAGAAGGCATGCTAGAAAAGTTCTGTCTGATCAGAAAAAGGGTAATCTGAATGTTAAAGAATTTCATGCTAGAAATCATGATTCTAGGAGAAAGAATCTGAATTGTTTTTGTTGTGGGAAGTTTGGCCACATTGCTGCTCAATGTTGGCAGAATCCGAGAAAGAGATTCAATTCTAAATTTGTTAATTTCCATGTTAACAAAAATACTTTTGATAGAAATAACCTTGGCTCCAGAGGTAAGCATCCAAGGTACTTCGAATGTGGGAGGCATGGCCACACAGTCAAGGACTGTTGGCATGCTCAGGAAAGTAGACTTAATTTTAAATCTGTAAAATTTCCTGTTCCCAATGATGCTAGTAAGAAACGAAATGTCCATGTAAACAACAGAATAATTCATGCTAAGTTTCATAGGTCTCATGCTGCTGTTGATATGCATCATAGGACCAGACAATCTGTTGCTTCATGCTTTAACTGTGGAAAGCCAGGTCACAGGGCTGCAACCTGTTGGCTGGCAGGATACCAAAGCCAGACTAGTTTTGGTAAACAGAATTTCAATTCTGTTAACAAAAATTTCCATGCATATGCAATTAGAACTCCTGCTCATAGGAATGTGCACAAAATAAATTTCAGAACTGCTGCATCATGCCACTACTGTGGTCAGATAGGTCATTCAATGAATGATTGTCATGTGATGAGAATTGATGACCTTCATGCACAAAGTTAGCTACCATACCTGCTAGGAATGTCACTGTTAATTCAGGACCCAAGACTTCTTGGGTTCCTATAAGATCACATTGATTGACATGTTGCAGGTGTGCCTTGGAGGGAGAAATAAAAGGGGTTAACCAAGGCACTCAAAAAGAAAACCCCAGGACTCAATTCAGGTCAGTTCTGAAATCTATTTTAAATTCCATTATCTGAAATTGTAAGCATGAAAATTGTGAGTTTCATGTTGATTTGCTTGATTGATCGTTGATGATCTCTTCATGTACTGAGTTTTACTTTGCATATATCTGATGCTCTTCTCTCACTGATTATTGCACTGAATAAATGGGCTGTTAGATGCTCTGCACAATCATTTTTTTTACAGTCGATGCTTTATATAAACTTTATGTCAATGGACTGCATGCTTGATTACATACTTGGACTGAGCTTGAATGGGTCAGTTAGTGCATACAGTCAATGCATGTGTCTAGTACTTGCATATATCATCTGCATGACTGTCAATGAAATTGATCAATACATAAAGGACTGATTTGCATGAATGTCATTTGCTTATTGTCGTAGACTGCATGTTTTTCAATGCATAATAGGGCTGCTTTGCACTGCATTATCATTTGCTTAACCCTGGTATATCAAATGGTATGTTACTAAAAGGTAAGGAAATCTGCCCGGAGGTTTCTACCATGTGTGAGATGGTCTTTGAGACCAGGTTCTCCGCCGAGTACCATGGGTCCTGTCTTCATGTAGAACAGTGCACTGCATCATATGTTGAAAAATCTGAAAAAGGATGAAAATGCTCATGACTTGGATGCATAAACCTGAATTGATTGCATACTTGTCTAATGTATCCTTGGTGCATAGTCTGCATGTAGGACAGTATGTTGCATAGCATATCTCTTGCATCATGATGTCAGGGGGAGCTGAGAGGTCTGTTCAAATTCATTGAATCCTATTCACTTCTCATTGTTCTCATTCAAATGATTCATATTCTTTGACATCAGTTGCTCATTGAACCATATTGCCAATTGCTATCTTTTCCCCATCATTTTCACTAAACAACAGCTTTGCATATGGTTTAGTACATTGAATGGTGATTATTGCAATTGTTCACTTATAAGAATCACACTTACAAATTGAAAGGAACTAAAGGTTTAACCTTTATAAATTGGAGAGTTAAGTGTCTGCACTTCAGAATTTGAGATAAAAGAAAACGTTTATAGCTCTTAATCTTTGTCTCATGGCTAAAATAGAAAAAGTTTTTGTTATGCCTAAATGTGTTTAACTGGAAATATCTAGAACAGGCTAATAAGAATGTGTACTGATTTTTTAAACAATCACTCTAAAAGAAATCAGGGCAACAGTAAATAAGAACATTAATGTTAAACTGAACACTGTGACAGAGCAATGGCTGATTGCACTGAGAAACTGTGAACTCCTCCAAAGAAGAAGGAGAATTCACATGTCATGAGGTGATTCAGAATATCTCTATTCATAGGGTCAAATCTATAGGGGGAGTCCTCACCAAGTAACTGAGGGTACTGGCCTCTAATCAAGGTGTACCCTTAATGTCAAAAGTGAAGACTATTCTTTGTGGGTTTTGATCTGAAATAGGTCTAGTAGTTTATGCCTAGTAACTGGGGGTACCTGCCTCTAATCAAGGTGTACACCTAATGTCAACAGCATAAATGCCACTGATCTATTTACTTAGTTCAGGTTCTGAAAAATTCAAAAGTAAAAATCAAACTGCTGTAACCTTTCGAAAAATCAAAAGTCAATGAGTGAAAATTGTTTTTATCAATACATGTTCAAGTTGTCTCTCTTGAATTTCCTTGTTTAATCACAAAAGGGTATTATTTCTGACTTATCTATTAATACCATGTGCCCTAGATTCATTGCTATAAATGGAGTCTATAAAATCTTTTTCAGGGGTCAGGTGTTTTACTCTAGATTTATCACTGTTAAACCTGAATTTTTGAAAATTGTATGTTGCTGATTCTTATACTTTAACAGTTGTTTATAATCATGCTTCCTTTCTGAACCTATGATTCAGCTGTTGTCAAGTGACCCTCCTACCTTCCCTTCCTTGTTTATCTGTTCATATTCCTTCTCAAAGGGGGAGCTATTATTTAGGGGGAGAAATAATTCAGGGGAGTCTTACATTCAGGGGGAGAATGTTCTAGAGGAATTTGCATGCATAATGCACTTTGCACTCTTGTTTTTACTATTTTTCTCTTTTTGATCATGTCAAAGGGGGAGAAAATCTTGTGTGTGACTCACTGTCACATTGTGTTGCCATCATCAAAAAGGGGGAGAATGTTGTGCCATAAAGGGGGAGAATGTTGTGCCTCTTAGGCACAAGCATGTGCTATGTTGCTTTGATGATAGCAATGCTATTTGGTTTTGATGATAGCAAGACAGTGAGTGCATTTGAGTGCATTTGATATTGTATTTTGATGATAGCAATGTTATTGTGTTTTGATGATTGCAATAAACAAAGTGCATTTCTGTGCATTCTTATTCTTGAGCATTCTGCATATGATAGCAACATGAATGATGATGTTTAGCATTGATGGCATTTGTTCTTTATATATATGCATTGCATTCTGTCAGATATCATGTCTCTGCATGTATCTACAGTCTGAACAGTAGTGGGTCGACCCACCCTTGCTGATGCGTCGACCCATCAGAACATTGTTTGTCTGGGTATCAAAGTCTATACATCAGCTTGATCGAGTAAGTCTGTACAGCATGCCTTATTGTTCATATCATTAAGTATGTACATTGGCATCTCATCTCCAAGTATGTACATCGCTACTTTATCAAAGCCTGTGCAGTCGATCTTCAAGTGTTTGGCCAACTCTGTACATCCGTTTTGCCTATTCATTGTTGAGGCAGAGTCTGTACATTGGCTCAGACTTTCCAAAGTCTACACAACGCCCTTCATTGAAAGTCTATACATTTTGGCCTATTCCTACGCTCGAAGTTTTAGCTACACTCTAAGTCTATACACTGCTAAAGTCTGAACATCGCAGTGTTCAAGTCTTTCAAAGTCTGTGCATTGGCTTCACTTTTGCAAGTCTGTACATTGGAGTCTTATCTTCAAGTCTGTACATCGGGCAACTTCTAATTGAAGTCTGTACAGCCAATGCACTTAACTCAAGTCCATACACTGGAAGCTCTTCATTAGTCTTCACATTCTAAGTGTGTACAGCGTCTTCCATAGACTCTGATTGAGTCTATACATTGTCCTAGGCTAAGTGTGTACAGCGTCTCATTCATGCTTTGATTAATGAAGTCTGTACATCAGTCTTCACATTCTAAGTCTGTACAGCCGTTGGGTTTGGACTCAGAGTCTGTACACTCGATTCACCTTTGAATTGGTCAAGTGTGTACATCCTCCCAAGCTTCAAGTCTACACATTGGGTTGTCAGGCTTCAACTCTATACATTCGATTGTTAAACCTTGAGTCTATACACTCGATTGTTAGGTCTTCAACCCTATACATTCAATTGTTAGGCCCAAGTCTATACACTCGTTGTTAGAGGCCTGAACTTAACTGAAGTCTATACATTGGACTTCACTTTACCAAGTCTATACATTGGACCTTGTTTTACCAAGTCTGTACACTCATTGCACTGTTCAAATCCATACACTGGTAGCTCTGCTTAAGTGTATACATTCGTCTGAACTAAGTTCATTTTCCTCTGTCTGTCTGTAGATGATCCAGGACATCAAGACTTGGCATGTGATCCAAGAGGCTGAAATGCTGACACGTGGACACATCAGTTCAAACAATCAAGAAAGAAGCTCCTGGATTATTCTGGTTCGTCAACGCATTGATCAAGTAGCGTGGACGCAGCAGTTCAAGTATCCCTTATTGCAGCCTCTGGAGTACATTGGCAGTATCGACGCTGCAGCTCCATGCGTCAACGCAGCATGTTGAGAGCGTCGACGCAGCACGCCCATCTGCTGAAGACTTGATCACTGGATCATCAATGCGTCAACGCCACGGGTTGGAAGCGTCGACGCAGCAGTTAAAAAGGCTAGGCTGTTTGTTCACTGGAACGTATCCATGCGTCAACGCCATTGCTAGACAGTGTCGACGCAGCCATTGAGCCTGATAGGCATCTAGCTCGGAGACAGTTTAGAAGGTTAACGCTGGAGTTCTTAGCGTCCACGCAGCATGCAAACAAGCCGAACTATTAGTTGCAGAAACACACCACTGCGTCAACGCTTTAGCCTAGCAGCGTGAACGCAGCATGTCTATCCGCCAAATACATTGATCACTGGATTGCCGATGCCGATGCGTCAACGCAGCAAGCTGATTGTCATGCCCCGAGCACGGAAGATACTCGGATATGCGCGACGAGTTTATATCAATCATGTCAATCAGAGTAGTAGTGTATTCGACACCAAAACAGAGATGCGCAAAATAGAAAGATAACCCAATCCTTTACTTCATAATGGATAGACTATTACAAATCCAATACTCTATTCAAACAAAAAGGAAAAGTACATAATTGACTCAATAAAATAGGAAAAAAGACTAGATGACACTTGGAGAAGTTCTATCTCTTTCACTCTTGACCATTCCCATCCGATTGACTTCCCTCGTCGTCGGAATTACCTGAAAAGTAGGGAACACACGGAGTGAGCGAACGCTCAGTAGGAAATTATATCTCAAGCGCCAGCGAGGGGTTTAAATAATTACATCTTTCATGTATGTACTGTAGCTATGCATGCTCGTATAAAACGACAAGATTGAGAGAGAATTTATCAATAAGACAGCAAGATGAACTAGTCATGAGCTTTCAAGAAAAGATAACAAGATATTCAAGCAAGTATTTTTTAGCAAGTCATGTCAAGAACTTTGGCTATCATGTATCAAGCAAGCAAGTAATTACCCTTTCTCGGGTCACGTAATTCATGTCATGTCAAGTACGAGTCAAGTACAAGATTTGTGTGGAATTGTCCAATCAAGCTAGTCATGCACTCGGTATAATGCCAGATACCTTATCATTCAACTCCCATGGGCACAAGTACTTTCGGGTGCTCCTCCCAGGACCAGATCGGGCCCTATATGCGCCGGCATTTATCATGTATATTTGACATCCACTCTTGTATATATATATAGCCAATATGGAATTTCAACAATTTAAGCTTATAGACACGTAGGATAACTTTGAGAGAATGGAGTCTAAAAAATACGATATTGGATATAGATAGGCGATAACAACGGTACAATCACGATGAACGATGAAACTAGGTGGAATTAGGTTCCCTTAACTCGGGTACCATGACAAACAAGTATGGACATTCTTTATATAGAATTGAGGTCCACATGAACAGTACATCAAAGGTAAGATACCCTCATTCTTATTATAGAATTGAGGTCCACAAGAACATCAACAAATGGCATGATATCATCATCCCATTAAGAATTCTCATGATATACTCTTTGCATATCATAAGGGCCGGTATACCATGTTTCTTTAGAGTGACATGGCAATCAATAGTGCAATGGGTTTTTAGGGTACAACCAGCTCAATCGACCTTGAGGGAATCCAAGGCTTCGAGGAGTCTTACGGAGGTCTCTATGACTAACTCGCTAGTCCAAAGGAACGGAATGTCCAATGGAGAGCTTGTATGTCAATGAGAATTGAGGGTGATCGATAAAACATCATAAAACGTGGGACTATACTCACGGAGTGGAGATATAGTGCCGATATACATATATATATAGATATACTGAAACCATCGGTTATCAGAGACAGGGTAAAAACATTTTTACAGGAAAATAACGACTTAAGTAAAGTCACTACTCAAGTAATTAACGCCTTCAGTAAGGGTGTTTATCTATTTTACATTTTTGCAAGATTTCAATATTTCAGTATTTTACCAAAAACGCGCCCTGGTAAGGGGCGTTTATTTACAAGTTGACGACGCATACAGTGGTCGTTCATTCTTTACTTCTATTTTTGCAGAATATATATTTTCAGTAATTTATCAAAAACACGCCCTGTGCAGGGGCGTTACTTTTCAATTCACGCCCTGAACAGGGGCATTAGTCAAGTGAGAGACGACCTATACAGGGTCGTGTATTTGAGCGTTTTACAATATTTCAGAAAATAGAATTCCAAGAGACAAGAGACATGATCATGACAGAAAATTAGCAGGAATTCACAGGTCGAGTCATGCAATATATATTAGATTGGATATTTCATATCTATTGAATTTTTAAATGTGGATCAATTATTAATTACATGTTATTTTCCTGAGATTAACGCCTACAGGACAGGGCGTCAAATCTGTAATTGACGACCTGGTTTAGGTCGTTTCTTTAAAGTAGCGCCCTAGTCACGGGCGTCTCTTGCAAAAATATTTCAGAAACGTGTAGAAACTATCAGGAAACTTATATACATGACATGCATGATGTGTTACTATGAATTTAACTTGTTTGGGCTACGTTGCTTAAGAAAACCTACCTTATAGTTGATTTGAAGATGAACGGATGCAGGTTCTGGGAAAAAAAACGATACTCTGTTTATAAACATAGTTTTCTGACGTACTGATAGCCAAGTATGATATATGCTTCCCTTGGCAACAGATGAGCTTGGGAAGATGCAGAAGATGTTGGTTGATGACGAAGAATTCCCCGTTCTTCCCTGTCAACCGTCTGCAGATCCTATAAAAGAAAAATAAACTATATACCTTAGTTTCTTCATCGTACGTAACAGAGGAGAAAGCAGAAGAACATTACCTAGTCCTTCACCGGAGCTTCTCAACCTGTAAGCAGAGAAGAGTATGAAGAATCATTAGTTCTTCATGCGTTGATCGAACACAATATAAGGAAGAAGGAAGAAGAAGAACCTGCTGTTCTTCGCATACCTTAGAAAACTCCGAACGCCAAATAGCGTTCTCGGTTCAAGCAGTAGGTTATTTATAAGATATTGGAAATCCTAATAAGGTTAGTGTTCGATTGGAAGTACTACTTCCATATTAGAGTTATTACTACATTCGAACTCTTTCTCATAGTTATCAACTTACCCTGGATAGACTCCCGGGTCGAACGAAACTCAAACTGAATTAGCGTCCTAAGTAAGGGCGTCGAATTTAAATTGACGCCTTGTCAAGCGTCGTTACTTGTTGAAACGCGTCCACTTAAAGGACGTTACGCTAACTTGCCCTTTTTATTTATTTTGGTCGTTTGAAATTTGACGCCTTGATTTGTGGGCGTCCTTTCTCAAAACACGCCTTAGGTGAAGGCGTTTTATTGTAAAGTAGCGCCTATATCTGAGGCGTTATTTTCATCAGGGTTTAATTATTTTTATTCCAAGCTCTTTCATTTATTTACTAAATCTTTTAATCTATTTTGATTTATTTATTCCTTTTAAATTTTATCAGGGTTGCTGCACTGATGGAGTCAACGCAGCAGACTTGAGTTTCATAGGTTGAAGATCTCTGAAGGCTGCGTCAACTCCTTGGAGCAAGTGGGTTGACGCCATCTAACTCCAGTTGCTGAGCGTACTGGTGCTGGGCACGTGATCCGAGGATAAGAACAGTGTCCAGATGAGGATACGTGTACTGACAGCCTGCTGGATGCTGCCACGTGGTCTGAATTCTTAGGGCGGGAACTGTGGAAGCCACACGCACCCTGGCTGCTGCTGCTGCTGCTGCTGCTGGTATATAATGGAGCCCTCGTCTTCAGATGGAGGCTGATCGTGATCGAAGCAGAAAGCAGAAGCTGAGAGAAGAAAGGGAAAAAGAAGAGAGAGCTTCCACGATCCAACAGAAGAAAAGAAAAAGAGAAAGAGAGAAGAAGAAGAAGAGAGGCAGAGAGAAAGAAAAAGACAGAGTGAAAAGAAGCTGTCGATCCAGCACAAGAGAGGAAAGAAAAGGGAGAGAAGAGAAGAGCAGAGAGTGAGAGATTAGCGAAAGAAGAAGAGAAGTGCAGAGAGAAAGAAAAAGAAAGAAAGAGATCGTGAGAAGAAGAGACTGAGAGAGGTTGTTTGAAGATCTGTCTTCATTGGACCGTGGATCAAATCCAGGCCAGTCAGCTCTTTAAGAGCCACATTGTGTTTTATGTTTACAGCTTTCCGACTATTGTTATCTTGTCTTTCGTTTTCCTTTTTACACTTTCTTTCAAGCTATTAGTCAGCGGTTTGCAGAGGAGGACTCCTCTGGACAGCAAGCTGTGTTGCTCAGCAGGCAGTGGAGGTTTCCACTGGACGGGTAAGCTGTAATCCCCAGCGGTTGCAGTGGTGGATTCCACTGGACGGCAAGCTGTGAGGCCCAGCGATTGTAGGCTAAGCTGTATTGCCCAGCGGACGCAAGCTGTGTTGCGCAGCAGTAATCCACACTCGGGTTTGAGTGTGGGGTGGATGTAGGTCTGCTGGACCGAACCACCTAAAACCCATTGTGTAGTGGTTTGAATTCTTGTGTGGTTGGCGCTAGATGAATGCTTAGGGGCGCTTTGGTTTGATGTTCTATAAGTGTTCATCTATTTGCTGCGCACACTATATGTTTGACTGTGGGTTGATCTCTTTTATCTGATTTCGCTAGATGAATGTAAAGGGCACCTCAATTGGGTTTTCTGTCTGAATGCTTTAAGGCACAAGCTCCGTTGAATTGATTACTGTTTAGACTTGCTTAGGTTCGCTCTATATATATCTGCAATAGTTTTTTAATTCCGAATCTCTGATTGCTTTAGATTTTAATTGGGCGAAATTTTTATAGGCTATATTCATTCACCCCCCCCTCTGAATACTTGCACCGAACCCAACAAGTAATGCCATATTTGCGAAGCAAAGCTCGGAATTGAAAGTTTGTGAAGTGAGAACCCCAATCGCTAATCATAGCTCTAGGACAGCCAAATCTAGAAAAGATGTTTTTTTTTTACAAACTTTATCACCACCTTATGATCATTGGTCCTAGTAGCAACAGCTTCAGTCCATTTCGAAACATAGTCCACTGCCACCAAAATATATTCATTGCCAAATGAAGGTGGAAATGGTCCCATAAAGTATATTCTCCAAACATTAAAGATTCGACAACCAGAATGAGATTAAGCGGCATCATATCTCTCTTTGAATTGTTACCCACTGCTTGACATCTCAAACAAGTTTTAAAAAATTCGTAAGCATCTTTAAACAATGTGGGCCAATAAAATCCACTTTGCAAAACTTTCGCCGTTGTTTTCATTCCTGAAAAGTGTCCCCTACAAGCGAGATTATGACAGAAGTTCAAAACAGATTACTGCTCTTCCTTGGGGACACATCTTCTTATTATTTGATCCGGACCCATATGAAACAGCTCTGGGTCCTCTTAAAAATAGTGCTTGACCTTTGAAAAGAACTGATCCTTCTCCTGCTGTAGTAACCCTGGTAAGTCGAAGGTATAAAATCCTAAATGGATTACAAAAAAATTAAACCAATATTAAAGGCTCGGTTCATATATACTTAAAACCTATAAAAAAATAGGTCATAGGTAAATAAAGCCTCCTGACAAGTCGCCATTTAATTGAAGACTGTTCAAGCAGACGCCAATTTAATAATTGACGCCCCCTTGACAGGCGTCATATAATGAATTGAAGACCGTGTACGGAGGCGTCATTTTAAAATAACGCCCCAATCTTAGGCGTCATTTACAAACAGAACCCATTGGTGTTTGGTTCGAATAGGGATGTTATCCGGGGTAAGTTTTGGATTAAGAAAGGGATCAATACGTGGATATCTAAGTTTGATCATGAGTCTACATAGGCAGTTTCAGTCCTAATCAAACTCCTAGAACCCGTTAGGATTCTTTTCCCTATAAATACCAACCCCTCCATCGAACCCATGTTAATACTATTTGCCAAGACGTCCTTCTGCTACTGTTTCCCTGCTGCTGCGTGAAGAACATAAAGAAGTCCTTCAACTTCTTCCTTTTCCTCCAGCTACGTTGGAAGGGCGAACGGTATCTTCCTCTTCATCCTGCCGTGGACGTAGAAGGACCTTCATCCTCTTCTTCTTCCTTATTCTACTGCTGATTTGGTGTGTTGCCGTGGGAAGCCTCCGCTTCTCTATTTTCTTCCTAAAGGGGTTGCGGCGTTGCTGAAATCATCTTCCTGCAGCTCCATAGAAGGGGCACTGATATTGCCTTTGATAAGAGCTGTTGCTCTTGATAGTTCATCCAAGCTTCTTCATATTGCTGCTGCCGAGATCTCTGTTGAAAACAGAGTATCGGAATATTGCATATCTCAATACTGATCTTCATCGATCATCAACCAAATCGTCACCCAAGGTAGGTTTTCTCAAGTGTTAAGCCAAATTTAATAATTTTAGGTTGTATACATGCATATAGGCCTGTATGGGATTACGTGTATCGCTCTGGATGGAGTTTTAATTATTTTCTGCATGAACTGAAATAGCGACCCAATCTAGGGCGCTATTTGATTTAAACGATCGTGTAAACAGTCGTCAATTTGTTAGCTAATTAATAAATACACATGTTTAGAAATTTAATAATAATGAAACTTTATATGTAGCGACCTGGATTTCGGATACCAGGTATACCCGGTAGGACTACCGAATACACGTGATACCACAAGGAACCCGCGAGGCCTCCCAAGAGCGGTAAAGCTCCGAAGGGATGAAAGGTATGTGTAGAGTACAATGAAGCCACAGAGATATAACAGTAAGTAATTAAATTTCATTAGATTGGTTTGCTAAAGTAGCAGAAATAAAATTACTTTTTAATTAATAGTTTCAATTTAACAATTATATACCAGAGTCAAGTCCAAAGCTAAAGACAGCAAGTCTAGCACAGTACAGTCGACAGAAAGGAAAGACGTACCGAGAAGTCGGGGGAAGCCCGACGCAGGTACTAGCTGGCCACAACGACATGCCACGAGCAAGCGCTCCAGGAACCACGCGGAAGCAGAACGAAAGACGTCACCCCACCTGAAAAGCAGGGGTGAGCCTCGTGTCACTGGCTCAGTAGGGGTCATGCGGATCCCCACTGAAAAACACGTAGTAACACGGAACAATAGAAACAACAACAGGTGTAGTAAAGCAGGAAAACTACACTACCAAGCTGCAAAGAATAGACGGGCAGTAGGAGTAGGGAACAAGTAAGAAAGGGGAAGAACCCGCGCCAAACAAGTGGCGGCCGAACTAACCTCGGCACCCCAAACTACTCCAAGCAGCGACAGAAGGGCGACTCTGATCTAACAAAGTCAGAAGTTACCGATCTGCCAACTCGGCACCAGGCCTAAGACAAAGACCTGCAAGGAACGACAAAAGGTCTAGAAAAGACCCGCACAGACGACCGACATACTCGACGACACACACGACTTAGAACGTCGTGCACGCAACGTCACACTGACCTCGAGCAGGGCCACAGAAAGGCTAACTCGGGAAGGTCACGATGCACAAGAAACACAGAGAGTCACGTGTCACGTGACGGAAGCACCTCCTCACAAGAAGAATAGCCAGCTGCGTCCACTGACGTCTTATGCTGCGCCACAAGTGTCTCGTCAATGCTGTCGTCACAAGGGCCGACAGGGACTAAGACACTCTCAGAACCAGGTCCAAGGAACCACCGTTCCGAGTCCGAGGAAGAACAACAGTACCCACGGAACGTAGAACCGTGGTACCACAGTAACGAGTAACTAGTCAGGGTCACGCCCGTCGGCGCCAGTCCAACCGCCCCTGACCACGTGTGCACACACAAGCTTTGTGCCCAAGCCAGGCCCTCTAGCTAGTTTTCTCCCCGTAGCGGACGCTACTACCACACAGGAGCCCATGGAAACTAGCTTGCAAACCGTATGTCGGGAACACCCCTCCGCTATCTGCTAGCGGGTCGGCAACTCAAAGGCCTTAGGGCTACAACAAGCGGAGGCTCACAAGACACAGAGATGAAAAACACAAGTGCTGAAGTATAAGTAGGCAAGAATGCCCAATGGCACGCATTTCGAAGCACCAACAGTAGCACAACCACTACCGACAAACTTATGACAAGGCAACTAGACCTACCACGTAACGATCCTTGAGTCGGACAACTCGAAGGCAATATCGTCACAAATGGCGGAACAAGCCGCCACTCGGTCTAATCCTAAGCCACGAGAAACAACACCCCGTAGGAAATGACTCACGGAGACCTGAGGGAACTCCGAAGGCCCTCAGACATGCCTGGACATGCAAACCGAGGTAAAATAATACCTCGAGGCATCCAGAACCAGTGTCTCGGACTGGACAAAACCGCCAAGACACCCACACACAAGGTCGCCTGTCAACCACTGGGCCACCCCGGGTTGACTGGAACCACACAACGATGATTCAACAGTAGGAAAGAGAATCCTACCTTAAGCAAGAAGACTCCTGGCCACCTCACAACGTAGTCTTAGCCCTCATAGGGTGTCAGGAGACATCCACGGGAAAGCGGGCAGACCACAAGGATAAGCCAAGACAGTCAGAAACCAGAACCACGGAAATTGGAGCAGAAGTACTGTAACGCACCACCCACAAACCGTTACATGAATGTGACGGTCTAACGCTAGGCTGTTACACTCCAACTGTGGCGGTCTACAACAGACGCGCTACAATAACGTGACGGTCAGGAGGAGAGCCATCACACACACTGCCCTAACCAACATCTAAAACACACAAGGCACGTAATGGCCTACACCAGGCGCGTTACACCGCTCTGACGCGCCTGACCTGGGCCGTCAGGGCCAACAGACCTCAAACTTAAAACGACAACTCGAACCACGTAACGTGCTAGACCAGGCGCGTTACACAGCCTAATGCAGCAAAGCAGGCGCGTCAGGGCCAACTGGCTCAAGTCAAGAAAACACTGGCCGAAAGGCACGTAAAGGTCCATCACAGACGCGTTACACAAGCCTAATGCACGAGGGCGTGGCCGTCAGAGCCAACGGCACAACCACCCAACTCAACCAAAACAGCACGTAACGGCCTGGGGCAGGCGCGTTACAACGCTTTGACGCACGGGGACACCACCGTTACACAAACCGCCTCAACGGTCAAACTCCAAGTCAAACGCAATGTAACGGCCTACACCAGGCCCATTACAAGACTCTGACGCACTAGGGCAGGCGCGTCAGAGGAACCTCCTTAACCAAAACGCTAAACGACAAAACAGGCATGACGCATCACCCCGGACGCGTCAGAGAGCTATGACGCGCCTCCCCCTGGGCCGTCACACTCTCGCAGCCACGAAGACTCAAAAACGCTCAGACGCAATGACGGTCTATCGTAGGGCCGTTAGAGACCTCTGGCGGTCACCGAAACGACCGCTACATCGGTCACGGTGGGAAAAAAGTGGATTGGCCAAATCGAACCGTTCCACGCCCCATTCACGCCGAAGCGCAGGGGAAACAAGACTAGATGATGAAAAACAACACTAGGAGGCTAAAAAGCCCACATGCATGCATTAAAACGAGAGATCGGGGCGATTCTAACGAATCTACCCAAAACGAGTCACCGAGGTTCCCGGACTCCTACCGGCCCCGAATGACAACCGATCGACACGAAACTAGCATGGATGGGATCTAGACATCCCAGCGGTCAATTCAACACTAACCACACCACAAATGGTTGCCGTTTTCCGGCGAACCTTGAAAACCCCCAAAACTATGATTTTCACAAAACCGGCCCGATCTCCCCCGATCGAGCACCAAATCATGCACGGAAACAGAGGAAACGTGCAGAACAAGGTGGCGGTCCGTCTCCCTACCTCCACTGAAGAAACCGTGCCCCGAAGGGACTAAACCGCGCCGAAAGCCATGCCGCGAGCTCAAACACCGGCTTTGAATCCACCATTCGGGATCGCGCCAAAACCACTCCATCCTCGCCCTATCGCGCACCCAGTCAGCTCCACAGCATCCCCAACAGGTGCCCCTAGGTCCTCCGTCTGCAGCCGGAGCCAAGGAAGCTCAAGAGGAGAGAAAACGGGAGAGAGAGACGGCGGCGGTGAAATGAGAAGGGAGGAGAGAGGAAGGAAAAGGAAAAGAAAAAGAAATTAAGAATTTTCCTAATTTCTGAAAAATCCGATTTCTGGCCCTATCTCCGAAAAATACGCAAAAATAGTTGAAACGATCGGCTCGGAGAGTACATCGTCGCTGCAGCATTCACGAGTCCAGGAACTGACAACCAAACTCACCGTAGGGTTCCGTAACTAGTACGAGAGAAAAACTCACACGGCTCGTAAAGCTCAACTCGGAAGCCACAAAAGCGAACCGAAACTCACCGAAACAAATCCGAAAGATCCAATAAAGATCTACCAAGGATCCAGGGCATTACATCCTACTCTCCTTTAAGAAATTTCATCCTCGAAAGTTAAGGACTAACAAAGGAGAAACAGGGAAGAATAACCCAATAGCACAACCACGGAAATGACACAAATCTTGAGAGAACACAGCTCAGAGGAACATCGTCAGACCATAATCACCGGCACACGCTCTGGGTCGAGCACGACA
This sequence comes from Amorphophallus konjac, assembly GCA_022559845.1. NCBI lineage: Eukaryota > Viridiplantae > Streptophyta > Magnoliopsida > Alismatales > Araceae > Amorphophallus > Amorphophallus konjac. The sequence goes on along the minus strand of CM040122.1, from coordinate 185,522,196 downwards.
CAAATGGACACAAGTCTGACACCTCCGAAACAAGGCAACGTCACTTACGTCTCACCAGAAATGGAGACACGACTGCTCCAACAACAGACATCGAAGAAGCGAAACGACATACACGGTGAGTATCAGCTTAAACAAGGAGACACAATTCTCTCAGCTGACAGCTCGACCACATCATCGGCTCTAGTGCCAAAGGCAACAAGAAACACCCGGCACACAGGACGCCAACGACAACAGCACTTGCAGAGTTCCGGCTCCGTTCTGAACACAGAACCATGGAACACAACTGCAAGCAGGGTCACAACAAGGCACAAGAACAGCTGAGCACACGACCACAAGGGATGGGTCACGCATCAGACTGCTCACCAAGGAGAGACCCATGACAACGAGAAACGACAATCTCAGGGAACGCAACTCAAGGACTACGAACACGCCTCGAGAGCACAACACCTAGGAAAAGGAAATGCAGAGTAGAGGGTACTCAATTAGCAGGAATGTCGACAAATTCCCCAACACTCACAAATGCCAATGCTAACCGCAGAAAATCACTAGCAACAGCACGGCAACAGACGACATTGAGGCATAGGAAGCCAAGACGAAGTCACATCGAGAAGAACAAACCCCTCGACCAGTGAGTAGCTAACTCACAGGCTTCAGCTGCACACTCAACAACGCACACGGGCATCCGAACAACCTTGGTAGTCGCATCTCAGCACACACCAGACGCCTTCATAATCAATGAAGATCGCAAATAACACGCCACAAGTACCGATCTCGCGAACAACCGATCACCAAGAGCCCAAGTGCAACAAGAGAAGAGTACCAGCTTCAGCACAAAGCACAGGGAAAAGTGTTAATCTCAGCTTACCTTCACGTCCTGAAAATGACAAATGAGCCTTCACAATTCATCGGCCGCTGGACATGGCACGACAAGTACGGTACACAACAGCTCTTAACATCCTTATGGAGTCCAAAGCCAAGCAACCGTATAGCAAAAAGCAGATCAGGCTCAGAACAAAATTGTCCACACTTAAGCAGACACAGGACAAAGGCATCACTAAGATAGTAATTCCAAGGCAAACCTCGAGAAGATTCCACTAGAAAGGATGAGAAGCAATTAAGCTCAACCATGAAAGCTCACCAGGAAGGGAAAATCTTAGCTTGCCTGAGCAACTTCTCAAACACAGAATCTAATCGAGCACTTCAATAGAAGCGGAACACATCAGGAGCTGAACAGACTCAAGCCGGGATGACCAAGATAACGTGAGAACGTGTACGGTCATCAGACCAAGGCTAAAGGTCAACAGCAACCTGAACAACATACAGAGAAAACCTCGAACAACGTACTACAGATTCAAGCCTTCCGGCGAACTCTGCCAAGTACAACTTGATCAAAACAAACACAACAACGAAAAAGAAACACCTCGTCACAACCTGACGAGAGCAGATCCATCTCGTACAGTGCCAGGACAGCACGCACAAGACAACATACGAAGAAAATAACGCGATAAACCATCGCAACACCAAAGCCAGCTGAAGACTGTACTGGACTTTCACGACTCTGGATACTGTATATCTCGGATTCCCATGTACTTTACACAACTACGCTCTGATAGTTCAGAAAAGAACTCCAAACATCTCAGAACACTGCTCTAATACCATTCTGTAGCGACCTGGATTCCGGATACCAGGTATACCCGGTAGGACTACCGAATACACGTGATACCACAAGGAACCCGCGAGGCCTCCCAAGAGCGGTAAAGCTCCGAAGGGATGAAAGGTATGTGTAGAGTACATTGAAGCCACAGAGATATAACAGCAAGCATTTAAATTTCATTAGATTGGTTTGCTAAAGTAGCAAAAATAAAATTACTTTTTAATTAATAGTTTCAATTTAACAATTATATACCAGAGTCAAGTCCAAAGCTAAAGACAGCAAGTCTAGCACAGTACAGTCGACAGAAAGGAAAGACGTACCGAGAAGTCTGGGGAAGCCCGACGCAGGTACCAGCTGGCCGCAACGACACGCCACGAGCAAGCGCCCCAGGAACCACGCGGAAGCAGAATGAAAGACGTCACCCCACCTGAAAAGCAGGGGTGAACCTCGTGTCACTGGCTCAGTAGGGGTCACGCGGATCCCCACTGAAAAACACGCAGTAACACGGAACAACCGAAACAACAGCAGGTGTAGTAAAGCAGGAAAACTACACTACCAAACTGCAAAGAATAGACGGGGAGTAGGAGTAGGGAACAAGTAAGAAAGGGGAAGAACCCGCGCCAAACAAGTGGCGGCCGAACTAACCTCGGCACCCCAAACTACTCTAAGCAGCGACAGAAGGGCGACTCTGATCTAACAAAGTCAGAAGTTACCGAACTGCCAACTCGGCACCAGGCCTAAGACGAAGACCTGCAAGGACCGACAAAAGGTCTAGAAAAGACCAGCACAAACGACCGACAGACTCGACGACACACACGACTTAGAACGTCGTGCACGCAACGTCACACTGACCTCAAGCAGGGCCACAGAAAGGCTAACTCGGGAAGGTCACGATGCACAAGAAATGCCGAGAGTCATGTGTCACGTGACGGAAGCACCTCCTCACAAGAAGAACAGCCAGCTGCGTCCACTGACGTCTTATGCTGTGCCACTAGTGTCTCGTCAATGCTGTCGTCACAAGGGCCGACAGGGACTAAGACACTCTCAGAACCAAGTCCAAGGAACAACCGTTCCGAGTCCGAGGAAGAACAACAGTACCCACAGAAAATAGAACCGTGGTACCACAGTTACGAGTAACTAGTCAGGGTCACGCCCATCAGCGCCAGTCCAACCGCCCCTGACCACGTGTGCACACACAAGCTTTGTGCCCAAGCCAGACCCTCTAGCTAGTTTTCTCCCCGTAGCGGACGCTACTACCACACAGGAGCCCACGGAAACTAGCTTGCAAACCGTATGTCGGGAACACCCCTCCGCTATCTTCTAGCGGGTCGGCAACTCAAAGGCCTTAGGGCTACAACAAGCGGAGGCTCACAAGACACAGAGACTCAAAACACAAGTGCTAAAGTACAGGTAGGCAAGAACGCCCAACGGCATGCACTTCGAAGCACCAACGGCAGCACAACCACTGCCGACAAACTCAGGACAAGGCAACTAGACCTACCACGTAACGATCCTTGAGTCGGACAACTCGAAGGCAAGATCGTCACAAACGGCGGAACTAGCCGCCACTCGGTCTAATCCTAAGCCACGAGAAACAACACCCCGCAGGAAACGACTCACGGAGACCTGAGGGAACACCGAAGGCCCTCAGACACGCCTGGACACGTAAACCGAGGTAAAATAATACCTCGAGGCATCTAGAACCAGTGTCTTGGACTGGATAAAACTGCCAAGACACCCACACACAAGGTCGCCTGTCAACCACTGGGTCACCCCGGGTTGACCAAAACCACACAACGATGACTCAACAGTAGAAAAGAGAATCCTACCTCAAGCAAGAAGACTCCTGGCCACCTCACAACGTAGTCTTAGCCCTCATAGGGTGTCAGGAAACATCCACGGGAAAGCGGGCAGACCACAAGGATAAGCCAAGACTGTCAGAAACCAGAACCACGGAAATTAGAGCAGAAGGACTGTAACGCACCACCCTTAGACCGTTACATGAATGTGACGGTCTAACGCTAGGCCGTTACACTCCAACTGTGGCGGTCTACAACAGACGCGCTACAACAACGTGATGGTTAGGAGGAGAGCCGTCACACACACCGCCCTAACCAACATCTAAAACACACAAGGCACGTAATGGCCTACACCAGGCGCGTTACACCGCTCTGACGCGCCCGACCTGGGCCGTCAGGGCCAACAGACCTCAAACTTAAAACGACAACTCGAACCACGTAACGCGCTAGACCAGGCGCGTTACACAGCCTAATGCAGCAAAGCAGGCGCGTCAGGGCCAACTGGCTCAAGTCAAGAAAACACTGGCCGAAAGGCACGTAACGGTCCATCGCGGACGCATTACACAAGCCTAACACACGAGGGCGTGGCCGTCAGAGCCAATGGCACAACCACCCAACTCAACCAAAACAGCACGTAACGGCCTGGGGCAGGCGCGTTACAACGCTTTGACGCACGGGGACACCACCGTTACACAAACCGCCTCAACGGTCAAACTCCAAGTCAAACGCAACGTAACGGCCTACACCAGGCGCGTTACAAGGCTCTGACGCACTAGGGCAGGCGCGTCAGAGGAACCTCCTTAACCAAAATGCTAAACGACAAAACAGGCGTGACGCATCACCCCGGACGCGTTAGAGAGCTATGACGCGCCTCCCCCTGGGCCGTCACACTCTCGCAGCCACGAAGACTCCAAAACGCTCAGATGCTGTGACGGTCTATCGTAGGGCCGTCAGAGACCTCTGGCGGTCACTGAAATGACCACTACACCGGTCGCGGCGGGAAAACAGTGGATTGGCCAAATCGAACCGTTCCACGCCCCATTCACGCCGAAGCGCAGGGGAAACAAGACTAGATGATAAAAAACAACACTAGGAGGCTAAAAAGCCCACATGCACGCATTAAAACGAGAGATCGGGGCGATTCTAACGAATCTACCCAAAACGAGTCACCGAGGTTCCCGGACTCCTACCGGCCCCGAATGACAACCGATCGACACGAAACTAGCATGGATGGGATCCAGACATCCCAGCGGTCAATTCAACACTAACCACACCACAAATGGTTGCCGTTTTCCGGCGAATCCTGAAAATCCCAAAAACTATGGTTTTCACAAAACCGGCCCGATCTCCCCCGATCGAGCACCAAATCATGCATGAAAATAGAGGAAACGTGCAGAACAAGGTGGCAGTCCGTCTCCCTACCTCCACCGAAGAAACTGTGCCCCGAAGGGACTAAACCGCGCCGAAAGCCACGCCGCGAGCTCAAACACCGGCTTTGAATCCACCATTCAGGATCGCGCCAAAACCACTCCATCCTCGCCCTATCGCGCACCCAGTTAGCTCCACAGCATCCCCAACACGTGCCCCTAGGTCCTCCGTCTGCAGCCGGAGCCGAGGAAGCTTGAGAGGAGAGAAAACGGGAGAGAGAGATGGCGGTGGCGAAATGAGAAGGGAGGAGAGAGGAAGGAAAAGAAAAAGGAAAAGAAATTAAGAATTTTCCTAATTTCTGAAAAATTCAATTTTTGGCCCTATCTCCGAAAAATACGCAACAATAGTCGAAACGACCGGCTCGGAGAGTACATCATCACTGCAGCATTCACGAGTCGAGGAACTGACAACCAAACTCACCGTAGGGTTCCGTAACTAGTACGAGAGAAAAATCCACACGGCTCGTAAAGCTCAACTCGGAAGCCACAAAAGCGAACCGAAACTCACCGAAATAAATCCGAAAGATCCAACAAAGATCTACCAAGGATCCAGGGTATTACATTATATGTAAACTAATGCATGATCATAATAAAAAAATTCCTGATATTTTTCTTTATCTGTCCATGTCTCTAGTTTCTTGATTGGAAATACTCCAAAATCCATGTGCCTGTGATTGTACCTGCCCGGTGCAAATCAGATGACAAATAAATAACGACCCCATCCAGATCGACAATTGAATGAACGCCCCTATAAACGGGCGCCAATTTAGTGATAAACTGTGAATTATTGAGATGTGTATATTTTCTTGGATATTGGAATTAACTACATGGACCCTGCCATCATTTTGACATATGACGCCCCTGACTAGGGCGTTGTTTACTGAATTGAAGACTTGGGCTAAGTCGCCATTTATATAATATCTGAAAATTGAAAATATTTATAGATTTTAATATCAACAGTAATCTGATTATAACGACTGGGTGAACATTCGTTGATTATTGATCTGACGAACCTGATAAGGGCGCCATTTCATGAATTGAAGACATGACCTAAGGCGTCAATTTCCTGTTTCCTATTTTTCATGGATTTCTATAGCCCACTGTTAGTCGGTTATATTTAGGCACTATATTCCATTCCGTGAATATAGTTCCATGTTTTACGTTGTTTTATTATTTACCCATTATTTCTCGGTGATAGATGAACCCTCCATGGGACATTCCGTTCCTTTGGACTGGTGACTTTATCATAGAGACCTCCATAAGACTCCGCTAGCCTTGGATTCCCTCAAGACAGCCGAGCTGGTTGTATCATTAAAACCCATGACACTACTCGATTGCCATGTCACTCTAAAGAAACATGGTAAACCGGCCCTTATGACATCCATATAGCAATCATGATGTCATGAGAATATCCTTAAGATTTAATGGAATGGGAAACCATGCCATTAGTGTTCTATGAATTATGTGCCATACTTGTGGACCTTAATTCTATATAGCTTAACATGTACAAGAACGAGCGACCATCTCTATATGAGCGCTTATTCTTATTGTCGTGGCACCCAAGTTAGGGAGCCGATTCCACCTAGCTTTTACCGTTAATCGTGGTTATGCCGTTACTATTGTGGTATGATCTTGTACATCATGTTCAATCTTTGTGATTCTATTCCGCACGATCTACCTTAAAGTTCATGCAAGCTTTAATCCTTTGGAATTCTGTATTGGCTATAACTATAGTGGATGTCGAAAATACATGATCAATGCCTGCGCATATAGGGCCCGATCTGGTCCTGGGAGGAGCACCCGAAAGTACTAGTGCCCATGTGAGTTGTAATGATCACGGTATGGCATTGTACCGAAGTGCATGACTAGCTTGATAGACATTTCACAAATCTCGTACTTGACTTGACATGACATGACTTGCATGACCCGAAAAGGGGTATTTATAGTACTTGCTTGAATCATGATACCCAATTCTTGACATGACATGATCACTTGATATACGTGCTTGATTATCTTGCTATCTTGACATGAGTTCTTGAAAGACTTGCAAGTTCACTCACAATCACTTGATATACATTCTCTAATCTCTTGTAATACAATCTCTCTATTGTCGTTTCTTGCGAGCATGCACAGCTTATTGTATTTCATGTAACATGTAATTACTTAAAGCAAGCTAGCTCTTGAGATATAATTCCTACTGAGCGTTCGCTCACATAGTGTTTTTCTCTTATTTTTCAGGTAAGTTTGAGGATGAAACTCTTTCAGATGGGGAAAGTCAAAAGTGATGAGATTAGAGCTACTCCAACTATCCAAGCATCTACTAGTCTTATATTTTCTATTTTCTTGAGTCTTCCATTGTATTTTTCCTTCATTTGAGTCCCAATATTTTCATTAAGAGGCTGTAATAGAATACTTGAAGGTTTTGATGAAATAAAGGATTGGGTTATTTTACTCGTGCACGCTCTATCTTTGTGTCGAATACACTAACGCTCCGATTGACATGATCGATATAAACTCGTCACGCACTCTGGGTTCCTTCCGCGCTCGGGGAGTGACCATTTTTTGTGGTATCAGAGCCTAGGATATTCAATTCCTAGGAAACCCAAGTCCAAGGATAGGTTTAAATCTTTAACCAGTGAGATTGGGTAGAACCATGGGTTAAGGTAATCTAGATACTCAATTCTTGGTCGAATCTCATATTAATTAGTTATCTAAAATCCTTGTAGGATAATGGCTGCCGAACGTGCTCAGTGGCGTAACATGCAACATACTATTCAAGGCATGACGGAGGCACTTCAGCAGGTGGCACAAGGTGGTGCGCACCATGGAGCGAGAAATCTCCATCAAAGCTTTAGAAACTTGAACCCTCCTAAGTTCATGGGATCCACTGATCCGGATGACGCCGAGCACTGGATCCGAGAGACTGAACGTATCTTTAGAGTTATGCAATGTACGGACTAAGAGAAGGTCATATTAGCTACATTTCAACTGGAGAGAGACGCCCGATGCTGGTGGGAGTCGGTAGAAGCCACATTAGACCCAAACCAAGTTACTTGGGAGGAATTTGTTGAACATTTCAACACTAAGTATTTCTCAGACCGAATTCAGGAGAAGAAAGCCACTGAGTTCACCGCTCTTAAGCAACGATCCTTGTTGGTAGCGGAGTACGAGGCATAATTCTCTAGGTTGTCCCTTTATGCTAAACATTTAGTCAGTACTGAGAAAATGAAAGCTAGGAGATTTTTTAATGGGCTCAGGCCCCAGTACATCACACAGTTGGCGCTGATGGACATACAGGTCTATTCAGAGATAGTACGCCGAGCTCAATTACTAGAAGATGCCACGGAGCTATCTGATAGGATTAGTGGGAAAGATAAGAAGGAACTTGTTACTAGTTCTGGTTCCTTCAAACCCAATTTTAACAAGAAGATGCCAAGTAATGGAGGTACACCTTCCCAAGAACAGAAGTTCAAGAAGACCAAGCCATTCTCCATTACCACCATACCTTCTAAAGTGGTGTGTAAACACTGTGACAAGGCCGGACATAAGGCCGAAGAATGTTGGAGGAAACTTGGAGCTTGTCTCCCCTGTGGGAGCCGTGATCATCGGATTCCCAACTGCCCGTTGCTCAATGATCAAGCCGGTGATGGAAAGCACCCGGTGACGAAGAATGCCCGTCTCCAAGCTATTAAGGAGACAGAACAAGACGAAGGCGGACTGGTGGAAGGTACACTGCAAGTTTGTTCCAAGTCTACATACGTCTTATTTGATACTAGTTCATCACACTCATTTATTTCCAAGAAGTTTACTGACCCATTACCTATGGAACTGGAGTGGATAAAATTAGTTATTTCGACTCCTCTTGGAAATGAGGCCGATATTGCTCACCACTACCAAAATTGTGAAGTCTTGGTTAAAGGAAGAAACCTTCCTATCGACCTCATATGCCTAGATATGAAGGACTATGATATCATACTAGGAGCTGATTGGTTATCCAAGTACCAGGCAACTGTTGATTGTCGTAACAGCAAGATTACTTTCAAGGAGTTCCCGGAACTAGTTTATACTAGCCCTAAGAATCGGAGCAAGTCACCTCTTATTTCGGCTCTCCGAGCTAGCAAGCTAATAAGGAAAGGATGTGTATCTTTCCTTGCTTTTGTCACCATTAAGGAGACTAAGGAGTCTATGATAGAAGACATCCCAGTTGTACGAGAATTTTCGGATGTGTTTCCGGAAGAATTGCCTGGACTACCCCCACAAAGAGAAGTGGCCTTCACCATCGACTTGGTCCCTGGTGCTGGTCCAGTTTCTAAGGCACCCTATAGGATGTCCCCTGCCGAACTCAAGGAGTTGAAGGAACAATTGATGGAGCTTCTTAAGAAGAGTTTTATCAGGCCGAGTACTTCCCCATGGGGAGCACCTGTATTATTTGTAAAGAAGAAGGATGGATCCATGAGGTTATGCATCGACTATCGACAGTTGAATCATCTCACTATTAAGAACAAGTATCCACTGTCGAGAATCGATGAACTATTTGATCAAATATCTGGATCCAAGTATTTCTCGAAGATTGATCTCAGGTCAGGATATCTCCAACTGAGAATCAAGGATGAGGACATTCATAAGACCGCGTTCAGGAGCAGGTATGGGCACTATGAATTTGTTGTTATGCCTTTTGGACTAACAAATGCCCCTGTAGCCTTTATGCAGTTGATGAATAGTATATACATGCCTCATCTAGATCAGTTCGTGGTGGTTTTCATTGATGATATATTGATTTATTCAAAGACCAAGGAAGAACATGAGGAGCATTTGAGGATTGCATTACAGATATTGAGGACAAACCAATTATATGCAAAGCTCAGTAAATGTGAATTCTGGCTGGAAGAAGTGTCTTTCCTAGGTCACGTGATTTCAAAGGACGGATTATCTGTAAATCTATCAAAGGTTGAAGCTGTAAAGAATTGGGAAAGACCGACCAATGCTAGCGAGATCCGTAGTTTCTTGGGTCTTGCAGGTTATTATAGGCGATTCATCAAAGATTTCTCCAAGATCGCCGTACCACTCACTAGGCTGACCCGCAAGGAGATTCGTTATGAATGGAGCGAGGAATGTGAAAGAAGTTTTCAAGCTCTCAAGGATCACCTAACTACTGCCCCAATTTTAGCCCTACCAATAGAAGGAGAGAAATTCGAGGTCTACACTGATGCATCAGGCATTGGCCTCGGATGTGTCCTAATGCAACAAGGAAGAGTCATAGCTTACTCTTCTCGCCAATTAAAGAAGCACGAAGAGAACTACCCAGTCCATGATCTAGAATTGGCTGCTGTGGTATTTGCATTGAAGATCTGGAGACATTACTTATACGGAGTGCAGTTCACTGTATACTCCGATCACAAGAGTCTCAAGTATCTCTTCTCTCAAAAGGAATTGAATATGAGACAAAGACGTTGGCTAGAATATCTCAAGGACTTCGACTTCATAATACAATATCATCCTGGAAAGGGTAATCCTGTAGCTGATGCCCTCAGTCACAAGCCAAGAGTAATATTAGCCAATTGTATGATTCAAGAGTAGAAGCTACTGGAACAATTCTCTAAACTTAATATAAGCATGGACAAGGAGAGTAAGTGTGTCACACTATCTCATATGAGCATACAGCCAGATCTACTCTCAGAGATACAAGGACTGCAAGATAATGACCCAATATTAGTGGAAATCAAGGGCAAGATAGAAGAGCAATCTGATTTCAAATTAGCATCAGATGGAAGGTTGTTATTCAGAAATAGAAATTGCATCCCAGATTGTCCAGAGCTAAAGAAGAAGATCTTAGATGAAGCTCACAGATCAAGGTACACGATTCATCCAGGATCTACCAAAATGTACTAAGATTTGAAAAGGACCTTTTGATGGCCCAATATGAAAAGAGAAATAGCAGACTTCGTGTCTCGCTGTCTCACATGCCAACAAGTCAAGGCAGAACACCAAAATCCTGCCGGTAAGTTACATCCCCTAGATATTCCCAAATGGAAATGGGAGGATATCGGTATGGACTTCATTATGGGTCTGTCTAAATCTAGAGGAGGACATGATGGAGTATGGGTTATCATTGACCGATTAACCAAGTCGGCACATTTCTTGCCAATTAAGAGCCGATGGTCAGTTGATGTTCTCGCTGCCTTATACATTAAAGAGATAGTCAGATTACATGGGATTCTTGTTTCAATCGTGTTTGACCGAGACCCCCGTTTTACTTCTCATTTTTGGAAGGGTCTACAACATTCGTTGGGGACAAGACTCAACTTTAGTACTGCTTTTCATCCTCAAACGGATGGTCAGACTGAAAGAACGAACCAGGTGGTAGAAGATATGCTCAGAGCTTGCATCATTGATTTTGGTAGAAGCTGGCATGATCACTTGCCTTTGGTCGAGTTCGCATACAACAACAGCTACCAGACAAGTATACAAATGGCACCTTTCGAGGCCTTATACGGAAGAAGCTGCCGATCACCCTTGTGCTGGGAGGAAGTTGGCGAGAAATAACTATTAGGCCCAGACATGGTAAGGGATACCACTGAAAAGATTCAAATGATTAGAGAGAGACTCCAAATAGCTCAGTCTAGATAGAAGGCTTATGCTGACACAAGAAGAAGAGATCTTGAATTCCAAGTCGGTGACCACGTATTTCTCAAGATATCCCCTGGACGAGGAATTCAGAGATTTGGTGTTAAGGGTAAGCTTACACCAAGGTTTATCGGACCTTTCGAGGTACTAGAAAGAGTGGGCGAGGTTGCTTATCGCATCGCTTTGCCTCCTCAATTGTCCGATGTCCATAATGTATTCCACATATCTATGTTAAAGAAATATATGCACGATCCGTCACATATCATCGATCATGGAGACCTGGTGATTCAAAAGGATCTCACCTATGAACAAAAGCCTATGAAGATCCTCGATCGTGAGGTTCACACATTAAGGAACAAAACAATTCCCATACTAAAGGTGCAATGGAGTAAATGCTCAGAGCACGAAGCCACATGGGAGGCAGAAGAGTCCGTGAGGAAGCGATTCCCGGAGTTATTCTAAAAAGGTATGAACTTTACACTCTCCACAAATATATGCAATTGAATTTGGGGACCAAATTCTTCTAAGTGGGGGAGGGTGTAGCAACCCTGGTAAGTCGAAGGTATAAAATCCTAAATGGATTACAAAAAAATTAAACCAATATTAAAGGCTCGATTCATATCTACTTAAAACCTATAAACAAATAGGTCATAGGTAAATAACGCCTCCTGACAGGTCGCCATTTAATTGAAGACTGTTCAAGCAGGTGCTAATTTAATAATTGACGCCCCCTTGACAGGCATCATATAATGAATTGAAGACCATGTACAGAGGCGTCATTTTAAAATAACGCCCCAATCTTAGGCGTCATTTACAAACAGAACTCGTTGGTGTTTGGTTCGAACATGGATGTTATCCGGGGTAAGTTTTGGATTAAGAAAGGGATCAATACGTGGATATCTAAGTTTGATCAGGAGTCTACATAGGCAGTTTCAGTCCTAATCAAACTCCTAGAACCCGTTAGGATTCTTTTCCCTATAAATACCAACCCCTCCATCGAACCCATGTTAATACTATTTGCCAAGACGTCCTTCTGCTGCTGTTTCCCTGTTGCTGCATGAAGAACATAAAGAAGTCCTTCAACTTCTTCCTCTTCCTCCTGCTACGTTGGAAGGGCAAACGACATCTTCCTCTTCATCCTGCCGTGAATGTAGAAGGACCTCATCCTCTTCTTCTTCCTTGTTCTACTGCTGATTTGGTGTGTTGCCATGGGAAGCCTCCGCTTCTCTATTTTCTTCCTAAAGGGGTTGCGGCATTGCTGAAATCATCTTCCTGCAGCTCCATAGAAGGGGCACTGATATTGCCTTTGATAAGAGCTGTTGCTCTTGATAGTTCATCCAATCTTCTTCATATTGCTGCTGCCGAGATCTCTGTTGAAAACAGAGTATCGGAATATTGCATATCTCATCACTGATCTTCATCGATCATCAACCAAATCGTCACCCAAGGTAGGTTTTCTCAAGTGTTAAGCCAAATTTAATAATTTTAGGTTGTATACATGCATATAGGCCTGTATGGGATTACAGGTATCGCTCTGGATGGAGTTTTAATTATTTTCTGCATGAACTGAAATAGCGACCCAATCTAGGACGCTATTTGATTTAAACGACCGTGTAAATAGTCGTCAATTTGTTAGCTAATTAATAAATACACATGTTTAGAAATTTAATAATAATGAAACCTTATATGTAAACTAATGCATGATCATACTAAAAAAATTCCTGATATTTTGCTTTATCTGTCCATGTCTCTAGTTTCTTGATTGGAAATACTCCAAAATCCATGTGCCTGTGATTGTACCTGCCCGGTGCAAATCGGATGACAAATAAATAACGACCCCATCCAGGTTGTCAATTGAATGAACGCCCCTGTAAACGGGTGCCAATTTAGTGATAAACTGTGAATTATAGAGATGTGTATATTTTCATGGATATTGGAATTAACTACATGGACCTTGCCATCATTTTGACATATGACGCCCCTGACTAGGGCGTTGTTTACTGAATTGAAGACTTGGGCTAAGTCGCCATTTATATAATATCTAAAAATTGAAAATATTTACAGATTTTAATATCAATAGTAATCTGATTATAACGACTGGGTGAACAGTCGTTGATTATTGATCTGACGAACCTGATAAGGGCGCCATGTCATGAATTGATGACATGACCTAAGGCGTCAATTTCCTGTTTCCTATTTTTCATGGATTTCTATAGCCCACTGTTAGTCGGTTATATTTAGGCACTATATTCCATTCCGTGAATATAGTTCCATGTTTTACGTTGTTTTATTATTTACCCATTATTTCTCGGTGATAGATGAACCCTCCATGGGACATTCCGTTCCTTTGGACTGGTGACTTTATCATAGAGACCTCCGTAAGACTCCGCTAGCCTTAGATTCCCTCAAGGCAGCCGAGCTGGTTGTACCATTAAAACCCATGACACTACTCGATTGCCATGTCACTCTAAAGAAACATGGTAAACCGGCCCTTATGACATCCATATAGCAATCATGATGTCATGAGAATATCCTTAAGATTTAATGGAATGGGAAACCATGCCATTAGTGTTCTATGAATTATGTGCCATACTTGTGGACCTTAATTCTATATAGCTTAACATGTACAAGAACGAGCGACCATCTCTATATGAGCGCTTATTCTTATTGTCATGGCACCCAAGTTAGGGAGCAGATTCCACCTAGCTTTTACCGTTAATCGTGGTTATGCCGTTACTATTGTGGTATGATCTTGTACATCATGTTCAATCTTTGTGATTCTATTCCGCACGATCTACCTTAAAGTTCATGCAAGCTTTAATCCTTTGAAATTCTGTATTGGCTATAACTATAGTGGATGTCGAAAATACATGATCAATGCCTGCGCATATATGACCCGATCTGGTCCTGGGAGGAGCACCCGAAAGTACTAGTGCCCATGTGAGTTGTAATGATCACGGTATGGCATTGTACCGAAGTGCATGACTAGCTTGATAGACATTTCATAAATCTCGTACTTGACTTGACATGACATGACTTGCGTGACCCTGAAAGGGGTATTTATTGTACTTGCTTGAAACATGATAGCCAATTCTTGACATGACATGATCACTTGATATACGTGCTTGATTATCTTGCTATCTTGACATGAGTTCTTGAAAGACTTGCTAGTTCACTCACAATCACTTGATATACATTCTCTAATCTCTTGTAATACAATCTCTCTATTGTCGTTTCTTGCGAGCATGAACAGCTTATTGCATTTTATGTAACATGTAATTACTTAAAGCAAGCTAGCTCTTGAGATATAATCCCTACTGAGCGTTCGCTCACATAGTGTTTTTCCCTTATTTTTCAGGTAAGTCTGAGGACGAAACTCTTTCGGATGGGGAAAGTCAAGAGTGATGAGATTAGAGCTACTCCAACTATCCAAGCATCTACTAGTCTTATATTTTCTATTTTCTTGAGTCTTCCATTGTATTTTTCCTTCATTTGAGTCCCAGTATTTTCATTAAGAGGTTGTAATAGAATAATTGAAGGTTTTGATGAAATAAAGGATTGGGTTATTTTACTCTTGCGCGCTCTGTCTTTGTGTCGAATACACTAACGCTCTGATTGACATGATCGATATAAACTTGTCATGCACTCCGGGATCCTTCTGCGCTCGGGGCGTGACACCTGCTTAGTCCACCCTTCCAAAATTTATCCTACCGTTAGGTAATTGACAATGTGAGCGTACCAGGGGGTGGAAGTGTGAGAGATAGAAAGAATTTATTCATCGGGAAAAGAATCAGACATAGGGGCACTATCAGGTATCACTATCCTGGACAGATGATCAGCTATAACATTCTCTAACCCCTTCTTGTCTCTGATTTCTAAATCAAACTCTTGTAGCAACAGGATACACCGAATGAGACGGGGTTTAGCATCTTTCTTGGTAAGCAAGTATGACAAAGTAGAGTGATCAGAATAAATACTGACTTTTGCCCTTAACAGATATGAGCAAAATTTTTCCAGGGTAAAAACAACAGCTAGCAATTCCTTCTCCGTGGTGGTGTAGTTCAATTGTGCATCAGCGAGGGTGCGACTCGCATAGTAGATCACAACGGGCTTCTTATCGACTCTCTGAACCAGGACAGCTCCAATAGCGTTGTCTGAAGCATCACACATAATTTCAAAAGGAAGCGACCAATTTGGCGATTGAAGAATCGGGGCTTGAGTGAGGGCTACTTTCAAGTAATTGAACGCCTCAAGACAACAATCATCAAGATTGAAAGCAGTGTCCTTGGCAAGCAATTATGTGAGAGGACGAGCAATGATGGAGAAGATTTTGATGAATCTATGATAAAATCCAGCATGGCCAAGAAAAGATCAAATATGTTTGACAGAAGAAGGAGGAAGAAGATTGGAAATCAAATCAACCTTGGCCTTATCAACCTCTATTCCTCTTTCTGAAAGAACATTGTTTAAAACTATTCCTTCTCTCACCATAACATGACTATTCTCCCAGCTTAACACTAGATTTGATTCAATGCATCTCTTTAGCACCTGAGTTAGATTCGCCAAGTAATTTTCCAAAGAAGTACCAAACACTGAAAAGTCATCCATAAAAACTTCCAAAACTTCCCCCACCATTTCAGAAAATATCGACATCATGCATCGTTGGAAGGTGGCGGGGGCATTACACAGCCCGAATGGCATTCTTCTACAAGTAAACATGCCATAGGGGCACGTGAATGTTGTCTTCTCTTGATCTTCCAGGTAATTAGCAACTTGATTATACCCGGAATAACTATCCAAAAAGTAAAAATACTTTTGCCCAGCCAGTTTCTCTAAAATTTGATCTACAAATGAGAGTGGGTAAAGATCTTTCTTTGTTACTAAATTTAATTTTCTGTAATCTATGAAAATCCTCCACCCTATCTGTAGTCGCATGGGAACTTCTTCTCCTTTTTCATTAGTCACCACAGTCAGCCCTGATTTCTTCGGCACAACTTGAGTCGGGCTAACCCACTTACTATCTGAAATTGGATATATAATCCCGGCATCCAGCCACATTAACCCTTCTTTCTTGAACACTTCCTTCATGTTTGGATTCAGCCGGCGTTGCATCTCTCTGCTCGGCTTGGCATTGTTCTCTAAATAGATATAATACATACAAACATCTGGACTAATACCCTTCAAATCTGTCACAGACCAACCTATCACCCCCCTGTGCTCCTTAAGGACATCTAAAAGTTGAGACTCTTGAGCAGAAGTGAGATTGGAAGCAATAATCACGGGCAGAGTTTGGTCAGAGCCTAGATAAGTGTACTTAAGAGAATCTGGTAGAGGTTTCAATTCCACAACGGGCGACTGATCCAAAGATAGAAGAACAGGTTCAGCTTGCAACGGAGGGAGTGGCTCTCTCCTAGAGTAGGGTGCAGAAGAGAATAGAGAATCTTGCAGCATGCTACCCTCTTCTAGACATTTCTCCTTAACTTCCAGACTTTCTTCAATCAAATCCTCAATGACACCAATGACGTTACATTCCTCCTCATGGTCCGGGTACTGGGATGCCTTAAACACATTTAAAGAAACTTTCTCACCTCCAAAAAAAATATCCATCATTCCCGTGACACAATTTATATTGGCCTTCTCCGTAGCTTGAAACGATCGTCCCAAAATAATTGGAGTATGCTTTAATTCCTGGGGCGAGGCCAAATCTAGAATGAGAAAATCCACCGGGAAATAACACTCATGTACTTTTACAATCACATCTTCTAATAGACCCCTTGGAGTCTTCACAGACCGATCCGCCAGTTGAAGGATTATAGATGTTGGCTTCAACTCCCCCAGATCAAATTGCTCATAGATAAAGGTGGGCAACAAATTTACACTGGCTCTAAGGTCAAGCAATACTTTATCAAATGTAACTCCACCTATATCACATGAAATTAGAGGAGCTCCGAGATCCTTTAACTTCTTAGGTAAATGGTTCATCACGATAGCACTGACATCTTCAGATAGGCGGATCTTTTGGGTTATCGCCTTGGGTTCCCTTTTTAGAGTGCACATCTCTTTAAGAAACTTTGCATATGCTGGCACATGTTTGATCATGTCCAAAAGCTGAATATTGATATTCACCTGTTTAAACAATTCCACTAATTCCTCTTGTTGAACCGGCTTTTTCTTTTGAGCCTTCGACTTTAGAGCATCAGGAAAAGGGATCTTAGGAACATACTCTTGGGGACCTTCTTCAACCTTTTCCTTTCCTTTATCCAGCTTCTTCTCCCCATCCTCTGACTTCTTTTTCTCTTGGACAATCACCGGCTCCTCATCTTCATTTTCACTTTCACTTTCTACGTGGGTTTCTTGGCCCAAACTACTACCAACATCCCTAGCCTGATATGGGTCATCTTGAATCCTCCCGCTTCTAAGAGTAGATATGGCCTTGACGTTCTCAAGTTGAGGGCCCATAGGAGGAGGAGGCTGAGGTTAGGTTGGTTGAGGAAGAAGAGGGGCTCTTTGGTGAAAGCCTGAAGGTTGGTTCTTCGGATTAGCCACAGGTTGGCTAGGAAGTTGACCTACTTCTCTCCTCATATTATTCGCAGCCAGTTGACCTATTTGGTTCTCCAACTTAGAAATAGACTGATGCTGCGTGAGGATAAGTTGTAGGAGTTGCTCGAATTTGTCATCAAAATTGGGCTGAGTAGGAGGTGGCTGATATGGAGCTTGAGGTTGAAAGAGGTGTGGAAGATATTGATGAAACTGACCTTGATATGACTGAGCTTGGTGATACGGGGCCTGAGCTTGATGGAATGGAGGTTGAGATTGTTGATGTTGAACTTGTTGAAAAGGAGATTGATAATGTTGGTGAGACTGAACTGGAGCTTGGAAAGATTGTTTCTGAATTGAGGGATTTGATTGCATTGGTGGTCCTTGTTGAGTTTTCTAAGAAAAATTGAGATGATTTCTCCAACCTGGATTATAAGTGTTAGAATAAGGATCATAAGCAGGTTTGGACACACCTTGAGCAGCAAAAATCTGTTCTTGGATGAATGGAGGAAGCAGGGCTACCGTAGGGCAATCAGTGACAGTATGGTTTGTGCTAGAACAAAGAGCACAAATTTCTTCATGGGTGGGAGCTGAGAACGATTGAGGTTGAGGAGTAGATGAAAAAGAAGGTTCCTGCCTAGATAATAGCTGATCTAACTTCTGGGCTACCAAATCAACCTTTTCCATCTTCTGCGTCAACAAATATATTTTATTCAATTTCTGTGTTATGGCATTGATATCCATCTTGTTCTCAAACTCCCCTTAGTTCTTAACTTCATATAACCCTGACCTCTTAGATGGCCCAATCATTCTTTCATATGATGACAACGAGGCATGACTAATGGAATTTTCACTAAGCATTTCAAATAAATCATAGGCCCCATTCTCACTCTTACGCATAAATGCTCCCCCACATGATGCATCCACCATGTGTCTATAATTTTCTATCAAACCCTCATAGAATGTGTGACGACCCAAGATCCGGATACCGAGAAGAACCCGATACCATTCGAATCCTGGCCCGCCGCCCACGAGCCGGAGGGCTCGGAAGGGCTAAAAGGAGTGTGGAGGTACAAAGAAATAGGAAATAAGGCATGACAATTTAATAATTAACAGAAATAAATAAATAGCTACAACAGAGTCCAGTCCAACAGAAAGTACAGTCTAAAGCAGTAAAACATACCACATGTCAAGTGAACACTCGGCTCGGCGAGCTGGCAACTAAGAACCTATGAAGAGCATCCTCGAACCTCGAGGAAGAACCGCCGCACCTGAAAAGCAGGGGTGAGCCTCCTGTCACTGGCTTAGTAGGGATCCCGCGGAACCCCAACTGAGAACAACGGCGGCACGAAAAGTAGTAACTACAAGAACAACAATAGCAGTAGGAATAGTAAATACGGTGGCCGGTCAAAACTCGGCACTACAACTACTACTGTACCGGTCAAGCAGAAATAGAAATCTCGATTTCACCATCGAGGACCGGACCACACTAACACCACTTACCGAGGCATAACCTACGGCAACTCTGTCGTAGAGGCCTGTCTCCCAGGAGAAGGCCAACCTGGACACGCTATCCAAGGTGTAACTCCGGCCACCTGGTCACGAGCACCGCACTAACAAGACACACCCTCGGTGAAGCCACTAGCACCCCGGCCACTACCTCGGAAACACCGGACGATCCAGAAAATCACGTCTCACAGATGGGAAACAAAACCCGAAAATAGGAGAGTCATGTCTCACGTGACAGGAGTACATGCCCACCAGAAGCAAGGCCAGATGCGTCCACTGATGACTTAGACCGCACCTCAGGTGTCTCCCTCCGGTCCAGCGGGAACTAAGACACAGTACAAGTAACCACAGAACAAGCGACTAGTTGGGGTCGTGCTGGCCGACGTGGGTCCACTGCCCCCAACCATGTGTGCACACACAGATCACACGTCCTAGGTCTAGCCCTCAGATTGGTTTTCTCCTCAGTCGGACTCTGGCGTCAAACGTGGGGCCCTACGGAAACCAGTCTAAAAACTGTCTCTCGGGGTAGCTTCGCCACCACTCCATGGTGGGGCCACTCGCGTGTCGGAAGGCTACGACTAGTGGGGAGTCACTGATGTGACCACTCTCCGAAGAGAAACTCCGAGAACCACACATGCACCCTGCGCGAAAGTCAAGAATAACCAAGTGGCGCTGAGCCACTAGACTCTGGACAGCCCTCTAGACTCACTAAATCCAACGGTCCTTGAGTCACGAGACTCGGGGTCAAGACCGTTGAACCGAACGATTCCACACTGTCAATCTGGCCTAATCTCTAGGTCTAAAACCATGGTAACATGAATACCGAGGCAACTCACAAGCCACCGAAGGACCGCCACACTTTTGGAAAATCGAGAACGGCGGGAAAAACCCAAATTTGCCATTCCATGCCCCATTCACCTCCGGGTGAAGGGGAAATGAAAGGGAAACTTGTTCCCAAGACCCTAGGCATTTGATGATGCCCTCAAACCACCGATTAACACATTAAAATGCTAGATCGGGCTCACACCCCAAAATCATGGATTTTTCTCAAAACGGTAATAAACCCACGCTCGGCTCAGCACGAGCTACCAAATCTGCGGGAAATGAAATACACGAGCTGAGGGTCCATCTCCGCTACCTCCACCGAAGATTCGACGCGCCGTGGACGCTGAGCCGCGAAGAAAACACCGTGAAACCCTCGCCGTTCCACGAACCCGCGGCCGAGCTTCCACGCGCCACCGGCCCTCGATCCTCGACCCGTTCTTTGTTCCTCGCCTCCCGCCATCGCCGCCTCACCCTCCTTCGCCACCGTCGGTTGCCCGGGGAGAGGGGGAGAGAAAGAGATGAGAGAGAGTGAGAAAGAGAGAATGGGGAGGAAAAGAGAAAAAGGGGTTAACATATAGAAAAACCCAAAAAATCTAAAAATTCAGAAAAATACAAAAAATTACCTCCGCTATCCTCGGGAGGAGCACAACAAAGTGGTAACGTCTCGGAGTCGGAGAATGCCACGGTTCGTCCTACACAGAGTTCGGAAGGCACATCAGGGAAAAACACGTGTAAAGCACAAAACACACTCCGAGACTCACGAAAAATAACCAAAAAATATCCAAAAAATCCGGGGCATTACAGAATGCCTGAACAATTTGTCATCTTGAAAATCCATGGTGAGGGCATTTTATTAGCAAATCTTTCAATCTATCCTACGCCTCATGGATTTGCTCTCTAGTGTTGTGCCCCATAGGCACAAGCATGTGCTATGTCGCCTTGATGATAGCAATGCTATTTGGTTTTGATGATAGCAAGACAGTGAGTGCATTTGAGTGCATTTGATATTGTATTTTGATGATAGCAATGTTATGGTGCATTGATGATTGCAATAAACAAAGTGCATTTCTATGCATTCATATTCTTGAGCATTCTGCATATTGATAGCAACATGAATGATGATGTCAGATATCATGTCTCTGCATATATCATGTCTGGATAGCAAAGTCTATACATTGGACTCTCGTTCAAACCCATGCATTGTCTTAGGCTAAGTGTGTACAGCGTCTTAGGCGAAGTCTGTACAGCCGTGTCATATGCTCCTAAGTCTATACATTGGTGTTGGGCATCAAAGTCTGTACATCGCCTTCAATCTTCAAGTCTACACATTGGTCTTTACTTGAAATCTATACACTGTTTCACTGTTCATGGCTGAGAGTCTATACACTGGGCTTGAAGTGTATTCATTGAGCGTCTCAATGAGCATCTCATGTAAGTCCATACATTCATAGTGCACTGCATTGGCTGAGTAATGTAAGTCCATACATTCATAGTGCACTGCATTGGCTGAGTAATGTAAGTCCATACATTCATGAAAGTCTATACAACGCTTCAGCATTTAGAAGTCTGTATACCGGCCTTTGCATTAAGCCTCAAAGTCTGTACAGCGTGAAGTCTACACTTTGGCACTGTAGCTCGCTCGTGCAAGTCTGCACATTGGACTCTTGATCAAGTCTACACATTCATTGTCAAGGCAAAGTCTATACAAGGGATTTAGGTTCTCCAAGTCTATACATTTGCTGCAAAGCTCAAATCTTCAAGTCTGTACAGCCGTTTGCATTGGATTTCATGTCTAGACATTGCACTGTAGCATCCATCGTCTTCGTGTTGTTTTAGTGTTTATGTCTTCGTGTTGTGTTTACGTTTTCGTGTTAAATTTGTGTTTTAAGTCTTCATGATGTTTCTGCATTTGTGTCTTCTGTCCTCGTGTTGACTTAACACACTTCGTGTTAGTCTTACGTCGTGTACTTCTTCTTCTAATCAAGTCGAGTCTGTCTGTGTAACCCGTGTCGTTTTCTGTGTGAGCTTCGTGTCGCTTCTCTCTGTCTTCTAGTTGTATCTCGTGTCATCGTTTATGTCTGCTTGTTTAACTTCGTGTCACTTACTGTTGTTCCTCGTGTCGTTTCTTTGTGGTCCCACTGCTTCATCACGTGTTGTGATAGCCGTGGCATCTTCTGTCTTCGTGTCATCCTCTTTATGTTCGCTTTCGTGTCTCCGTGTTGTTTACTGTAGCAGCTCGATTTGTTCTGATGAACTTCGAGTCGTTTCCCAGTGAACCCCGTGTCGCTTCACCTCGTGCTGTTCTCATCGTCTTAGTGTTGTTTTCACTTCGTGTTGTTTTCAACCCATGTCAATTACTGTTCTGTCTTCGTGTTGTTTTCACTACGTGTCGATTTCTGTTCTCATCGTATTAGTGTTGTTTTCACTTCGTGTCAACTTCACTTCGTGTCGTTGACAGTCCGTGTTGTTTCACCTCGTGTCTTTCTTGTGTTGAAACCATACTTCGTGTTGGTTTCTGTTCTCGTCTTCGTGTCTGTTGTCAGCACGTGTCGTTCTCTTTACTGTGTGTTGTGTCGTGTTTTCTAGACTTCGTGTCTTTCTTGTGCTAAGACCACACTTCGTGTTGCTTTACGTAGACCTCGTGTCTTGCTTGTTTGCAACCACTTCGTGTCGGTTTCCGTTGCCAGTCCATGTTGTTCTCGTGCCGGTCTCTTTGCTGTTTATTACGTCGTGTCGTTTTCTTTACTTCGTGCTGTAGTCATCGTATGTATCTCGTGTCGTTCTTCTTATTACCTCGTGTTGTTTTTCATCTTCTTCGTGTCGTTCTCTTTGTAGTGTTATCTCTGTTACAGTGTGTATATCGTGTCGTTCTCAGTGCATCTAGAACTGCTACCACATACCTAGTGCAGCTTTAGTTATTGTGGCCCTCAGATTAATGGTTTTCATCTCCTTGCAGGTCTGAGGAAGAAATATTCCCCAGTGACTGGCAGCACGTGATCCGAGGCTGGAATGAAGCCTGCTGAGAGACTGCCACGTGGTCTGAATACTTAGGGCTGGAAATGTGGAGGTCACACGTCGCGGCTGATGCTGCTGCTGCTATATATATATATGAGCCTTCTCCCACAGAAGAAGGTTGATCGAGTTGGCGAGAAGAAAAGTCCATATAGAGAGCCACGATCCAGAGAAAAAGAAGAGAGAAAGAAGAAGAGCAGAAGGAGAAGAAGAGAGGCAGAGAGCTCGAGAAGAGTGGGAAGAGAAGAAGAAGCAGAGAGTGAGAGGAGAGCAGAAGAAAGAGAAAGAAAGATAGAGAGTGAGCGAGAGAGCTCGTGGAGAAGAAGGAAGAACTTACCTGAAGATCTGTCTACTGGACCGTGGATCAAATCCAGGCCAGTCAGCTCCGTTGAGAGCCATATTGTGCATTTCGTGTTTCAGCTTTCTGTTTGCTGAAGTTATTTTCGTTTATTGTTTTTCCCTTGTTTTCTGGTTTGCTGTCCTTTCCGATACTCTGTAGAGAGGTCGGGGTTCCTCCTGTGGATCAGGAGAAGGGAGATCTGATCTCCGGTAGCAAGTAGCTGGGAGCTACTTGTGGGTTCCCTCCGGTTTGGAGGAAGGGAGACTTGTCTCCGGTTCTGGGCTTGTGGATTCAAGTCCAGGGGTTCCCTCCGGGTCTGGAGGAAGAGAGACCGTGTGTCTCTGGTTTGCTAGTGACTGGTGTCACTAGTGGTTCCCTCCGGTTTGGAGGAAGAGGGGAGGTTGTTCCCCTGGTCAAGCTGTGAGGCAGCACTTGTTGCAGACTGAGTCTGCGGTTTCTAGCGTGAGCTAGTGGAAGCCACACTCGGGTTGAGTGTGGGGTGGATGTAGGTCTGCTGGACCGAACCACCTAAAAACCCCTTTTGCACTGTGGTTTGATTTGTCTATTTGTGCTTCCGCTAGGTGATTGCATAGGGGCGCTCCTTGTGTTTGGCGTCTGGTTGAGCAGAAGTTTTAATTAGTTTATAGATTGACTAAATCTGTCTTGTTAGCTCTCCAGTGATCTCACTGTGTGTTTGGTTAGTTCCACAACTGCCATCTAGCCTTTAAGTTTGTTTAGTTTGCAAACTAGCATTTCAGTGAGCGAAATTTTAATTGGGCGAAAGGTTCTTAAAGGGTTATATTCATTCACCCCCCCCTCTGAATACTGCACCGAACCCAACAATTGGTATCAGAGCGGTTCCCTAGCTCAACAGATCCAACGATCTGAAGGGGATCCTGCCATCTTGTGAGGTGTTCTTCTGCTCGACTGTTGCTTGGATTTTTAATCGAACGCTTACTGATCGCTTGATCAAATGGCTCCATCCGTGATATTTGATGGTTCTAATTTCTGTGATTGGCTAGGCGGCCTTGTTGTCTACTTAGATTCCATTGATCCAAATCTATGGAATCTTGTGTCTAGAGGCCCACATAAATTGTCTCACGATCAGACTAAATGGTCCAAGGAGGACAGACTGAAGAACCGTGAGAATCTCATGGCTCTTAATATTTTGACAGCGGCAGTCGATACTGACCTATTTCCATTTGTCTTCGAGTGCACATCTGGAGAAGAAATTTTTAACAAAGTGGCTGCCGTTCATGAAGAGCAAAATGATCAGTGTTTGATGGCCAACCGAAGCAATCACAGTGAAGATCAAAGGGATGACTCATCATCTCAGGTAAGCTCCGAACCTGAAGATTTATCTTATGATGAGCTATCAGATTCTTATGATGTCTGCATGATAGACGTTAACAATGTTAAAGAACAAAATGTTGCTTTAAAAGTTGAGAATCAAAACTGTCTAAACAAGATTATTGAATTAAAAGACAATCTGAATGAGAAAGATATTGATCTCCTTAAGAGCATGCAAGATGTAACTGTGCTTAAATCCATGATGGATAATCTGAAACGTGACAGTGCTGAATGTCGAAAAGAAAATGGAAGATTAAAAGATGAAAATAAAAAACTGATGGTCTTGAACACAGTGATGGGACATCAATGGTTAACCATTGAAAAAGAAAAAGGCATTCAGAAGGAAGACTCATGCAATCAATGTACAATCTTAGAGGATCTGGTTAAGGAAATCAAATTTGATGATAATTTTCAAAAGAATACAATCAGATCCTTAAGAGAAACGAATGAGTCATTAAAAAGTTTGAATGAAGCCCTACAAAAATAGATTGTCATATGTGAGGAAGAGTTAACAAAATCTGAATTGAAAATATCCTCCATACAATCTGAAATAGCCTCTCTATCAAAAACTGTGAAAGGGAAAGAGAAAATGACTGTCACCCTGAATGAGAAAAAATCAAATCAGAATTCTGTGTGTTCATGCTCAACTTCATCCATGAATATCTCTGCCGAAACTGTGCATGACAATCATAGCCTTCATTCATATTCACATGCACATATCTTTAAAGGATTGCCTGCTGAAAATTCTCAGGTCAAGAATTTCTCTGATAAAAGGAAAAGTGTTAAATGCTTTTACTGTCATAGAATTGGTCATGTCATGCATAAATGTGATTTAATGAGACAAGATGACATAAAAGCCAAAAATTCTCATGCTAACAATCATGCTCATCTGAATAAAAGAACTAATTGCTTTGAATGTGGAAAAGTAGGTCATGCTGCTGCACAATGCTGGTGTGCTAGAAGTAAGAAAACATCACAGTCTTATCATGCTGATTTGAATGCTAAAATAAGAAATTCAATTGTCTGCTCTCACTGCTTGAGGCATGGCCATACAGTAGGAAACTGTTGGCATGTAAAGGGAAAGGTTTTTCATTCCAAATCTGTAAAATTCCCTGCTCCCCATATTGCTGCTAGAAATGACTATGGCTTTAAAAGAAAAACACTTCCATGTTTTAACTATGGAACGCCAGGTCATAAAGCTAATCAAGGATGGTTGGCTGGAAATAAAAAACAAAATGTTCATATGGATAACAAAAACCTTCATGTGAATAGATTTCATGATCATACTAACATGCATGCTCAAAGGAACAAAAACTCTGTTGTCTCTTGCTATTATTGTGGTCAGTATGGACATTCCATGTCCAACTGCAAATTGATGACATCTGATGACCTTCATGCACAAAATATGTCTAGAACACATGTTGGGGGTAATACAGGACCCAAGACTGCTTGGGTTCCTGCAGGATCAAAATGATTAATCTTTGCAGGTGTGTCTTGGAAATGAATAAAGGGGGTTAATCAACCAAGGCACTCAAGAATGAAAACCCCATGACTACATTTCAGGTTAGCTTTGAAAAACTCTGCTTAAATTCTGTCTTCTGAATTTGGGTGGCAGAGTTCAGTAAACAAAATGCCCATGCACACAACAGAAATTTTGATGTTCATGCACATGAATTTAATGCTTACAATAAGGTGCATAAAAGGAACTCAAATTCTGTTAGTTATCATGGTAAGTCTGGTCAATTTGGTTATTCCTTGTCCAGCTATAAGTTGATGGGCTATGTTGATAATTCTGTTAAGAGATCAGTCAGAACACCTGTTAGGGCTCATACAGGACCCAAGGCAGCTTGGGTTCCTGCAAGATCATATTGATTGACATGTTGCAGGTGTGCCTTGGTAAGAGATATAAAAGGGGTAATTTAGCCAAGGCACTCAAAAAGGAAGCCCAGGATTCTATATCTCAGGTTAGTTCTGAACTTTGTTTTAAATTCATTATCTGAAATTGTGAGCATGAAAATTGTGAGTTTCATGTTGATTTGCTTGGTTGATTTTTTTTAATGAACTCTTCATGTCTAGCTGATCAGTCTGCATTCCAGACTCAGCTATTGAATTCAATTCTGCATATCTGATGCTCTTCTCTTGCTATATGATGAACTGAATTTGAATGCTTCTTTAGTGTATACAGTTGATGCACTATATAGACTCTGTGTCCATGCATGTGTTTTGTGTTAATGCATTGCATGCTTGTTATTGAATGCATACTTGGACTGATTGTGTATAGACTGATTATCATTGCATGTGTCAATGATGCTGTTCAATGCATGAAGGACTGCTTTATGTTGCATTGTCCTTGTTAACCCTGGTATATCAAATGGTATGTTACTAAAAGGCAGGGAAATCTGCCCGGAGGTTCCTACCATGTGTGAGATGGTCTTTGAGACCAGGTCCTCCGCCTAGTACCATGGGTCTAGTTTTCATGTAGAACAGTGTACTGCATCATATGTTGAAAAAAAAATCTGAAAATTTAAAATGAAGATGATGCATTTGATAAATTCTCTCTCTGATTGAACAAAGCATGAATTCTTCTTGAGCATATTCTAAAATTATGAGCAGTTCATTAATTCTATTTCATGCACTTTGTCAGGGGGAGTTTGACTAATGTTGCATAGTCTGCATGTAGAACTGTCTAATGCATAGCATATTTTTTACATCATGGTGTCAGGGGGAGCTGAGAGTTCTATTCAATTCATTGAATCCTTGGTACTTCTCATTGTCCCCTTTCAACTCATTCATATTCACTGTCATCAGATGCTATGGATCATAATGCTTATTGCTATCCTTTCCCCATTTTTTTTTACTAAACAACAGCTTTGCATCTGGTTTAGCACATTAAATGGTGATTATTGCAACTGTTCACTTATAAGAATCACATTTACAAATTGAAAGGAACTAAAGGTTAACCTTTATAAACTGAAGAGCTAAGTGTCTGCACTTCAGAATCTGAGATAAAAGGAAACTTTTATAGCTCTTAATCTTTGTCTCATAGCTAAAATAGAAAAAGTTTTTGTAATGCCTAAATGTGTGGAACTGGATATGTCTAGAACAGGCTAATAAGAGTGTGTACTGATTTTTTCAAACAATCACTCTAAAAGAATTAAGGGCAGCAGTAAATAAGTTCATTAATGTTAAGAACTGAACATAGTGACAGAGCAATGGCTGATTGCACTAAGAAACTGTGAACTCCTCCAAAGAAGTAGGAAAATTCACATGTCATGAAGTGCTTTAGACTATCTCTGTTCATAGGGTCAAATCTATAGGGGGAGTCCTCACCAAGTAACTGAGGGTACTGGCCTCTAATCAAGGTATACCCTTAATGTCAAAAGTGAAGACTATTCTTTGTGGGTTTTGATCTGAAATAGGTCTAGTAGTTTATGCCTAGTAACTAGGGGTACTTACCTCTGATCAAGGTGTACACCTAATGTCAACAGCATAAATGCCACAGGTCTATTCACTTAGCTCAGGTTTAGAAATTGAAAAATGAAAATCAAACTGCTGTAACCCTTTGAAAATCAAAAGTCTATGAGTGAAAATTATTTTTATTAATACATATTCAAGTTGCCTCTCTTGAATTTCCTTGTTTAATCACAAAAGGGTATTATTTCAGACTTATCTATTAATACCATGTGCCCTAGATTCATTGCTATAAATGGAATCAATAAACTCTTTTTCAGAGGTAAGATCTTTTACTCTAGGTTTATCACCGTTAAACCTGAATTTTTGTCAAAAGTGTATGTTGCTGATTCTTATACTTTAACATTTGTTTATAATCATGCTTCCTTTCTGAACCTATGATTCAGCTATTATCAAGTGACCCTCCTACCTTCTCTACCTTGTTATCTGTTCATATTCCTTCTCAAAGGGGGAGCATTTATTTAGGGGGAGAAATAAATCAGGGGAGTCTTACATTCAGGGGGAGAATGTTCTAGAGGAATTTGCATGCATATTGCACTTTGCACTCTTGTTTTTACTGTTTTTCTCTTTTTGATCATGTCAAAGGGGGAGAAAATCTTGTGTGTGACTCACTGTCACTGTTTATTGCCATCATCAAAAAGGGGGAGAATGTTGTGCCCCTTAGGCACAAGCATGTGCTATGTCGCCTTGATGATAGCAATGCTATTTGGTTTTGATGATAGCAAGACAGTGAGTGCATTTGAGTGCATTTGATATTGTATTTTGATGATAGCAATGTTATGGTGCATTGATGATTGCAATAAACAAAGTGCATTTCTATGCATTCTTATTGTTGAGCATTCTGCATATTGATAGCAACATGAATGATGATGTCAGATATCATGTCTCTGCATATATCATGTCTGGATAGCAAAGTCTATACATTGGACTCTCGTTCAAGCCCATGCATTGTCTTAGGCTAAGTGTGTACAACGTCTTAGGCGAAGTCTGTACAGCCGTGTCATATGCTCCTAAGTCTATACATTGGTGTTGGGCATCAAAGTCTGTACATCGCCTTCAATCTTCAAGTCTACACATTGGTCTTTACTTGAAGTCTATACACTGTTTCACTGTTCATGACTGAGAGTCTATACACTGGGCTTGAAGTGTATTCATTGAGCGTCTCAATGAGCATCTCATGTAAGTCCATACATTCATAGTGCACTGCATTGGCTGAGTAATGTAAGTCCATACATTCATAGTGCACTGCATTGGCTGAGTAATGTAAGTCCATACATTCATGAAAGTCTATACAACGCTTCAGCATTTAGAAGTCTGTACACCGGCCTTTGCATTAAGCCTCAAAGTCTGTACAGCGTGAAGTCTACACTTTGGCACTGTAGCTCGCTCGTGCAAGTCTGCACATTGGACTCTTGATCAAGTCTACACATTCATTGTCAAGGCAAAGTCTATACAAGGGATTTAGGTTCTCCAAGTCTATACATTTGCTGCAAAGCTCAAATCTTCAAGTCTGTACAGCCGTTTGCATTGGATTTCATGTCTAGACATTGCACTGTAGCATCCATCGTCTTCGTGTTGTTTTAGTGTTTATGTCTTCGTGTTGTGTTTACGTTTTCGTGTTAAATTTGTGTTTTAAGTCTTCATGATGTTTCTGCATTTGTGTCTTCTGCCCTCGTGTTGACTTAACACACTTCGTGTTAGTCTTACATCGTGTACTTCTTCTTCTAATCAAGTCGAGTCTGTCTATGTAACCCGTGTCGTTTTCTGTGTGAGCTTCATGTCGCTTCTCTCTGTCTTCTAGTTGTATCTCGTGTCATCGTTTATGTCTGCTTGTTTAACTTCGTGTCACTTACTGTTGTTCCTCGTGTCGTTTCTTTGTGGTCCCACTGCTTCATCACGTGTTGTGATAGCCGTGGCATCTTCTGTCTTCGTGTCATCCTCTTTATGTTCGCTTTCGTGTCTCCGTGTTGTTTACTGTAGCAGCTCGATTTGTTCTGATGAACTTCGAGTCGTTTCCCAGTGAACCCCGTGTCGCTTCACCTCGTGCTGTTCTCATCGTCTTAGTGTTGTTTTCACTTCGTGTTGTTTTCAACCCATGTCAATTACTGTTCTGTCTTCGTGTTGTTTTCACTACGTGTCGATTTCTGTTCTCATCGTATTAGTGTTGTTTTCACTTCGTGTCAACTTCACTTCGTGTCGTTGACAGTCCGTGTTGTTTCACCTCGTGTCTTTCTTGTGTTGAAACCATACTTCGTGTTGGTTTCTGTTCTCGTCTTCGTGTCTGTTGTCAGCACGTGTCGTTCTCTTTACTGTGTGTTGTGTCGTGTTTTCTAGACTTCGTGTCTTTCTTGTGCTAAGACCACACTTCGTGTTGCTTTACGTAGACCTCGTGTCTTGCTTGTTTGCAACCACTTCGTGTCGGTTTCCGTTGCCAGTCCATGTTGTTCTCGTGCCGGTCTCTTTGCTGTTTATTACGTCGTGTCGTTTTCTTTACTTCGTGCTGTAGTCATCGTATGTATCTCGTGTCGTTCTTCTTATTACCTCGTGTTGTTTTTCATCTTCTTCGTGTCGTTCTCTTTGTAGTGTTATCTCTGTTACAGTGTGTATGTCGTGTCGTTCTCAGTGCATCTAGAACTGCTACCACATACCTAGTGCAGCTTTAGTTATTGTGGCCCTCAGATTAATGGTTTTCATCTCCTTGCAGGTCCGAGGAAGAAATATTCCCCAGTGACTGGCAGCACGTGATCCGAGGCTGGAATGAAGCCTACTGAGAGACTGCCACGTGGTCCGAATACTTAGGGCTGGAAATGTGGAGGTCACACGTCGCGGCTGATGATGATGCTGCTGCTATATATATGAGCCTTCTCCCACAGAAGAAGGTTGATCAAGTTGGCGAGAAGAAAAGTCCATATAGAGAGCCACGATCCAGAGAAAAAGAAGAGAGAAAGAAGAAGAGCAGAAGGAGAAGAAGAGAGGCAGAGAGCTCGAGAAGAGTGAGAAGAGAAGAAGAAGCAGAGAGTGAGAGGAGAGCAGAAGAAAGAGAAAGAAAGATAGAGAGTGAGCGAGAGAGCTCGTGGAGAAGAAGGAAGAACTTACCTGAAGATCTGTCTACTGGACCGTGGATCAAATCCAGGCCAGTCAGCTCCGTTGAGAGCCATATTGTGCATTTCGTGTTTCAGCTTTCTGTTTGCTGAAGTTATTTTCGTTTATTATTTTTCCTTGTTTTCTGGTTTGCTGTCTTTCTGATACTCTGTAGAGAGGTCGGGGTTCCTCCTGTGGTTCAGGAGAAGGGAGATCTGATCTCCGGTAGCAAGTAGCTGGGAGCTACTTGTGGGTTCCCTCCGGTTTGGAGGAAGGGAGACTTGTTTCCGGTTCTGGGCTTGTGGATTCAAGTCCAGGGGTTCCCTCCGGGTCTGGAGGAAGAGAG
The DNA here is from genome assembly GCA_022559845.1 of Amorphophallus konjac. Taxonomy (NCBI): domain Eukaryota; kingdom Viridiplantae; phylum Streptophyta; class Magnoliopsida; order Alismatales; family Araceae; genus Amorphophallus; species Amorphophallus konjac. The sequence goes on along the minus strand of CM040122.1, from coordinate 185,490,221 downwards.
ACCGTGTGTCTCTGGTTTGCTAGTGACTGGTGTCACTAGTGGTTCCCTCCGGTTTGGAGGAAGAGGGGAGGTTGTTCCCCTGGTCAAGCTGTGAGACAGCACTTGTTGCAGACTGAGTCTGCGGTTTCTAGCGTGAGCTAGTGGAAGCCACACTCGGGTTGAGTGTGGGGTGGATGTAGGTCTGCTGAACCGAACCACCTAAAAATCCCTTGTGCACTGTGGTTTGATTTGTCTATTTGTGCTTCCGCTAGGTGATTGCATAGGGGCGCTCCTTGTGTTTGGCGTCTGGTTGAGCAGAAGTTTTAATTAGTTTATAGATTGACTAAATCTGTCTTGTTAGCTCTCCAGTGATCTCACTGTGTGTTTGGTTAGTTCCACAACTGCCATCTAGCCTTTAAGTTTGTTTAGTTTACAAACTAGCATTTCAGTGAGCGAAATTTTAATTGGGCGAAAGGTTCTTAAAGGGTTATATTCATTCACCCCCCCTCTGAGTACTGCACTGAACCCAACATCTAGGGTTTTGTATGAATCCAGTTATGGCTCTCCTCATGGTATTGGTTCGTCCTATTGGATAGAATTTCTTCAAAAATTTCTTTTGCATTTCCGCCCATCTGTCTATGGATCTACCCAAAGCACCTAACCAATATTTGGCTTTGTCTTTGAGTGAGAAAGGAAAGAGTGTCAATTTGAGATCATCATCTGGAAAGTTTTGGATTTTCACAGTTGAGCATATCTGGAGGAATTCATCAAGATGTTTATAAGGGTCTTCATTGGTATTATCATAAAAGGATGGCAACATTTGAATGGTACTTGATTTGATCTCATACTGAACCGCCTGGTTCTGGGGTGCTTGGACATAGAAGGACGGTTGGTATTGGTTAGGCATGAAATAGTCCTTCATCTACTTGGGGACTTGTTGCACATGTTGTTGATTTTGGTCCTCCATGAGGTTAGGTTGATGATGATTTCTAGAATATACTAACCTCTCAATCTCTCCTATGGGTCCTAACAAAGGTGGGTGTAGGGCAATGTAAAAAAAGGGCCCAAAGAAAGATAGTTGTTTTTAGATTTTTGAACTTTTTTTATGCAAATGAATTTGGCAAATCAAACACTATGTGAATGCAAAATGATGATATTTTCTTTTTTATATTTTTTTTATTTAAAGAAAAGAAGGATTGTCACTCACTACTAAATTGATCAACCGACCAGGTAAGAGGTGGAGTTGTGGGAGGCTCCCCCTACTTTCGTAGGGACCTAATTAAATAACCACAATCTCACTTGGGCGTTTGTCAGAAAACCTCTAGCCTTAGACACTAACTTTCTAAAATAGTAATGAATTTTAACACTCTTTTTTTATGTGAAACATTCTAAGGGCAATCTACCTTCAAGGTGCTTCTTGATGGGTCCCGCGAGGTGCAAACGGATCTAGAAGGGGGGGTTGAATAGATCCTATCAAAAGCTTTGGCCTATTTAAAAACTCTTAGCTATCGGAAGCATGAACCACTCCTATAAAGTGAATGAATCACTTAGGCACAATGCACAACGGAAATAATTAGAGTCGGTCAAATGAAAAGACTTGGATTACAAGCGATGAACCAGCAACACTTCTTTAAGAACTTTTGTGATCTTTGAGAGATACAAGCCTTGTAGTGCAGTGATCATAAAGTATAACACTAGAGGATGAAATAGCTTGCAACAACCGTGCGTGTGTGTGCTATGTTGATCACTCAAAGTGCATGCGAGTCTAAGCAAGGGAAACACTTAGCAATACTTTCACCTTGGCGCCTGTGTGCAAGGGTGCAGCAGGCCGCCCAAGGGATGCAGTCAAAGTGCTAAGCTCAATTAAACCACAGATAAAACTGAAAGTGCAAATCTGAGTGCTTGAGTGTGTAAACAAGATAACCAAGTATGGAAGCACACGAACCTGTGAATGGGGGTAGAAGATATAGAGCAATCGCACACGATGAACAACCCACAACACAAGGATTTTTAAGGTGGTTCGGTTGCAACCCCGCAACCTACGTCCACCCCTCACCAAAACCCGGTGAGGCTTTCCTGCTGACTCACAGCTTGACCGGGGACACGCCCCAAACCACAGAACAGAGAAAACCCTCTTTCTGTCTTCCTACACACAAAGCCGGCAGGGACGGCTATACCGCAAATCGGAGAACTCCGATTGCCTTCCTACTAACCACCGGTAGGGACGATCTTCAGTTTCAATAGATTGAATGAAATGAAAATAGAACAAGATGAAAATGCTCAAACAAGATATGAAGATATGCTAGAATGAACTAGATCTTGTCTGAGATTGTTGGATCTTGAATCTGTTGCTTTGATCTTCCTTTGATCCCTTTGAGTTGATGGAGAAGATATAGGATGTAGCTTGATCTTTCCTTTGAATCTCCTTGAGTTGATGAAGAAGAATGTTGGATGTAGCTTTGATCTTCCCTTGAGTTGATGAAGAGGTTTGGATGTAGCTTTGATCTTCCTTTTGATCTCCTTTGTGAGCTTGCTTGCTTCTCTTCTTCCTTGGAGATTGAGGGCTTCAGATGTAGGCTTGAATCCCTTGGATTGGATGTAGAACTTCTGCACGGAGTACTGTTCACGGCTACAGTACCTCTTCTTCCTTGGAGCTCCTCTAGCCTCTCTTCATCTCTCTTTTCTCCAAATGATCAACTAGGGTTTCTAACCCTCTTGTGTTGGTTTTATATCTCTTTGGATGGTCAATAAACACATCCCAGACCAGATCCACATTTTGTGGGTGATTAGGTGACTTTTGGATTAAAGAAATCCATGGGGAATGGCCTTTCTCGAAGTGGAAAACAAAGTCAACATTGGTTGGCTCGGGGCTGGCGGCCGACCTGCAGCTTCTGGCGGTCGACCTCTACTGAGAAACGCTGTAGACGGATGTTCCCTGGGATTTTCGGTCGACCGCTACTGGGCTGGCAGTCGACCGCCACTGAAAGAACTGCAGACGGTGGGCTGCTGGCTGGGGCGGTCGACCGCCCCTCTGCTGGCGGTCGACCGCCAGCTGGGCAGACCCGGGTTTTCCCGGGTCGGTCCGTTAACTGCTTTAGCTCCATCGCTTAGTTCTTTAGCACCCATTCATGTCTGTAGCATCACCCTTGACAGTCTAGAAGGTGTCAACTGAGTCTTTGACTTTGGGTTCTCTTGGTTATGCTTCTTTGTGCATCGACCTTAACTGTCATTGAGCTTTCACTTTTACCAACTCCACTCCATTCCTTGGATTATCTTGTGGCTTGCTATCCAGAAATTGCACCGACCTTGAATCATCCATAAGGCAAGATATGCACTGACCATATGAGGAATATGCAATGACCTTATGTGTGATGCCATTCAGCTTGATTTATGTGCTTGAAACATGCTAGACTTCGATGCATCCAATATAGTCATATGCCTTGATATCTGTGTATCCAGTTGCCTAGGTTTATGTGCCATTCTTGATCTTTTACACTGAAAGTATAATGACCACCAATATGTATTGTCATATGCCTTGATATCTGTGTATTGGAAGTATGATGACCTGAAATGTATGAATATTAACATTATCAAATGCAGGTATAGTTCATTAATGACTACAGAGGCAGATATCATCAAAACCCTAAAATTAATCATGTTGCACACATGTTCAATATTCTCCCCCTTTTTGATGATGGCAACTATGAGTCATTCTGAACTATGAGTCATTATAAATTCACATGCATTATTAATTCACATGGCAACTATGAGGCAAAAACATTCTTAAGAAGAAGAAGAGGATTCTCTCCCTATCCCCTTTTGACAATGACTCACATGGTTCTCACCCCCTTTGACACACAGAGTGGATTCTTTGATTAATGACTCACATAAACTTACCACATTCTTTGATTAATAACTCACATAAACTTCTCTCCCTTTGACAACATCAAAAGATCTAGAAAAGAGACAGAGATACTCACATTAATGACGCACACAAAATGACTTACATGATTCTCTGTTATCTCCTATGTGACATCATTACAAGCGACCATAATGTGGAGAAAACATGTCATTATAGGCAACATTCCAAAAAATGATGTGGAAATACATGCCAATGGTTGTACACAAGATAACTAGAGAGAACAACCAATTGTGAAAAGCCAGTTATAGGATTGATACCAATGAATGATATGGATGTTTCGAATATGGTGGTGTCCCGTGGCTTGGCAAAGACAATGTAGGTATGAGAGGTGGAGTCACAACAGCAGGATTCAATTTCACAAATAGGAGATGGATAGAGCAGCCAAGGAGCACTTTTTGATTTCAAATTTTGCAAGATTTTTAGTGGTTTTCTAGTTTTCAAATTTTTTTGGATTTTTTATGCAATGCATGGAAATGATAAATGCAAGCTACAATTGTATGAAGTTAAGACGTGCATGCCACCCTATTGCATGAAAGCATGATGCTAATGATGCTAGGACTTATGCCACATGTCAATGAATGAGAAAGTAATGTGATATCACTTGACAGAGGACACCAATGATTTTGGATACGACTTGAAAGGAGCATCAAGATGATACCACTTGTTGAATGATACCAAGGTGATGTAATCATGGCAGCCTGAATGATTTATGTAGATATGGCAGATGAAGGCAAACAACAAGGAGCATCAAGATATGACTTCTCAAGAGAGAATGGAGGTTCTTTAATCTGAAACCAAGTTCATAAATCAGAGTTATGGATTTTTCAGAATTTTTAGTTATAGAACCCAAATGAATCAGCTCTTACATTAAGATTGGTTTAATGCTAATGAATTCTGGCCTACTTAGTAGAATCACATGAAGACATTTGCATGCAAGTTTAATAGCAGTGAACCAGAAATTCATGTCAAAACAAGATTAACCTTCTCTTATCTTACTCATTTAGTTTCATTGGTTCCCTTGAGAGTGACCACAATAAGTATTGATGCTAAACACTTAGATGACTTAGATTTGATTCATGAGTGCTACACATTCAGATTTTTCTCTTGAAATCATTTGAAAGATGACTGTTATCATTTTACAAGCAGTCAAGTGTAGCAACCACCTTTTGACGTGAGTGTGCACGTTTACCAGACGCAAGCACCCCCAGTTACTCAGTGTAGCTCACGATTTTGCCTCACTTAGAACAGAGATAGCATAGTCACCTCATGACATATCGAACCTCATTTTCTTTGATGAGGAGATATATTTCTCAGCAACAGTGCCATTGCTCTGTCTTGAGCTTACTTTAAGTGTAGCCACTTTAGAAATAAACAGATTCAACAAATGTTTAAAAATAATACTTAACTGAAGTTTCTCGATCAAGGATGCCTTTGTACTCAAAATAAGCTTTCAAATTCAAGACGGCATAACAAGTTAAAACATGAGAAACTAGTTTAAGTCTATTAAGCCCGACCACAAATATTTTCAAGACCATCAAACTTCAAGACTCAAGAAATCATTAATGTTAAACCAAAATCATTCGTGTTCAAGGCAATCACAAGACTCTATAAAAGAAAATTCTTCTTGAAGATTTACTCTGATAAACAACCTCAATAATAGATAGGGAATCCTCCAAGAAGTTTAAGGCACTTTGAATCCAAGTTGAACCACAAAAGGATGTTAGCAATATGATACAGTGGTTTGACATAAAAAGAGAGTGTTACATATAAGTGGAAGCTTGAGAATCAATGGTGAACACTCCCCCTGAGGTTATGCACTGAGCTCAGACTGGAATGGAAGAGATAAAGTTATCAGGTGCAAGGATGTGTTGACTCTGACATTGTGTGATGTCGACACCTGGAGCTCAGACAGAAGTAATTTTCAGGTAGATAGAACTGTGGGGTCGACCTGTCAAAGGAGTGAGGTCAACCTGTTGAACTGCAAGGCAGAATTTTGACTAGATTTTCATGATGGGAAACTCCCCCTGAGAAGAAGCATTCTATGCCATGATGTCAATAGAAGAAAGATGAAACATATGCATGAATGCTGCAAAGAAACAACTCCCCCTTACTATATAGCCTATATGTGACATTGACGTATGGTACGTGGCGGAGGTGAAACCTCACGCATATTGAGTGCTTCTAGGCAAGCATAACCTGCCTTTCCATACATCAACATTTAATATACCATGGCCATTCAAGAGTGAGATGATGTGAAGTAATTCAGGATAGATTGATGTTGACTCCCCCTGAGTACATGCATGGGTTGACAATGAATTATACAGCCTAAGACTTATGTGAATACACAATGCAATGAAGATGCTGCGAAATGATTGTGCATTTTTGTGTCTTTTAAACATGATGTGCATTAAAGTATGTGAGATCACAAGATGATGCAAACACACGTGAATGCAACTTGATGATGATGCCAATAGACATCCCCTTTGAACAATGCTAACATGAGTAACGAGTTGAAAATACAGCCATGGTATGCATCATCAAAACCAAAATCCAAGCATTTCAAGTGGCTGATAGCAAGACTTATGCAACTCATCATCACATCAACTTCATCAGCATAACAAGTTTTTTCATGAATTAAATAGCTGAAATCAAGCATGGTGTGAGCAAGTTATCTAGCTCAAAATTTCATCTCACACAATGGGGGTTTTACTTTTCAAAGAGCAATTCAGTTTGTAGAATCTAATGACATTGGGTAGACGTACGATGCACTATCTACATGTCAAGACTAAACATGCAAGTTGACTGAACTTAAAGGGTTATGTACATACCTGTGCCTTGAGCTTTTATTTACCTTATGATCATTTGTTCAGCTCCAAGGCATCCTGCACCCAAAATTCTCATTTAGAATTTTTAGGTACCCAAGATTGCTTGGGTCCTTGTGGGTTAGCAGCTTTGTCATATTCACTAATGTGGCTCATCTGTTTTAGGGAAATCAGATCATCCTTCCTCATTGTATGACAATCATACATGTCATGACCATTTTTCCCACAGTAAAAATAGCGCACAAAAGATTGAGCATTCTTTTTATGTTCATGTGCGTGTGCATGTGCATTTTGTTTTTGTGGATGAGCATGGGATTTACCTTTCATGGCATGAAGGTGATGCTTTCCCTTCAAGTGCCAGCACTCTTGGACAGTATGGCCAGACTTACCACAATGAGAGCAGCAAGGAGGAAGATTTTTGTTTAAATCCATGGAGAGTGTCGACCTGCTTGTATGGGAGTGTCGACTCTTCTGACTCCCCATGCAGTTCTGTGCAGATATCTCCTGAGTAGGTCCTCTGCCAGTGTTGACATGTTTCTTTCCTTGCTCTTTCACTTGCTGTCCTGCTCTAAGCTCATCATTTCTCAAGATAAAACAATCATGCACAGTATGACCATGTTTATCACAATAATAACAATTGACATTCATTTTGTGGAAGGCATGGTATTTAGCATTGGACATGTTATTGTGCATGTTTGGATGAGCATGCTGAATTTTGCTTTTCTTTTGAGCAATATGCCCTTTTAGGTGACCACAGGACGTGGTGGCTTCCGGTGAGCCAGAATCTTGGATTTGGGCAAACAATGACAGGAATTCATTCAGACCTTGAATTTCATTTTCAAGTGAGGAAATGTGCTGTTTAAATTCATCAAGGCCTTCTTCGCATGCTGCCAATTGCTCATTGAGCATGGCATTTTTTGCTTTGAGATTTTGATTTTGTTGTTCGAGAGCATGCAATGTTTCAAAGTGATCATCAATGAGAGATTTGCCTTTTTCATGTGCAACCAATTTTTCATGCAATTCTTCTTCAACTTTTTCATGTTCAATTTTCTTTTCCAACAACTCTCTATTCTCTTCTTTCAGAGAATCAATCAGTTTTTGTTGCCATTCAAGATCATCATGGAGACCAACATTTATGTTTCTCAAGAATGAACATTTTTCACATGCAAAATTAGCAGAGCATGAAACAGAATTTTTATTTCCTTCAATTAACCTCTCATGATAGATTAGCCCATCGGCCATAGTTTGATCATTAGAGATTGACTTAGGTTGGTTTTGAAGTTTTATTACAATTTCTTCCAACCTAGTGATTTCACCATGAAGATTTTCATTTTCATCCCTTAGACATGCAATGCTTTGTTTATGTGTATCTAGATCAAAAGAGAGAGTGTCGTTAAGCTCTTCAAAAATAGAACACTTTTTACAAAACGAGCTTTCATTTTGGTTAATTTTCTTGAGATCCTTTTTCAAATTTTTATTTTCTATTTTTACCTTTTTGTATTGTGTAATCAACTCATCATAGGCTTCCATAAGCTCTTCAAAAGTGAATTCCTCGGAGTCAGAGTTTACCTGTGATGAGGATGTATTGCTGGACTGTTCTGCACGGTCGGCCATGAAGCATTCTTGTTCTTGTTCCTTCCCTTCATTGATTTTCACCAACTGTCCAGTACTTGCTTGGCTGTGCTGCAAGAGGACACAAGATGAGTTAGTCTTAGATCAACTGCAGTTGTAATTAAGTTATATGCAAGAAGATTATCATTGTGTTTGGTCTCATGTTCGGCTAACCAATCAATTGAATTTGATGGCAGCTTATGAGGACCATTGTATATAAGAGTCCACAATTGTGGATCTATGGAGCTAACATAGATGAACATTCTCCCTACCCATGTAGAAAAATCTGAACCATCATAAATGGGCAGAGAGGCCATCGAAGCATGTGTAGCATATGAAGCCATCTAAATGACATACACCGAGATCTTTCCCTGTAGATCGTTGGATCTGGGAATGACAGAGCCTCGCTCTAATACCACTTGATGGGTCCCGCGAGGTGCAAACGGATCTAGAAGGGGGGTTGAATAGATCCTATCAAAAGTTTTGGCCTATTTAAAAACTCTTAGCTATCGGAAGTATGAACCACTCCTATAAAGTGAATGAATCACTTAGGCACAATGCACAGCAGAAATAATTAGAGTGGGTCAAATGAAAAGACTTGGATTACAAGCGATGAACCGTCAACACTTCTTTAAGAACTTTTGTGATCTTTGAGAGATACAAGCCTTGTAGTGCAGTGATCATAAAGCATAACACTAGAGCATGAAATAGCTTGCAACAACCGTGCGTGTGTGTGTGCTATGTTGATCACTCAAAGTGCATGTGAGTCTAAGCAAGGGAAACACTTAGCAATACTTTCACCTTGGCGCCTGTATGTAAGGGTGCAACAAGCCGCCCAAGGGATGCAGTCAAAGTGCTAAGCTCAATTAAACCACAGATAATACCGAAAGTGCAAATCTGAGTGCTTGAGTGTGTAAAAAAGATTACCAAGTATGGAAGCACACGAACCTGTGAATGGGGGTAGAAGATATAGAGCAATTGTACACGATGAACAACCCACAACACAGAGATTTTTAAGGTGGTTCGGTTGCAACCCCGCAACCTACGTCCACCCCTCACCAAAACCTGGTGAGGCCTCCCTGCTGACTCACAGCTTGACCGGGGACACGCCCCAAACCACAGAACAGAGAAAGCCCTCTTTCTGTCTTCCTACACACAAAGCCGGTAGGGACGGCTATATTGCAGATCGGAGAACTTTCGATTGCCTTCCTACTAACCACCAGTAGGGACGATCTTCAGTTTCAATAGATTGAATGAAATGAAAATAGAACAAGATGAAAATGCTCAAACAAGATATGAAGATATGCTAGAATGAACTAGATCTTGTCTGAGATTGTTGGATCTTGAATCTGTTACTTTGATCTTTCTTTGATCCCTTTGAGTTGATGGAGAAGATATAGGATATAGCTTGATCTTTCCTTTGAACCTCCTTGAGTTGATGAATAAAAATGTTGGATGTAGCTTTGATCTTCCCTTGAGTTGATGAAGATGTTTGGATGTAGTTTTGATCTTCCTTTTGATATCCTTTGTGAGCTTGCTTGCTTCTCTTCTTCCTTGGAGATTGAGGGCTTCAGATGTAGGCTTGAATCCTTTGGATTGGATGTAGAACTTCTGCACGGAGTACTGTTCATGGCTATAGTACCTCTTCTTCCTTGGAGCTCCTCTAGCCTCTCTTCATCTCTTTCTTCTCCAAATGATCAACTTGGGTTTATAACCCTCTTGTGTTGATTTTATATCTCTTTGGATGGTCAATAAACACATCCCAGACCAGATCCACATTTTGTGGGTGATTAGGTGACTTTTGGATTAAAGAAATCCATGGGGAATGACCTTTCTCGAAGTGGAAAACAAAGTCAACATTGGTTGGCTCGGGGCTGGCGGTCGACCTGCAGCTTTTGGCGGTCGACCTCTACTGTGAAACGCTGTAGACGGATGTTCCCTGGGATTTTCGGTCGACTGCTACTGGGCTGGCGATCGACCGCCACTAAAAGAACTACAGACGATGGGCTGCTGGCTGGGGCGGTCGACCGCCCCTCTGCTGGCGGTCGACCGCCAGCTGGGCAGACCCCGGGCTTTCCCGGGTTGGTCCGTTAACTACTTTAGCTCCATCGCTTGACTCCTTTAGCAGCCCGTTCTTGTCTGTAGCATCACCCTTGACAGTCTAGAAGGTGTCAACTGAGTCTTTGACTTTGGATTCTCTTGGTTATGCTTCTTTGTGCATCGACCTTAACTGTCATTGAGCTTTCACTTTTACCAACTCCACTCCATTCCTTGGATTATCTTGTGGCTTGCTATCCAGAAATTGCACCGACCTTGAATCATCCATAAGGCAAGATATGCACTGACCATATGAGGAATATGCAATGACCTTATGTGTGATGCCATTCAGCTTGATTTCTGTGCTTGAAATATGCTAGACTTCCGTGCATCCAATATAGTCATATGCCTTGATATCTGTGTATCTAGTTGCCTAGATTTGTGTGCCATTCTTGATCTTTTACACTGGAAGTATAATGACCACCAATATGTATTGTCATATGCCTTGATATCTGTGTATTGGAAGTATGATGACCTGAAATGTATGAATATTAACATTATCAAATGCAGGTATAGTTCATTAATGACTACAGAGGCAGACATCATCAAAACCATAAAATTAATCATGTTGCACACATGTTCAACACTTCTTGGTACAACCGGCCCGACGTCCGTAAGGGAATCCACGGGTGCGGGGACTTATGGAGGTCTTAGAAAAGAAAATTATAATCCAAAAAGATGAAATGCTCAATGGAGGGTCTTTCCAATTCCAAGAAGGCTGTAAGGAACCTAACTTGCCCTTGAGAAGGGGAAAGAGAAGAGAGAAAAGAAAGAGTTTTTTTTCTTTTTTCAAATGATGATACTAGTAAAGGAGAAATCAATTAAATTGCACAATGCATGAAACTGATGCAACTAAGATGAAGGCATGATAACATGATGAGAATTTTTTTTTCTATTTTTCAATTTTCTGATTTTTTCAGAGAATTTTTTTTTTCAAAAAGAGATGTGGATAAAAGATAACTATCAACTAGAAATAGCAAACAATATGCAAAACTACTGCAAATTAAGACTTAAAATCATGTTTTTAACGTTTTATGGATTTATGATTTTTTTGGATTTTTTTTAGATTTTTTTAAAATTTTTTAAATCTTAAAAAAATAAGATATATTCCTTTGTTTACTGACCTTTTAGCGACGTTTGACTTTCCAAGATTTTCTGAATTTCTGCTTTCTGCTACAGTTTCAGTCTTTCAGTAACACTTTCTGTGACAGTTTATTTCTTGAGATTTTCAGGTCAGAAATTTTATAGAATTTTTGATTTTCTGATTTTTTTAACTTTTCCTGTAAAATGAAAACAGAAAAATTAGTATTCACATATATACATCAAACACAAGAAATTTTAACCATTAAAAATAATTTCTTCTCCGGTAACGACACCAAAAAATTGATAGCCACTAAATACGTCGTCAAAAGCTATGCCATAATTTAAAAATAACCGTACTCACTCACTTAAAAAGATTTGAATTAGAGTAAAGTGGTAAGAACGGGTCGATTCCACAGAGAAGAAATATTTTAAATTAAGCATGAGATGGAAAATTCTTATATTTGAAAGATCCGAATTTTGAGTGAGATTAAACTAATATAAAGGAAAAATTGCATAAAAATAAACCTATCTAAATAATATGAGAGAGTTAAAAAAGAGAAATTGGAAGGGGATATAAAGAGAAGAACACAATTACCAAAGTGAACTTTTATTGCTATGAAAGTGAAAATCACACTCTATGAAAGTTAAAATTACAACTTGAAAATAAAAGGACAAAGTAAGAATTAAGAGCCAAGATGATGGAGGAATGCCGCCGTCCACGCCGTGCCGAGTCTTGGAAGTTCACCCCGCTTTGGAAGTAGACGTCGCCAAGAGGACCAAAGGAAGAAGATCTGTCTTGGGATGTGTGAAGAAATATGGAAGAGAGGGAGATAGATAGAGGAAGAAAACTTTAAAATTTTAAAGTGAAAACCTATGTGTGCGTGAGTGCTTTGAATAGAGAGAGAGGAAGAGAGGTAGAGAGGGGTTACGGTGGAGAAGAAATAAAAACACAGTAAAAGTGAAATAAAAATAGAGGGAGATTATAAGAAAAATAACTTTAAATTTGGAAGGAATTAGGAGAAGTTGAAGAATAGAAAGTTGTAGATCTGAGAAAGATGAAGAAGATTGATGAAGAGTGCAGAGGGAGAAAACGTGAGGAAAAAGGTGAAAAACGAGGAAGAACAGTGTGATGGTGCGTGGATGAACAGTGAAAAGCCTAAAAAATTAAACTTTGAAAAATAGTAAATTACTTAAAAACGAGGAAGAATTGGAGGAAGAGGAAGAAGAGGAAATTGCAGAGAACTTAAAAACACAGAACCTTATAGAAGAAAGTAAATTGAAAAGATGACTAGAAAAGTATGTAAAAGGCCAAAGATCTTCTTCCGATGGCCCTCCGGTGGCTTTATATAGTGATCAGAAGAACCTTCACGATCGTGACTTGCATATCAACTCAAAATCCAATGCTGTAGCATAGATTAGGTGCCCAAATTAGGTCTCTTCCCCAGGATAGAGTCCTCCTTGATCAAAACATGGAAAGATAACATCGAACGTGGGTTAGATTGCTTCAAAGAGACCTTGCCGTTTTTGTCTCTGCTTCAAAAGAAATGGCGTCCAACCCTGTGGGCGTAAATTTAAATAGCGGCTTCTATAGTGGTCGCTCATTCTTGTTACCCTTTTTTGATATTTTCTTTTTTCCCATAAATCAAGTAAATGGCGACTATTCAGATAGTCGCTAATTCTTTTTTTCATTTTTTCTTGATTTTCTGCATAATTCAATGAGCACCCGCTCCCACGGTCGCTTATTCTATTCCAAAGAAATTGTGCCTGCGTCAACGGTTGCTAATTCCTCTTTTTTTCCATCTTTTCTTCTTTTTTTATTTTCATCAAATGAAATAACACCTGTGCATGCAGTTGCTAATTCTTCTTTTTCTTTTTTTCCGATTAAACAAATGGGCGCCTGTTCGCTCAGTCGCTCATTCTTTTTACTTCAGAAATGACGTCTGTCCCCCCGGTCGCTATTTCCTGAAAATTCAGAAAATTCAAAGAATCAATATATTTCATCCAAAAATAGATTTTAAATAATTATGCAAATTATCCAATATTTCTCACATAGTCATTATGGCTTAAAAAGATGATAAAATGCTTGCAAACTCCAATTACTTGTGAGAATGAAATTAACTGCTCATGTTGCACAACTTTATTCATTTCATATTCAAAAATAATAAATGTGATGCAAGTTATGACATAAAATATAGCACTTATCACACCTCCCAACTTACTCATTGCTAGTCCCTTAGCAATGTAAATAAATTAAAATTTAGGACCAACAAGAGTTTGCAAAAGTTCATACTTTCATATCCAGCTCTTCCTTCACAGATTTAACTAAAGATTACGAATCCGAAATCAATAATGCACACTAGCCTTATGTAGGAAATTAAGGTATATGATCAGGAATACAAAATCAAAGTTCAATAGCACTTGTGCATGTGTAACTACCAAATCCATAATATAGACAATTGCATACCCCATTTGCTATTCCAAGCAAGTGCCTTTCAACTCTGCACCTCTCAATCAAAGTATTAAGTATACTAGCTTCTTGTCTGCCTTATTTATTTGTCCCTTTGAGATCTTTTTTTTTTCTACACATGATGATGCACTACCCTTTACTGTCTAACACGAACCTCAACTCTTGCCTTAGGAGAAGCAGGCCCAGTTACACAGATCAAGGTTCCTATTTCCGTTTGACACGAACCTCAACACGTCTTAGGTGAGGTAGGCCCAGTTACTAAGAATTGGAGCATTTTTCATGGTGCTTCTTTTCTTTTTTTTTTCTTTTTCATTGTGTCATTTGCACTTAATTAACAAATAACTTGGGAGAAAGTTTATAAACGATCTCTTCCTCAAGAAGTGTAGAGTATCAGACAACATACCCAAAATAGTAGAAGATTTATCCTACTTGTTTCATTAGCGTGCAAAGTGAATTTTTTTTCTAAAGTGCACATGAACTTTAAAGAGATTCTTAAATCAGTTTTCGATGGCTAGATCGAATAAATTTTTTCATCATCCTTTTTCTTAGTCTTATCTATTCCAGAATTACTTTCAATAAAAGCAAGAATCGATAAAACTCAAATGGGGATTTCATCATTTTCATTTTCATGTAAAGCAATATGATGAATGCAAGATATCATGTTGTGCATGGAAATTTGAGAATTTTCTCCCCCCCAACTTGAATGACATTGTCCTCAATGGCATATAGAATTGAAAGCAATAGAACAATGTAATAGAGAAAATGTTTGGGATGGAAAGATACAACCTGGTGAGCGGGGCGAAATCTTCCATTATTGATATGTGACAGCTCCTTCTCCACTTTACCTGACTACTGAAAATACACTAAAATAAAACATCAAATAACAAAAAATCTTGAGTTGCCTCCCAGAAACGCTAAGTTTTCTGCCTTCAGCCAGACGCATGAAAGCTCACGAAGATTTTTATTCCTAATCACTCAAAGCAATGGAATCTTTTTGCAACTGATCATTTTTCAAATAAGGCTTCAATCTTTGACCGTTAATAGTGAAAATATGACCATTAGTAGGATTCAAATTTTTAATAGCGCCATAGTCAAAAGTTTTAACGATAACAAATGGTCCATCACATCTGGATTTGAGCTTACCAGGTAACAAGCGCAGCCTAGAATTAAAAAGTTAAACCTTTTGATTAATAGAAATTTTTTTCCTGTGAGTATGCTTATTGTGAAAAACCTTGGTTTTAGCTTTGTAAATCTTTAAATTTTCGTAGGCTTCATTTCTTAGTTCCCCCAGTTCATTAAGTTGTAGAGCTCGTTAAGTCCCAGCTTGAGTAAGATCGAAGTTGACTTGTTTGATGGCCCAATATGCTCTATGTTCAAGCTCTACAGGCAAGTGGCAGGTTTTTTCAAAAATGAGTCAGTAAGGTGACATGCGAATGGGAGTTTTAAATGTAGTTCTGTAGGCCCATAATGCATCATCTAGTCTCTCGGACCAGTCTTTCCTATCTAGCCTAACTGTCTTATGTAGAATGTTCTTGATCTCCCTATTGGAAACTTCAACTTGGCCACTAGTTTGGGGGTGATAGGGGGTAGCGAGCTTATGTGGTGCGGACACCAGGGTGATCAAGTGACACGTCGGCGAACCGACGGTGCCATACGCGGAGCGCCAAGTGGACTACATCGGCTTATCTTCAAAATGGAGATAATTTGGCTTGAATTTGGACCTTTTTTTGACATTGAATTGGGCTTGTAATGGTTATTGTATGTGTAATTTTCTAAAGGGCTAGTTGTAAGGCTCCTAATGGGCCAATTTGTTAAAGCCCTTAAAGCATTCCATAAGAAGGAATGGCATTGGTCCATTTCTAATGGATCCATAAGCCATATGGGCTTCCTTCCACATGGGCTATCTAGATTGGATAATGTAGAGTGGGCTCTCATTCATGGGCCTTCAAGGGTGGAATGGCATTAAGCCATCTAGGTTGGAATGGGCTTGGTTAAGCCATGGCCACATTTGGCCCATTCAAGGCCCAAGAAGGGGGGCGCCCCCTCTTTTGGCTTATTAGGCTAGGAATTGTGTATTTTTATATTTCTTCCACCTCCATTTACCACATGTATCTAGAATGGCTGCTGGTCAAGTTCTAATGGCTGCAAACCTACCACATTTACCTTGAAATTCAAAGGTAGGTGAGCAACCATGTCCCCTTGCCCCCCCTTTCCCTTTCACCAATGTCTTAATCCATGTGCACCCCTCCCCCTACTTGCATCTTGCGCAAGTCCCCTCCCCCCCTACCCCTTCCATTTCCCTATATAAGGGCATGTATAGTGTTTATGCAAAATAGAATGAAGTTTTGTTGAACGAAAAGTTCATTAGAGAGTGATTCTCTTTGTGTGTTCTTGGGTGTGACTCCCATTGAGCTGTCCTAGGACTGGATAGAACTAGGTCGTGAGACTCGACCCCGTATCCCCCTCTTCCTTTTATCTTCTTCTTCCACAAAAATTATCCGTGATACCTCTGCAAGTTAGAAAACTTTTAGCTTTGGTTTCGCATCGATCGGAGTTCGTGAGCAATGATGGCGATTTTTCTCGTGGAGGCACGCAGATCGGTTCTTGAATGCTTCCCAGAATTGAAGTTGTCTGTGTTTTAATTCCTGGAGCCCAACCCCGATGCCATCTGAAGTTGGTTCCTGAAGAGCAATCGTAGCATTTCAAGTCCTCTTTGTGTTGCCGCTGGTTTTGCCTCAATCCATGACCGGTGCTGATTGTGACGGTAGTTCTTGTGGGATTGCGCAGGCTGGTCTGAGCAGGCCTGGCTAAGAACTAGAATCAACTTTCAGAGCCTGCCCCGCTTCATCCGGACAAGATCCGTGTGAAGGATCTTCAGAGTATTTCTTCCTCTTGACGTCGCCTACCACCTCCTACAAGGAACGCCCTGATCCGACATCGGAAACCATTTTCCCAATATTTTACCGTGTTTCTGTGCAGTTCTGTGAGCACAAAACTAGAACCTCAGAAGATTCATCACTGCGCCTAGATCTGAAGGTCTCTGTTCGCGATCTTCAGAGTGAAGATACTCCATTCAGTCACCGACATTCTCCAATAAACGGCGCTCCGATCGGGCATCGGATCCAGCCTTACCAGCCTTCGCAAGCTCGCTGCGCAGGGTGACCAGCGTGGGCAGAATCGGGTCGGCTTCCCGTCGGCGTACCCGAGCGGCTCCGGCACACGTTCCTCGCCTCCTGCGAGTGTGGCCCGTCAACCCGGGTTCTAGCAACCCCAAAGTTATTGATTGTTAGCCTGATACCTCTCTGTGTGGAGTGGGCCAAGCTTATAAAATTGTAAAGTTAATCTTGTGTGTATTGGGGTTGTTCGGAAATCGGCCGGGAATTCTTCCCCCACGACTAGTCGTGGAGGTATGTGCTTGTTCCGATCCTTACATTTGCTGTTTAGTATGCTTTCTGTATTGCTGCGTTTGTGAGATTAGGGCCGTTAGCTAGTTCCAAATTTCACTGCGATTATGAGTTGTGAGTGCCCGTTCCGTAGCTCCAATCGAGCACCGAGCGCGGATTAGCACCCTAGGCGACGGTGGTTTCTTAATCGCCGTGATCCCCACGTTTACCTCGCAAGGGACGATCGTCGGGCTCAAGAGAGTTGCTGTTAAGAGACGTCTCCACCCGGAGAATACCACGGTGGTCAGCCGCCCGGCTTACCTTAGCGTGTTAGTGCTGGCCGCACAACGAGTCGGTCGGACGTCTTAGCCCGGTCGTCATCCGTCCCGCATCATTATGAGTAATGCCATATTTGCGAAGCAAAGCTCGAAATTGAAAGTTTGTGAAGTGAGAACTCCCATCGCTAATCATAGCTCTAGGACAGCCAAATCTAGAAAAGATGTTTTTCTTTACAAACTTTATCACCACCTTATGATCATTGGTCCTAGTAGCAACAGCTTCAATCCATTTCGAAACATAGTCCACTGCCACCAAAATATATTCATTGCCAAATGAAGGTGGAAATGGTCCCATAAAGTCTATTCCCCAAACATCAAAGATTTCGACAACCAGAATGGGATTAAGTGGCATCATATCTCTCTTTGAATTGTTACCCACTGCTTGACATCTCAAACAAGTTTTAAAAAATTCGTAAGCATCTTTAAACAATGTGGGCCAATAAAATCCACTTTGCAAAACTTTCACTGCTGTTTTCTTTCCTGAAAAGTGTCCCCTACAAGCGAGATTATGACAGAAGTTCAAAACAGATTGCTTCTCTTCCTTGGGGACACATCTTCTTATTATTTGATCCGGACCCATATGAAATTGCTATGGGTCCTCTTAAAAATAGTGCTTGACCTTTGAAAAGAACTGATCCTTCTCCTGCTTAGTCCACCCTCCAGGAATTTTTCCTATCGTCAAGTAATTGACAATGTGAGCATACTAGGGGGTGTAAGTGTGAGAGATAGAAAGAATTTATTCATCGAGAAAAGAATCAGACATAGGGGCACTCTCAGGTATCACTATCCTGGACAGATGATCAGCTACAACATTCTCTAACCCCTTCTTGTCTCTGATTTCTAAATCAAACTCTTGTAGCAATAGGATCCACCGAATGAGATGGGGTTTAGCATCTTTCTTGGCAAGCAAGTATCTCAAAGCAGAGTGATCAGAATAAATAATGACTTTTGCACTTAACAGATATGAGCGAAATTTTTCCAGGGTAAAAACAACAGCTAGCAATTCCTTCTCCGTGGTGGTGTAGTTCAATTGTGCATCGGCGAGGGTGCGGCTCGCATAATAGATCACCATGGGCTTCTTATGGACTCTCTGACCCAGGATAGCTCCAATAGCATAGTCTGAAGTATCACACATAATTTCAAAAGGAAGCGACCAATTTGGTGATTGAAGAATCGGGGCTTGTAATGCCCCGGATTTTCGGATATTTTTCGGATCATTTTAGTGGGTCTCGGAGTGTATTTTGTGCTTTACACGTGTTTTTCCCTGATGTGCCTTCGGAACTCTTTGCAGGGCAAACCGTGGCGTTCTCCGACTCCGGGACATTACCACTGCGTTGTGCTCTTCCCGAGGATCGCGGAGGTAATTTTTCATAATTTTCTGAATTTCTGTAATTTTCAGGTTTTCCTATATATACTAAG
The DNA here is from genome assembly GCA_022559845.1 of Amorphophallus konjac. Lineage (NCBI taxonomy): Eukaryota > Viridiplantae > Streptophyta > Magnoliopsida > Alismatales > Araceae > Amorphophallus > Amorphophallus konjac. Next base: position 185,471,100 of record CM040122.1, on the reverse strand, counting down.
CCCTCTCCCCCTCTCATTTCTCTCTTCCCTCCCTCTCTCTTCTCTCACGCCCTCTTTCTCCCCTCTCTTCTCCGGCGGCCGAAGGAGCAAGGTGGGGGCGAGGTGGAGGTGGCGCGGGCGAGGATACGGGCGAGGACAGGTGAGGATCGAGGCGGAGGAGGCGCGTGGAAGCTCGGTGGCGCGATCGCGAGCCGGCGAGGGTTTCGCGATGATTTCTTCATGGATCGGCGTCCACAGTGCGTCGTTTCTTCGGTGGAGGTAGGGAGATGGACCCTCGACTCGCGTACTTCTTTTCCCGCGAGTTTTGTAAGCCGTGGTGAGCCGAGCGGGCTAAACGGGACGATTTGGGGAAAGTGCTTGTTTTTGGGGTGTGAGCTGGATCCCTCGTTTTACGGTGTTTTTGGGCGATCCAAGGGTTTAGATGCATGCCTAGGGGCTTGGGGAAGGTTTCCCCTTTTGTTTCCCCTTCACCTGGGGGTGAACGGGGCGTGGAATGGGTTTTTCTACGGTATCCACCATTTTTGGGCATAGACTGAGAACGCGCTAGCCTTGGGTAGCGCGTTCTTGAAGGTCGCGTAGCCCCGACAGAGCGCGTTCATCGGGGAAGATGAACAGTTTGGCGGTTCCTGTCGCGCTATAGGGCCCCAGCGCGTTCAGGGTTATCGCGCTATAGGATCATAGTGCGACCTGGTCTGGTCGCGCTATGGACTTGTAGCGCGTTCTTGTTGAACGCGCTAGGTATGTATAGCGCGTTCTGACTGAACGCGCTATGCACGTGTAGCGCGTTCTTGGAGGTGACCAGTCGGGCTGCCCGGGGCGGGCGATCTGCGGCTGATCGTGCTCCCCTTGGGCCGTGTGTGTCTCGGACACCCCGTGGAGTTCCGTGACCGTGTCTTTGGGTGTCTGGAGGTACCGTGTTACCTCGATAAGCGTGCCCATGGGCTTGGTTGGTCTGGGTGACTCCAGGTGTTCCGGGCTTCCGTGTTCTTCCTAGATCGAGTCACCGTGTATCGGTGTGTGTGCGGTGGGATCTCCCCTGCATATTGTGAGTTTCTTTAGAAGGTGATTTCCGTGTGGGCCACGTGTTTGGCCTTAGAGTGCGAGTCCAGTTGTCCGGCCTGGGGCTGGAGGTTTCCCGCTTGCTTCGATATGGGAAATCGACATGGCGGCTTGTGTGTTGCCTTGGGAATCATGCCTCTATGTTTTTCCGTATGGCCGTGGTCCCTTGCGTTCCCTTCCTGAGGGAACAGTCTTGGTGGCTTGTGAGCTGTCTCGGTATTCGTGATATCGTGGTTTTGGACCTAGAGATTGGGCTAGATCGACGGCGTTGTGCTGTTGCATGCAACGGTCTTGACCCCGAGTCTTGTGACTCAAGGACCGTTGGCTGTAGTGTGTCTAGAGGACTGTCCAGAGTCCAGTGGCTTAAGTGCCACTCGAGTTTTCTCGACTCTCGCGCACGGTGCGTGCGTGGCCGTGGACTGCGAGTCCTGTTTCTTCTCCGACTGTGGTCACCGTGCGATGGGGCCGGTACGCGGGGTTGTCCCCGTACGTCGTCAGATTCGGACGTTGTTTCCGTTGAGTTGAGAGTCTACTCCTTCAGTGACACTCCACTAGTCGTAGCCCACCAATACGAGGTGCTGGTCTCACCTGGGAGTGGTGTATGGGCACTCACCTTTGAGGTGGTTTGTGGACTGATTACCGTAGGCCCCTCGTCGGTAGCCAGAGTCCGGCTACGGGGGAAAATCGGTCAGAGGGCCAGACCTAGTGACCCGTGGTCTGTGTGTGCACACGTGGTTGGGGGCGGTTGGACCCACGTCGACGGGCGTGACCCCAGCTAGTCACTTATTTGTGGTTACTTGTACGGTGTTTGTGCCTTTGGTAGGCGCTACCACGTCAGGCAGTTCACCTGCGGTGCGGTGTAAGTCGTCAGGGGACGCTACTGGATGTGCTTCTAGTGGGTGGTACTCCTGTCGAGTTGGGAGTGACAGACTGTCAGTTTCCGTAACTTTGACCTTCGGGTTTTCGGTCGTGTCGACCGTTGAGTTTTCGGTTGTTTCACCGTGGCGCGTGTGTTGGTTTTCACGCCGTGAGGCTAGTGCTAGTGGCTTTACCGAGGTTGCGTCTTGTTATGCGGTACCTGCGATCGGATGGTCGGGGTTGCACCTTAGATAGTGTGTCCAGGTCGGCTGTGTCCGGGGGACAGGCCTCTACGGCGTGGTGGCCGTGGGTTTTTACTTCGGTAGGTGGTGCTAGCGTGGTTCGGTAGCTTTGACTGCGTGATCGAGGTGTGCCTTCTGGTACAGTTGGAGTAGCTGTAGTGCTGAGTCTTGACCGGCCACCGGTTTACTGTTCCTGCTGTAGTTATAGCTTCCTTTCCGCTACCGCCGTTGTTTCCGGTTGGGGTTCCGCGGGATCCCTGCTGAGTCTCTGTTTTGGAGACTCATTCCCTGCTTTTCAGGTGTGGCGGTTCTTCCTCGAGGTTCGAGGGTGCGGAGCGGAGGTTCTCAGCTGCCAGCTTGCCGGGCCGAGTGTTCACTTGGCATGTGGTACGCTTTACTGCTTTAGACTGTACTTTCTGTTGGACTGGACTCTGTTGTAGTTGTTTATTTATTTTTGTTAATTGTTGAGTTGTCCTGCTTTATTTCCTATTTCTTTGTGCCTCCACACTCCTTTTAGCCCTTCCGAGCCCTCCCGGCTCATGGGCGGCGGTGCGAGTCTCGGGTTATCGGGCCTTCCCGGTAATCGAATTCTCGGGTCGTTACAGGGCTTGAGTGAGGGCCGCTTTCAAAGAATTGAACGCCTCAAGACAACAATCATCAAGATTGAAACGAGTGTCCTTGGCAAGCAATTGTGTGAGAGGACGAGCAATGATGGAGAAGTTTTTGATGAATCTACGATAAAATCCAGCAAGGCCAAGAAAAGATCAAATATGTTTGACAGAAGAAGGAGGAAGAAGATTGGAAATCAAATCAACCTTGGCCTTATCAACCTCTATTCCTCTTTCTGAAACAACATGGCCTAAAACTATTCCTTCTCTCACCATAAAATGACTCTTCTCCCAGCTTAACACTGGATTTGATTCAATGCACCTCTTTAGCACCTGAGTTAGATTTGCCAAGTAATTTTCAAAAGAAGTACCAAACACTGAAAAGTCATCCATAAAAACTTCCAAAACTTCCCCCACCATTTCAGAAAATATCGACATCATGCATCGTTGGAAGGTGGCGGGGGCGTTACATAGCCCGTATGGCATTCTCTTAAAAGCAAACGTGCCATAGGGGCACGTGAATGTTGTCTTCTCTTGATCTTCCGGGTAAATAGCAACTTGATTATACTCGGAATAACTATCCAAAAAGTAAAAATACTTTTGCCCAACCAGTTTCTCCAAAATTTGATCTACAAACGGGAGTGGATAAGAATCTTTCTTTGTTACTGAATTTAATTTTCTGTAATCTATGCAAATCCTCCACCCTGTCTGTAGTCGCATGGGCACTTCTTCTCCTTTTTCATTAGTCACCACAGTCAGTCCTGATTTCTTCGGCACAACTTGAGTGGGGCTAACCCATGCACTTACTATCTGAAATGGGATATATAATCCCGGCATCCAGCCACTTTACCACTTCCTTCATGTTTGGATTCAGCCAGCGTTGCATCTCTCTGCTCGGCTTGGCATTATCCTCTAAATAGATATAATGCATACAAACATCTAGACTAATACCCTTCAAATCTGCCACAGACCAACCTATCGCCCCCCTGTGCTCCTTAAGGACATCTAAAAGTTGAGACTCTTGAGCAGAAGTGAGATTGGAAGCAATAATCACGGGCAAAGTTTGGTCAGGGCCTAGATAAGTGTACTTAAGAGAATCTGGTAGAGGTTTCAATTCCACAACGGGCGACTGTTCCAAAGATGGAAGAACAGGTTCAGCTTGCAACGGAGGGAGTGGCTCTCTCCTAGAGTAGGGTGCGGAAGAGAATAGAGAATCTTGCAGCATGCTACCCTCTTTCAGACATTTCTCCTTAACTTCCAGACTTTCTTCAATCAATTCCTCAATGACACCAATGACGTTACATTCCTCCTCATGGTCTGGGTACTGGGATGCCTTAAACACATTTAAAGAAACTTTCTCACCTCTAAAAGAAATATCCATCATTCCCGTGGCACAATATATATTGGCCTTCTACGTAGTTAGAAATGGTCGTCCCAAAACAATTGGAGTATGCTATAATTCCTGGGGCGAGGCCAAATCTAGAATGAGAAAATCCACTGGGAAATAACACTCATGTACTTTACAATCACATCTTCTAAAAGACCCCTTGGAGTCTTCACGGACCGATCCGCCAGTTGAAGGATTATAGATGTTGGCTTCAACTCCCCCAGATCAAATTGCTCATATATAAAGGTGGGCAACAAATTTACACTGGCTCCAAGGTCAAGCAATACTTTATCAAATGTAACTCCACCTATATCACATGAAATTAGAGGAGCTCCAGGCTCCTTTAACTTCTTTGGTAAATGGTTCATCACGATAGCACTGACATCTTCAGATAGGCAGATCTTTTGGGTTATCACCTTGGGTTCTCTTTTTGGAGTGCACAGCTCTTTAAGAAACTTTGCATGTGTCGGCACATGTTTGATCGCGTTCAAAAGCTGAATATTGATATTCACCTGTTTAAACAATTCCACTAATTCCTCTTGTTGAACCGGCTTTTTCTTTTGAGCCTTCGACTTTAGAGCATCGGGAAAAGGGATCTTAGGAACATACTCTTGGGGACCTTCTTCAACCTTTGCCTTTCCTTTATCCAGCTTCTTCTCCCCATCCTCTGACTTCTTTTTCTCTTGGACAATCACCGACTCCTCATCTTCATTTTCACTTTCACTTTCTACGTGGGTTTCTTGGCCCAAACTACTACCAACATCCCTAGACTAATATGGGTCATCTAGAATCCTCCCGCTTCTAAGAGTAGATATGGCCTTGGCGTTCTCAAATTGAGGGCCCATAGGAGGAGGAGGCTGAGGTTAGGTTGGTTGAGGAAGAAGAGGGGCTCTTTGGTGAAAGCCCGGAGGTTGGTTCTTCGGATTTGCCACAGGTTGGCTAGGAAGTTGACATACTTCTCTCCTCATATTATTCGCAGCCAGTTGACCTATTTGGTTCTCCAACTTAGAAATAGACTGATGCTGAGTGAGGATAAGTTGTTGGAGTTGCTCGAATTTATCATCAAAATTAGGCTGAGTAGGAGGTGGCTGATATGGAGCTTGAGGTTGAAAGCGGTGTAGAGGATATTGATGAAACTGACCCTGATATGACTGAGCTTGGTGATACGGGGCCTGAACTTGATGGAATAGAGGTTGAAATTGTTGATGTTGAACTTGTTGAAAAGGAGATTGATAATGTTGGTGATACTGAACTGGAGCTTGGAAAGATTGTTTCTGAATTGAGGGATTTGATTGCATTATGATGCATTCTCTTGTTGATGTTTAGTGCTTGGTTTTAATGATAACAAAACGATTGTGCTTGTGTGTGATTCATTGAGCAACATGTTTATATTTTGACTGATGAGTTGAAAGATGATTTTGTATTGAATGAGCTTGAATGAGATTTTCATGGAGTCTAAATGCATGGCTCATGAAGCTATTTTGAATTGATGTCATTGGGTTGCATGTATAGCTCATTAGATCTCAAAAGATATGGTCTTCATTTGGCTTGTTTGCAAATGAGTTACTTGGGTTGATATGGGCTATTTAATCTTGATGATGGAGTGTAAATCAACAAGCTTGCATATTTTCATCTTGTATGTTCATGGATGTGTTCATAGGACCCTTGAGCTAGAGTCCTATTCTTTTCATGTGAATTTGGTTATCATGCTCATTCTAAGTGCAAAATGTTCAAGACTATATGATCTTCTTATAAGGTTGTAGCTGCTATGTTTTCCAAAGTGCTTTTATGCACATTGACCATGTATTTTAATGTATGTGCTTTCTGCACCTTCTTCATAGTTACAAGTTACTCACACCTTGTTCACACTTATGCCTTATGATCATAATCCTATGTTGTGATTATTGAATGTTCAAAATGCTTTGATGCAACTTGATCATGTGTTTTTCATATACACATCATATGATTTTAACTTCATTTATCTTGTTATGTAGGTTTGGAAAATAATGCCAATCCCATATGCAAAGGGATCAAAGATCATGGTGTGAACTTGGTACTTTGCATGTGTATGCTTTTTTGGGAGAAAATGGTAAGTTTCCTTTTGGAGTTTTTTGATCTTGATGGAAGTGGTTGGTATATGTTTTTACATTGTTTAATACCAAGGAACACTTGGTTGTTAGTCATTTATCATCTAACCTTTTCAGTCTTTCATTGGGTTTTTAAATATCGGGTTTTTATATATCAGACTGAACTTCTCAAAATTTGGAACACTATTCATTACTGTTAATTCCGATCGACCGACACAATTCATTCCGGTTGACTGAAATTCCCAGAACCAAAAGGTTCGGGGTTTGTGAATTGTCGGTCGACCGCCCCTAATTTTCGGTCGACCGCCAACGTCGAAAACTCAGAAACGTGTTTCCGAAACTCATCTAAACCAAGTCAAAAAGTGCCTAACCTTATGTCCCTTTGTCCCTGGGTTGGTGGTAGACTTATTAGGGGTCTTTTGGAGGATTCTAGAAGGGTTATGTTGGTCTTTTGGTGTTCTCTATATTGGCTTAAGTGAGAGCTACGAATTTAACAACTCTTAACCCTAATGTGTTGATGTTTTTCTTCTTGCAGGTGGAGAAAGAGGAGATAGCAAGGAAGAGCTCAAGCCAAGGGGATTTGATCAACATCCAGGAGGATTTGGAGATCGTGCATGAAGAGAAAGTGAAGCGAAATGAAGAGAGGAACGCATTGACGCTAAAATCGACGGCATCCGGCTTACCTCCGAATCGAGCATCAAAGAACATCATCATCCGGCCTGGAAATTGAAGGGGGAACAACTTCCACATCTTACTCCTATCCATTTGTGATTGTTCTTAAGGGTTTCATTTTTGTCTGAGCATATCTTGAGTATGTGTTTTGATTTCCTCAACTCATAAGGATTGTCGTGTGTGTGTGACCGTCTGTGTACGGTTGTGTGATTTCGGTGCTGCGGGTGTTGCAGCTCGTGTTTGTGTATGTCGTTTGCTGCATTTGTGGCGGCAAGTCTGTGTGCATTGTGATCCGATGTTGGATCGTGTTGGAGACTCCGTCTCCATGTTTGTGTGTGTGTTGGGGCGCGTCCTCATGTGTGTGTGCAGGCATATTCCTGCGTGTGTGTGTGTTGGAGCATTGCTCCGTGTTGGGGATTTATCCCCGTGTGTGTTGGAGCCTTGCTCCATGTTGGGGAGTTTTTCCCGTGCTGATCTATCCAACGAGTGGAGCCTTACCAGTTGGTAAGGGGTTGACGTAGGGAGCCCGTCGTGGTCCTGAACCACCTTAAAAATCTCCGTGTCCTGTGGTTTGTGTTGTGTGGTTGCCTCCTTATCATCTACCTCATTCACAGGAGATTGTGTTTCAAATCATACATTATTCACACACATTGCTTGATTGTCTAAATTCCACTATGTGTCATACTTGTTTGACAATTGTGCTTACTTGCCCAAGTGAGTCGGAAGAGATTGAGTGAACTTAGCTTACACTGTCTAGCTTAATCCCTTCAATCTTGTCAAAATTGTTAATTCCGCATAGTTAGTTTTTAATTTACTATTTTTAGTGGGGGACAATTCAACCCCCCCTTCTTGTCCGCTCGCCTACCCGAGACCAACAATTGGTATCAGAGCACGACTCTAATTCCTTGGGTCTAACGACCTTTAGAGTGATCTCTTGGCGAGTTTCATTGAGCATCATGTCCTATGCTTGTTTGTCTTCCCTTCCTCCTTACTTTGATGGTCACAACTATATTTCTTGGAAAAATAGAATGTCTTTCTATCTTGGTATGAAAGAGCGTGAAATCTGGGAAGTTATATGTAATGGTCCACATAAACTTCCATCAAATGAAAGAGAATGGAGTGCAAAGCATGAAAAGAAAAATGAAATCAATCTTCGAGCTTTGAATTTTATAAGGAATTGTATAAAGTCTAATGTTCTTTCCCAAATCTCCTCTTGTAGGTCAGGCAGAGATCTATGTGGTAAACTTGCTATATTTGAATGAAACCCAGAAGATTCCCAAGTGGGTACATGCTTTATGGCTAATGATGAGGAAAGCTCGAGTCAGGTAAATTCTGATTCTTAAGAACCCTCAATTGAAGAATGGCAATTAGTATGTGCCGATTTGCATGACAGATGCAAAAAATACAAATCTGAAATCAAGAGATTGAAAAAGAGAAATGATGAGAATGGGCATGCTAATTCCTCCTGTGAGAACTGTAAAACCTTGGAGTCAAAAATTGAACATTTGCAAGAACAAAATGAATCTCTTGAATCAAGAGTTGAAATGTTTTAAGAAGAGATTTCCTGTTTGAATGAAGATGTTGAAATGGCTAGAAAACATAACACATCTTTTCAAATTGAAAATGAGTGTGATGAGTTGCGTGAGCAAAATAAATTCCTCATGTCTAAAAACTCTATGCTTGAGAAAAATGAAGAATATCTTAAGAACAAGCTAGCTTCTTTGTCTGATGATGATAAAATATTTGAAAAGCTATTTGATTCTGAAATTGATAGCAAGAGCATCATGGATGAAAATGAAGATCTTAAAAAGAAAAATGGTGCCATGTTAATTCAGAACTCCTTGCTTGAGGGAAGATTGAAATGCTTTGATAAGTTTGAAAAAGAAAATTCCTTGTTGAAATCTGAAAATGAACAATTGTTTGTTAAGATTTCAAAGTTTGTTGAAACTGAGAAAGTTCTTGAAAACTTAACTGAAAAACTCCATGACATGAATGATGAAAATAAGGAAATCTTGAAAGAGAATGAAAATTTGGAATCTGTGAATTACTTACTTAGTGAGAAAATCCTTGCATGTGAAAAAGAGATAAATGATTTGAAAAATAACTCCTCTAGATTTGTCAAAGGGAAGGAGAACTTAGACAAAATGCTAGGTGTCAAGGTGAATTTTCAAAAAGAGGGTCTTGGATACACCCCGGTCAATAAAAAATCTTTTGAACATAAAATGACAACCTCTTTTATTCATTCATCCGACATTCCTAGCACCTCCAAAGCTCCCCCTCCCATTTTTCAAAAGAAAACTTCTGAAAATAGTTTTGAGAAAAAGAAAAATCTCAACACAAAACCCACAATGCAAAAAGGGTTTCAAAAAGTTCAGAATGGGCGAAAAATGAACTTGAATGTTGAATGCTTTTACTGTGGCATGCACGGCCATGAAATGAATGATTGTGTTATCATGAAAATGGATGATGAAAAAGTATGCAAAGATAACTCTGCTTTCAAAACAAAGAGAAATGTTTCTTGCTTCTATTGTCATAAACTAGGCCATGTGATGGATAATTGCTTTGTGAAGCAAAAGGATGATTTTCAAGCCATAAATGTTAAGCGTGATTTTCAAAGAAAATTCAGAAATGAACATGTCTTTCATGCTCAAAAGTCTGTATCCAATAAGAGAAACTTGTTCATAAAAAATTATGCAAACAATGATAACTCGTTCCGTAGACCCACATCACCTTGTTGCTTTCATTGTGGGAAATACTGTCATGTTATGAAAGAATGTTGGTTCTTGAAAACACAAAGTTTCGATGCTTCTAGAATGAATGCTAGGTTTAATTTTGTTAAATCTAGATCCTTTGAAAATAGAAAATGGAATGTATTTAAAAATTCCTTTGCTCCTAAAAGAAAATCTTTTGGCAAAAATACTTCTCCTGAATGTTGTTATTGTGGAAACCATGGACATGTCATTGAGAATAGCAGGATCATGAAGAATGATGATATGATGGCAATGAAAATGATGAAGAAAAATTCTGGCAGAAATGGTTCTAATCTCCAGGGACCCAAAAAGGTTTGGGTGCCAAAATCTGTCAACTGAGTTGGTTTTGATGGAGGTGTGTCTTGAGGTAAATAAAGAATGAAAGTGGTTCCAGTAAAATGGAACAATGCACACTCATATGGTAAAACCCCAACTTTGCTCCTTCATTGTCAAACTTGATGGTTTTGATGTTCTGGTATGAGTTTTTGGTATGTTCTCATGTTGTGCTCTCAATTCTTCACAAGCCATACATGCTCTTACTGAATGAATATTTGGTATATCAAATGGTGATGTGTGAAATGACAGGTTAAGCCTGTTAGGAAGTCATCACTATGCGTAAGTTGGATCCTCGGATCAAAGTTCTCCACCTTGTACCAAATTCAGAAATTGAATTGCTTGGCTTATGAGGAATCATGTGCTTTAAATGAATTGAATTTACCTTTGAACCGTAATATCTTCTAAACTGAATCTGAAAAATTCTCTTGTTTCAAAAAGGTAAAACTTTTGAATTGTGGACTTGCTTGATCAAATGCATCAATATATCAGCAATTGGTATTGAATGTTGACATTGGCTCAGTTTAAAGCTCAATGACCTTGTGTGTTTTCCTTGAATTGGTGATAAGCTGTTTGACATGTTCAAAAATCTTCATCTTGATAATAGATGTTCAAACACTAATCCTGCTTGATTATCAAACTCTGGTTGAAAGTTGTTGGAAACTTGATCATGCGCATCCAAATTACATCTTGCATGCTCAAACACATAAGTCATATCATGTTCAAACTGAAGCTCATATCCAATCCAAAGTTACCTTGAATGAACATGGTTGAATGTTTGGGCTCTAAGGAAAATGGTTCATCATGAAGAAATCTAAAATGAACTGCTCATGGTTCTGTGCTAAATTCATTGAAAACTCATCTCAAGCATTTAGTAATTTCATGGTTGCTTGAATATTCAAGAATGCACAAAAACTGTAAAACTACAAAAAAAATGTATTGACACATTTGCATACCATTCATAGATCATGCATTGTGAATTTGAGTCGCATGCATACTTTGACTTATTTATCTTTGAATGTCATGATTTATGAACTAACAAAATCACAAAAAGATACATATTGCATATTCATGCATATAGAGCATATGCATATATTTCATGATAATCGCATATCATTACTCATGAATGCCTGCATGAATGTTTCGTGAATCCTTACATGCGTGTATGTATTTACCTTATAAACAATTTCTTGACCTTTCTAAGGCCTTACCCCCTTGCTAAATAACAATGCAATGATTTGGTTCATATGTGATACATGTCAAATAGTAAGGGGGAAGATTTATTTCTGACCGTGCATACATTTAGGGGGAGTCATAACTATGTCTTGACAAATTCATTTTGTACATGCAAAACAAAAATTCACCCCCACACTCTTGCACATAATGAATCTAATGACTTTCATTGATAAGGATTTAAGAAATTCCTTCTAACACTTTAAAGGGAACTTAAATCTCTACATGGACATGAAAGAGTAATCGTGAGGAAAAAGCTGCCTACCCTACAAAAATTCAATAAGTGGAACGTAGATCCGAGTAACCGGGAATCTCTCCTGAAACAAAGGAGGAAACTCGTGTCGAAAAGAGAAACAAATCCACACGTGTGATGATTCCTAGTAGCCGGGAAACCCCATTGAAACACATGAGGTGACTCGTGTCGAAATGTGAAGTCTATTACAAGAAATAAAATAGGGGTTGTGCGAAGCTACCGAAAGTCAAGGATCTAAAATGAAAGTGTAGAGAGGAGATTACCTTCTAGTGTTCTTTAGAAAATCTGAAAATCTATATATTTTGAAGCTCATTATTCATTGAATCACATTTCACATGGGCATTTTTGTGATGTAAGTATTCTATGAATTAGCTCATATTCATGATTTATGTAGTACTTCTAGTTGTGTATGCACAATTCTCTTAGTTATGATTCATGTCTTACATTCTTGAATTTGAATCACCTGCTCTTTTCTTAACCGATGCCTCATTTAGGGGGAGTTACTATATGTGATATTTGTATGCATGACGATTGTGCTTGTATGCTTTCATGTTCATGCATTCCCCTTGGATCTAATTCTGAGCATAAACCTTGCATTTGAAGGATAGAAGTCATCATGTGCATAGCTTCATATCTTGCATGATTAGCATTCAAATAGTGCATATTCATTGCATCCGAAAGGTGAAGCTCATAGTGTGCATACTTGCATATATGGCATTTTAAGCATGCATATAGTTCATATGTAGCAACCCTGGTAAATTTAAGGATTTGAAAGTCTAAATAAATTTAAAACCAATAGATAAACGAGGCCCAGACCTTGTACATAAACCTCTTACGTCCTTATAAGTCTTACAAAAAGAACTCGTGAACCCTACTCTAGTATTATAATAAATTTAAGAATAACATGTTATTTTATGGAAGCATCCAATGCACAACATAATTTTTATTGAATTAAGAATTATTAAATCTTGAAGAAAATGTCAATTTATATTTTATTACTATTTTAGAAAATTTAATATTCCACATTTACTATATTATATCTTATTAAAAGGAAGAAAGATATATAAAGGATAAAAGAATGGACATATATGTAATTTCGGTTCTTTCAAGGGCATTGAGAAAGAGCCAAAAATCGAATAACGCCCGTCTACTTGGGCGTGATTCACATAATAAACGACGTACAATATGTCGTTATTTAAAGTACAAATGACATAACATAAGACATATAGATAAGGTTTATAGGGTATAAATACAATTTTGGTCCTTACAAGGGCTTGGAGAAATGCCAAATGCTAATTGACGCCCATACGTATAGGCGTTGATTCCATAAGAAACGACTTAAATAAAGTCGTTATTTTATTGTAAATGAATAGTGCTAATTTTTCAATTAAAGAATTTTAGAAAACTAATTATATGGAAAAATAGAGAAAAATGAAAAACTAATACCCTAAAAATTTCCCATCTAGATCACATCCAAAAAAAAAAGATAAAAATCAGGAAAGAAAGTGACAAAAGTGAATAGCGCCCAACTGTTTAGGCGTCATTTTAGAAAGCAACGACATATGCTATGTCGTCAATTCTTTTAGGAATGAATAGTGTGAGTGAATAGTGCCACCTTTTGATTTAAGGAATTTTAAAAAACTAATTATATGAAAAAATCAAGAAAACTAGAAAAATATTACCCATAAAATTTCATAACTAAACCTAATCAAATAAAAAAGATAAAAATCCTCAAATATTGTAACCAGCATAAGTTAACGTGAAATCATGAATAACGCACGACGGAAAGACGTTATTTCTTTAAAAACGACTTTTGCATAGACGTTATTTAGTAAGAACTTGACCATGACATGGACGTCAATTTCTTAAAATTAAAATAAGGAAACCCCATTCCAGTAACATGATCGAATTGGGGAGTTGGGTGTAAACTAGGGAAGGATTGTTCACGGAAGAAATAATACATGGGAAGTTGCAAATCCGTAGGAATCTTAAGTGGGAATACTACTCCTAAACAAACTCTAATTCTCCAATAGGATAAATACCCTACTCCTTCGATCGAACATCGACTAATGCTTCCTCTACCTCTGGTGTCCTTCCTTTCTGCTACTAATGCTGTTGTTGTTGCTCCATCCACTCGAGTTCCCTTGCGGCACGAGAAGGGAGAAAGGCCTTTGTTTCTCCTCTACTTATTCCTTATTAGAAGGAGACTTGCTGCTGATCGTGGGTTGAGGGGAGTTATTCATCCTCTATTCCTACTATTGAACGAGGAGAGCTACTTCATCTTCTAAGGTTGTGAGAGGAGGAGTCTTCTTCCTCTGTTTTGTTGTCGTAAAGCCGCTTTTCTGCATTGGATTACCATCAACTGGTTTTTCCAGAAGAACAGAGTATCGGATATTTCTACCTCTCATCTCCGTTCTTCACTGTTCACCAACCAAGAAAGGTAGGTCTTCTCTCTGATGGCTAAACTAATTAAATAAAGGCGATATCATAAATAGCATGCTTCTGTCTAGTTCATATCCTCTAGCTTCTTGTTAGAGATTTCCATGTATTTCTGTCGAGAGCATGCATATAGATCTTTTGTTTCTGTGAGAATTTAGGATTTTAGTAAACGACGCCCTATTTTAAGGCGCATTTTTAATTTGAGACGACTTGTCTTAAGACGCTATTTAATTTAACGCCCATGAGTACAGGCGTCAGTTTACCAGTTAACTGATAATTTCGTATGTTTCAAAATTAATAACTATAAATCCTGACAAGATAACCAAGTCATGATTATGTTAGTGAGTTACTATTATTTTTCTTGATTTATCCACGCCTCTAGTTTGCAGATTAGAAGTACTCCAGAAATCTATGTGTCTGTGATCACCTAGCCATTTAAGAAGAAAAAACCTAGATGTTGGAAATAACGACTTAAACGCCGCCGTCTCTTTGATATACGATGTTTCTGCCCAGGACGCGTTTGATAAAATTAAAGACTTAAAGCCAAAATCTGGAAATATTAATAGTAATAGTAACGACTGGGAAGCAGTCGCTATTTACTGAACTGACGACCCTGAAGAGGGCGTCAATTCATAAAATAACGACTCTAGCCCAGGCGTTATTTTCCTATTTCATGTTTCCGTGGATTTCTATAACCTATGTAATCACACAGTTCAGGATTTGCACTGTTTTACCGATCACCCATAATTCTCATTGATAGATGAACCCTCCGTCGGACATTCCGTTCCTTCGGATAGGTGACTTTATCATAGAGACCTCCATAAGACTCCGCTAGCCTTAGATTCCCTCAAGGCAGCCGAGCAGGTTGTACCCTTTTTAACCCATGTTACTATTTAACGGTCATGTCATTCTAAGGGAATATGGTATACCGGTCGACATAACATATTTTTGGATGCCATGAGATTATTTTAACAAATAGAATTGGAAAACCATACCTTATCCAAAAGATCAAGTGACCACATAAAGTATTGTTAACCGGTTCACCTCGGATTCAACACAAGTAGACATCATGCATAATCATGGTCAGTTTCTCTAGTATTCCCTGACATTGGGATCCTTGGAACCTATTCTTAATTCGAGAACATAACCCTTTGACTCTGTATTTGGCCAACTCTGATTCTGAAATATTAAAGGGCTTTGGGTCCGCGACTTTTCAGTGCCAGGCAGGACGGAAGTCCAATTCTGTAAACCATGGTAAACTTCTGGGTGTGGCATTGCACCAAACTCTGTACATCTGTCATATTCTGTTATATCTGTTATTCTGTAAATTCTGTTAATTCTATTATTCTGATATTTTATTGTTCAGTTATTCTGATAATTTAGTTATTCTGCTTGAATGTTTAATTCTGCCTATATTTATTGAAACTCTATATATTCTGGCCAATTCTGAAGTTATGTTCATCCGCGTATCAATCCTTGTTATATTCTGATAGCTTGTCCTTGACTCCGCATGGGAATTCATCCCTATATCCCTTGATCTCGTATCTGCCTTTGACTTTAGTATTCATCTTTCCTGATAGTTGATCATCATGATTTTCTAGTTACATGCATTGCATCGTCATGAAACCGTTAATTGGTTAATCACTTATATTCTGTTTGATGAGAGATGTAATTCCTACTGAGCGTATCGCTCACCTGCCTATCTTTAACATTTTTCAGGTAACGACATTGAAGATAGTCCATCAGATGGGGAAGGGCCAGAGTGTTGAGCGTTATGGAGAATAGTGTCGATGTCTTTAATTTTCTTGAGTCTTGTTCTGTTATTTGAGTCTTTACTCTTTATTAGAATGTAATAGTGAGTCCTTTCTTCACTTATGTAAGTTGAGTCAAGGTATGTAATTGAATATTTGATTCTCAATGAAGGTTGTTTTGGCCCACATTTGTCCAGTTTAAATTTTGTATGCTCTGATTATTCATGACTGTATCACTGCCGCGTTCCGAACTACACGTTCCGCTGCTATCGGTTCGGGGCATGACATCATACATGATATCAAAAAAAAATATCAAGAAACTCATGTCATGTGTCATCATTTGTATGCATTCAAAAGAAAGACCTGAAAATCTAAAAATCAAAAATCTGAAACTCTAAAAATAAAGGCATTTAACATCAAACATCTTGCCGTTGCCTTGCTCTTGCCTCTTGTGAAACTCTACAATGGGCTTTGGATTTTGGGTGCTATCATCTTGTCATGGTATCTGAAATGCTGCACAAATCTACCAACAATTGAGTGCTATCATCTTCCAACAATGGTATCCTATCTTTGGGGCCAAAAATCAGCAACCATTGGTATCAAAATTGGTATCACTTCTTTAGGCCTCACATGTTTAAGTTTACCATTCATAATTAAGTGGAAGTTGGTATGATAATAGTTCTATTACCTAGACACATGATGATCTCAACTTTGTCTTGATTGTGGAGTTTGTGAGGAATAGTCATGTTCAAATGCGTGATTGAACCTCGTTCATGAGATTTCATACATGAACTTCATGCATTTACCATATGGATTTTGAGCTGTTTGTGAGGAATGGTCATGATAAATGAGCATCAAGTTATCAACTCAATACTAACATGGCTCCATTGTGTTACTTGCAGGAAAGAATTGGTTGGCTCCCACTCACACATCACATGTATACATGGTAATATCGTCTCACTCTCTCTGTCCCATGGGGGTTGTGGAGATTGGTTGAAATTTGGCCTTTTGGTTCTCCCACCCTGTTCACATTCATGGAGGAATCTTAACTGATGTGTGAATGCTCCAGGTTCTAAATCAAACAATAGTTGTGTTTTGGACATCACATCGAGCTTTTGGTTGATTGATACTACATTTTGGTTGGTAAATATGAAGGGTTGAATGATATTCTACATGTTCATATACTCCTTGTCACTTGGGCTTTCAACTTAATATTCCAACAATTTGCATACTTTCATGTAGCAGGACACCCATGTTCATCTCATGTCCTATGACCCCCCAGTCTTTTTGTAGATGACAAAAAGGGGGAGATTGATGCATTCCCTTGTTGATGTTTAGTGCTTGGTTTTAATGATAACAAAACGATTGTGCTTGTGTGTGTTTCATTGAGCAACATGTTTATATCTTGACTGATGAGTTGAAAGATGGTTTTGTATTGAATGAGCTTGAATGAGATTTTCATGGAGTCTAAATGCATGGCTCATGAAGCTGTTTTGAATTGATGTCATTGGGTTGCATGTATAGCTCATTAGATCTCAAAAGATATGGTCTTCATTTGGCTTGTATGCAAATGAGTTACTTGGGTTGATATGGGCTATTTAATCTTGATGATGGAGTGTAAAATCAATAAGCTTGCATATTTTCATCTTGTATGTTCATGGATGTGTTCATAGGACCCTTGAGCTAGAGTCCTATTCTTTTCATGTGAATTTGGTTATCATGCTCATTCTAAGTGTAAAATGTTCAAGAATATATGATCTTCTTATAAGGTTGTAGCTGCTATGTTTTCCAAAGTGCTTTTATGCACATTGACCATGGATTTTAATGTATGTGCTTTCTGCACCTTCTTCATAGTTACAAGTTACTCACACCTTGTTCACACTTATGCCTTATGATCATAATCCTATGTTGTGATTATTGAATGTTCAAAATGCTTTGATGCAACTTGATCATGTGTTTTTCATATACACATCATATGATTTTAACTTCATTTATCTTGTTATGTAGGTTTGGAAAATAATGCCAATCCCATATGCAAAGGTATCAAAGATCATGGTGTGAACTCGGTACTTTGCATGTGTATGTTTTTTTGGGAGAAAATGGTAAATTTCCTTTTGGAGTTTTTTGATCTTGATGGAAGTGGTTGGTATATATTTTTACATTGTTTAATACCAAGGAACACTTGGTTGTTAGTCATTTATCATCTAACCTTTTCAGTCTTTCATTGGGTTTTTAAATATCGGGTTTTTATATATCAGATTGAACTTCTCAAAATTTGGAACACTGTTCATTACTGTTCATTCCGGTCGACTGACACAATTCATTCCGGTCGACTGAAATTCCCAGAACCAAAAGGTTCGGGGTTTGTGAATTTTCGGTCGACCGCCCCTAATTTTCGATCGACCGCCAACGTCGAAAACTCAGAAACGTGTTTCCGAAACTCATCTAAACCAAGTCAAAAAGTGCCTAACCTTATGTCCCTTTGTCCCTGGGTTGGTGGTAGACTTATTAGGGGTCTTTTGGAGGATTCTAGAAGGGTTATGTTGGTCTTTTGGTGTTCTCTATATTGGCTTAAGTGAGAGCTACGAATTTAACAACTCTTAACCCTAATGTGTTGATGTTTTTCTTCTTGCAGGTGGAGAAAGAGGAGATAGCAAGGAAGAGCTCAAGCCAAGGGGATTTGATCAACATCCAGGAGGATTTGGAGATCGTGCATGAAGAGAAAGTGAAGCGGATTGAAGAGAGGAACGCATTGACGCTAAAATCGACGGCATTCGGCTTACCTCCGAATCGAGCATCAAAGAACATCATCATCCGGCCTGGAAATTGAAGGGGGAACAACTTCCACATCTTACTCCTATCCATTTGTGATTGTTCTTAAGGGTTTCATTTTTTTCTGAGCATATCTTGAGTATGTGTTTTGATTTCCTCAACTCATAATGATTTTCGTGTGTGTGTGACCGTCTATGTACGGTTGTGTGATTTCGGTGCTGCGGGTGTTACAGCTCGTGTTTGTGTATGTCGTTTGCTGCATTTGTGGCGGCAAGTCTGTGTGCATTGTGATCCAATGTTGGATCGTGTTGGAGACTCCGTCTCCGTGTTTGTGTGTGTGTTGGGGCGCGTCCTCATGTGTATGTGCAGGCATATTCTTGCGTGTGTGTGTGTTGGAGCGTTGCTCCGTGTTGGGGATTTATCCCCGTGTGTGTTGGAGCCTTGCTCCGTGTTGGGGAGTTTTTCCCGTGCTGATCTATCCAGCGAGTGGAGCCTTACCAGTTGGTAAGGGGTGGACGTAGGGAGCCCGTCGTGGTCCTGAACCACCTTAAAAATCTCCGTGTCCTATGGTTTGTGTTGTGTGGTTGCCTCCTTATCATCTACCTCATTCACAGGAGATTGTGTTTCAAATCATACATTGTTCACACACATTGCTTGATTGTCTAAATTCAACTGTGTGTCATACTTGTTTGACAATTGTGCTTATTTGCCCGAGTGAGTCGGAAGTGATTGAGTGAACTTAGCTTACACTGTCTAGGTTAATCCCTTCAATCTTGTCAAAATTGTAAATTCCGCATAGTTAGTTTTTAATTTACCATTTTTAGTGGGGGACAATTCAACCCCCCCTTCTTGTTCGCTCGCCTACCCGGGACCAACACATTAGTGGTCCTTGTTGAGTTTTCTAAGAAAAATTAGGATGATTTCTCCAACCTGGATTATAAGTGTTAGAATAAGGATCATAAGCAGGTTTGGACACACCTTGAGCAGCAAAAATATGTTCTTGGATGAATGGAGGAAGCTGGGCCGCTGTAGGGTAATCAGTGACAGTATGGTTCGGGCTAGAACAAAGAGCACAAATTTCTTCATGGGTGGGAGCTAAGAACGATTGAGGTTGAGGAGTAGATGAAAAATAAGGTTCCTGCCTATATAATAGCTGATCTAACTTCTGGGCTACCAAATCGACCTTTTCCATCTTCTGCGTCAACAAATCTATTTTATTCAATTTCTGAGTTGTGGTATTGATATCCATCTTGTTCTCAAACTCCCCTTGGTTCTTAACTTCATACAACCCTGTCCTCTTAGATGGCCCAATCATTCTTTCATATGATGACAACGAGGCATGACTAATGGAATTTTTACTAAGCATTTCAAATAAATCATAGGCCTCATCCTCGCTCTTACTCATAAATGCTCCCCCAAATGAAGCATCCACCATGTGTCTATAATTTTCTGTCAAACCCTCATAGAATGTGTGACGACCCAAGATCCGGATACCGAGAAGAACCCGATACCATTCGAATCCTGGCCCACCGCCCACGAGCCAGATGGCTCGGAAGGGCTAAAAGGAGTGTGGAGGTGCAAAAAAATAGGAAATAAGGCAGGATAATTAAACAATTAAGAGAAATAAATAAACAACTACAACAGAGTCCAGTCCAACAGAAAGTACAGTCTAAAGTAGTAAAACGTACCACATGCCAAGTGAACACTCGGCCCGGCGAGCTGGCAACTAAGAACCTCTGAACAGCATCCTCGAACCTCGAGAGAAGAACCACCCCACTTGAAAAGCAGGGGTAGCCTCCTGTCACTGGCTCAGTAGGGATCTCGCGGAACCCCAACTGAGAACAACGGTGGCACGGAAAGTAGTAACTACAAGAACAATAGTAGCAGCAGGAACAGTAAACACGGTGGCCGGTCAAAACTCGGCACTACAACTACTCCTACTGTACTGGTCAAGCCGAAAGAGAAATCTCGATCTCACCATAGGGGACCGGACCACACTAACACCACTTACCGAGGCAAAACCTACGGCAACTCCGCCATAGAGGCCTGTCTCCCAGGACAAGGCCAACCTGGACACGTTGTCCAAGGTGTAACACCGACCACCTGGTCGCGGGCACCGCACTAACAAGACACACCCTCGGTGAAGCCACTAGCACCCCGACCACTACCTCGGAAACACCGGACGGTCCAGAAAACCACGTCTCATAGATGGGAAATGGAACCCGGAAATACGAGAGTCACGTCTCACGTGACAGGAGTACCTGCCCACCAGAAGCAAGGCCAGATGCATCCACTGACGACTTAGACCGCGCCTCAGGTGTCTCCCTCCGGCCTAGTTGGAACTAAGACACTGTACAAGTGACCACAAAAAAAGCGACTAGCTGGGGTCACACTGGCCGGCGTGGGTCCACTGCCCCCAACCACGTGTGCACACACAGACCACACATCCTAGGTCTGGCCCTCTGACTGGTTTTCCCCTCAACCGGACTCTGGCTTCAAACGTGGGGCCCTACGAAAACCAGTCTAAAAACCGTCTCTCGAGGTAGCCTCGCCACCACTCCCTGGTGGGGCCACTCGCGTGTCGGAAGGCTACGACTAGTGGGGAGTCACTAATGTGACCACTCTCCGAAGAGAAACTCTGAGAACCACACACGCACCTTACGCGAAAGTGGAGAAGAACCAAGTGGCGCCAAGCTACTGGACTCTAGACAGTCCTCTAGACTTACTAAATCCAACGGTCCTTGAGTCACGAGACTCAGGGTCAAGACCGTTGCACCGAACGGATCCACGCCGTCAATCTGGCCTAATCTCTAGGTCTAAAACTACGGTAACATGAATACCGAGGTCGTTCACAAGTCGCCGAGACCATCCCCTCGAAAAGGGAACTAAGAAACCCTCTAGCCCTAGGCTAGGTAATTGGACTCACAGTCCATAGGCCACACACACGGCCCACGCGGAAAGCACCGAAGCATGATTCCCAAGGCAACGCACAAGCCACCACGCCGATTCCCCATCCCAGGGAAAAGCGGGAAACCTCTAGTCCCAGGCCGGATGGTGATAGGATCGATGCGATGGATTCAGAGGGGGGGTGAATGAATCCCACCCTTAAAAAACTTTTCGCTCAATAAAAGACTTAACACTATCAAGGCAAATAGACAATCTGAAGAATAAGTTAAGTTCTCCTTTAAACCACTGAGCAAATATATAAGGCGCGCCTAAACAAACAACTAGCGGAAGCAACACAGATAGAAATGAGAATGCTAAGGCAACCTGTGAAGGAGGTAGAAGACAAGGAGCAAAACACAACCACACTGCACAGAGGATTTTTAGGTGGGTCGGTCACCAAGACCTACGTCCACCCCTCACTCCCAACCGGAGTGAGGCTTCCACTAGCAACGCTAGAACAGCAGACTCAATCTACAAACACTTGCTGCCAAACAGCTTGACCAGGGGAACAACCTCCCCTCTTCCTCCCAATCGGAGGGAACCACTAGTGACACCCAGTCACTAGCAAACCAGAGACCGAGGTCTCTCTTCCTCTGAAACCCAGAGGGAACTCCTGGACTTGCAACCCACAAGACCAGAACCGGAGACGAATCTCCCTTCCTCCAACCCGGAGGGAAACCCACAAGTGACTCCCAGCCACTTGCAACCGGAGACCCAATGTCCCCCTTCTCCTAAGTCCATAGGAGGAGTCCGACCTCAGTCTAGAGGATCGGAAGAGCGATGATCACAGTTAAAAAGAAAAATAATAAACGAAAAGTACAACAATCAGAAAGCTAGAAAATGAAATCATAATGTGGCTCTCGCAGGAGCTGACTGGAGTGGATATGATCCAACTTCCAGTAGGAATGATCTTCAGGTAAGCTCCTCTTCCTCTTCTCTTCTCTCTCACTATCTTTCTTTTTCTCTTAATCCTCACGAGCTCTATCTCTCTCTCTTTTTCTTCTGATGCTTCTCTCACTCTGCCACTCTTCTTTTTCTTCTTCTTCTTCTTCTGCTTCTCTGCTGCTCTCACCTTCTTCTATCACTCTCTCCTCTTTTCGATCAGTCTTCTTCTGAGGAAGAAGCTTCACATTTATAGCAATAGCAACTAGGGCTGATGCTCTGCACGATTCCAGCCCAAGCTTCAGTCCACGTGGCGGCTTCTCAGCATCTTGGATCACGTGCCAGGTGCCAGCCTCGGATCACGTGCCTAGACTCTGCAGGTTTAATGAAGAGTTCAGTCGATCAGCAGAATCAACACAGGCTGTACATAGTTCAATCAAGCAGCAATGTATAGACTTAACAATGCAGTGTGCATGCAATGTACAGACTTTGCGTGCAGGCTGCCAGCGATGTATAGACTTGCTGCGTGCAGGCTGGAAATAATGTATAGACTTTACTGCAGGCAGCTGGACATTGTATAGACATGCTGTGCAGGCTGTGGGACGCAATGTATAGACATTGCAGTGTTGGCTGGCAGCGATGTATAGACATTACAGTGCTACCATGGGACGTTGTATAGACTTACTGTGCAGACAGCCAGATGCAGTGTACAGACTTTGCGTGTGTGTGCTGAGACAATGTGTAGACTTGGTTCGACCAACACACTGACTGTACAGACTATATGAATGTAGAGCTAGACCCATGTACAGACTTCATACATGCAAGACTGAAGCGTGTACAGACATGATGTAGCATGATTGTATGGACTTAGTGTGTGCTAGCATTGCTGCAGGCAGTGTACAGACTTTGTTATGCAAGGCTATGGCATGCTGTCAAGCAATGTGCAGACTTGTGTGTGAGACATGAAGCAATCGAATGTATAGACATGCAACAAGGAAGTGTATAGACTTGATGAAAGCAATGCATGCACAATGATGTAATGTTCAGACTTTGCTGAAGGCTGCCAGTCGATGTATGGACTTGGCTGAAGGCAACGCTGAAGCAATGTTCAGACTTCATGTATGCAATGCAGTGGCTTGTACACACTTTGTGAGTGTGAAGCTATGCATGTATAGACTTCACATATGCAGTCATTATACCATGTATAGACTTAGTGTTCATGTGAGAAAACGATGTATGGAGTTGATGTATGCAGCAATAAGAATGTACATACTTTATTAAGCGCATGACAGACAATGTCTAGACTTGCTATAATGCGTGCAGCTAAAGGAGCAAACAGATGTATAGACTTTAAGTAAAGATGCATGAGCAATGTATAGACTATGCATATGCAAAGGCTATATAGACTTAGCGTGCTATGCAAAGACTGTATAGACTTGAGCTAAGCAAGCTACAGAGCCGATGTATAGACTTGAGCTAAGGATGCTACAGGGCCGATGTATAGACTTTGCATATGTGAGACACTGTACAGACTTGAATGCAGAGTGACGATGTGTAGACATGCCCAATGTACAGACTTAGCAGTAGCATGATGGCAAGTGCTGTACAGACTTCACATGAAACAATGCAATGTGTAGACTTGATGAACAAACAAGTGAGCGATGTACAGACTTGCTAAATGATGCATGAGACGCTGCCAGACTGTACAGACTTGCTAAGACGATGCATGAGACGCTGCCAGACTGTACAGACTTCGAGTGAGATGATGCATAAGATGCAGAACAATGTATAGGCTTTGAAGCTTAACTGAGACGGTGGATGTACAGACTTCATGGCTCAACTGAGACGGTGGATGTACAGACTTAGTGTTGCGACACTAGGCCAATGTACAAACTTAGACCGCCTGCATGCTATGCAATGTACACACTTCGACCGCCTGCATGCTATGCAATGTACACACTTCGAATGCCTGCATGCTATGCAGTGTGTAGACTTTGAAGAGCTTGCAGCTGTGCAATGTGCAGACTTTGAAGTCTCGCATGCAATGCAGTGTGTGGACTTGTCATGCCTACACAAGGCGATGTACATACTTGCTGCGTGATGCTAATGTGCAGACTATGTAAATGCATGCAGTGTATAGACCCACTTCTGTCCAGACTATGCTGAGTGTGATGATGCATGGATGTTTAGCATGTACTGACTTCCACAAGCAGAGTAAAGCAACTGATGTATATGTATATGAATGCTTTATGCAGCAGGTAACATGACTGAACATCAAATGCAATGCTTTATGCTCTGATAAACTGACTGAACATCAGAATGACTAAAATGACTGAATATCACATGGTGACTCACAGTGCTTAACTCACGTCAAAACCAATCATCAAAACCACAGGGGCACAACAATCTCCCCCTTTTTGATGATGGCAACACTGTCAATACAGTGAGTCATTCTGATGATGTGAGTCATTCTGATGACTCATTCTGATGACTCAAACTATTCTCCCCCTTTGACTTCATCAAAAAGAAAATAGTTTGAGAAGTTAAAGCATATTTATGACTCAGTCAATTTCTCCCCCTTGCTATAATCAAGATGAACCATGGAGAGGTATGAATGCAGAGATGCAGATGCAATAAGAAATGCAATACCTCCCCCTAAATATATGAATGCAAGGTCACAATTGATACGAACATGATTCAATATGACAAGGAAGCTCCCCCTGAATAGATACCAATTGATATGCATCTGTTGCATTTCTCCCAATTGATATGGTTGAGAGGGAGACCACAGTGGCATTCAAGGATAAGTTCAGGTCAATGAATCAAGGACAGTGAGAAGAAGAGTTTCAAATAATAGATTTTCAAATAAGCTCTAAACACAAGAAATTCAGCCAAATTTTTAAGGAGATACCAATCTCATAAATCAATAATAGAATTTTTCAAAGTCTTCCGTTATAAGGGCTTATGAATAAACTTTATTGAACAACATGGTTTAAACATGATGTATACAAAGTTTGTCAATAAAATTCTATATTTATATCTAAAATCACAGTTTAATAAAAGTAAACCAAGCCCTCATATTTATATCTTGATTAACCTCCCTTTCTCTTACACAATCAAATTTTCTGACTTCTTTAGGAATTACATTCACTAGTATTGGGATCAAGCAATTATGAAGTCATGTGAATTTGTCTAGAGTTATAGCAATTTAGCTTTTGCATCAATATTCAAATATTACAATTTGTTCAGCAAATTCTCATTCTACATATTTCCAGAGCACTCTAGTTTAGTGCACACCTTGTAACTAGAGGATATACGTTGATCAAACGCCAATATCCCTGAGCACTTAGTGTGAGTAACAGTCATGCTTTATATTAACAGAGATAACATTTACACCTCATGACATACCTCAACTCATTTCTTTGATGAGTGAGATATATTTCTTAGTATGCATGCCATTGCTATGCCAGATTTAACAATCATTTTTTAAGCAGAGTTAACTATGGCACCTCATGACACAATCCTTTGGACATGATTTCTCAGTGACCAAAGTCATTGCTCTGACAATTATTTACCCTTTAGACATTTCAGAGAGCTCAATTGCTTCAAAACAATACTACTTTCATGTACTTAACCTCATAAAGCCATGTATTCAATAGTGCAGATTTCAGAAGTTTTTACAAGACTCAGCATGAAACAGTTGGTTGAAGTTTATTAAAACATGATTCAGATACTTTTTAAGAGATTTAAAGTCAAACTTCAATGAATACATAAAATTTAAACCAGCTGAGTTATTTCAGACATTCATAAAATCGTATAATAGAAGATTACTAGTTCAAGTGTTTTCAGATTTATGAACGAGAGATGTCCCATTGAAATCTTCATGAATGACTGATGGAAGAGGTCTTCAAGAGTAGGTGCTTTTGAAGCTCAGTGTTTTCAGATATGATCAAGGTTTGTCAATAGAATCCATGAAAAAAAAATGATATGCAGACCAAGCAAGATATCAGGAAGTCAGGCATGTTTCAGGAACTTCAAGGTTAATATGCAATGAATTCTGACAAATGTATGCATTTGACAATCTGTATGCAATGCATTGACTCCCCCTGACACTATGCATTCAATTACTCTTTTTGGCATTTTTTAATGAAATGCAATGCAATTAACTACATGTATGTAAAGACATGTAATGTTTGCCATGAAGACTGAACATATGACAATGTGACTCATGCTCATTCAGACTGCCCTACTAAGCAAAATGACCCATGGTACTAGGCGGAGCACTTGGTCTAAAAGACCACCTCACACATAGTAAGAACATCTAGACAGATTTTCCTGCCTTTTGGTAGCTTACTCTTTGATATACCATAGTGGTCATGCATGATAATTCAACATGGGCAGCATGCATGGATCAAATTTCAGCTTTTCAGATTTTTCAGAATACAATTTATTTTCAGAGATTATGCATATCAACAATTATCAAACAACTGCAATTGGCATATGTATGCATCAGATGCAGACAACCCTTTTAATCTCATATTTGCACAGAACACTCAGCAAGTGCATGATCAGAAAATAATGCAAATGGTAGATGATGAATGAATATGCGAAAACAGATTTAATGTGCTGTGCAGTAAAACTAAAAACAGGAAGTGCAAGAAATTTACCTGAAAAGTTCAGGAAGGGGTTTTCATTCTTGAGTGCCTTGGATTATTACCCCTTTTATTCCATTCCAAGGCACACCTGCAACAAGCACATCATTTTGATGCAGCAGGTACCCAAGAAGACTTGTGTCCTGGATTAACAGTGACACCTTTGGCAGGTGTTCTAAATAATTTTCTTGCAGCATGGTCATCAGATTTCATCAAGTAGCAATTATTCATTGAATGACCAAATGTACCACAATAATAGCAAGATACAGTAGGTTTCAGATTTGATTTATGCACATTCTTATTGACATGATTTCTATGTGCATATGTATGAAAATTTTGTTAACAGAATTAAAATTCTGTTTACCAAAATAAGCCAGCCAACAGTCAGCAGCTCTATGGCCTGGCTTCCCACATCCAAAACATGCAGGAATCTTTTCATTAAAAATAGATTTGTTTCTACCATAATCATTTCTGTCTGCAGGGAGATTGACAGTTTTAGAATTAAATTTTCTACCCTGTGCATACCAGCATTCAATGGCCCTGTGGCCTGTCTTTCCACATTCAAAGCATGTAATGAGCTTATCTTTGAAAACAAATTTGTTCCTGTCAAAAACCATTTTGTTTACAGGAAATTTGGTAAATTTGGAGTTGAAATCTCTCCCTTGGGCATGCCAACATTGGGCAACAATGTGGCCCATCTTGCCACAGTGAAAGCATGAGTTAGAATTCCTCCCACCAGCATTCAGCCAGCATTCAGATCTCTTATGACCCAATTTTCCACAATTAAAGCATGTCATATGCTGGTTTATTGAATCAAACTTGTTCTTGTTAACATCATGACTGTTTGCATGAAATTTAGCATGATGTGAATGTGATTTTTTCTTATCACTAGCAAACCAGCATTGTGTAATCTTGTGTCCTAATTTACCACAATGAAAACATTCAATTCCTTTTTTCTGAAATGAAGGATTTTTATCATGATATTTTCTAGCACTCAGATCATCCTTTTCCATCAACCTACATTCATGCATTAGATGTCCAAGTTTATGACAATAGTGGCATGACATTTTCTTTTTGTGTGCATGTGTGTATGTGTTTAGTTTATGTGTCACATGCACAGCATCAACATGAGTGTTTCTTTGCTTGCTCTTCACATGATCATTCCTGTTCATTTTTTCAGCTTGTTTCTGAAAGTTAGTTTGTTTCTGCATTTTCTGAACAGTGGGCTGTTTATCTTTTGAGGTGGTGGCTACATTTGATGAAGTGACAAACGATGTCATTAGCTTATCTTTAAGAGCCTTTTTATTGACATTGTTGTAACCTAACCCTTCCTTCCTGACATTGATTTTTACACCTAGTAGCTTGTCTAGGTTTTCTTGCCCACTCACAAACTTAGACAAAGAGTTCCTCAAGTCTTAGATTTCATTTTCAAGAGAGGCAATATGTAACTCATAACTTGCAGTCTCTTGTTCACTGCAATTGACAGTTTCATTCAAAACCTTGTTGGTAATTTTGTATTCTTTGATCTCCTTTCTCAGATCATCTTCTTTTTCAGTTTCATTTGTACAGATCATTTTTCCTTTCTCCAATGTAAGAAGTCTTTCAGACATGGCACTGTTTAACAATTTTAATTTTTCAACTTCTTCTTTAAGCTTATCATTTTGAACCAATTCATTTATTAGAAGCTGATCTTCTGAATTGACTTCTTGCTTTCTTCCATTTTCAAATTCCTTCATTTCTCTTTACTGTTTTTCATCCTTTTTCTGTAACTCCATGTTTACAAATTTTATGGCTTCAAATTTCTTAATCAGCAAATCATTCTCTCGTTTAAGTTTCTCTAATTTTTCTTCATTTTCTTTGGAGAATTTCCTGAGGGAATCTTTTTCAGACTTCAACTTGTCTAAATCTGAGTTCACACTTTCTAAATTTTTCATCAATTCTTTACTCTGAACAGAATCATGACAAGTTAGGCTAAGCTTCTTCTCAAGTTCAGAGATTTCTTTTACATGATCTTGATTCTCAATTTTCAGTAATGAAATTTATTTCTTCAACATTTGAATATCAGACATACAAGTATCATGAACATTTTTCAGTTCAGCACAATTTTTACATGGAGAATTCAAACTATCTGATCTACTATTCTTCTTCAAATGTTTGTATTATTTTCTTAAATGTTCATGAGATTCAAGCAACTCAGCATATGCATTCTCCCAATCATCTAAAGAAAAATTCTCGAAGGGATTTACCTCTTCATCATCATCTTCTTCATTTTGGCTGCCACTTTGATTGCTTCTGTTAGCCATCATGCAGCTGTCTTCACTTCTCTTCTGAGCTCGCTTCAGCATATCTAGAATGTCTTTAGCAGAGCTGCAATCATTAAAGCAGGAATGTAAAGCCTTATTAGTAGCTGCATTCATTAGATTCATAGCTATCTGATTCTCTTCATACATTGATCTGTGACTGTCAGTCCATTTGGACTTTTTCTTTGGTAATTTATGAGGACCGTGTGAAATTAACTTCCACAGATAAGGATAAACTGATATAGCATAATTTTTAAGACTGACAAACCATACATTAAAATTGGAGCTGTTGAAAACTGGTGGATCACCCATGGAAACAGATCAGTTTTAATGCAACAGGAATATTGATGCACCAAAAGCAAATTAGCACCGAAGACTGCAGGATCGGATCTGCAGGTCACTGGACCTTCTATGCAGACACCGCTCTAATACCAATTGATAGGATCAGTGCAATGGATTCAGAGGGGGGGGGGTGAATGAATCCCACCCTTAAAAAACTTTTCGCTCAAAAAAAGACTTAACACTATCAAGGCAAATAGACAATCTGAAGAACAAGTTAAGTTCTCTTTTAAACCATTGAGCAAATATATAAGGCGCGCCTAAACAAGCAACTAGCGGAAGCAGCACAGATAGAAACGAGAATGCTAAGGCAACCTGTGAAGGAGGTAGAAGACAAGGAGCAAAATACAACCACACTGCACAGAGGATTTATAGGTGGTTCGGTCACCAAGACCTACGTCCACCACTCACTCCCAACCGGAGTGAGGCTTCCACTAGCAACGCTAGAACAGCAGACTCAGTCTGCAAACACTTGCTGCCAAACAGCTTGACCAGGGGAACAACCTCCCCTCTTCCTCCCAACTGGAGGGAACCACTAGTGACACCCAGTCACTAGCAAACCAGAGACCGAGGTCTCTCTTCCTCTGAAACCCAGAGGGAACTCCTGGACTTGTAACCCACAAGACCAGAACCGGAGACGAATCTCCCTTCCTCCAACCCGGAGGGAAACCCACAAGTGACTCCCAGCAACTTGCAACCGGAGACCCAATGTCCCCCTTCTCCTGAGTCCACAGGAGGAGCCCGACCTCAGTCCAGAGGATCGGAAGAGCGATGATCACAGTTAAAAAGAAAAACAATAAACGAAAAGTACATCAATCAGAAAGCTGGAAAATGAAATCATAATGTGGCTCTCGCAGGAGCTGACTAGAGTGGATCTGATCCAACTTCCAGTAGGAACGATCTTCAGGTAAGCTCCTCTTCCTCTTCTCTTCTCTCTCACTATCTTTCTTTTTCTCTTAATCCTCACGAGCTCTATCTCTCTCTCTTTTTCTTCTGATGCTTCTCTCACTCTGCCACTCTTCTTTTTCTTCTTCTTCTTCTTCTTCTGCTTCTCTGCTGCTCTCACCTTCTTCTATCACTCTCTCCTCTTTTCGATCAGTCTTTTTCTAAGGAAGAAGCTTCGCATTTATAGCAGCAGCAACTAGGGCTGATGCTCTGCACGATTCCCGCCCTAGCTTCAGTCCACGTGGCGACTTCTCAGCATCTTGGATCACGTGCCAAGTGCCAGCCTCAGATCACGTGCCCAGACTCTACAGGTTTAATGAAGAGTTCAGTCAATCAGCAGAATCAACACAGGCTGTACATAGTTCAATCAAGCAGCAATGTATAGACTTAACAATGCAGTGTGCATGCAATGTACAGACTTTGCGTGCAGGCTGCCAGCGATGTATAGACTTGCTGCGTGCAGGCTGGCAATAATGTATAGACTTTGCTGCAGGCTGCTGGACGTTGTATAGACATGCTGTGCAGGCTGTGGGATGCAATGTATAGACATTGCAGTGCTGGCAGTGGGACGCAATGTATAGACATTGCAGTGTTGGCTGGCAGCGATGTATAGACATTACAGTGCTGCCGTGGGATGTTGTATAGACTTACTATGTAGACTGCCAGATGCAGTGTATAGACTTTGCGTGTGTGTGCTGAGACAATGTGTAGACTTGGTTCGACCAACACACTGACTGTACAGACTATATGAATGCAGAGCTAGACCCATGTACATACTTCATACATGCAAGACTGAAGCGTGTACAGACATGATGTAGCATGATTGTATGGACTTAGTGTGTGCGAGCATTGCTACAGGCAGTGTACAGACTTTGTTATGCAAGGCTATGGCATGCTGTCAAGCAATGTGCAGACTTGTGTGTGAGACATGAAGCAATCGAATGTATAGACATGCAACAAGGAAGTGTATAGACTTGATGAAAGCAATGCATGCACAATGATGTAATGTTCAGACTTTACTGAAGGCTGCCAGTCGATGTATGGACTTGGCTGAAGGCAACGCTGAAGCAATGTTCAGACTTCATGTATGCAATGCAGTGGCTTGTACACACTTTGTGAGTGTGAAGCTATGCATGTATAGACTTCACATATGCAGTCATTATACCATGTATAGACTTAGTGTTCACGTGAGAAAATGATGTATGGAGTTGATGTATGTAGCAATAAGAATGTACATACTTTATTGAGCGCATGACAGACAATGTCTAGACTTGCTATAATGCGTGCAGCTAAAGGAGCAAACAGATGTATAGACTTTAAGTAAAGATGCATGAGCAATGTATAGACTATGCATATGCAAAGGCTGTATAGACTTAGCGTGCTATGCAAAGGCTGTATAGACTTGAGCTAAGCAAGCTACAGAGCCGATGTATAGACTTGAGCTAAGGATGCTACAGGGCCGATGTATAGACTTTGCATATGTGAGACACTGTACAGACTTGAATGCAGAGTGACGATGTGTAGACATGCCCAATGTACAGACTTAGCAGTAGCATGATGGCAAGTGCTGTACAGACTTCACATGAGACAATGCAATGTGTAGACTTGATGAACAAACAAGTGAGCGATGTACAGACTTGCTAAATGATGCATGAGACGCTGCCAGACTGTACAGACTTGCTAAGACGATGCATGAGACGCAGCCAGACTGTACAGACTTCGAGTGAGACGATGCATAAGACGGAGAACAATGTATAGGCTTTGAAGCTTAACTGAGACGGTGGATGTACAGACTTCATGGCTCAACTGAGACGGTGGATGTACAGACTTAGTGTTGCGACACTAGGCCAATGTACAAACTTAGACCGCCTGCATGCTATGCAATGTACACACTTCGACTGCCTGCATGCTATGCAATGTACACACTTCGAATGCCTGCATGCTATGCAGTGTGTAGACTTTGAAGAGCTTGCAGCTGTGCAATGTGCATACTTTGAAGTCTCGCATGCAATGCAGTGTGTGGACTTGTCATGCCTACACAAGGCGATGTACATACTTGCTGCGTGATGCTAATGTGCAGACTATGTAAATGCATGTAGTGTATAGACCCACTTCTGTCCAGACTATACTGAGTGTGATGATGCATGGATGTTTAGCCTGTACTGACTTCCACAAGCAGAGTAAAGCAACGGATGTATATGTATATGAATGCTTTATGCAGCAGATAACATGACTGAACATCAAATGCAATGCTTTATGCTCTGATAAACTGACTGAACATCAGACTGACTAAAATGACTGCATATCACATGGTGACTCACAGTGCTTAACTCACATCAAAACCAATCATCAAAACCATAGGAGCACAACCGATGGCTGGACTCGCAGTCCAAGGCCAAACACTCGGCCCACTCAGGAATCATCTTCCACAGAAACCCACGACATGCGGGGGAAACCACACCGCACTCACACCGATACACAGTGACTCAAGCCGAGAACACCACCTCTCGAGATCCCACAGCACCCTAACGTGTGGCCCCCACATGATGCCCAGTATCAGTCAGACCACGGGTCAGCACATGGATCGAGGTCCACTCACCCGGGACTCGAATCGGTAAAACATAACTCCAGTTGGACATGAACCGCTGGCGGTCCACCTTTGGGCCGCCACAAGAGCTAGCGGTCTAACAATGGGCCGCCACAGGGACTGTAGCAGTTCAACGATAGGCCGCCACACCCTGGGTCACGAAAGGACAAGCGGTCCTATATACGGCCGCCAAAAGACATGAGGCGGGCGTACCCTCCGCCGCCAAACCCAAAAGCCACAAACGGTCAAAAACCAACGGTTAAAATGCCTCAAAGGCCACGTAGGCCAACTAGGCTTAGCGGTCGGACCTTCGGCTGCCACCTAGGCTCTGGCGGCTCATCGTGAGGCCGCCAGGCCCAACCCACGCACGGAAAGATTGAAATGGTCAAAGGGGGACCGCCAGAAGGAAGTGGCGGCCACTGGAAGGACCGCCACACTTCTGGAAAATTGAGACCGGCGGGAAAATCCCAAATTCGCCATTCCACGCCCCATTCACCCCCGGGTGAAGGGGAAACAAAAGGGAAACTTGTTCCCAAGCCCCTAGGCATTCGATGATGCCCTCAAACCACCGATTAACACATTAAAATGTTAGATCAGGCTCACACCCCAAAATCATGGATTTTTCCCAAAACGGTAATAAACCCACGCTCGGCTCACCACGGGATACCAAATCCGTGGGAAATGAAATACACGAGCTGAGGGTCCATCTCCCTACCTCCACCGAAGATTCGACGCGCCGTGGACGCCGATCCACGAAGAAAACACCGTGAAACCCTCACCGTTCCACGAACCCACGGCCGAGCTTCCACGCGCCACCGGCCCTCGATCCTCGACCCGTTCCCTGCTCCTCGCCTCCCGCCATCGCCGCCTCGCCCTTCTCCGCCACCGTCGGCTGCCCGGGGAGAGGGGGAGAGAAAGAGATGAGAGAGAGTGAGAAAGAGAGAATGGGGAGGAAAAGAGAAAAAGGGGTTAATATATAGAAAAACCCCAAAAATCTAAAAATTCAGAAAAATATGAAAAATTACCTCCACGATCCTCGGGAGGAGCACATCGCAGTGGTAACGTCTCGGAGTCAGAGAACGACACGGTTCGCCCTACACAGAGTTCCGAAGACACATCAGGGAAAAACATGTGTAAAGTACAAAACACACTCCTAGACCCACGAAAAATATCTAAAAAATCCGGGGCATTACAGAATGCCTGAAAAATTTGCCATCTTGACAATCTATGGTGAGGGCATTTTATTAGAAAATCTTTCAATCTATCCTACGCCTCATGGATTTGCTTTCCAGGGTTTTGTGTGAATCCAGTTATGACTCTCCTCATGGTATTGGTTCGTCCTATTGGATAGAATTTCTTCAAAAATTCCTTTTGCATTTCCGCCCATGTGTCTATGGATCTACCCAAGGAACCTAACTAATATTTAGCTTTGTCTTTGAGTGAGAAAGGAAAGAGTGTAAATTTGAGATCATCATCTGAAAAGTTTTGGATTTTCACAGTTGAACATATCTGGAGGAATTCATCAAGATGTTTATAAAGGTCTTCATTGGTATTGTCATAAAAGGATGGTAACATTTGAATGGTACTTGATTTGATCTCATACTGAACCGCTTGGTTCTGGGGTGCTTGGACATAGAAGGACGGTTGATATTGGTTAAGCATGAAATATTCCTTCATCTGCTTGGGGACTTGTTGCACTTGTTGTTGATTTTGGTCCTCCATGAGGTAAGGTTGATGATGATTTCTAGAATGTAGTAACCTCTTAATCTCTCCTATGGGTCCTAACAAAGGTGGGTGTAGGGCAATGTAAAAAAAAGGCCTAAAGAAAGATAGTTGTTTTTAGATTTTTGAACTTTTTTTATGCAAATGAATTTGGCAAATCAAACACTATGTGAATGCAAAATGATGATATTTTTTTATATTTTTTTATTTAAAGAAAAGAAGGATTGGCACTCACTACTAAATTGATCAACCGGCTAGGTAAGTGGTGGAGTTGTGGGAGGCTCCCCCTATTTTCGTAGGGACCTAATTAAATAACCACAATCTCACTTGGGCGTTTGTCAAAAAACTTCGAGCTTTAGACACTAATTTTCTAAAATAGTAATAAATTTTAACACTCTTTTTTTATGTGAAACCTTTTAAGGGTAATCTACCTTCAAGGTGCTTCTTGGTACAACCGGCCCGACGTCCGTGAGGGAATCCACATGTGCGGGGACTTATGGAGGTCTTAGAAAAGGAAATTCCAATCCAAAGAGACGAAATGCTCAATGGAGGGTCTTTCCAATTCCAAGAAGGGTGTAAGGAACCTAACTTGCCCTTGAGAAGGGGACAGAGAAGAGAGAAAAGAAAGAGTTTTTTTCTTTTTTCAAATGATGATGCTAGTAAAGGAGAAATCAATTAAAATACATAATGCATGAAACTAATGCAACTAAGATGAAGGCATGATAACATGATGAGAATTTTTTTCTATTTTCTGTTTTCTGATTTTTTTTTTAGAGATTTTTTTTTTCAAAAAGAGTGTGGATAAAAGATAACTATCAACTACAAATAGCAAACAATATGCAAAACTACTACAAATTAAGACCTAAAAATATGTTTATGATGTTTTATGGATTTATGATTTTTTTAGATTTTTCAAGAATTTTTTAATTTTTTTAAAAAATTTTTAAAAATTAAAAAATAGGATATTTTCCTACGTTTACTGACCTTTTAGCGACATTTGAATTTCCTAGATTTTCTGAATTTCTACTTTCTGTTTTCTGCTACAATTTCAGGCTTTCAGCTACACTTTTTGTGACAGTTTATTTCCTAGGATTCTCAGGTCAGAATTTTTGTGGATTTTTTGATTTTTTTTAATTTTTCCTGTAAAATAAAAACAGAAAAATTAGTATTCACATGTATACATCAAACACAAGAAATTTTAACCATTAAAAATAATTTCTTCCCCGGTAACGGCGCCAAAAAATTGATAGCCACTAAACCCTTCGTCAAAAGCCGTGCCATAATTTAAAAATAATCGTACTCACTCACTTAAAAAGATTTGAATTAGAGTAGAGTAAAGTGGTAAGAACATGTCGATCCCACAGAGAAGAAATATTTTAAATTAAGCATGAGATGGAAAATTCTTATATTTGAAAGATCCAAATTTTGAGTGAGATTAAACTAATATAAAGGGAAAATTGCATAAAAATAAACCTATCTAAATAATATGGGAGGGTTAAAGAAGAGAATTGGAAGGAGATAGAAAGAGAAGAACATAATTACCAAAGTGAACTTTTATTGCTATGAAAGTGAAAATCACACTCTATGAAAATTAAAATTACAACTTGGAAATAAAAGGACAAAGGAAGAATTAAGAGCCAAGATGATGGAGGAATGCCGCCGTCCACGCCGTACCGAGTCTTGAAAGTTCACCCCGCTTTGGAAGTAGACGCCGCCAAGAGGACCAAATGAAGAAGATCTGTTTTGGGATGTGTGAAGAAATATGGAAGAGAGGGAGATAGATAGAGGAAGAAAACTTTAAAATTTTAAAGTGAAAACCTGTGTGTGCGTGAGTGCTTGAATAGAGAGAGAGGAAGAGGTAGAGAGGGGTTACGGTGGAGAAGAAATAAAAACACAGTAAAAGTGAAATAAAAATAGAGGGAGATTATAAGAAAAATAACTTTAAATTTGGAAAGAATTAGGAGAAGTTGAAGAAGAGAAAGTTGTAGATCTGAGAAAGACGAAGAAGATTGATGAAGAGTGTAGAGGGAGAAAACGTGAGGAAAAAGGTGAAAAACGAGGAAGAACAGTGTGATGGTGCGCGGATGAACAGTGAAAAGCCTAAAAAATTGAACTTTGAAAAATAGTAAATTATATAAAAACGAGGAAGAATTGGAGGAAGAGGAGGAAGAAGAAATTGCAGAGAACTTAAAAACATAGAACTTTATAGAAGAAAGTAAATTGAAAAGATGACTAGAAAAGTATGTAAAAGGCCAAAGATCTTCTTCCGATGGCCCTCGGGTGGCTTTATATAGTGATCAGAAGAACCTTCACGATCGTGACTTGCATATCAACTCAAAATCCAATGTTGCAGCATAGATTAGGTGCCCAAATTAGGTCTCTTCCTCAGGATAGAGTCCTCCTTGATCAAAACATGGAAAGATAACATCGAATGTGGGTTAGATTGCTTCAAAGAGACCTTGCCGTTTTTGTCTCTGCTTCAAAAGAAATGGCGTCCAACCCTGTGGGCGCAAATTTAAATAGCGGCTTCTATAGTGGTCGCTCATTCTTGTTACCCTTTTTTGATATTTTCTTTTTTTTCCATAAATCAAATAAATGGCGACTGTTCAGACAGTCACTCATTCTTTTTTTCATTTTTTTCTTGATTTTCCACATAATTCAATGAGCGCCTGCTCCCACGGTCGCTTATTCTATTCCAAAGAAATTACGCCTGCGTCAACAGTCGCCAATTCCTCTTTTTTCCATCTTTTCTTCTTTTTTTATTTTCATCAAATGAAATAATGCCTGTGCATGCATTCGCTAATTCTTCTTTTTCTTTTTTTCCGATCAAAACAATGGGCACCCATTCGCTCAGTCGTTCATTCTTTTTACTTCAGAAATGTCATCTTACCGCCCGGTCGCTATTTCCTGAAAATTCAAAAAATTCAAAGAATCAATCTATCTCATCCAAAAATAGATTTCAAATAATTGTGTAAATTATTTAATATTTCTCACATGATCATTGTGGCTTAAAAAGATGATAAAATGTATGCAAACTCCAATTACTTGTGAGAATGAAATTAACTACTCATGTTGCACAATTTTATTCATTTCATGCTCAAAAATGATAAATGTGATGCAAGTTATGACATAAAATATAACACTTATCAATACACTTTTAAATTTCAACGTCAAATCAACATTCAATAATTTTTCCTTTAAAAACATAAGATTTTCAACTCTAAAATTCTAACCTCTGTGGATTCGACTCGCACTTGTCACTATGTTATTTGCCTTTAATTTTTGTGCGAGTTTGAAATTTTAAGATTGAGTGTAATATTTTTAACGATGAACATCGATTCACATCAATTTTGGCGCCATTGTCGAGGTGGTTTAAATTTTGTGTTTCTTGTGTATATATTATTACTAACTTTTATTTATTTATTTATGTTTTGTAGAAAAAAGAAGAAAAGAAAAAAAGAAAAAAATAGACCTAAAAATATAAAATCTGAACATTTACAAAAAATAAAAAATAAAAATCTGGTTTTTTTAAGGAAAGTCTTCTCCCTTTTCCCTCTTTTCTTTATTTTACACTTTTTATTGAATGAGAGATTGTGCTTCGAGATACGTATCTCACAGTTTGTGAATCTAGTTGTTATTTATATGAGTTCACCTATTTAGTTAATTGTTAAAAAATGATAAAAAATTACTTGTTAGTTAGGTACATTAAAAAATTTAAAAATAAAAAATCACTTGAACAAAAAAAAATCATTGCAAGATTAGAAATCACACCTTCATGTTTTAAGACATGCATCATTTAGTGCTACATTTAGAGTAGTTAATTTTTCATTATTGTTATTTCTTGTAATTTAATTTCTTTGAAGATTGTAGGGGACAATGTGAGTTATTCTCTATTTTGCCAATAGCATATTCATGCATTTTTTCTTATTTTAGTATAAAAAATCATTGTATGAACATTAGTTGTTGCATCTCATTTCAAAATATTTTAAGGGCAATACCCCTAAGCAAGATAAGGGAGAGATTTCATCACCCTTGACCCAAAACAACCACATTTGGATGTTTGCATTACATCTATCCTAATAAAAGTAAGTAGACTCAGCCCTAGAATCACATTGGGATTTTGGTGGCATGTGAGTTTATCCTCATTTTAGGAACCGATGTCTAAGGCTAGAGGTAAAAAGGTAAACGCCTAAGCGGACAAGTGGTTACTTAATTAGATCCTTACGAAAGTAAGGGAAGCCTCTCACTGTCCCACCTCTTATCTGACCGGTAGATGAGTTTGAGAGTGGGTTTAAGGGGTGCCCTAGTCACTTTGTGAAACCCAACGTGTAGACCTAAGTTACCCCTAGGTGTCTCAAGTTAATTTGGTTGATCACTTATTTGTGTTTGTTAAAAAATAACAAAAAAATTAAAATCAAAAATTAAAATTAAACTCAAAAATTAAATAAATAAATAAATAAATAAATAAATAATATTAAAAAAGAGAGAAAGTCATGAGGGCTTGCCACTAGTGGACATAATCTGATTGTACAAAAATGGACAATTTGAACTTCCTACTTGACTAAGTCCTTTCTTCGACCACGTCCAACACATTCTACATCCCTACTTATCAGGGGACTCACTCATATTTTACTAGTTACAATCATTATGTGAGAAAATGTCCACAATTCCTATCTCAGTCCCCAATCCCGTGCAAGCCATGCATGGTGTCTACAACTTGGATGTGGAATTATTTGCAAACAAATAGAACCCAGGTTGGGGAGACCATGTAAATTCTTCTTGGACCCTACATCATGCTGAGGTTTAATTTTAATCCTCTTTTTCATAACTTTCCAAATACATAATCAAACTTTGATTCTTTGCAAAATAATACATACACTGGAGGCCAACCTACATGTTCATACCATCAGTCTGACTATTCCCAACATTTATATCCGTTATATCAGCAAATTGATGCTTAATTCATTCAACTTCAACAAATGGTCATTGCCAACCAACAATCTCTTGATAAAATAGAGGCCTAAATTTAGCAGTTAGCTGAAACTATTTTAGGGTAGAAACCAAACCCACCACCTAGTCCATTTGTTGACAACCATACTAATCAACTTTATGGACTAAATCAATAGCTTGTCCTGCATTTGCCATCTATTGACCCACGGTTCGAATTTGCTCCAACAAATTTTTTTGTTAAGGGTGGTAGCAATCTTAATGATCCAAACCAAGCTCAGACGAGTGGGACCAATATTGTCACGACTCGGGTTTCAGATTACATTTTAACGGGCACTAGATCAATTTTTGTGGATATTTTAAATTTCTAAATTATGAATTTCAGATTCCATATAGGGTTGTCGAGTCATTTCAGAATTTCCACAGTCGTTTGGCCCGAATTAATTATGAGAGAGGGCATTTACGCATTTTTGCTTTTTTTAGGGTTTTTGAAAAACCCCCAACCTCTCTTTTAAAACCCCCCGCCCCTCTTCTATTCTCTCATGTTTCCTCCTCTTCCTCTTCCATTCTCCCCCCATTCTGCACCTCTCCTCCTCCTACTGTAGACGGTGGACACGAGGAGGCTTGGCCGAGCGATAGTGGCAGTGGAAGGCAGTTCGTGAGGGCTAGAAGAAGGCAGTCTGCACATTAGTGGGGTCACGATTCCTGCGTTCGATTTGAGATTCAATGTGGATCGGAGTTGTCTAAGGTGGTAAAGCGTCGTTTGAGATATGGGGATGGACCCTTCACCCTCCTTGTGTATTTCCCCATCATTTAGTGTAGATCCAAGTGAGAAAGAGAGGGTTTTATTTGTGTTTAGGGGAAATGACATGTTTTGGGATGAGCGACGATTTTTGCCGATTCAAGTGGCTACTTGTGGTTTGAATGGTGATAATCGGTGGTTTGGAGGTCAGGAATCGATTCCCCATGTTTTCTACTTGCAATGGAGCGAGTTGGGTGTGGAATGGGACCCCACAGAGGGGGGTCGCGTATCGGTTCTGCCGGAATCGATCAACCAACCCCTTGGATCAGTCGACTGTTTGGGCAGTTGGATGAAGAGAGGGTGACTAGCAGACCGGTTGACTGACCCCTTGGATCAGTCGATCGATTAGGCTGGGAGATCAACTGACCCAATCGGGAGGTCGACTGTGTTAGACTTACATCTCAATAAAATAACCAGTCCTTGAAAATACAATTGATTTTGGTGATAAAAAAATAGATTGAACTAATCAAGAAGTGCAAAACAAATAAATTAGATAGCAAAACAAATAGAATGATAAAGCGAAGTTCACACAGTGGATACATTCGACTATCTAAGAACCTAGTCGATCGCTAAAGAAAGAAGTCACATAGTTGATACATTTGACTATCTGGAAACCTAGTCGACCGCGAGCTAAAGAAAGAAGTCACATAGTCGGTACATTTGACTATCTGAGAACCTAGTCGATCGCTAAAGAGGAAAGTCACATAGTTGATACATTCGACTATTTGAAAGTCTAAATGATTTTTGAAGAGAAAGTTGTTTAGTCGATACATTCGACTATCTGATAGGTTAATCGATCCTTCACAAAAAGTTACAGAGTCGATACATTTGACTATATAGAAACTTAAACTCACATAGTCGATCAATCATTCAAACAACTATTCGACAATCTCAAAACCTATCTTACACCATCAGTTAACTTAGTCGATAGACCAATCGACTATCTAAACACTATATTTGACTAAGTTACACAGTTGATGACTCACAGACGAACTAGCCGCAAAGCACATAGTCGCACACACACACACACACACACACACACACACACACACACACACACACACACACACACACACACACACACACACACACACACACACACACACACACACACACACACACACACACACACACACACACACACACATCAACTGTCTCAAACATTACTAGTGACTATCTCAACAACATTTGAATTTTTAAATATATCATGCAATTAATGAATATGTACAAATATTTATTGAAGAACATGCAAAAACTTCTTTACATTTATTACGGGTCATGAAAGATTTCTCTTCTCGTATCGCGTCCGTCTAACGACCTAAGAAAGGTCGAGCTTCTCTTACTCTATTTCAGGAAAAGAAGGACGACAAATCAGAGACCGAACAACCACATTTCGAAGCCACAAATAAAAGAAGAAATATATCTTATTAATTCCACTTAGAAATGATCTTCTGCAGTAAGTTCAGACAGGAAAACAAACATACATCGGAAAGACATTCTGACTACAAAATATTACAACAGATGTAAATCTTTCTACAAACTGACTGACTAGTAAGGACGAAGGAGATCCTCCCAAGAAATAGACCCTTCGAGATAGCTGATTC
The DNA here is from genome assembly GCA_022559845.1 of Amorphophallus konjac. Lineage (NCBI taxonomy): Eukaryota > Viridiplantae > Streptophyta > Magnoliopsida > Alismatales > Araceae > Amorphophallus > Amorphophallus konjac. The sequence goes on along the minus strand of CM040122.1, from coordinate 185,428,930 downwards.
TAACGGATATATTAAGAAACCTGGCGCCCTCTGTTATCTGTGACTAACGATCATATTTTAGAGTCTAATGTTAACCATTTTGTGTCTAACGACCTCAGGAATAAGTCTAACGACAATATGCTCAAAGCAGACTATAAATACAAGCAAGTCATAGGTAGATAAGTATAATGCGTTGTTTGAAGAACTCCACTGAGAATTCGATAAGAGATTGAGCAAAGCAAAGCAATTCTTCTGCAACTCTTCCTCTTACGCAAAGTCTCAACGCAAAGCAAATCAGCCACTGCAGTCCTTCTAAACATCTTTCTGCTGATTTCTTTTTGCCTTCTACACTTCTCTGAATTAATTCTTTAGAAGGCATCTTATTGTTCAAGATTGCATATCTATAATCTGATTCTTCATCTTGAACACACTGCGCTTTACTGTACACCATAAGCCTACTCAAAGGCACCAATTGTGTATTCTTTTTTACTATTGCTTCTACCTCCTTGTAAAGGGAGTGGTACTTACTTGCAAGCAAGGGTGTCCTACAGAAAGACTGTATTTTGTGTAGGTTTAGGTTAAACCCAAAAATTCAGCTGGGTCTCTGTTTGAGGGAGTACCCGAGGTGTGACTGAACACCTAAGAAAATAGCATGGTGGAATTTGTCTTGGCAAAACTAGTTGAACCTTACGTGTTTTTCTGAGGAATTGGATGTAGGTGTGACAGGAAGTCACGACTGAACCAGTATAAATCAAGTTGTGTTTAATTGTGTGATTGCGTTCTGCTTAAATTTCTCTTACATTATTAACTGATATTTCTACTGCATCTTAAAGAGATATACTTAAGTGATATTTTTTTTAATTACCCATTCACCCCCCCTCTAGGTCATAGCCATATACTGGGCAACAAGTGATATCAGAGCCCCCGACTCTCGTATAAACAAGATCTAACGATCTGAGAGCAAAAGATCTATGTGGCTGAGATGGCAGAAGGGTAATCTATCAACCGTCCTCCACTGTTCGATGGTTTAGACTACTCTTACTGGAAAAATCGAATGGAATTTTTCTTAAAAAGTCAGAACTACGATCTATGGATGATAGTTGAAGAGGGTGATCATATCATTACTAGCCCAAAAGATGAATGGACCACCACTGATAAGAACAATGCTTCCTTGAATGCCAAGGCAAAATATCACCTCTATTGTGGACTATCAAGGAATGAATTCAACAAAGTCTCTGCTTGCAAAACAACGCAACAAATCTGGGAGAAGCTCTAGATCACTTATGAAGGAACAGACAAAGTGAAGGAGACAAGAATAGACATCCTGGTGTCACAATATGAACAATTCAGAATGATGTCTAATGAAACCATCTCTCAGATATACTGTAGATTTACCGACATCACCAATAGATTAGTTGCACTTGGGAAAGAGTACAACTCAAGTGATATGGTGCGAAAGATCCTTAGATCATTGCCAAGCAGTTGGGCAGCAAAAGTCACAGTTATTAAAGAAGTAAATGATCTAGCAACGATGTCTTTGGAAAAAATTAATTGTGTCACTGATGGCCCATGAAATCAACATGTAGAGACTAGGAGAAGCCTCTACTAGCAGAAAACCAAGTGCTCTAAAAGCAGAAGAATCACAACTAGAGTCAAGAAGAAGAAGAGGAGACTCCAAATAACTTAGATGAAGAAGTAGCAACGCTGTCTAGAAAGTTGCAATGCATTATGAAGAAGAAAGGATTGTAAAAGCTAGGACAACTCTCCAAAAATTAGAAGAAGAAGAAGTTTTCAAAGAATGATCTCTATAAGAAAGAAGAAGTTATCTGTTATGAGTGCAACAAACCATGACATATCAAGGCTGAATGTTCTAAACTTAAGAAGCAGATAAAAAAGGGCAAAGAATGAAAGAAGTTAGAAAATCCCAAGAAAAAGAAGGCCATGAGAAGATGAAGATTCCACATCTTGTACATCAACTTCAGAATCAGAGGAAGAAACAAATGTGGCCTTAATGGAAAACAATGATGAAGATCAGGTACATGATTTTAATCTCAGCTTCAATTCTGATTCAGACTATTCATTAGAAGATGCTTTGGAGGAACGTTATGACAAATTCAAATTAGTCGATAAAGAGCTTAAAAATCTCAAAATGGAATATCAAAACCTAAGAGATAAAAACTGTTTGAAATGTGAATCCTTAAAAACCCAAGTCACAAAGCTTACTAAAGAAAATGAAGAAATAAAATTGGAACTAAAAACATGTTATGAGAAATTAGAAGAAAACATCAAAACAACCACAGAAAACATAGATCACATGAAAGACCAATACAATAAATTATTAGCCAAAGAAATAGAAGTTATTGAACTAAAAGAAAAAGAAATCTACCTTAAGAAAACTCTAGAAATATTTACAAAAGGAGAAAAAGGGCTAAAAGATGTACTAAAGTTTTAATCAACAATCTTCATAATTAAAGAGAAGGTATTGGATATAAAAGATATAAAGATAAATCTTCAATAAATCCGTATAAAAATTATCCTCTACCAACATTTGTAAAAGCCAAAGGTATAGTAAAATCTCCTAAATAAATTCTCACAAACAATTTGGCATGGGTTCTTAAAGCCTTCCTACATGCCAACACCAAAGGACCCAAGATGATTTGGGTACCTAAAACTTAGAATTAATTCCTTTTGTTACAGATCTATCTTGAAGCAAGCAACACAAAGTGGCACCTTGATAGTGGTTGCTCAAGGCATATGTCAGGGGATAGGTCTCTATTCTCAAAGATTAAAGATAAATCTGGAGGGTTTGTGACCTATGGAGACGATGGAAAATGGCAAGGAATAGGAACTGTCGGATTTAAGACTGTCCAATGCATAGATAATGTACTATATGTGGAAGGTTTAAAACACAACCTATTAAGTATCAGCCAACTATGCGACAAAGGACATCTAGTAAAGTTTGAAGCTGATCACTGTATAATCCTTGAGGTTGAGATAGATAAAGTCATATTCAAGGCACAAAGAGAAATAAATATGTATGCAGTATATATGGATGATCTGAGATCACAAGAAGTGTGTCTCACAACCAAAGATGAATATGAAGTTGTCTTATGGCATAGGAGACTCGGCCATGCAAGTCAAGGAGTTATAAGAAAATTATCAAAATATGACCTAGTCGAAGGACTTCCCCTGAAGAAAGTTGCAGAGTTAATTTGCAAATCTTGCATGAAAGGGAAAATGGTTAGAAATTCCTTCAAGAGTAAGAATATTTTCACAAAACGTGCAAGTCGTCATAACTTGCTTCTCCTCCTCTTTAACTTTCTTGTTCTTGGTGTGGTTGTTGCCATTCCTGTTACTGGACCTCTTCTTGCCGTCGCGGGATTTGTAAGACCCCATGATGCTAAATTTCTCTTCTTTCCTTCCTCTCCTGTCCTTGTGGCTAGATTCCTCACCTTTGCCCTTGTACTTCTCGACCTCTTCCAAGGTTCGTTCACATAAATGAGCTTGATGGACCATCTCCGTATAGGTCCAGATATTCTGAGGGCCAAGTTGTATAACAAAAATCGGCCTCAAGCCGTCCATAAAACGATTGGCTTTGAGGAGCTCCGTGCTGACAAGATGTGGAGCATATGGTGCTAGCCTTGAGAATTGAAGTTCATATTCTGCTACGGACATCATACCTTGCCTAAGAGAGGCAAATTCCGCAGCCTTCCTTTCGCGGGCATGTTCGGAGAAGTATTTTTCACGGAAGAGCTCGAGGAACTCCTCCCAAGTAAGTTGTGCATTACGAAGATGGGCCAAGGTGGCCTTCCACCATGTGCGCAAATCTTTATTAAGTTGAAATGTGACAAGTAGGACCTTCTCTTGGTCCGTGCATTGCATGACATGAAATATACAGTCCACTTCATCTATCCAATTTGCTGCTTCATCCAAGTTAGACGAACCCGAGAATCGTGGAGGGTTCATACTCCTGAAATTACGATGAAGATCCCCGGTGCCAGCTCGTGCGCTAGCTTGTGCCACGGTCTGTAGGGCCAGGGTGAGACCCTGGACTGTTTATTGCATGGCTTCCCAATTTGCTCGGTTGCCAGCCATTTTAAAAATGTGGTGCCTGAGAAAATAAACAACTAGTTATTTTCTTTGAAATCTATGGGGGGTTACCCTAAAGGTGACTATCTTATCCTGGCTCTACCCAAACTCACATGGGTTTGAAAATTTTCTACCTAGTTCATAGGTATGGGTCCTTAAACCTAGGACTTGGCCTATGGCTTTACTTTTTCCTAGGACTTACTTAAGCCTAGGCTCTGATACCAACTTAATTATCACGTCCCGAGATATGCAGCGGAAATAAGTCGGGAACGTGAACAGCCGGCAAATAAAGTCTCAAGATAGAAAGATAATAAGAGCGCTATAACATCCACAAATAAAAGAGTGAACACAAATATATACTCAAAGCTGCCACTTTATTGCATAATAATCAAACGTTTACAATAACACACGACCTTTGAACATAGCAACTCACTAGACTCAATAAAAAAAATTACATCGACATGACTTTAACTAACATAAGTGGACTCATGACTCTCTAAGTCTTCTCCCGAACTTTAATCGCTCTTGGATCCGTTACTTGAGCAATCCGAATCCGACCTGCTGGAGTTTTCTGAAAAAGATTGGGAAAGTAGGGAATGAGCGCATTTGCCCAGTAGGTATCTTCGAATCAACATGATGGCAATGTTAAAGTAATTAACATTTTTGCTCTAGAAGGCAAGATAAAGGAAGATGTGATAAACCATACGGATAAAACCAAAATAACAACAAGTAATAAGATATGAACTATAGAGATGGGACATATGAGGACATGATCAAATAAGATTGTAATGTGGCCTTTAAATAACGAGAATGTACTATCACATAACGAGAATGTACTTTCATAACCTTAAAAGGTTATGCACTAGAAAGTCATGTAACAAGCATGTAATAATTAAGCATGAGACTTCGTGGATTTCACCCGTTTATAAAAAAAGTACTCCCAGCGCAATATGATGCCAGTGTTCATCATATCCCAAGGTTTATAGTATGTTTCCTTCCATCTGCCGAGGGGGCTAGCGTGGAGCCCTTGGACACCGTCCATGCCCGCCCTTGCATCTTCAAGTTATAAATCAAGCTACTTCCATGAGAAATAATAAAGTAGGCCAATAATATCAAGTTCAAACAATAGTCTTCATGATAACAAAACCAAGGTAAGAACATACCAAAATGAAATCATGAGATCAAGGATGAATTAATTGGATATTGTGCTATGGAGGAATTCCGACAGCATAACGGTACCTTTCCATATTTCCACCATTCATTAATAGCTTCTTTAATAAGGTGTTGGACTCCCGATAACCAGAAGATCCCCTGAGAATAAAGTATAATCAACCCTTGGGTCAAACCACGGGTTGGACAGCAAGACGACAGAATGTGGTCTCTGGGGGACCATTTTCTCGAGGTAGCGGACGTGTCCAGACCGCTATCAAGTGGAGTCCACGAAGAACATGGAACATGTCTATGCAATGAATAAACTTGCAGAACGCGATCGCACCAGGATCACTATCAGAAGGTAGCGGTCACCTGATGGCCGCGTTCAAGTCAGTTTACAGAAAACATAAGGTTCACGAAGTGCTTTCTAGACTTTTGGGTTTTTAAGGTACAACCAGCTCGGCGTCCTAGTGAGAATCCCAAGCTCGCAGAATCTTACGTACGAAGGCCTTGAAACAACATCACCTAGTTCGGCAGAAGGAATATCCGACGAAGAGGCTCTCAAGTCCAAGAGATGTTCCTATCAAGTGCAAGTGATCTAATAGTGTCGTACCAGAGTACATGCTATATGTGAAGTAATAAAACAGAAATACGATGAGAAGGGAACATGCCAAAACACAATTCGATGTGTAGGAACTTGCATGAAAAATCATTAAATACAAAACTATAGAGTTTTGGCATGAAACTACATATATGAAGATAGACTTTAAAATATGCCAACATGAATCATGATATGACAGAAACCATGAATATAATGAAATAACATAAACTTATAACATGATTAGGAGCCAGAAATAACAAAAATAAGGCATGATTACTATCAGATGTAATATGAATTGAACATGGTTTAACATGGTTACAGAAACCAGATAGCGGTCTGTCTAGGGTCGCCTCTTGAAAGTAGCGGTCTATGTATGATCGCCTTTTGTCTGCAACAGACAGAAGGTAAGCCCTACGTGCAGAGCCTATTCTAGGGTAAGAAATGCATGAAAACTATACAGAACAGGAAGATAACACATGATAGCAAGTTTAGAATGAAGTAAGTGCATGGAAAGACATGAATTAAAGCAAAATTCTTATCTTTTGATCAAGGTTGTAGGAAATAACATGTAGTGATAACCTATATGCGCAGTCATGCAAAAATGTTAAATTCTCCGTATACAGTGCATGAAATCAAGAGATAGGAGAGAGCTTTTGTTCCTACCACACTGTTTAAGCCATACATGATATAACCTACCTCTCGGGTTACTCCTAATCAGAGAATTTCTCATCGGAAGAGGGCTCCCGTTCCTACACGTCCTGCGTAGAAATAGTGACTCCAGACGCTCTAAATCCTTAGATGCTTGACCTCCTAACATGAAAATTTACAGAGGGTTAGAAGACACTAAAGGGAACAAACAACCCTAAAGGAAGTACCTGAGAAGATGACGCCTTACCTTCGAACTACGCAATCCAAAATTAGGGTTCGCGTAGGACGAATCTGGGGCCTATTTATAGAGTTTGTGGTGAGGACACCAGAGCACGAGTACGGCTCGACTCAGCGAGTCGTCGGTACCGGACCCACAGCACAACTCAATCGACACCGACCTCTTTGTGGCTGGGGGATAGTCTGGAGTCGCCACCGGAGCTTTGATACTTCAGTACATATTTTTATACGTATTTGGTCGTATTTGGTGTGTATTTAGCATGTATTTGGTGTGTATTTAGTTTGTATTATCTTGGATTTTTATATTGGGTCAATGGTAGAATAATTGACCATGTATTTGTAATTTTGATTTATTTTGGTCCAAGGGGGGATTAATATGGTCCAAGGGGATTATTTAAATGTAAGCCCCTTATGTTGACATTAAGGGACGGGCGCCCCCTCTTTTGTCCCCTTATCGGAGATTTTTGTTATGCTAGTTTAATCTCCCATCCCCATTATACCCCCTTGACCAAGGGTAACCTAGGTCATTTGGATAGGTCTAGGGTTTGAATATATAATGTCTCTTGTGTCATTTGGTCAATTTTAATGAAGAAATTTATGTGATAGTGGATTTGGGTGCACCCCCCCTCTCTCCCCTCTTATTCTTGGTGTTCTTCCTCTTTTTCCTCCAATCTTCTTCAGATCTAGTTCTAAATCCTCCAGATTTCTTAAATTTCTTTCTCTTTCCCTCTTCCTCTACCTGCTGGGATCGTTCACCGCCGCCGCCGCCGCTGTTCGTGCCGCCGTCAAGACACCACAACCCGGCATCCCCCCTGCTACCCCGAAATTTGGAGTTGCATGACAACAACTCAGTAAAAGGGCTGGTACGCGAGATCCGATCGACAGATCGCGATGAGATTTTGAGGGTAGGTTTCCCCCATCGTCCACCATTCCCAGTTCAAATTTTAGGCCGATCAAAGTCCGTTTAGGCCCTTTCCCAGACACCTGTTGTTCCTTCCCACAATTTGCCTGTGTGCAGATCCTCGGGATAGTCTGTAGTAGCCGATTTTTCCCACCCCTTAAACATTGTCAGAAAATTACAAAAAAATTATGTCCGTCACCGTCACTCTCTCCTCTGTCCATCATAAAAATCCCAAGTCCTAAATCTTTCTTTTGATCCTCGGTCAAAGCCCTTGAACATGCAAATCTCATTTAGCCTTGTCTATTCTGTGTTTCGGGTCAGAAAACTCAGTCAACTTGCAGACGTTTTCATTTCCAATCCAACCGTTGGATGGATTTGAAATTTCTATATGTCGTATAATTTTGAGTCTTCTTTCCAACGGTACCCATTGCGTCTCGATCTGACATTGGATCTGGGCGTACCGGCCAATTTTGTGGAGGCGCACATTTATGCTCCGAGCCAGGCCAGTAAAAGGGGTTGCCGGATAAATCCCAAAGAAATACGCTGGGCAACTTCAGTGACCGCCGCTCCCGGTGGTCGACCAAGGACCCTCCGCCAGCGTCCCGGTGAATCACAATCTTTAGAAGATCCCAGGAGGCCGACGTCCCTTTGGACGCCCGTGTTCGCTGTCCTGCCGGCCAGCAAACCGTAGAACCGGAGCCGCTATCCGCCGTCGCCCGGAACCCGCCGCCTTGCTGCCCGTCAACCCAGGAACGACGCTCCCAGATCGCTATTGTGGCCTTTTACCTCCCTGCATGGAGTGGGCCGTAATTTTCATGCTGTAACTAATTTTTACCATTATACCGGGAGTAACAGACTTGGCCGGGATGTCTTCCCCACACCCCGAGCGTGGAAGTACATTCACCTCTTACTTTGTCTTACTTGCTTAGCTAGTATATGTTCTTACTGCCACTACATGTGAGTTAATTAGTTCCTAGCTTATTAAATCTTAGTCACCACTATGAGTTGTGAGAGCGAAACCCGTCCCGTGACTCATTCCGAGCACGAGAGTGAGCTGACCACCCGAGACTCAAAGTCGGTTTCCCAACCATGCAGATCGTCACGTTTCCCTCACCGGGGATGACTATGAGTTAGCGCTTCTTGTTTGGGACATGATCGCCTCTTCTGGAGCTCGTTAGGTGCCGCGCGTTGTGGTGTTGTTGCTGGTCGCGTCGTCTCTTTAGTCGCGTCATCCTTTAGAGTCCAAGGTCGCAACAAGTCCGAGTCGAGTCTCGTAGTCATCCGGCATCAAATTGGTATCAGAGCCAGTTTGTGTCTAGGGTAGTCGGTCCCAGGTGCTCCATTTAATCTGGTATATTAAAAGGTGTTCCCAGAACGGTAGGCTACGCCTATTGGGAAAGGGGAACACTTGCGTGAGCGCGATCTTCGGATCAAACCTCTGCCTCGTACCAGATATTGTAGTCTAGGTCAACTTCATTTTTTGCATTAGTCCATCCATATAGGTCGTAGTGAGTCACCCCTTAGTCCCTCTAGGTCCTCTCCCATTGCATGCCAACCCATGGAGGTGCCCAGTATCATCGCCGTGACACTATGGGTGAACCCCGAGGTGCTAACCCGGGAGGCCAAACTCTGGATGATGTGGTCGCTCTACTCATGGAGCGCATGGATAGGTTCGAACAAATTAGTAGGGAGAACACCGACCGCTTGGAGAGCCGTCTCAAGAGCATGGAGGACCGTGCCGAGGTCTCTGACCGATCTATCCAAGGTCTGGTTGGGAGGATAAAGAATGTGGAGAGAGTCCCCCCGCCAAGAGCTCCGCGGAGCTGCCCTGGCCCCTCAGGCGCCTGGTGTCCAGCCCGCCCCACTTAGGGCTGAGGAGCGACAGCCACGTGCCCCCGATGTTGAGGACTACGAGTCTGAAAATGATTATGGGGGAAATGGCCGACGCCGTCGTGGTCACCGACCACTGAGGGATGATGAGGATGAGCGGGTCCTCAAGACGGTGTGAGCAGACCCTCCCATTTTTGATGGGTCCTTAGACTCGAAGGTCTATCTTGATTGGGAGGCCGGCATGGACTGATATTTCGAGTGGTTTGAGATGACGGACCACCGAAAAGCCAAGTTCGCTAAAATGAAACTGCTAGGGCAGGCATAAACTTATTAGAGGAACATGGAGAACCTGCTGTTTCACCGTCAGGAGCCCCAGGTAGAGACGTGGGATGAGATGAGGTCTAAACTCAGGAAGAAGTACCTTCCTACCTCCTACCGCCAGCGTCTCATAGACAGATGGCAGAGTCTCACCCACGGAGATTTGTCCATGTCTGATTACATCGCCGAGTTCGATGAATACTTTTTGAGATGTGACGCCACAGAGGAAAGCTCCCTTACTGTTTCCCATTTTCGGCGTGGTCTGCGACCACACCTACAGTATGAGCTTTTCTATCGCAAAGTGGACAAGTTGGAGGACGCGTACCAGGTTGCCCTCGAGATGGAGCAATTTGAGTTGGATTTTACTCCTACTCCGCGCCAGGGGTCCCATATCCGCGTATGTCTGACCCTCGGACCACACCTGGTTCCTACACTCGGTGGCCTGTGGCCCGCCCCCAAAAACCTCCTCGCCAGGACCTTGCTGCTCCTAGGCGCCCCCTCCCTCCGAGGGATCCTCCCCTTCGCCAACAGGCACCCGTCCCTGCCCCTAGACCTACCCAGCCCGCCATACCGACTCGACCACCCCTACTTCCTACACCCCCAATCCGTCCTGTGGACAAGAGTAAGGGGCCGATGGTTGGTGGAACATCCCAGGGCTTCGGGACACAGGGGACTTGCTATAGGTGTGGTGAGGTTGGCCACTATTCGGCCAAGTGTCCCACTCGCGAGTCGCTTGTCATCTCTGATCCCTCTGCCAACGACCCCACACCTGAGCTAGTGCCGATCAGTTACGAGGCTGATCAGGACTTAGTGGAGGAGTTCTTTGATGAACTAATAGAGGGAGAGCCTGTTGATGTCTCAGGTACCCAGCATCAGGGTGATGTACAGCTGGGAGTAGTCAGGTGCATCCTAACCCAACCCCAGGTGAGTGACGACTGGCGTCGTACCACCATCTTCCATACATTTTACAGGCTGGGAGGAAAGGCCTGCAAGGTGATCATAGATAGCGGGAGTTGCATTAACGCTATCTCTATGGGCACTATTAGGCGTCTAGGTTTGACGCCCGTGGATCACCCCGCACCCTATAGAGTTTCTTAGGTGGATTCTACTTCCATCCCGGTCAGACTGCGCTGTCTAGTGCCACTACAGTTCCAGGCTTACCATGATGAGATCTGGTGTGATGTGTTACCTATGGAGGTGGGTAGCATTATCCTAGGTAGGCCTTGGCTTTTCGATCGGGATGCCACCCTTCAAGGTCGGTCGAACACCTGCACATGTGACCACGGTGGTCATAAGATCACCCTCCATCCCACTCAACCGAAGGATCCTTATGTCTGAGGACTAGCCGGTCCCAGCTATTCGGCCCCACCTAGTCAGGGGACAGTCGGACCTTCCACCTCATCCTCGACGTGGGCTACTACCGCTTCGACCGCTCCTAGCACAGGAGGCCTCCTACCCTGGAGGTTAATGATGATTAGCCCGCGAGAGATGGAGCAAGAGGTGACCGGGGGTAGCCCTATCCTTGCCGTTGTTGTCTGAGGAGTGGAGGATGTCGCTCCTGGGTCTGATGATGAGCACCCGCCAGAGATAGCTGCCATCCTACGAGAGTTTTCTGATGTCTTCCCGGAGGACCCCCCTGAAGGCCTTCCGCCTATGAGGGATATCCAGCACGAGATCGACCTTGTCCCGGGCTCATCCTTGCCCAACCTTCCCCACTATAGGATGAGTCCCGCGGACCATGCCGAACTTCAAAGGCAGGTCGAGGAATTGAGGAGTCGGGGATCCCTTAGGGACAACAAGAGCTCTTGCGTTGTTCCCGCATTATTAGCCCCGAAGAAGGATGGCACATGGAGGATGTGCGTTGATAGCCGTGCGATCAACAAGATCATAGTGAAGTATCGCTTTCCCATTCCCCGATTGGATGACTTGTTAGATATGATGTCGGGAGCCACTATCTTTTCAAAGATAGATCTTCTTAGTGACTATCACCAGGTACGGATCAGGCCTGGGGATGAATGAAAGACGGCATTCAAGACCAAGGATGGTCTTTATGAGTGGTTGGTTATGCCCCTCGGGCTGTCTAACGCCCCTAGTACCTTCATGTGATTGATGACCCAAGTTTTACGCCCTATGATAGGGGTCTTCTTGGTCGTCTACTTTGATGACATTCTTATCTATAGTGGCACTAGGGAGGACCACTTAGACCACCTTAGGCAGGTCTGTGTCGTTTTGAGGCGAGAGAGCTTATTCGCCAACCCGAAGAAGTGTGCCTTCATGACTGATCAGATTACCTTCCTCAGGTTCATTGTGTCTAAAGATGGAGTCTCCGCTGATCCGGAGAAGATTAGGGCCATCAGGGAGTGGCCCGAGCCCCGCACCCTCCACGATGTCCAGAGCTTCCATGGCTTAGCGACGTTCTATCACCACTTCATTCGTGGCTTCAGTTCTATCACTGCCCCGATCACTGATTGCATAAAGAAGGGGGCATTCGTATAGACTAAGGCTGCAGCCATAGCCTTTCAGGACATCAAGGAGCGTATGACCCAGGCACCTGTCCTTGCATTACCAGATTTTTCTAAGGTGTTTGAGGTCACATGTGACGCTTCTGGAGTGGGTATTGGTGGCGTGTTGAGCCAGGAGTCCCACCCCATTGCATTCTTTAGCGAGAAGCTTAATGATGCCAAACTGCGTTACCCCACTTATGATAAAGAATTTTACGAAGTTGTCCAGGCATTGCGGTATTGGAGGCACTATCTGTTGCACCAGGAGTTTGTCCTCTTCTCTGATCATGAGGCCTTACGATTCCTCCATACCTAGAAGAAGCTGAACGCTCACCACAGTCGTTTGATGGAGTATCTCCAGGAGTACACTCTCGTGCTCAAGCACAAGGCAGGGGTGGAGAACAAGGTAGCCGATGTATTAAGTCGGTGGATGATGCTGTTGACCACCATGAGTGTAGAGGTGGTAGGTTTAGAGAGGCTGAAAGATGCTTATGTTGATTGTACAGAGTTCTGTCCGATCTATGCAGCCCTTCAGGCCGGTCCCTCCCGTGATTATAGCGAGTTTATGCTACAGAAGGGTCACCTATTCCAGGGTGACAAGTTGTTCATCCCACGGACTTCTGTTCGTGACTTCCTCACGTGGGAGATGCACGCGGGAGGTCTTGCTGGCCACTTCGACCGGAATAAGACCATATAGTTGGATGAGCATAGATTCTATTGGCCTAGCTTGAAGAGGGGTGTCGCTCGCATCGTGGCCCAGTGCCGCACTTGCGCTATGGCCAAGCAAAGGAAGTAGAATACCGGCCTCTATACTCCCCTCCCCGTCTCGGATAGTCCATGGCAGGACATTAGCATGGACTTTGTGTTGGGATTGCCCCGCACCCTCCGAAGGCACGACTCCATCTTTGTGGTTGTAGACAGGTTCTCAAAGATGGCATTGTTCATTCCGTGCTCCAAAACGTCGGATTCCTTTAGAGTTGCCGGTCTGTTCTTTTCACACTGCATCTCCAGGTTCAGACTCCCGCGCACTATAGTGTCTGATAGGGATGTGCGCTTCACTAGTTACTTTTGGAAGACCCTATGGCACATGATGGGCACCCAATTGAAATTCTCCACAGCTTATCACCCCCAGACCGATGGTCAGACTGAGGTTGTCAATAGGAGTTTGGGGGATCTTCTTAGGTGTCTGGTCCGAGATCGAGTCAGGGGTTGGGATTTGGTCTTACCCTTAGCAGAGTTTGCCTATAACGATTCGGTCAATAGGTCTACAGGTATGAGCCCCTTCAAGATTGTCACTGGCCGTAGACCTAGTCCCATCTCCCATCCAGTCCCGCGTGTCCGAGTCAGCCGAGTCTTTTGCCGATCATATTAGACAGATGCATGAGAATATCCGTTGTCACATTAAGTCCAGCAACGCATGATATAAAGAATTGGCTGACACCCATAGGCACAACCGTGAGTTTCAGGAGGGCGATTATGTCATGATCAGGATCAGACCTGAACGGTTTCCCTCAGGAGCCATGAAGAAGTTACATGCTCGTGGTGCTAGTCCCTTTCGGGTAGTGAGGCGAGTCGGATCAAATGCATATGTTGTAGACTTGCCAGAGGATTACGGGATCAACTCCACTTTTAATGTCTCGGATCTCGTCGCTTACAGGGACCCAACGGTGATACCCAATGAGCCCTTTGAGCCGTCTCCACCCATTGTGAGTGACACCACCCTAGAGTATCCACCTCCAGCCTTGTTACCTCAGCAGCGAGAGCAGATAGAATGTATACTAGACGAACAGGTGACGACTACTCGAGACGGAGTGTACCAGCGCTATTTGGTGCGTTGGAGGGGACGGCCCACGTCCGAGGACACTTGGATCACCCGGGACGAGCTACAGAGGTTAGATTCAGATCTGCTGGACCGATACCAGAGCGACCCGGATCTTTACTCGACGGGGTCGAGCTTCTCCCACCCAGGGAGAATTGGTGAGGACACCAGAGCACGAGTACGGCTCGACTTAGCGAGCCGTTGGTACCGGACCCGCAGCACGACTCGGTCGACACCGACCTCTTTGTGGCTGGGGGATAGTCTGGAGTCGCCACCGGAGCTTTGATACTTTAGTACGTATTTTTATATGTATTCATATTTTATACGTATTTGGTCGTATTTGGTATGTATTTAGCATGTATTTGGTGTGTATTTAGTTTGTATTATCTTGGATTTTTATATTGGGTCAATGGTAGAATAATTGACCATGTATTTATAATTTTGATTTTTTTTGGTCCAAGGGGGGATTAATATGGTCCAAGGGGATTATTTAAATGCAAGCCCCTTATGTTGACATTAAGGGACGGGCGCACCCTCTTTTGTCCCCTTATCAGATATTTTTTTTATGCTAGTTTAATCTCCCATCCCCATTATACCCCCTTGACCAAGGGTAACCTAGGTCATTTGACTAGGTCTAGGGTTTGAATATATAATGTCTCTTGTGTCATTTGATCAATTTTAATGAAGAAATTTATGTGATAGTGGATTTGGGCGCATCCCCCTCTCTCCCCTCTTATTCTTGGTGTTCTTCCTCTTTTTCCTCCAATCTTCTTCAGATCTAGTTCTAAATCCACCAGATTTCTTAAATTTCTTTCTCTTTCCCTCTTCCTCTACCTGCTGGGATCGTTCACCGCCGCCGCCGCCGTCAAGCCACCACAACCCGGCATCCCCCTGCTGCCCCGAAATTCGGAGTTGTAGGACAAGAGCTCGGTAAAAGGGCTGGTACGCGAGATCCGATCGTCGGATCGCGATGAGATTTTGAGGGTAGGTTTCCCCCATCGTCCACCATTTCCAGTTCAAATTTTAGGCCGATCAGAGTCCGTTTAGGCCCTTTCCCAGCCACTTGTTGTTCCTTCCCACAATCTGCTTGTGTGCAGATCCACGGGATAGTCTGTAGTAGCCGATTTTTCCCACTCCCTAAACGTTGTCAGAAAATTACAAAAAAATATGTGCGTCACCCTCACCCTCTCCTCTATCCACCATAAAAATCCTAGGTACTAAATCATTTTTTTAATCCTCAGTCAAAGCCTTTGAACAGGCAGATCCCGTTCCGCCCTATCTGTTCTGTGTTTCAAGTCAGAGAACTCAGTCAACTTGCAGACGTTTTAATTTCCAATCCAGCTGTTGGATGGATTTGAAATTTTAGCACATTGTAGGATTTTAAGTCCTCTTTCCAACGGTACCCATTGCGTCTCGATCCGACATCGGATCTGAGCGTACCGGCCAATTTTGTGGAGACGCGCATTTTTGCTCCGAGCCAGGCCCGCAAAAGGGGTTGCCGGATAAATCCCAAAGAAATACGCCGGGGCAACTTCAGCGACCGTCGCTCCCGAGGGTCGACCAGGGACCCTCCGCCAGCGTCCTGGTGAACAGCCGCCTTTAGAAGATCCCAGGAGGCCGACGTCCCTTTGGACGCCAGTGTTCATTGTCCTGCCGGCCAACAAACCGCAGAACCGGAGCCGCTGTCTGCCGCCGCCCGGAACCCGCTACCTTGCTGCCCGTCAACCCAGGAACGACACTCCCGGATCCCTGTTGTGGCCTTTTACCTCCCTGCGTGGAGTGGGCCATAATTTTCATGCTGTAACGAATTTTTACCATTGTACCGGGAGTAACAGACTTGGCCGGGACGTCTTCCCCACGTCCCGAGCGTGGAGGTACATTCGCCTATTACTTTGTCTTACTTGCTTAGCTAGTATATGTTCTTAATGCCGCTGCATGTGAGTTAATTATTTCCTAGCTTGTTAAATCTTAGTCACCGCTGTGAGTTGTGAGAGCGAAACCCGTCCCGTGACTCATTCCGAGTAGGAGAGTGAGCTGACCACCCGAGGCTCAAAGCCAGTTTCTCAACCATGCAGATCATCACGTTTCCCTCGCCAGGGACGACTGTGAGTTAGCGCTTCTTGTTTGGGGCATGATCGCCTCTTCTGGAGCTCGTTAGGTGCCGCACGTCGCAGTGTTGTTGCTGGTCGCGTCGTCCTTTAGAGTCCAAGGTCGCAACAAGTTCGAGTCGAGTCTCGTAGTCGTCCCGCATCCGTTTGGCCTAGGGTTGAGGGATTAGATCGATTTAGGAGTCCTTATTGGGGTTAGAATTGATCCTTAAGAGTCATAGACAAGTTCCCAGGCTAGATCTCCTCGATCCCTGGCGATTTGGGATGATAAAAATCCAGATTTCCTAGGATTTATCTCCTACCGTTTACAGAACCAAATAGCGGTCTTCTATGGACTGCCACTAGCAGGTAGCGTTTGCACGACTGACCGCGTCTTGCTTTGGGCATTGAAAATTTAAATTTGTGTCTAATTCCTCTCTTAATTATCCCTATTTATCTAGTTATAATAGGGAAATTAACCTAATACGTCTCTAGGGCTGGGCTTGGGTCTAAAAGTCTTAGAATTTGGTCTATGAGCCCATTTTAAATGGTCTTAATGGTCTACAAGTAATTGGGCCTTTAATAAATGTTAAATAACCCATTAAATCAATAGTTAGCTTATTTTAAGCTTAATTAATTCTATTTAATTCTTGAAAAATCCACATAAATTTTCGGGGTGCTATAGTTGCACAAGGCTACTATAACACCCTCAAATATAGGCTTAATGGGGAGTAGTACTAGGATAGGTGACATCTCGAGAAGTTCTTCATTCTGGAGTCGATCACTATTAGAAAGGGACAAAATGGTGAGGTCGATAGGCCAATGCGGACAATACCTCGACGGTATAGAGTACGGGGCGTGACAAAATGGTATCAGAGCTATACCCCAGCCGGAAGTGTGAGAACTAAGTGCCATGCAGGGTAAAGTGCTACGCTATGGAAGCCACCTCTTGAACCCGTAATGGGACAAAGTGATACACAGCGGTAGCCACCTCTTGAGCCTGTAGGGGCCACCTCTAGAGTCCTACTTGCTTGGGGATTTGATTGTGTGCTATATGTGCCCAGCAACGAGGACGTCGCCTGTCATGCCCCGAGCGCGGAAGGAACTCGGAGATGCGTGATAAGTTTTTATCAATCATGTCAATCAGAGCGTAAGTGTATTCGACATACAAAGATAGAGCGCACACAAATAATGATAACCAAGTCCTTTATTAATCATAAACCTTCAAGTATTCATATTACAACTCACCACGAAAGTACTAGGACTAATGAAAATAAAAGTATAATGGATGACTCAAGAAAATAGAAAAGACAGGACTAGATAACGCTTGACGGTTGGAATGGCTCTAAACTCTTCACTCTTGTCCATCTCCATCCGAATGAGTCTCGTCATCAGAATTACCTGAAAAATCGGGGAAAACACTAGGTGAGCGAACGCTCAGTAAGAATTATATCTCAAGTGCTAGCTTGCTTTAAGTAAATTACATGTTACGTGAATGCAAGTATGGCTATGCATGTTCGCGTGAAACGACATTAGAGAGAGAGTGTATAGCAAAGGACACTAGCATGGACTAGCAAGAATTTCCAAGATTTCATGTAATTATATCCAGATAAGCGAGCAAGTATTTTTCACAAGTCGTTTCAAGAATTGGCTATCATGTTATCAAGCAAGCAAGTAAATACCCTTCTGGGCCACACATGTCATGTGACGTCAAGTCAAGTTCAAGTATAAGAGTTTGTGGAATGCCATTTAACTAGAACGACGAGTACTTCGGTGCAATGCCACACCGTGATCAATATTAGCTCCCATGGGCACAAGTACTTTCGGGTGCTCCTCCCAGGACCAAATTGGGCCCTTTTATGCGCCAGCATTGAATCATGTATTTCGACATCCACTTTAGTTATAGTCAATATAGAATTTCAATGGAATGAACCTTTGTAGGAATATAAGGTAGATCTTGTGGAATAGAATCACAATGATAGAAATTACATGTAAGCACATACTACAGTCGAGTCGGTACAATCGCGATACTCATAGAAACTGGGTGGATTTGGCTCCCTAGTGGGTGCCATGACATTAAGAATAAGCGTCCATATGTACAGGGGTGCTTGTTCTTTGAACATGATAAAGCAGAAGAATTTGTATCTCTATAAGGACACACAATCCAAGATAGATAGCAATGGTATGGTTTCCCCATTCCATTAGTTCCAGAATTATTCTCACGACGACTAGATAGCGTGCCATGAGGGCCGGGTTACCATGTTTCTCTAGAGTGACATGGCAATCAAAAAGTGTCATAGGTTTTTGTGGTACAACTTGCTCAATCGGCCTTGAGGGAATCCAAGGCTACGAGGAGTCTTATGGAGGTTCCAATGACTAACTTGCCAGTCCGAAGGAACGGAATGTCCAACGGAGGGCTCGTATGTCACCAAGAGTTGAGGGGTAATCGATAAAACATCGTGAAACGTGGGACTTCACTCACGGAATGGAATATAGTGCCTATATACATAACCCACTGTCAAGGGTTACAGAAAACATTCAGAAATCAGAAACTCAGGTAAATGGCGCCTGAGATCAAGTCTTCATTTTATGAATTAGCGCCCTGGGCGGGGTCGCTAGTTCAATATATAACGACTGTTCATTCAGTCTTTGTATCTAGATTCTAAATATATTAAGATCTATATAATTCTCAAATTCTAGAAATTATGTAAATGGCGCCCTGACTTAAGTCTTCAATTCAATAAGTAGCGCCCTACTCAGGGGCGCCATTTTTCAAAATAATGGCAAGATGCATGTCGTGATTTTCAATATCAGTGTAATTTGGTCATGAACAGTAGCACTTTTTTAATAAAAATAATTTTACAGGAACAAGTACATGGACAGGTAGAGAAAAATAGCAGGAATCTAGCACTATACTCATGCATTAGATTAGACGTCATGGTTCACAGTTATTAAATTTTGAACATGTGTATTTATTAATTAACCAACTAACTGACGACTGTTTGCACGGTCGTTATATCAAATAGCGCCCTAGGGGGAGGCACCTTTTACTGAAACTTCCAGAAACATTACAAAACCTACTGAGAACATTCTATCAGACCTATATGCATGCTCATGATCTCATAGCTATTAGATTGGGCTTGTACTTGAGAACACCTACCTTGATTGGTAATTTGGATGATGGAAACGTGAAGGGATTGAAGGATCAGCAATAAGAATAACCACAATACGATACTCTGTTTACAACAGAGAAACTAGAAGCAACGACAGCAGGACGATGATAATATCAGAAGGAGTAGTAACAGCAGGTTGTTTCCTCTGGCTTCTAGCTATAGAAGAACAGCAACTAGGAAGAGATGATGCAGCTTCAACGGAAGTAGATGGAGAAGAAACTCTTCTCAGCAACCCACTGGCAGAAGAAGCAAGAACTCTAACATCAGCAGCAGCCACGAGCCTTCTCCAGGAAGAAGCAGAGAAAGAGAATAGGATCTCTCCCCCATGTACAGTCGGAGAAGAAGGAACTAATAAGCTTCAAGAGAACGAAGAGTAGCAGGACGTCTTCAAAAAAATAGAGTCAACAGAGGGTTCGATGGAGGGGGTTTGATATTTATAGAGAAGGGATTCGATCATGGGTTAGAGTTTGATTAGGTTTAAAACTTCCCACGTAAGACTCCTATTAGAAGCAAGGTTTTCCCTACGTATTAATCCTTCCAGATCAATACTTTCCTGATCAGCCACTGCTTCCTAGTTTGAACAAGACACTGCAACGGGTTTTCGTTCTCATCCTGCAGGGAAATAGTGCCCAAGATAGGGGCGCCCTTCAGGTAATTGGCGCCCCCATGAGGGGTCTTCAATTCACCAATTGGCACCCCCTTGAGGGGTCTTCAATTAATGAAATGGCGCCTTAAGAGGGGGCGCTATTCATCTTTGGTCCATTTGTTATATGGTTTAAGTGTAAGGCCCATTTGGTATAAATATATATATATATAAATGGTTTTAAGTATATATGAGTTGGGCCTTGAACATTGGTTTAGTTTTTAATCTATTTAGAATTTCATTCCTTCAATTTACCAGGGTTGCTACATCGTCTATATAAAAGGGGTAGATTGTAACACCCTCAAACATAGCTAAGTTGTACTCTATATCACCGAGACGTCTTTTGAAGTATCGGCTTAGTTCTTGTTAAGAACTCTGAAGTTAAGAGTGTTTAATGGGGAGTAGTATTGGGATGTGTGACCTCTCGGGAAGTCCTCCATTCTGGAGCCGATCACTATTAGAAAGTGATAAAACTGTGAGGTCGGTAGGTCAAAGCGGACAATACCTCGACGGTATAGAGTACGGGGCGTGACATCTACTCTCAAGAGGAAGGAATAAATTATGACGAGATATTTGCACCGGTCGCAAGATTAGAAGCTATCAGAATTCTTCTAGCTTATGCGGCTACACATGGTTTAAGATTTTACCAGATGGATGTAAAGAGTGCATTTCTAAATGGGTATATCAAAGAAAAAGTTTATGTCAAAAAATCACCTGGATTTGAGGATCTAAATAATTGTGATCATGTCTACAGACTACATAAGGCTCCTTATGGACTAAAACAAGCACCATGAGCCTAGTACGAACGGCTAAACTCATTCCTGGTAAAACATAAATTCAAAAGATGTAAAGTAGTTACAACTCTATTTATCTTAAATAATCATCTAGGAACTCTAATTGTTCAAATATATGTTGATGATATTATTTTTGGAGCAACTAACAACAAAATGTGCAAGAATTTTGAAAAGTTAATGCAGGGAGAATTTGAGATGAGTATGATGGGAGAGCTCAGTTATTTCCTAGGTCTGCAAATTAACCAAATGAATGAAAGAATATCTATAAGTCAGACCAAGTACTACAATGACATACTAAGAAAATACAACCTTGATAAAGCAAAACCATTGTCTACACCGATGAGTTCTTCGACCAAGATAGAAAGTGATGAATCAGATAAACCTACAGATCAAAAGTCTTATATAGCTATGATCGGTTCCCTCTTATACCTCACTGCTACTAGACCTGATATCTTATTCAGTGTATGTATGCGTGCTAGAAATCAAGCTAATCCGAAAGAATCACACTTAATATATGTTAAAAGAAATTTTAGATATTTATTTGGTACTACTAATATGAGTTTGTGGTATCCAAGATCTTGCACACCCGAGTTAATATGATATTCAAATGTTGATTACGCTGGCTGCAAATCAGATAGAAAGAGCACCAGTGGTACATGTCAATTCTTTTCAGGTTGCCTAATATCTTAGTCATCCATAAAGTAGCACTCTGTAGCTTTGTCAACTGTAGAAGTAGAATATATTGCAGTAGGAAACTGTTGCACACAATTACTATGGATTAAAGCTAAATCAAATTCTAATGATGTGTAATAATATGAGTGCTATCAATCTGACCAAAAACCCAATACAACATTCCAGAACAATGCACATCGAGGTACGTCATCATTTCATAAGAGTGCATGTAGCAAATAATGACATTTCATTTAATTTTGTTGATACCTTGCATCAATTAGCTGACATTTCACCAAGTCTCTTCCTAAAGAATGCTTCACCATAATTCGAAGAGAGTTGGGAATGTGCGCTTTGGAAAAATAAATGCTCAAAAAATTGGATGCAAAACATAAAATTGATGATAAATTGATGATATCAAAATAAGAAGTACACAAACACTTGTTCGACTATCTCTTCTATTCCATCTCTCCAGAAAGATAGTCGATTGATGATTTTATCAACTATTTTTATAAGAGATAGATAAGTACAACTATCTCATAGAGCCGCTCTTCAGAAGCATCGACTATCTCTTAGATAAAGCACAACTGCCCATAAATCTTTTGGCTATCCTATAGCAACAACAACTATCCTTTTAAGATCTTTTTAATTATCGACAAATCAACTATCCTCTACTTTATCACTAGTCACTATCGATTACGTCAGTATTCCACTTAGCGACTCAAAATTTCAAGGGTCACATCTCCCGAAACCTAAACGCCACCATCTTTTTAAGCTGACTATCTCAACCCATCATCTTCATCTTCGAATCTAAAACTCCCGCGCAAGGCTCGTCTCTTGCTAAAGGTCTCGCAATGTCCTCTCCGGCGACCTGCTTACAAAATCTTTGTCAGGTTCCTTCTTCGATTCTTCTCAATTTGGTCCATACATATCCTTTTCCTCTCACAATCTCTCAAACAAACCTCTTGATATCCCAGAATCCTAGCACCATGGCAGGCATTGCTACCGACGCCCAGTACATCGCGACCAGTGCTGACAGAGCACTGTTCCTAAGTATGAGCTCTGCAATGATCAGTGGAGGATACATTGATTTTGATGAAATGGAATGATACGGTCTAAGCCTAAGGCAAGATTTTTTGGCAATGAAGCTTCTAAAGTTCTGTTCACTTCGAGAAGAAATCCTAGAAGATGCTGGCAGGGTATTCTATTTTAATATGAAGGTGGAAGGCAACAAGTTGGTTACCAATGTTAAGAACACAAGGATAGAGGTAACTACCGAACTCCTAGCCAACTTACTGGAGTGCTCAGCAACAAGAGTTAATCTACTCAACAGAGAGTCTATGGCCGTAAAGGGGTCAAGAATCTGTGGCAACAATTTCATGCCAGGCGCCAAGAAAAATCTAGACATTACGTTGATGGATGCTAAAGCAAGGATGATTCATCTCATCATCACTTACATCATTACTCCATGACATAGGAGTCATTCTCTGTGCACTGTCGAAGATTCCAATCTTCTTTACTTCCTTCTAGAAAAATGGGACATAAATATGGCCTCTATCATCTTTGATATCATGGCTGAAGGGGCAGATGAAGCCAGAAAAATTGCTAAGGAGGGCAGTAAGAAGAAATTCTTTTGGTTGCCCTATGGACCACTCGTTATCAGAATCATTCGACATTTTCAAATAAATATCAATGATGAGAAGTGGAGCTCATGCACTCCTCTTTGCATTTCATCACTACAAAGGAGTGGGTTCACCTACCTGAATGGGAAATGGGTCAGAAAAGGAGAATCTGACTCTAGAAAATGCCAACTCAAGGAGCAAGTATGTACCTCCTCTCCACCCACAACCATCAATGTATCGGTTCCAGAAGAAGCAACACCAATCTAGACATAGTCCAGTTTGGAGCCAGTCCAAGTCAGGGAACTCCACGTCAAGGCCAGTCTTGACCATGAAAATGTTGAAGAGCACCCTTCTCATGCCGAATTAGAAATCACCTTGGAGTGGATTGATGCATCTCTTTATGACATTGCTATGAGTTCACATATTGAGGGGTAGCCCTCTAACAAACAAGATGCTCACACTAAGGGGGGGCATCCCCATGAACAAGGAACACCAAATGACTGGGAGATAGCTAGAGCTCAAGTATCTCCCTCGTGGATTCATGTTGAAGTCCACCCCAGCTCTTACACATCACCCTCCACTTCTGAAGAGATCCAAGTTCTCCGTAAAGATGTCAACCACATCAAACAAACTCTCCAAAGTTTTTGGGAACATATGAATGAAATGGCTGACGGCATTGAGAGAACAGTTATTGAGTCCCACAATGACATTGAACAAAAACTAGTTACGACTCACTATGATATGTCTGCAAACTATGAAGCCAACCACTGTGCATCCAAAGAACTTGAAAGCCAAATGCTTGTTGCACTAAGAAATATAAGTGAGTCACTCAAGGCTTAGAATGAAGATTTCATCAGAGTGAAGAATAAACTTCTCTTTTTTTCTGGCTCACAACAAGTCACAATTAACTAGCTCAGAAACACCACAAGTTCTACAGAAGCGCAGCTGGGTAACTTCAGACAGAGGATTGATGAGCAGTTGCACCGCCAACACCAAGAGATCACTGCGGTCAAGACCACTGCTAAAACCAACCAAAATCTTTTCATTGTCCTTCTGGCCCAAATTCAGTCTCTCACTGCTAACTTACACAAGACACCACCTCCTCCTATAGGTATTCCTCCTCCAAAAATTCCATCACCAAACTTCTCTCCCTCTCCCTTACCTTCTCCTCACCATACATCAGAACCATCCACCTCTGCTCAACATCTAGTTTCTCTACCTCCTTCTTCACAGGTAACTCTTCTGGACCAAGCTGGTCCTTCTACCTCCACTCCTCGAACGGTTGCTCTCCTTCCGTCTCCACCAGACCAAGCTGGTCCCTCCTCCACTATACGAGTCAAGTCACCTACCTCTCCTGTTTCTACTCCACCTCCTGACTCCTCCACTGCAATAGTTCTCTATCACACTCCGCCTACACATACACACCCTCAAACCTCCTCTTCACCACCTAGAAAAACTCATCGCGTTTCCTCCTTATACAGGGATGCTCAGCTGGATGAAGAACCATCACCTCTTCCTTCTTCTTCCCTTTCTAAATCTTCCTCTCACATCACACCATCCAATATACACCTCCTCCTCTCACTCGCTATATGATTGATGCTTCTCACTATAAGCCTTCCACCTAGTTTTCTACTTCCATCTATTAAGAGTTTGATGCCAGGTATTCTTTTGAACTCGTCTCCCCTCCTTTGGGTGACGACCAGAAGTTCCCACTGTTTCAAACACAATTTGTGATAGATGAACTTCACAAAGCCTTGTTCATTCAAATGCTCCGCATAACATTGCACTCTTTCTCCAGAAACAGAGCACCCTAGGATATAATTCTGTTCTTCTGAAGTTTGTTTGAGAAAAACACACCACCCCAGATACCCTTGCCCAGATTAGATTTCACTGCTATTCACATTCCCTTTCCAAATGGCATCAAGATTCTCTAGATGCACCCCACTATCATTAAGAAATGGCTGAACGAGTGCCCCAGAACCAACCCTTGGTCCACTTTGTAGACTGGTGTCTTCAGCTCACCTACCTAAAATTTGTCGTTATTGTTGAACGAGCTCCTAAATTCCTTGAGCTCTATGTTCAAATCTATCAAGAAAGAGAGCAGCAAGGCCTATCCATTCTCACATGTGATGCCTTTCTTGATTGAGAAAAATTTTATGAATATGAACTTCAGAAGATCAGTGCTCTACCACCTCCTTTAATAGAACCTCTTGATGAACCTCCAATAGTCTCCTTACCTCTAGCTACTGAACCATCTCACCCTTCCCCCTCTGCCAGTGCTCCTGTCAGGCAGTATACTAGAAAGCGGAAGAACAACTAATGTCTCTATACTTTTAGACCCTCCTTTTGTATCTACAGTTCATCAAACATCTCTGTTCAACTTATGACTTGTTATTATGTTCCTTTTGGTTTCTGACAAAAAGGGGGAGAAAGCTATCTGAGATATATGGAACAAGACTTTATGTTTCAATTGTTAGAAGCTATGATTGAATATGTTTTCATGATTGCAAATTTTCATGATTGCAAGTTTTCATGATTGCAATTTCTCTCTCTCTCTCTCAAAAAAATACTTGATACAGTATATACAGGAAAACTTCTTGTTGCATCATCTCACATTAGTTTTGTCATCACCAAAAAGGGGGAGATTGTTAGACTAACATCTCCATAAAATAAGCAGTCCTTGAAAATACAATTGATTTTGGTGATAACAAAACAGATTGAACTGATCAAGAAGTGCAAAACAAATAACTTAGATAACAAAACAAATAGAATGATATAGCGAAGTTCACATAGTTGATACATTCGACTATCTAAGAACCTAGATGACCGCTAAAGAGAGAAGTCACATAGTCGATACAATTGACTATCTGAGAACCTAGTCGATCGCTAAAGAAAGAAGTCACATAGTCGGTACATTCGACTATCTGAGAACCTAGTCGATCGCTAAAGAGGAAAGTCACATACTCAATACATTCAACTATCTAAAAGTCTAAATGATTTCTGAAGAGAAAGTTACATAGTTGATACATTCAACTATCTGATAGGTTAATTGATCGTTAACAAAAATTTACATATTCGATACATTCGACTATCTGGAAACTTAAACACACATAATCAATGAATCATTCAAACAACTAGTCGACTATCTCAAAACCTATCTTACACCATCAGTTAGCTTAGTCGATAGACCAATCGACTATCTAAACACTATATTTGACTAAGTTACACAGTCGATGCCTCACAGATGAACTAGTCCCAAAGCACATAGTCGCACGCACACACATCAACTGTCTCAAACATTACCATTGACTATCTCAACAACATTTGAGTTTTTAAATATATCAAGCAATTGATGAATACGTATACACATTTATTAAAGAACATGCAAACACTTCTTTACATTTATTATGGGTCATGCAAGGTTTCTCTTCTCGTATCACGTCCTTCTGTTAACGTAAGAAAGGTCAAGTTTTTCTTACGCTATTTCAGGAAAAGAAGGATGACAAATCAGAGACCGAACAACCACGTTTCAAAGCCACAAATAAAGAAAGAAATATATCATATTTATTCCACTAAGAAATGATCTTCTGTAGCAAGTTCAAACAGGAAAACAAACATACCCTGGAGAGACATTCTAACTATAAAATATCACAACAGATGCAAATCTTTCTATAGACTGACTGACCAGTAAGGACTGTTATGCCCCAGGTGCTTTTGATAATGACAAAACTTTATATCTGTGAATCGATTATGAATTGTGTGAGATTATAGTTCGATGAGCCTCATTCAACAATAGCTTCATTGATAAATCATGTTACTGTCTAACCCCTCTCTAAGTTCTAATCAGGTTCAAAGAAGTCCAAAATGTCAAAGATATCAATCTAAGGTATGTTGGACTTATGAGATTGAAACACATGCCTAATTGAGTCAAATTATGTGCTTTACAGGTGACCCGGTCGACCTGGGTGTAGAGCCAGTCGACTTGGATAGAGCAAGGCAATATTAGTCAGCTGAGCTCCAACTCAGTCGACAGATGTGAAGAAAAGTCCACAGACTTAGTGTTTAAGTCGACAGACCAGGGGCTTTTGACTTGTTGAAATCAAGGTGCAAGGGCTGGCCAGTTGATCGATAGAAAAAGTTAATATCATTCGACTAAGTCGCAACTCTGTCGACAGATATGAAGTTCAGTCGACAGATGTGAAGCAGAGTCGACAGATATCTTTAGGGTTGCTCAATCCTACTTAAAGGATATCAGTGCAAGGAAAAACTCAGTCGACTTGGTCTTCATCAAGTCGATAGACATCTTCAGAGTTGTTTAGCTGGACTGAAAGGATGAGGAAACATTGAGTCGACCTACCAGGCAACTGGGTCGACTGATATCATCTGATCTCGCAGCACTAAGTCGACAGACCATACATTCAAGGTTCACAGGAACTGACAAGCTCAAGTCGACAGATCTAAAATTCACGTCGACTGAACTAATCGCTCAGTCGACTGACCAGAGCCCAACCATACTAGCACGTGGGTTTTTAGCAAGCTACCACCAGTCACATGACCTCTCTCTCCAATCATTGCACGTGATCCAAGGATCATTATACCTCGTGTCCAGAACCATCCAAGGATAGAGAGTTGACCTATATGGTTAAACAAAGGTGGATGGTCGAGGTATAGAAGCCTTATCGCGTCTGTCATGTGAGTTTTGCGTGAGCATCTTTCAAAGGCCAATCAGTGGCTATTGGATTCAATACCTCGTACCTCGATTCTGAAGACTTCTAAGGGTCTGAACAACCCAGATTACATCTCCCAAGATGAAGAGCTCATATTCAGCCTTCTTTCTATAAATAGGTCACGATTACCATCTGAAAAAGATGGCAAGCACAATTCAAGGTAGAGTGGCATTACGAGAAGAGGATAGTTTAGCTCGTCCTAGAGAAAAAGGAAGGAAGAAGAAAGGAAGAGTGAGTGAGAAATGAGATCAATGATAAAGCCGCAGGGAAAGTAGTGAGCATCCTCCATCGAAGGTATACTAGAGAAAAGAGCGTGACAAGAAAAGAAGGAGAGGGAAGATCCATTCGAGGTCTTAGTGAGCCATTGTAGGAGAGATTAAGAGACCATCGAGAAGGAGAGAGAGAAGTAGCCGAGGAAGGAAAGAAAGGAGGAGAGCTTGTTCAAGAAGAAATTGGCTATATTTACAGCTACAATTTTATCGTATTTCTGAGTTTTCTACTTGATATTCCGATACTCTATTTTTTCTGTGTGTGTGACTGTGCGTTGTTCGCACAGACTCAGTTCATCTGAGCACATTTGTGTGTGTGTGCAGGTGCTAGCCTACGTGTGTGGTTGGGGAGCTTGTTCCCCGTGTGTGTACAGGTGCTAGCCTGCGTGTATTATTGGGGGTTGTACCCCGTGTGTTCAAGTGTTTGCCTGTGTGTGTGGTGGAGCATGGCTCCGTGTGTACTATCTTGTAGGGTGTTTACAAGATAGTGGAAGCCTCACCGGGTTTGGTGAGGGGTGGACGTAGGCGGACGAGAGTGTCCAGCCGAACCACCTAAAAATCCTTTGTCTCTTGTGGTCTACCTGTTTGTCAATTTGAATGCTATTCTAATATGTGTGTGAGCGGTGAGTGTGAGTGAATTTCCAAATTCTTGATATTCAATTTGCTATATTAATTACAATATCAATCTCACCTTCAGGAGCATTCACGCTTAATTAATGGTTAAGATTCAACTTGATAGATCAATTTATATTCCCATCATATCTAATTGTGTCTAATTGCTGAACTTACTTCTAATCTTTAATTTGGTCTGAGTATTCACATTAATTAGGCAATTTTAGTAGGCCAATCAATTCACCCCCCTCTTGATTGTCGTTGCACCTAGGCCAACAATTAGGATCAGAGCCTCGACTCTATTTGTCTTGAGGTCTTGCGACCTATAGAGTGATCCCAGTCAACAGCAAACTTGAGCATCATGGCAGATAGTTGTTTGATTTCGCTTCCTCCTCATTGTAATGGTCATAATTTCACTTCTTGGATAAATAAAATGTGTGCCTATCTTGGATTTTATGAACCTAAAATTTTGAAAGTTATCTGTGAAGGTCCTATAAACTCGCTGCAAAAGAAACCAAATGGAATGATAAGCACATCAAGAAAAATGCTATGAATCTTAGAGCATTAAATATTCTTAAGGATAGCATAGAATCTGATATATTTTCATGAATTTCCTCTTGATGGTCAACTATAGACTTATGGGATAAGTTGGCATCTATGTATGAAGCAAATGCAGAAGCTTTGCGAGTTGGTCCATGCTTAGTGGCTCATGGCAAAATCCACACAAATGAGGTAACATCTGATTCTGAAGAACTAACTCTTGAAGAATGGATTGTCTCTTATGATGCATTGACGAAAAAGTATAAGAAAGTCAAATATGAAAATAAAACATTGAAAAAGAAAATTGATGAGAATGTGCACGCTAATCTTTCTTGTGAAAATTGTAAATTGTTAGAATCAAAACTTGAAGATCTAGAGTACGAAAATGAAAATCTAGAATCCAAAGTTGAATTATTTTCAAAAGAGATTTCTTGTATGAATGACGAGCATGAGATGGCTAGAAAATCTGATAAATCTCTAGAAATTGAAAATGAATGTCATGAATTACGTGAACAAAATAAGTCCTTGATGTCTAAAATTTCTTTGCTTAAGGAAAATGAAAGATGTCTTAAGAACAAGTTAGAGTTCCTGTCTGATGATGAAAAAATATTTGAAAAACTTCTTGATATGGAAATTGAGAATAAGAGCATCGTGATTGAAAATGAAGAGCTTAAAAAGAAAAACAATGCCATGTTGATTCAAAACTCTTTACTTGAAAGTAGTTTGAAAAGTTTTGATAAAATTGAAAAAGAAAATTCATTGTTGAAGTATGAGAATGAACAGTTACTTGCAAAGATTTTAAAATTTGATGAAATATAAAAAACTCTTGAAAAGCGAACAAAAAAATTGCACTCTATAAGTATAGAAATAAAGAAGCTCTTGGAGGAAAATGAAAAATTCAAAACCATGAATTGCTTGCTAAATGATAAAATTGTTGCCTTGGAAGAAGAGATAAAAAATTTGAAGAATGATTTGTCAAAGTTTTTTAAGGGTAAGGAAACATTGGACAAAATGCTTGGTGTGAAAATGAATTTTCAAAAGGAAGGTATTGGATACACTCCTGTGAATAAAAATTCATTTAAAAATAAATTAAAAACTTCTTTTGTTTACACCTCTGACACTCCTAGCACTTCCAAAGCACCTCCTCTCATTGCACAAATGAAAATTTCTGAAAATAATTTTGAGAAAAAGAAAAATGTCAACACAAAGCCCACCATGCTAAACAAATTTCAAAAAGCTCAAGGTGGGCGGAAAATGAATTCTATAGTTGAATATTTTTATTGTGGTAAAATTGACCATACGATGGAAAATTACTTTGTAAAGCAACATGATGATTTTAATGCTATGAATGTTAAATCTGATTCTCAAATAAAATTCAATGGTAAACATGTTTTTCATGGAAAAATGTCTTCATCTTATAAGAGAAATTTGTTTGAAAAAACTCATCCACATAATGAGAAATCATTTGGTAGATTCACTTCTCCTTGTTATTTTTATTGTGGGAAGTATGGTCATGTTATGGAAGATTCTTGGTCAATATTGAATGATGATTTTCAAGCTTCTAAGATGAATGCAAAGTTCAATTTTGATAAATCCAAAGCTTTTGTAAATAACAGAAACTGTTTCGAGAAATCTCAAGGATATGCAAAGAAACCTTATGCTAGAGTTGCTCCTCCTCATTGCTTTTATTGTGGAAATTATTGGCATATTTTTAAAGATTACAAAATTATGAAAAATGATGATATGGTGGCAATGAA
Organism: Amorphophallus konjac; assembly: GCA_022559845.1. Classification (NCBI taxonomy): domain Eukaryota; kingdom Viridiplantae; phylum Streptophyta; class Magnoliopsida; order Alismatales; family Araceae; genus Amorphophallus; species Amorphophallus konjac. The sequence goes on along the minus strand of CM040122.1, from coordinate 185,397,962 downwards.
AATGAGGAAGGACTTGTTTGGTAGAAATGCTACTAACCCCCAGGGACCTAAGAAGACTTGGGTATATAAATTTGTCAAATGAGTTGATTTTTATGCAGGTATGTCTTGAGGTATATAAAGAATAAAGGGGTTCCAATAAATAAGAACAAGACACACTCATTTGGTAAAACCCCGACCTTACTTTTCTTCATTGTCAAATTTGATGATTTTGATATTTTTATTCTTGCTAGTCAATTATGTTTTAATTGTACATAGATATAAATCAATCATCTTGATTTCTTCACAATCCATATAAGGTCTCATTGAATGAATATTTGGTATATCAAATGGTGATATGTGAAAAGACAGATTAAGTATGTTAGAAAACTATCACTATGCGTGAGTTAGATCTTCGCATCAAGATCTCCGCCTAGTACTAGAATTCAAAAGTCCAAAATGTTTGGCTTACGAGGAAACATTTATTTTGAATAGAATCAATTTGTCATTGATTTGCAATGTTTTCAAGTTGAATTTGATAATTTCCTTTGTAGTGCCCGGGAATTTGTGAAATTAATCAAGACTTTCCATTATTTAATTTGATAAAATAATTGTTTAGTACCTGAAATGTTAAATTTCAACTAGATAAATAAAATAGATAATGCATTAAATAAAAGTTTTTTAATAATTATAAATCAATTATGAGTAATTAGATAATTCATTTTGTCTTATCCCAATTTTATAAATATAAAATGGTCATATTAAAATAATTAATGGTTAACTAGAAATATTTAGTTAAGGTAACCTTTCATCTTCTAAAAGAGAGGTAGGAAATTATATATATATATGCATATATAACAAGGAAAGTTACGTAAGTGGTGTTAACCGTAAACCGCATGTGAGTGGGTAGTAAGTTTTAAATGCCCACGGTTCATTTTAATAAGTCACTATTTATTTTAAGGGTGATTTTTATTTCTCAAGTTTTTATTTATTTTATATTTTTCTATGGTAGAGTAAATCGAGGTGATTAATGGGTAATAATTAGATTTTTAAAAATCTTTTTATATTGAGAGATATCAATTTTTAAAGCGACTAATGAATAGTGTTACCGTTTTCCACGTTCTGTGCGTAACCGTTTCTTCCAAGATCACACTCGCGTGCGAGATTCTCTCCAGAGTTGACCATTTCAGAGTGCCTCTTTGCCATTAGATATGGGATCCTTTCTAGTGGGCGGTTAGATCTAAAACCCCTGTTAATTATCCCGAAAAGATCATGATCGAAGGAGGTTAAAACCCCCCTTTTTTCTCTTGTTTCCCCTGCACACCGTAGAAACGTAGAAACCTTATGCTCTGCTCTGAGAGAGAAAGAGAGGTGTGAACACCCTAGTTCCTGCTGAGAGTGAGAGGGTTAGAAGGTGAGGAAGACCAGAGTGCATTCGAGGAGGACTCTTGGACTGGGCTAGCGTCGGTAGCAGGTGTGGTCAGCGGAGTGTTTGCTTCGAGGAGTATATTCTCTGGATTTTTCTGGTTTTCTTCTTTGAGGCAAGTTTCTAAACTTCAAAAATGTCCCTTTGGCATGTTCTAGTCTACTCAGGGGCTTTGTATTATACGAAGTTCCAAATACCTATTTTGGTTTTGTTAAGATTCTTATTCTATTTACTTGGCCAAAACCCCAGTATGTTAATGTAATCATACAAGTCCCAAAACTGAATGGTTTTTATATGTTTATTTGGTTTTTGATTTCTTAGGTGTTTTGGGTCAAAGAGAATTTGAAAAGCATAAGAAATAAGGCTTTTATGAAAATTTTGTGTTTTCCACCTATTTACGTATTTTGCATGATGATCGGCTGGGTTTTAAACGAAAATGGTATTTTCTGCCCTTCTAGGTTTTCCATCTATTTACGTATTTTGCATGATGATCGGCCGGGTTTTAAACGAAAATGGCATTTTCTGCCCTGCACTAAGGTCGATGCACCCAGTGCACAGGTCAGTGCATGGGTCGGTGCAGCTCAGACTAAGGTCAGTGCAGTTCAGACTAAGGTCGATGCAGCTCAGACTAAGGTCAGTACTGTTCAGACTAAGGTCAATGCAGCTCAGACTAAGGTCAGTGCAATTCAGACTAAGGTCAATGCACCCAGTGCACAGGTCAGTGCATGGGTCAGCGTAGCTCAGACTAAGGTCAGTGCAGTTCAGACTAAGGTTGATGCAGCTCAGACTATGTGTTGGCCCAGATAGATGGCAAACAAGAATGAGGGTTGAATTGTCCCCCAAGCGAGATGTCGGATTTTAAAAACTATTTCGCAGTTTGAACAAAATTGAGGAAAATAATTAAACTAAGATAAATATGTTCACTCAATCTTACCGTGCTTACACGAATAGCTTATGCAAAGAATGATTTAACTCTACTCAACACGGATAGCAGACGAAGCGATGTGTGATGATGCAGTGAATAAAAATATATAAATTGACATATGAACGGAGATAGGAGAAATGGACAATCACACAGGCAAGTGATAAGGAACACGGAGATTTTTAGGTGGTTCGAGATCACGACGGACTCCCTACATCCACCCCTCACCGAAACCCGGTGAGGCTTCATTAGCACGCTACAACCGTAGCACCCACAGGGACGAACCCCAACACCACACACATTGCTTCCGCAGCAAGTCACACACATGGGGCCTAGCCCCAAAATGCTGTCATCGTAACACACACTCACACACTCGAGGAACTCACCCCGCACCAAATCCGCACATGGAGACGCAGCTCCGTCAACACACACAAATATTTTGATTACAGAAAAATAGAAAGATGTATTCAATACATGCTCATGCTCAAAATAGACTGAAGATAAACACAATATAGACTTAGAAGGGTTGTAGAAATATCTCCTTGAGAAACTAGGGTCGCCCAATAAATCTTCCTTGAAGCTTGTTCAGGTGGGGGTCATTTTTCAGACGAGAGGAAGCCGAACGAGCTCCTCCTTGACGATTAAATCTTGTTGGAGCAAGAACGCCCAAGAGAGGCTGTAGATCTACACTTCTCCAATCCAAATCGCCCCTGCAAGAGGAAGGAAAAAGATTAACACTCAAAAACCCTCTCTTCCTCTCCCACCTGCGGCCTAGGCCCCTTCCTTCTTTGTCACGATATGAAATTCGCAGCCAACATATATGGGGTGAAAATGATGCATGAATGACCAAGAAGCCCCTGCAAAAACCCTCTCAAAACAACACCCAAACAAGTGGATAAACCCTAAGGGTAAGGGGGAAAAAACTCAAGCCAATCGGACCACAAAATGGGGACTTCGAAACCCAAACCGGAATCCCGATCCGGACACACCAGAGCAAGTGTCGACTCTTAGAGTTGGCACTTTTGTCGAGGTGATCTGCCTTCAACACAAAACATCATCCAGGACAATAAGTGTCGACTCACAGAGTCGACACTTTTTGCACTGCGTTCTGCCTGCCACACAGAACAAAGCCCAGGGCAACAAGTGTCGACTCACAGAGTCGACACTTTCTGCCTGGCTTGAAGAAACAATACAAGGCAGAGAAGAGGAGAATAAGTGTCGACTCTGCGAGTTGACACTTTTTCCGACATGAATGAAAACTCAATAAAATCAATTGAAAACTCAATTTTCTTCATCCAAATTATAAAATCAAATGACCATGCATTGAAACAAAGTATTAGATCACTTTAAACCACATTTCATCAAATGGAAATCTGAATGAGTTAAGCACTTGTAAGCCCAAAAAAAAACTCATCTAAACAAAGCATGATACCCTTTAAAGGCTTAAACACTCCAAGTAACATATGCCACAAGGCACATACAAACCACCAAAATCTCAAGTAGAAATGCAGTCAATTGAGCATGTATTTGCTATACATGAATCTCAAACCAAGGTTGATGTGAACATGTTAAACAAGCATGATCTTTGTAAAATCTATGAAATATGATGATCTTTTCAACCAAAACCCACAATGAAATGGCTATGCATTCACATGACTAAGAACCAACATAGAAACCAGATTCAATCTCAAAAACATAGGAAGAAAAGTGCATGAATCACATACAAAGTTATTCAAAATTCTGCATTAAGAAACCATGTTTCACAATTGAAAAGTTGATTAAATTTGCCATCCACCAAGCAATATGAGAATGCCATATATTAAGATTTCATCATATCAAACAAGAGAAGATGGGATTCAATAAACCAATTCAAAAATCCACCTTTCAAAAGTCACGTTCCAAGATTCACCATGAACAACATGAACAAAAGGAATGAGTTAAACCTTTGAAAGCATTGAAGCCATATGATCAAAATGATTAAACAACCATCATTGATGAAACAGTAGCAACAGAAATAATCATGTAATGAATATGCTTTATCAAGCCACATTAAATCCTCATAGTTAGCAAGCTCAAGATGTCATCAAACAAGAGCTGCAACAGTAGAAGTGTCGACACTTGTAGATGGGTGTCGACACTCATGAAATTCAATGAAGACATTGACAACCCATGAATGAATTTGGATTTTTCATGCATTCCTTCAGAATGAGGATCCTTCAGCAAATCTTAAAATGAAATGACCATGACCATGGCCATACATTCACACAATACCATGCAACCAAATTCATGTACATGAGTACTCAACTATTCCAAGTTAATATGGGCATTAAAGCATGAAGACACTTGAAAACTCAGTCTTTATTAATCAAATATGAAACCATCTGTACAAAGCTATCAAGCCAACTGTTAGAGCATCTTAATCCAAATTTCATCAATCTTAATCAAATATGAAACCACTCACCAATAGTGCTCAAAATAGCCACACACTTCAATGTTCAAAGCATTAATCATTTCCACACTTCATACCAAAGGTGTGATAAAATCCAAACAAATGAAAAGCACGACAAACCTGGCCAAGTCGACTTTGGCTTCAGCACAAATCGACTTCAAGGAAGCAACCATGCATAAAGCAATCTTACCATATTTTTTGAAGAATGTACACAACGTTTAGTACCAATTTTGAACAGTGGATAGCAAGATGCATGTCCATGTATTCATTTGACTCACGAAACAATGTCCATTATTTGATTCCTTTCCTGCAAAGCAAGATCATCAAAATATAAGCTCTAAAGTATCAATGGATAATTTCCTCAATTCTTGCACATAATATTTTTACTTCTATACATACGCAAAGCACACAATATTTTGTTATCATCAAAACCATTACCAAAGATAAAGAGGGAGCGCAACGAACCCAACAATCTCCCAATTTTTGATGATGACAAAATATTGTGGCCGCCTCAAAACTCTCTCCCCCTTTGGCATTATCAAAAAGTGGGGGACGAGGGAACATATATGAAGCTTCCTCAGAAATAAGATAGAATTTAAAAGCAATGGCGCAAGAACCCAGCAATGTGAACTGTAAGAGCAATATAAAGTTTAGCCAAAAGAACCACATCATTCTTCAAACCTAAGATGAGGCACAAGTCTTTCAAGAACCCAAAAGGATGTGCAAGTGTAAACCTGAAAATGCAAAGTTATGCATGTCCTAAGTTCTGCTCAGTGTATGCATGACCTAGAAGTTGCAAAATTTGTATATATGCCTTCTAAATGCTATGACTATGCAACACATGTTATATGCAGAAAATTGTGATATTTACAAGTACGGTTGAAATATGTGCAAGTGTGCAAATTCTGAATCATATGTAAAATGCATAACCAAAGTATGTGCAGAATGTAGGACTGAAACACGCATTATTCTTCCCCTTTTGTCATCAACAAAAGTCGACTGACAATGGGGTTATTTTAGCCTGATATATACATGTATGATCTAAGGATGTATCAATGTTAGTTGAAGTATGAAATGAAGTATGCATGCAAGCAAACAAGCAAGCAAGTATAAAAGCCAATCAAACAAGTATCTCTAATACTCCCCCTCAGTGGGGTAAGAGGATAACAACTCAACAGTGTATTCAAAACCAAAGAGTGAGACATTAGGCATAATCAAAAAAGATAGTGCATGATATGCTAGAGGCACTGCATAACCCATGATTAGAACAAATTCAAGATATACATGCATCACAATATACCCAAAAATGAAAGTGCAGCATGAGAAATGAGCTTCAAATTGTATGGATGTCATTTGAATTTCTTAAGAACACTAGAGGGTTATTTCCTCCCTACACTTTCATTTAAGATCCTCGAGTGTCGGTAGCTTCGCACAACCCTATTTATGATTCCTTTTATCGGACTTCACCGTTCGACGTGAGTCACCTCATATTTCTCAATGGAGATTCTCGGCTACTGGGATTTGTCACTCATGGATTAAGCTTTATCGTTCGTCGTGAGTCACCTCATATGTCTCAATGGGGTTTCCCGGCTACTAAGTTCCACTTTCCACTTATTTAAATTTTTATGTGAATTTTTGTTTCACTTTTCGGCGTGAGTTTCCTCATTTATTTTAGTGGAGATTCCCGGCTACTCAGTTCCACTCTCCACTTATTGATTTTAGTGGGGTAGGCAGCTCTTTCCTCACGATTACTCTTAACTTCCATGTAGAGATTTAAGTTCCCTTTAAAGTGTTGAAAACAATATCTAGAATCCTTATCGATCGAAGTCGTTTGCATCATTATGTGTATGGTGTGTGGGTAGTTGCTTTGTAAGTAGAAGATGAATTCGTCATCACATGAATATGACTCCCCCTCAATGTATGCACAATTGGAAACAAATCCTCCTCTTTTGTATATGTCATGATTCACAAATGATCTAAATCACTGCATTTTATATAACAAGGGGGTGAGGTCTTAGAAGATTTTCAAGAAATATATACATGCATTCAAGCAAGGATTTGAAACTAGAGTCATGCAAGATGATTTCCGGTACGTGGCAGAGATGTAGGTCCAAAGACCCGACTCACACATGGTGAGTGTTTCTTGGTGGACGAAATCCACCATTCTACAACACACCATTTTAAATATCGAAGAATCATGGCATTCAAGCACATAAGTATGAGATATATGCAAATATATGCATCTAAATAGAAATGATTGAAGATTATCCCTATTTACAAGTATGCAAGTATGTGTATGATATGTGCCAGAGGTTAAGTATGTAAACTGTATATGCAAAACTGAATTGTTATTCACAAAATGCGAGCGAAGGTATGAAAGACTTTATGTATAGTCTAAAGTATTCAAAAGCCAAGTTTATTCACAAGATGTGAAATGGAGACTATGCAAAGCTGACTTAATCACCTAATCATTTAAGCTGTAAATCTCAACACTTTAGAAGTTGCCAAAATCAACAAAACATGAATGCAATTGCTTAAATGCAATCATTTTTCTCTAAAACTCAATTTTTACCTTTTCAGACTTTTCAAGAAGAACCTAAGCAAAATGAATTTCAAAACCAAACCATTTTTCTTTCTCGCCTTGAGAGTCCTTTATTTATTGATTGTCCTTGGCCTCAAGGCGCCCCTGCAAAATAAATTCTCATTTTGAAGATTTGGGTACCCAAGCCATCTTGGGTCCCGAGAGGTTAGTTCTAGCATGATCAAATATATTCTTATATCTCTTGGCACACCAATCATCATCAAGTGTCATTGTGACACAATCATCCATTGAATGACTATTTTGGCCACAATACAAGTAGTAATAAGATTTTCTTTTCATAGACCATTTATCGTCATTTTTCATTAAAATACAGTTATTCATCATGTGTCCAACTTCACCATAGTAAAAACAACAAGAAGAGTTTCTTTTGACTGACTGATTTATTGAGTCTCTCTAGGTAATTTTGATGATAACAAAACCCCAGAATTACAACCTAAGTTATAACTGGCTTAAACCACTCTCAAGCCTTACTTAAGCCAGCAAATGCCTAAATTCACCTTGGTTCAATGAATTACCCAGGATAAGCTCAACCAACTCATTTTGATTGTAACATGACATGGTAATAAAATAAACTATTCACAAATCATGTTTTATTGGATAACTCTCTTAAAAATGCACATTTGCCAGCCAACGGTCGATCGCCAGTCAGGGGCCGGTCGACCGGTTTTTCGAACATTGAAAGCTTCATTCTTGTAAAATTCGGTCGGCCGCCCCCTTCTGCCGGTCGACCGCCAGCTTCGAGGCAGCAATTGTTGACTTGTGTTCTTCAACGTGGGAAGCTCCTTTCTTTGGGTTTGTTTAATCCCAAAGTCACTAGACTTGCCATGATTTGTGGATCTGGTTCTTGGCTTGTCCCTTGACAATCCAAGATCTATAAATACATCATATTGGGGTCAAAAACCCTAATCACTCAAGGAGGCTATCAAGGGGAGAAAGAGAAGTGCCACTGTAGCTCCGTGAACAGTGCTCCGGGGAAGAACTTCTTCATCCATTTTCAAGTTTTTGAAGATCATCTGTAGGCCATTCAAGTGAAGATTTAGCTGAGGAGGAAGCTTCATCCAAGATCATCTTCATCCACTAAGGGGGGGCTTTCGATTGAAATTCTTCTTTTAGTGTTTCTCCATCCATTTCTATTTGAGCTTCAAGTGTTGTTATGTGTAATCTCTAAACATTCTAGTGTGTGTGGATCTGTTCAGATCCGTGTGTGTGTGTGTGTGTGTGTGTGTGTGTGTGTTTCTCTAGTTTTCACATATCTTTGTGATTTGGTGCTTGTGCACCTTCGTGGGAGTTCCAACTCCTCACGTGTGTGTGTGTGTGTGTTTGTTTTGATCTTGTAATCCTTTACAAGATAGTGTGGGAATCCTCACAGTTTGTGAGGGGTGGACGTAGGTTGCCGTTGTTGCATCCGAACCACCTAAAAATCACTGTCCTTTGTGTGGTTTGTTCCTTTTCTTCTATCCCCATTCTGTGCAGCACACACGTAGTTTTAATGTGGTTGTATTGGTTGAGTTAGATCTAGCATAATTTATCATTCTCATATTATATCTCAGGTATATTAAAAGGTGGATTCGAATCGACAAGGCAAACCTTGTCAGGAAGATAACATCTTGCGTGAGTTGAATCTTCAGATTTTTACCTCTGCCACCGTACCTAAGATCGGTTGAGTGTGATAGATTTTATTAGATCTAAGTGTTTACATATAGATCTAAATTTTCACTACGGCTATCTTTCACACTTGTTACATTTGGCCAAGAATTTTGTAAAAGTTTGTAAACACCCAATTCACCCTCCTCTTGGGTGTCATTGATCGCGGGACTTCAACTGGTATAAGAGCTAAGGCTCTATTTCTTTCAGATCTAACGATCTAGAGTAAGATCCAGATCAATGACAAACAAGGGTATGATGCTTGAGGGTCATTCCATCCATCGTCCTCCATACTTCGATGGCTCAAATTACTCATATTGGAAAAATAGAATGCATGTCTTTCTGAGAGCCCAAGAGTATGAAATCTGGAGGGTTGTGGACAAGGGTCCGTATAAACTCTCGGATGATGAAGAAAAATGGACACATGAGAAAATTAAGAAATTCACTGTAAATTTTAATGATACGAATATTATGCAATGTGTTATACATCCTAATGAGTTTTCTCGCGTATCCATGTGCAGTTCAGCAAAGGAGATGTGGGACAAATTAGGACTTATCTATGAAGGAACCTCCGAGGTCAAGGAGAGCAAGGCCAACCTACTCATCAGAGACTACGAGCTATTCAAGATGAAACCTGAAGAATCTATCTCTGAGATGTTCGTAAGGTTAACTGAGATCACTAATGGTCTCAAGAGTCTCAGAAAAGAATACATCAATTTCGAGCTCGTGAGGAAAGTGTTGAGATCTCTCCCATCCGCGTGGCACACCAAAGCTACTGTCATTGAAGATTCAAAAAATCTGTCCACACTCTCTCTAGACGAGCTCATAGGGTCACTCATGACCTATGAGATAAACATGAAGAGAACATCTGAGGAAGATACGGAGAAGAAGAAAGTGATTGGATTGAAAGCTCACCAATCTGATGATGACTTTCAAGAAGAAGAATCCAGCGAGGGAAGCAATGAAGAAGAAGACTTGGCCATGATAACTCGCCAAGTAAAGAGATTTTTGAGAAAGAAGAGGAATTTCTAAGGAAATCTTAGAAAGGGGCAAAGGAAGCCCATTCAAAGCAAGGGCGAGTCTAGCAAGCCCAACAATGTCATCTGCTATGAATGCAAGAAGCCCGGGCACATGAGAGGAGAGTGCCAGATTTGAAGAAAAAGTTCAAGAAAGAAAAATTCAAGAAACCCTAAGCAATGGTCGTCACATGGAGCGACGAAGAGGATGAACCGTCCGACGAGGAGATCCAAGAGCTAGTGGAGAGCTTGTGTCTCATGGCACACGAAGATGATTCGACGGAGGTAAATTCTGACCTTGATTTTATTTCAAATGAACAATGGGAGTCTGAATATGAAAAGTTGTATACAAAATACAGAAAAATCAGATCTGAAAATAAAACTCTCAAAAATAAAATTGATGAGTTATCACATGAGGATACTCTTGTTAAATTTGAGAAACTGGAACAAGAATGGTTTGAGTTAACAGAAGAAAAAGAAACTCTGTTTCAAATGATTTCAGATCTTGAAAAAGTCAAAAAGGAGCTATCATGTAAAATGTCTGAAATTGAAAAAGCTTGTGAAAAGTTCAAGAATGAAAAAGAATTTCTGACATCCTCCATTTCAAAAATTGAAAATAAAAATGTGAGCTCGAATAAAGAGGTAACTGACTTGCAGTTCACTCTCTCTAAGTTTGTCAAGGGCAAACAAAATTTAGATAACTTGTTGGGAGTTAAAGTTAACTTCCAGAAGGAAGGATTGGGATATACTCCCCAAAATAAAAAATCCTTTGAGCATAAGGTCACTACATCCTATGTGCATGAAAAAGGAAATGATTGTGCCTCATGTTCATACTCTAAGCCAATACATGTTCAACCAAAATCACGCCAATTTTCAAGAAAGTCTTCAAATGTCAATTGTTTTCATTGTGGTCATTTTGGTCATGTTATTGCTCATTGTTGGTTTAGACAAAACTCACCAAGAAATCATGCATTTTGGACCAAGAAAAGATATGCACAGAATTGGACTAACTCTTACGGATCCAAACTAGTTTGGGTACCAAAAATAATTGCATGAGAATGTTATTTCTTGCAGATATGTCTTGAACTCAGGGGGAGAAAATGGTACTTGGATAGCTGCTGTTCAAGGCATATGACAGGGGACAAGAATGTGTTATCTATACTGCAAGATAAGGATGGAGGGTCCGTTGCTTTTGGAGGTAAGGACAAAGGTAAAATCATTGGGATCGGTAACATATGTAAGAATTCTAAAATTCTTATTGAAGATGTACTTTTGGTGAAAGGTTTAAATCATAATCTGTTGAGCTTAAGTCAATTGTGCGATAAGGGTTTTAAAATTATTTTTGATGAAACCCATTGTATTGTCATGAACAAGAACACAAATAAGATCAAATTCATTGGAAAAAGAAATAACAATGTCTACGCTATTGATATTGATGATGTCTCTTGTGATGATATGTGCCTAGTAGCAAACTATCATGATAATGCATGGACATGGCACCGAAGACTAGGTCATGCTAGTTTTGGAGTAATCTCTAAGTTGTCTAAACATGACTTGGTGAATGGTTTGCCAAAATTAAAATTTGAAAGTGATAAAATCTGTGAGGCTTGCACAAAAGGCAAGCAAACACGCATATCTTTCAAAAATAAGAACATTATTTCTACCTCCCAGCCTCTAGAATTGCTGCATCTTGATCTTTTTGGTCCTACTAGGACATCCAGCCTAGGAGGTAAATCTTTTAGATTTGTTATTGTTGATGACTACTCCAGATTTACATGGGTATTATTTTTAGCCAATAAAAGTGATGTCTTGATGGAATTTGAAGTGTTTTGTAGGAAAATCCAAAATGATAGAGGCTACCTTATCACCACCATCCAAAGTGATCATGGTGGTGAATTTGAAAATCATGAGTTTAGCAAGTTTTGAGAAGAGCAGGGGTATACGTACAACTTCTCATCAACAAGAACGCCCTAACAAAATGGAGTAGTGGAGAGGAAAAATAGAACATTGATAGATATGGCGCAGACCATGTTAAGTGAAAACTCTCTACCAAAATATTTCTGGGCCGAGGCGGTAAGTACAACGTGTTACATCATCAACAGGGCGATGGTAAGGCCCATCTAGAAGAATACTCCCTATGAGCTGTACAAGGGTAAGAAGCCACATATTGCTCATCTTAAACCCTTTGGATGCCCATGTTTCATCTTGAACAATGGTAAGTCTAACCTAGGTAAGTTTAATGAGAAAAGTGACAAAGGAATTTTCCTAGGTTATGCACTTAACTCTAGAGCCTATCGATTGTTTAATAAGAGGACTTTGGTTGTTGAGGAAAGTCCTCATGTGATTTTTGATGAATCTGAGCTAAAACTGACAAATCAATCTATTAAAATTATGGATGCAGATGAAGATCCCAGATGTTCCAATAATGCCAAGGCCAAGGGTGAACCAACTGTTGGTTTCGGTGCAGTATTCAGAGGGGGGGGTGAATGAATATAGCCTTTTTTTTTAAAAAAAACCTTTCGCCCAGTTAAAATATGATGCTCACTAGAATTACTAGTTTGCAAACTAGATAAGCTTAAAAGCTAATAGTTAGTTGCAGAACCAAACAAGCATACAATAAGATCACTAGGATGCTAACTAGGCTGAATTTGACAAGAAGACGCTCAAATAGAATTTCGCTCTCTTGACAAATTAAAAACATTCTAAGAAGACTAATTAACTCTTCTTCTCAACCCGAAGCCAACCGCATGGAGCGCCCCTATGCATTCATCTAGCGGAAGCAAATCATAAGCAATCAAACCACAATGCAAGAGGGGTTTTTAGGTGGTTCGGTCCTCTAGACCTACATCCACCCCACACTCAAACCGAGTGTGGCTTCCACTAGCTCACGCTAGAAACAGCAGACTCAGTCTGCAACAAATGCTGCCAAACAGCTTGACCAGGGGAACAGCCTCCCCTCTTCCTCCCAACCGGAGGGAACCACTAGTGACACCAGTCACTAGCAAATCAGAGACACACGGTCTCTCTTCCTCCAGACCTGGAGGGAACCCCTGGACTTGAATCCACAAGCCCAGAACCGGAGACAAGTCTCCCTTCCTCCAAACCGGAGGGAACCCACAAGCAGCCCACCTGCTGCTTGCAACCGGAGATATCAATCTCCCTTCTCCTGAACTAACAGGAGGAACCCCGACCTCTCTACAGAGTATCGGAAACACAGCAAACCAGAAAACAAAGGAAACACAATAAACGAAAAAGACTTCAGCAAAACAGAAAGCTGAAAAACGAAATGCGCAATATGGCTCTCAACGGAGCTGACTGGCCTGGATTTGATCCACGGTCCAGTAGATGGATCTTCAGGAAAGATCTTCCTTCTTCTCCACGAGCTCTCTCGCTCACTCTCTATCTTTCTTTCTCTTTCTTCTGCTCTCCTCTCACTCTCTGCTTCTTCTTCTCTTCACACTCTGCTATCTCGATCTCTTACTCACTCTCTCTTTCTTTCTCTCTCTCACTCTCTTTCTCTTCTTCTTCTGCTCTACTTCTTTCTCTTTTCTTTTTCTATCTGGATCGTAGCTCTCTGTATGAGCTTTTCTTCTTGCCAACTCGATCAAGCTTCTTCTGTGGAAGAAGGCTCATATATATAGCAGCAGCATCATCATCAGCCACTACATGTGACCTCCACATTTCCAGCCCTAATTATTCGGACCACGTGGCAGTCTCTTAGCAGGCTTCATTCCAGCCTCGGATCACGTGCTGCTCAGGTGTGTGGAATGTTCTTCCTCGGACCTGCAAGGAGATGAAAAGCCATTAAAACTGAGGGCCACAATAACTAGATCTGCACGAAGTATGTAGTAGCAATACTAGATGCACTGAGAACGACGCGAGATACACACTGTAACAGAGATAACACAACGAAGAAAAATGACACGAAGAAGATGAAGAACAACACGAGGTAACAAGAAGAACGACACGAGATACATTGTGACAGAACAGACACAACGAAGAGACCGACACGAAGTAAAATAAGAATGACATGAAATGGCAACAAGGAGAATGATACGAGATACATACGATGACTAAGGCACGAAGTAAAGAAAACGACACGACGTAATAAACATCAAAGAGAACGGCACGAGAACAACATGGACTGGCAACAGAAACCGACACGAAGTGGTTGCAAACAAGCAAGACACGAGGTCTATGTAAAGCAACACGGAGTGTGGTCAAAGCGAGAACGACATGAGGTCTAATGAGAAAGACCAACATGAAGACGGTGAAAACAGCACGAAGTGAAGAACAACGACACGAAGTGTAGTGGTGACAGAAACACACACTACACAGAGAACGACACAAGGTGGTGGCACAGAAAGCAACACGAAGTGCTGCAATGTTCTGCACGCAGTGGAACAAAAATGACACGGAGTGAGTACGACATGGAGACAGATGACAGAGACCGTCACGAGTTGAAAATAACACGAAGATGAAAACTGAAATCGACACGGAGTGAAAAATGACACGAAGACGAAAACAACACTTAAGACGAAGTTGACACGGAGTGAAAACGACACGAGGTCTGGAAACATGACACGAAGTCACAGAAACATCAGTAACCAACACGAAGTGTGGTTACGAAGCATGACACGAAGTGTGGAAACACCAATACGAAGTTATGAGAGGAAAAACGATACGAGGTCTTGAAAACACAAGACAAAGACAAAAGATGAAATCGACACGGAGTGTAGGAATAACACAAGACAGACACGGGGTCTAGGAAAGACAGCACGGGGACAGAAAAATAGACACGGCTTATCACGACACGTGATGAAGCTATGAGAACAGTATGAAACAAATAAAACGACACAAGGAACAACAGTAACCGACACGGGTTGAAAACAACACAAAGTCGAACAGTAATTGACACGGGGTAACACGACACGAGGTAAAAACGACACGAAGATGAAATTGACACATACTGAAAACAACACGAAGAACAACAGTAAGTAACACGAAGACACAGTAGAGGGAATGACACAAAGACGAAGGGAACAGTGCAACGTATATACTTGTAGTTCAAATAAGTGTACAGACTTCACTAATAAATCACTCACTGTACAGACTTACTATAGCAGTATGATGTACAGACTTTGATGAACAGTCCAAAGTATGGACTTTCACTGCAAACAACAATGTGTAGACTTCATGTAAAGGCCCAATGTATGGACATTGAAATCGAAGACCAATGTACAGACTTGAAGAATAAACCAGTGTATAGACTTGAAGATTGAAGGCGATGTATAGATCATGCACATACCAGAAGTCTAACACACACAATTTATCAGTCATACACGTGCATTATCCAGATGATATACAAATCACAATCATGAAGCTATCATCAAAGCACAATGTCAGCAGATAAACTGACTGAGCATATGAAGGCCTGAATGAACATTTCAGCAGGATGACTCACAGTGATTAACATCAAACACCAATCATCAAAACCAGATAAATCATTAAAACCACAGCAATGAATGCTTTATGCATCAGTTTAACATGTAGCATGACTGATCATCAAATATGACTCTAAATAGAGCAGCAGGATGAATATGACTCTAAATTGAGCAGCAGGATGACTGAACATTTGATTAACTCACACCAACAATCAATCAACAAAACCATCATCAAAACCACAGGGGCACAACACCAACTGAAGGGATCCCCAGTAAGAGTGAAAAGGATGAAGATCCTCCAATTGAAACACTTCAAGAGCAACAAGTGCAACACCCCGACTTGCCCAGCTCTTCAACGTTCTTAAAGGATCACCCAGCTGAAAACATAATTGGTAATCCTCAAGATGGGGTAAGAACTAGATCATCACTAAAGTAAGTAGAAGAAGAGGATTTGATTGCCTTAATTTCACAAGAAGAGCCTAAGGATATTCATGAAGCTCTTCAAAATGAATCCTAGATTCATGCTATGCATGAAGATCTATACCAGTTCGAAAGGAACAAAGTGTGGACTCTTGTGCCACGTCCTAAAAATCATCCCACAATTGGAACCCGTTGGATTTTCAGAAACAAGTTAAATGATACGGGATTGGTTGTTAGGAACAAGGCCCGGCTTGTGGCCAAAGGGTATAGCCAGGAGATGGGTATTGATTTTGATGAGTCTTTTGCACCGGTTGCTAGACTAGAAGTAGTCCGGATCTTACTGTACTATGTTTGCTCTTTGAACTTCAAACTATTTCAAATGGATGTTTTAGCGGCAGGAAAATGGTTCCTATGCCACGTACCACCTTCTCTATTTATTTTTTGGGGAAGTCGTCTCGCGCCCGTGAAGGCCTACAAACACCAAGAAATCGAAGAGGCGTCAGAAGGAGTCCCGGGTGTTATCCCAGAGGACAACCCTTTGATGCTTAAGTCAACAAGGGATCAATGAGCAATAGAGAAGAGCGAAGTGAGAGAGGAGTAGAGTTCGTAGTAGACGATCCAAGAAGCGTGTAGGTCCTCTACACGCGTGCTCGCCGCTCCCAGTGGGTACTCAGAGAGTGCTCCCTGGGTGGTAAGGCCATGTAGGAGGAGGATTCTCTCTGGGCGTCGCGGGTATCCTCTCTGTTGTCGTGGTAGGTCTGATTGCTCTATTCTCAGTAGGAAGCTCTTATGGCAGAAGTATCCACCATGTCCATCTCTTCTCTATCGATGTCCTTCTTCTAGGGGTTGTTCTGGAGAGAGTGCTTGGAGGGTGCTTGGTAGGCCCGGAGAGCATTTGGAGACTTGGAGAGCACTTCTGGGGGAGTGCTTGGTAGGCCTGGAGAGCACTTGTAGTCTTGGAGAGCACTTCTGAGGAGAGTGCTCGACAGACTTGGAGAGGACTTGTAGTCTTGGAGAGCATTCTGAGGAGAGTGCTCAGCAGACTTGGAGAGCACTTGTAGGCCTAGAGAGTACTTCTAGGAGAGTGCTCGGCCTGCTTGGAGAGCACTCGTAGGCCGGGAGAGCACTTCTAAGAGAGTGCTTGGCGGCCTTAGAGAGCACTCGTAGGCCAGGAGATCATTTTGGGAGAGTGTTTGGCGGCCTTAGAGAGCACTTGGAGGCCTGGAGAGCATTTGGAGGCCAGGAGAGCACTTCTGGGAGAGTGCTTGGTGGCCTTGGAGAGCACTTGGAGGCCTGGAGAGTACTTCTGGGAGAGTGCTAGGTGGCCTTGGAGAGCACTTCTGGGAGAGTGCTAGGTGGCCTTGGAGAGCACTTGTAGGCCTGGAGAGCACTTCTGGGAGAGTGCTTGGCGGCCTTGGAGAGCACTTCTGTCCTCCGTGGAGTGGGGCTCTGTCGACATAAACAGGCTCCTTGCTCTCTCTATGTGTCTTTGTCTCCGTAGTTGTGTCGCAGTCCCTCCTCCTTTCCTCCTTGGCGTGGAGCTCTGGTAGCATAAAGATGCCTCTCTCTCTCTCTCCTTCTGTGTCTTTGCAAGACTAGCCTATTGGGGTGCCTCCGTTCATCTCCCCCCTCCTTTGGATCCAGTGGGGTCCTATTTATATAGGCCTTGGTGGTGCTAGCTGTTCCTCGGTTGGGAAATGACGTAGATTACGGAGTGACATTTCCTTGATCGTGGGGGTTACCCGTTATGCGCTTGCCCATTCCTGGAAGGGAAGCTTCGTGGTGAGAATCTCGGCATGGAAGGTGTGACCCAGTCCATGCTATGGAAAGCCCTGTGATAACGGTGGTGACGCTCATCTGTTGGAGAGAAATGCGGCGTCTGGATCCTATATGCACGGTAATTTCACATATGGGTTGGCGGTCCTTTGCAGGCTCTGCTGAAGTGGGCTTTGTTGGATCTGGCAATATTGGGCCGTGTTGGGCCTGGCGAATTTTACCCTCCTCACTAGCCCCCCTACTCCCGAGCGTCGAGTGTGCTCGACGCTTGGGAGGAATTTTACGAGGCCCGATGAGGGAGAAATTTTGGTGAAGCCATCGTGAACCTTCTCGTCGCTTGCTGTCTTTCTTGGTGCGCAAGGCAGCCCCCCTGCACATGTAGGATGATGTCCCCGGTATGAAAGTCACTCAAGCCACCTTTTGTATTTTGGAGGTGAGCGTACATATGTCTTCTGAAGAGGAGAAGATTTTTGCTCCCTCTTGAAAGCTGAAAAGCCACCCTTCATATTTTGGAGGTGAGTGTACGTCTGTCTCCTTAAGAGGAGAAGATTATTACTCCCTCTTGGAAGCTGAAAAAACCACCCTTTGTATTTTGGAGGTGAGTGTACGTCTGTCTCCTTAAGAGGATAAGACTATTACTCCCTTTTGGAAGCTGAAAAAGCTATCCTTTGCATCTTGGAGTTGAGCGTACGTCTGTCTCCTTAAGAGGAGAAGATTATTACTCCCTCTTGGAAGCTGAAAAAGCCACCCTTCATATTTTCGAGGTGAGTGTACGTCTGTCTCCTTAAGAGGAGAAGATTATTACTCCCTCTTGGAAGCTAAGAAGCCACCCTTCATATTTTGAAGGTGAGTGTACGTCTGTCTCCTTAAGCGGAGAAGATTATTACTCCCTCTTGGAAGCTGAAAAAGCCACCCTTTGTTTCTCAGGGAAGTGGTGCTTGCCTTTAGGAAGCCCGTAGGCTACCTTATTTTCAAGGGGAGCAGTGCTCGTGTAATACCCTGGATTCTTATCGGGTCTTTCAGATCCTTTTTGGAGAGTTTCAGATCACTTTTGTGGGTCCTGAGTTGAGTTTTACGATCCACGTGAGTTTTTCTCTCGTACAAGTTACGGAACCCTGTGGTGAGTTTATTTCTCAGTTCATCAACTCGAGGACGCTACAGTTGCGATGTACTCTTTGAGAGGATCGTCTCAACTATTTTTGCATATTTTTTTTAATTAGTCCTTTTTCGGGTCAAAAAGTGGATTTTCAGAAATTAGGAAACTTTCTTAATTCCTTTTCTTTTTCTTTCTTCTTCCTCTCTCCTCCCTTTCATTCGCACGCGACCCTCTCTCTCCCATTTTTTCTCCTCTCTCGCCCTCTCGGCTCCGACTGCAGACGGAGGAGGCATGGGCAGGCAGTGGAGATGCTATGGCGGTGATCAGGTGCGCGATGGGGCGAGGATCGGACCGTTTCTGGCACGATCCCAAACGGTGGATTCAAAGCCGACGGTCGAGCTCGCGATGCGGTTTTTGGCCTGGTTTAGTCACTACGGTGCACGGAATCTTCGGTGGAGGTAGGGAGACAGATCACCTACTTCTCCTCTGTGTTTTCCTATAGTTTCACGTTGTTCGATGTGAGAACAAGCGGGTTTTGGTTTGTTTTGGAAAAATCAAGCTTTTGGGGAGTTCGTAGGGTTCGTCGAAAAATGGCGACGGTTTTCAGATCGGTTGGTACCGTTCGAACCCCTGGAATGTCAGCGTTCCATTCCCTGTGTTTTCGTGTCGATTGGTGGTCATTCGAGACCGGTAAGAGCCCGGGAACCCATGTGGTTCTATTTGGGTCAATTCGGTAGAATTGCCCATTTTGAACCGTTTATGCGTCGATTTGACCCCTGTCGGAGTCTAAATGTTCGGCAGTGTCACTGTGGTTGTATCCCCTTCGTTTCGGAATGAACAGGGTGTGGAAAGGCCTCGATCCGACTGATCCTTCGATTTTCCCACCATAACAACTGAACGGTCGTTACAGTAACCATTTAGTGTATGGCATGGTTCAATGTGTGACCGTTCCATTTATGTTAGTTCGGGTCTGCGTGGTCGCGCGACAGACCGTTTTATAGATTGCATGACCCTTGTCTAGCTGTGCAGTGCCGGTTGAGCGGGCAATGGCTGGCCGTGCCATTCCCCTCATTGCCCTTGAAAGGCCTATGGCTGGCCGTGCCATTCCCTTCGCCGATTTGAACGGCTAGTTGGTGGCCGTGCCATTTGCTTAGCACGGTCCCACGTCTGACCATTTAGTTTGATGGAGCGGCTTCTCCCTAGACCGTTCCATGTCTTGGGCGGTCCTTTGTCAGACCGTTCTAGACCGTTTTGACCGGGTTGCTATTCTAAGTCGGTTGGCCTTGGCGGCCCAACCTTCGTTCGTCTTGTCGTTGTAGCACCTTTCTTAGGCTGTTACAGGTCCGTCTGTCTTAGGTCCATGTCTTAGGGCGGTTAGTCTAGCAGTTTACTCTTGGACTGCTGAGTCAGTGTGGCGTGTCTATTATCAACCGCTTGGTGGTTTGTCTGGGCAGGTTAGTCGGAGTTTGACCGAGTCTAACGGCCATAGCTTTGACCGCTACAGTCACCTCGTGGCCCTGTCTATGACCGCCAGTGTATGTGCCTCTGTGTATGTACAGAGTGTCATTTTCCGACGTTTTGGTTTCCAATTGTCTTGGCTCGACCTTGTGGTTTGTCCGTCGTCCCGTGGATGTCTCTTGATGTCCTATGACGGCTTTGACCACGATATAAGGTCGTCATGCATGCCTTGGTTTCTGTACTGGTGTAGAGTCATTGTCAGGTTCCAGTCAACCCGGTGTGACCTAGTGGTTGACACATGACCTTGTGTGTGTCTCGACTATTCTGGATGGATCGAGATAGTGGTTCTGGATGCCTTGAGGTATCGTCTTACCTCGGTCTGTGTGTCCAGGTGTGCTGCGGGTCTTGGTGATCCCTCAGGTCTCCGTGAGTCATTTTATGTGGATGTGTCGTTTCTTCTGGCTTAGGATTAGACCGATTGGCGGCTTGCTTCGCCGTTACGCGATGATCTTGACTCCAAGTTGTGAGACTCAAGGATCGTTGTGTTAGCAGGTCTAGTTGTCCTGTCCTGAGTCTGTCAGTAGTTCGGTGTGCTGCCTTGGTGCTTCGTAGTACGTGCGATAGAGCTTTTTTCACCTGTTTGTACTCCGTCACTCATGTTTCCGAGTCTCTATGTCTAGTGAGCCTCCACTAGTCGTAGCCTGATGACACGTTCCTGGTGTCGGCCCACCTGGGAGTGGTGGTTGAGGCAGTTCCCGAGAAACGGTTTTTAGGCTAGTTTCCGTGGGCCCCTGCTTTACGGCAGCGTCCTGTTGGGGGGGAAAACTAGCTAGAGGCCTGCCTCTAGGCATGAGCTGGTGTGTGCACACGTGGTCAGGGGCGTTTGGACGAACGTTGATAGGCGTGACCCTGACTAGTCACTTGTTACTGTAGTTCCTGTTCTAATTTTGTGAGTATCTCAGTCTCCGTCGTTCTCGGCGTCCGTAGGGAGATACTTGTTGCGCAGTGTAAGATGTCAGTGGATGCATCTGGCTATTCTTCTAGTGAGGAGGTGCTTCCGTCACGTAACACGTAACTCCTAAGTTTCTCGTCCTTTGTGTCGTGACCTTTTCTGGGTTAGTCTGTTCTTGACTTTACTCGAGGTCGGCTCTCTGCTGCGTGCATGACGATCTAGTCGTGTATGCTTCGGTGCCTGTGTCTGTCTAGGTCTTTTCTAGAGCTTTTGCCTGGTTTCGTGGGCTTTAGCCTTTGGGCTAATGGTTGGCTGACGGATCGGTAACTCCTGACTTTGTGAGATCAGGTTTCGCCCTTCTGTCGTTGTTTGAAGTAGCCTAGGGAGCCGAGCTTCTCTCGGTAGTCATGTTCTCATTCTTTATGGCTTTGCTTTTTACTTTTCTTTTAGCTGTTTCTACTCCTTCTGTTACGACTTTCTTTTACAACTTTATAGTTGTAGTTTAGCTTTTTCTGCTTTACTACTCCTGCCGTTTTAGTTGTTGTTCCGTGTTACTGCGTTATTTTTCAGTGGGGATCCGCGTGACCCCTACTGAGCCAGTGACACGAGACTCACCCCTGCTTTTTAGGTGTGACGCTCTCCTTCCTTTGCGGTTCCTGGTGTGGCGTGTTCATAGTTGCTAGAGGTACCTGCGTCGGGCTTCCCCCGACCTCAGTGTACGTCTTCTTTCTGTTGGACTGTACTTGTCTTTCCTTTGGACTGGACTCTGGTATAATTGTTAATTTTAATTGTTAATTAAAAAGTAATTTTATTTCTGCTACTTTAACAAACCTGATTAATGGAATTTAATTGCTTAATGTTATATCTGCGACTTCAATGTACTACACAACAGTCCTTTTATCCCTTCGGAGCTTTACAGCTCTTGGGAGGCTTCACGGGTTCCAAGTGGTATCGGGTCTACTCGGTAGTCTTATCGAGTATATCCGATATCCGGAGTCCGGGTCGTCACAGGTGGTATCCGAGCGGTTGTTGTGTAAAGTACATGGGAATCTGAGATATACAGTGTCCAGAGTCCTGAAAGTCCAGTACTGTCTTTCGCTGGCTTAGGTTTGGCGATTCTTTGTCGCTTTGTTTCCGTGTGTTGTGTTGTGCGTGCTGTGTCAGCACTATACAAGATGGTTTTGCTCTCGTCAGGATGCGACGGGATGCTTTTTTTCGTAGTGGTGTTTGTCTCGATCATGCTGTACTTGGCAGAGTTCGCCGATAGGCTTGAATCTGCAGTACATTGTTCGAGATTTTTCCGTGATTTGTTCAGGTGGCTGGTGACTTTTCGAGTTGGTGTGATGGCCGTACACGTTCTTACGTTGTTTTGGTCGTCCCAGCTTAAGTCTGTGCAGCTCCTGAGGTGTTTCGCTTCTATTGAAGTGATTGCTTTGTTGCCTCGACTAAGAAGATGCTCAAGCGAACCTAGGATTTTCCTTCCTGGTGAGCTACTGTTAGTGAGCTTGATGTTTCTCATCCCGTTTGGTGGAGTCTTTTCGAGGTAAGCCTTGGAAGTGCTGTCTTGGTGAGACCTTTGTCCTGTGTCTACTTAAGTGTGGACAGTATTTCTTCTGAGCCTGACCTGCTCTTTGTTCTACGGTTGCTTAGCTTTGGACTTAATCCTTGTGTTAAGAGCCGTTGTGCACCGTGTTCGCCGTACTGTGTCTAGCGGCCGATGTGTTGTGAAGGCTCATTTATTCTTTCAAGACGTAATGGTAAGCTGAGATTAACCTTTCTTTGTGCTTTGTGCTGAAGCTGGTACTCTTCTTGGTGTTATGTTAGATGGACGTAGTCTATTACCACTGAGAGTGGATCTAGAGGGGGGGTGAATAGATCTAATGTCTAATTTTAAAACACAGTTTAACTCTAATGCGGAATTAAAACAAGCAACTGTTGAACAACAGAAGGAACACTATGAAATCACACAAACCACAGGCAATCACACAGTAGACACCGATCTTTAAGGTGGTTCGATCTCAATCCAGAGATCTACGTCCACCCCACACTCCAACTGGAATGTGGATCCTGCTGACTCACAGCTTGAACAGCTGGGCTTCACAGCTTGCCAACAGACCGCTGATACACAGCTTCACTGGGCTTTATAGCTTGTCGACCAGAGGAACAAATCCTCTGCAACCGCTGGGCGATACAGCTTAGCCGTCCGAGACCTGGTCTCGCCTGCTGAGGATTACAGCTTCACCTGTCCAGTGGAAACCTCCACTGCAATTGCTGGCTCACAGCTTGATAACAAAAGAGTTTCGAAAACAGTAAAGACAGAAACAAACGAAATGGAAAACCAAAACGAATGTAGCTCAATTGAGCAGTATCAGCTCTGGTATCTGAACCAAGAGACTGATTTACAAGACTTCGAAAAGACTTTCTCAACTCAACTCTCTCAATCTTCTCTTCTCTCTTTCTCTTCTTCTCTCTGAATCTTCTTCTCTCTTTTTCTTCTTCTCTGTGGATCGTGCAGGCGCTCACTCTCTATTCTTTTCTCTTAGCTCTTGCTGCTTCTTTTCGATCAGCTTCTTCTGAAGGAAGAAACTCCATATATATACCAGCAGCAGGAAGGGCGTGTGCTCTCCACATCTCCCGCCCAATGGCTTGGACCACGTGGCAACATCCAGCAGGCTTTCAGTACACGTGTCATTATCTGGTCACTCCCCTTATCCTCGGATCACGTGCCCAGTCATCAGTCTCTGCAAAGAATCCCTATCAGACAGTCGAAATAGAATTGTCAGTTTAAGGTTTAAGCGATGTACATACTGTATGAAGACACTGCTGAAGCAATGTACAGACATTGTGAATGCGAAGCTATGCAGTGTTCAGACTCTACGTATGCACACCCATGGCGTTGTACAGACTTAGTAAATGCAGTGCTGTAGCCTGTATAGACTTCAGATATGCAAGACTATGCCATGTACAGACTTCCTATATGCAGGACTTATGCCATGTATAGACTCCATATATGCAGAGCTTAAGCCATGTACATCAAATATGCAGAAGTAAACGTGCATCAATGTGTAGACTTAGCAAAACAAAGTATGAACAAAGTAACACAATGTGCAGACTTCATGCAATGAGTGAAGTAGTGTATAGAGTTATGAGTGGAATACATGAAGCAATGTATAGAGTTAGAGTGCAATGAGTGTTCAAGTGATGTACAGACTCAACGTTATGCAAGCAGACAATGTATAGAGTTGATGAAGCGATGCTCAACAAAAAGACACCTTACACTTAGGCGTTTGTTTCAGAAGTGACGCCACTTCTGGTGGGCGTCAAATCTCGAGCATAGAGAATGTATAGACTTGCTACGGCACAAGACAACATAACGATGTATAGACTCTGCCAAGAGCAATGCACAATGCACATATGAATGTACAGACTTTGTTTGTGCTGTGCAAGCATGCTAAGATGTAATGTATAGACTTTATGCGAGCATGCTGCAGCCAGTGTACATACTTAGACCTGCGTGCATGCAATGCGATGTATAGACTTGCCCATGGCTGTCTAGACTTTGCATGCGTGCTTATAGTAATGTGCAGACTTGCGGACAATGCGTTGTGTAGACTTTGCGTGCCATAATGTACAGACTTGCGAGTGTGAGACATGCACAAAGACACTAAGTAAGACATTCTAATGTATAGACTTAGCCAAGACACGATGTATAGACTTGTGTTCTGAACAAAGTATAGGCTATACAGACTTGATGCAATGCAAGGCAAACGAATGTATGGACTTTCACGATGTATGGACTTGCCAAAGGAAGGGCTGTACAGACTTGAGCAAAGCAAGGTCTGTATAGACTTGAGAGTTCATGATGTATAGACTTGAGAGAGAGTTCATGATGTATAGACTTGCCAGAGGAACTGGACGATGTACAGACTTAAGCAAAGCAAGGTCTGTATAGACTTGAGAGAGAGTTCATGATGTATAGACTTAGCCAAGACACGATGTATGGACTTGCAAGTGTAACGTAGGTAAAATCACCAGTGTACAGACTTGCTAGTTGCAACGTAGGTAAAATATACCAATGTATAGACTTGCGAGTTGCAACGTAGGTAAAGATACCTAATGTACAGACTTGCTAGTGTGCATGCCACAATGCAGTGTATGGACTTTGAGTGTGCGTGCAGTGCTGCAACTGATGTATGGACTTGTGTTGACGCTGCAGGATAATAGCCAATGTATAGACTTTACAAATGCAAGCAATGCAGCAATGTATAGACTTTGCTCATCTGGTGCGTCGACCCATCTTGAAGGTGCGTCGACCCATCTGTATAAACTATATAGACTATGATGTATTCATTGTCTAGACTATGCAGAGAGTAATGATGCATGGATGTATAGACTTGTGACTCATAAGTTTGCTATCATCAAAACTACAGATCATCAAAAACTACAGGGGCACAACACTTGGTTTGCACTTAGGCGACTTGTGATCAGTTGTTTGCAGGATCAGTACTCGTGGCGTGTTACATTGCAATTTTCATGAATTGTGATGGCTCCAAGTGTGTGCTGAGATGCAGATACCGAGGTATTTTCGATGCCTGTTGGTGCGGACACCAGAGCGAGCGAGAAGCACGAACCGGTGAGCCGTCGGTACCGTACGCGGAGCGTCACTCGGGCTACATCGACTTCCCTTTGGCTCGGAGATAGTCTGAAGTCTCTGCCATGAGTTTGGACACCTTTTTAGCATTTATTTGCATTGTATTTGGGCTTGTAATGTGTGTTTTTACTTGGGTTTTCATTTTGAGCTATTTGTAAGGCTCTTAATAAGCCATTTGGATTAAGCCCTTTAGAGTCCATTAAGAGGTGTGGCCATATTGGACCCCTAGGCTCCATAATGGATCTTTAAATGACTTAAGGCCCAATTGGGCTTCTCCCTCACATGAGCCACCTAGGTTGGAAGGCCTATAGGCTATCATGGGCTTGTGGATGGCCTCTTGATGGCCTTGGACCAACTTGGCCCAAGAATGGCCCATGAAGGGGGCGCCCCCTATTTTGGCTCTGTTTGGCTAGTTTTTTTTCTTTTCTTTCCTCTCTTTGACCACATGGGAAATATGTAATTTTCACTTTCCCAAGATGCCCCTCATCAACTCTAGATCTGAGGGCATGGCTAGTCATTTACCATGGGAGGTCAATTCATATAAAAGGTTGTAATTTTCATTTCTATCAGAATTAATGCAAAGAAAATATTGGAATTTCTTCCAAAGGAGCAAGGGCCGCCCCCTATCTCTCTCCTCTCTCCCCCTTCTGTAGTTGAGAAGGCTATGATTCAGAGGTGTGAAGCCTCATCTATCAGGTGTGAAGATCGTCGCCGTCGTCGCCACCGCCATTGTGCCGCCATTGCACCACCGGCATCGTCGCCGGAGTTCTATCCACCCAAGAAAGCCCCTTCTTCCCGAAATTTCTGCTCCCAACCTCGAGAGCTTCTGGAGCCCAAACTTTCAGGGTGAGTTCTAGAGGTTCAACCCACATCCCACAAAAATTGGTGGAGCTTCTAGCATTTGTTTTCCATTTTTCCATTTTTGTTCTCCCCCTCCTTCCAGATCTGCCTGCAGCCTGTCCAGTTTTCTAGAAACCAAATAGAACATTCATGAACCCACCTTCCTCTGATCTAAATGACTTGATATTTTTATTGGAGGTTATGTCCACCCCCCCATCACCCATGAATTGTCGTGGAATTTCTGGAGTCTTCTACCTATTTTTTAAAATCACTGTCAGATCCAAAACTCAGATCTGTCTCTGCTGTCCAGATCCGACCAGCCGGTGCTAATAAATACAGTTCCCCATTCAAATCTCAACCACATCCTTCACAAAAACTATCCCCGTTTTCCTATCTCTCCCCTCTACAAGTTTCATGTAGAGCTCAACATCTAGATCGGAGGTCTAAATCACAGTCAATGTCAACTCTTAAGAAATTTCACTTCGGCCCGGCCATATCTGAAATAGAGATCAGTCTAGTTCTAAAATCCCCCATTAGAAGTACATCCCCAATAAATTGTCTGGAGTCACAGTGGGTCAAAGGATTTCGAGAGAGCTTTCCAATGGCGTCGGTTTCGCACCGATCCGATGTTGGTGCTGGTCGCAGTAGCTTCTGTCGCCGGAGCGTGCAGGTCTGAAACTGAGTTTCAGATCTGTGGATAGCAACTCCGACAAGTGAAGATCGGAGCCACCCGGCCTCCGACCGGTGTTCCAGCCCGGTCGCTGTCCAGGGGAGCGCGCCACCATGTGTCACCATCACAACGGGACCCACCCCGTCAGGTCTGGAGGACTACGTAGTACGTGGGCCCCACGAATCGGCAGATGGCGCCGTCCGGACAGCACCAAAATGCGGGTTTCGGCACCGTCGGAGCGACATCAAGATGCTGCCCGTCAACCCAATCCCCATTACTCCCGGGCCCCACATGTGACCTGTTACCTCCCTGCGTGGAGTGGGTCGAAACATTTGTACTGCAGTAAACTTTATTAATCGGGAGTACGGATTTGGCCGGGGTTGTCTTCCCCACGCCGGGAACGTGGAGGTAACGGTCTTACATCTTGGCGTTCATTTGCTGTGAGTGCGTTAGGAACCTAGCTCATGAGTTCATGTCACCGCTGTGAGCGAGAGAGTGACCCGTCCCGTGACTCGATCCGAGCACGGAAGTGAGTCGACCACCCATGACTCTGCCGATTTCTCAACCGCGCGGATCCACGTTTCCCCTCGCTTGGGACGACGAGTGAGCTTGCATTTCTGTTAGCGACATATAGCCCATAGGAACTCTTAGTGTCGGGCCAAGGCGTCTCTAGTGTTCACGTGTCGCTGGTTGCGTCTCCATCTAGAGTCTGAGGTTCGCATCACGTAGAGTCGGTCCCTCTGTTCGTCCCGCATCTGTTTGGTATAAGAGAGAGTCGAGTCTTGGGTAGTCATTGTATAAGTCTTGCACGGTCTAAGTCGAGTCTAGGATCATCATTATTTTTAAATCAAAAAAAAGTGTTCTAAAATTGTATTTCATCCTGATAATCTGGTATATTAAAAGGTGTTGTCCAAACGTGAGGCTACGCCTATCGGGAAGGCCGCACACTTGCGCGAGGAGATCTTCGGGTCAACCCTCCGCCACGTACTGGATATTGTCTAAGTCTAGGTGCATTAGTTTGTGTCTCCTAGCCCATGTGTCTTTGCATGCCCACCCGTTGAGGCACCCAATACTCGCCACCACCACCTATGGCAGATTCCCGAGCCCGTAGTTCTGATGAGCCCTCGACGGTCTAGATGTTTTGAGCCCTCATGGATCGTCTCGATAAGCGTATGGATGGCCTTAGTATGCGTCTAGATGGTGTAGGAACGCGTCTAGAAGGGAGGATGAAAGCCCTAGAGGATCAGGCGGAAGCATCAGACCATTCCATTCAGGGTCTTGTAGGGAGGATTGCTGTCCTTGAGAGGGCCCTAGTGGCGGCGCAACCCACGTCGACGAATGGCCAAAAAGAGCCGGCTCAACAACCTACTGTGCCATGGGCTCATGGGGTAGATGTTAGGAGGCAGCATGTGCATGAGGTGGATGACTATGCATCTGACAATGAACAAGGGGGTTATGGTCATCGAAACCAACGACGGAATCGTGATGATGATGACGACCACATTCTTAGGAGCGTGCGTGCGGACCCTCCCCTATTTGACGGGTCTCTGGACCCGAAGGTCTACTTAGATTGGGAGGCCGGCATGGACCGGTACTTCGAGTGGTTTGAGATGATGGACCACCGAAGAGTTCGGTACGCGAAGATGAAGTTGCACAGGTAGGCCCAAACTTATTGGATAAATGTGGAGAGCCTGTTAATGCAGCGACATCAACCCCCGATCGGTACTTGGGATGACATGAAAATCAAGTTGAGGCAGAAATACCTTCCTGTCTCATACCGCCAGCGTCTCATAGACAAATGGTAAAGTCTCTCCTAAGGGAACCGGTCCATGACAGAGTACACCGCCGAGTTTGATGAGTATTATTTGCGGTATGGAGTTACGGAAGAGAGCACCATGACTATCTCGCGCTTTCAAAGAGGTCTGCGTCCGAACTACCAATATGAACTTTTTCACCTCAATGTGACCACTTTGGAACAGGCGTATCAGGTTGCTCTCGAATTGGAGCAATTTGAGGCCGAGTTTGAGCCTACCCATCGGTTGGGCCCCTTTCCCCCTCGTAGTATTGAGCCCCATGGCTCTTTAGGCACGTATCCGAGGGCCCCCATGGCTCGACCTCAGGAGCCCGCTCGTCCCAAGCCATTCGCTCCTAGGCCTTGCCCTCCACCTCTGAGGGATATCCCTCCTCATCCCCAACCCACGGCACCCACGGCCCGTCCACCGGCACCCGCACCCGCACCCGTTGCACGTCCTTTGTTGCCTACACCTCCTATCCGTCGGGAGGATAAGGGGAAAGGACCTTTGATCGGGGAGCTTAGTGGATCACGGCAGTAGTGTTATCGCGGCAATGGGTTTGGCCATTTCGCCAACCAGTGTCCCACTCGTCAGTCTCTAGTCATTGGGGACACACAGGCTGGGGACACCACCTCTTCAGATCTTTTGTTAGTCAGCTATGAAGCAGATCCGGAGCTAGCTGACGAGTTCTATGAGATTGAAGGTGAGGGCCAGGATGCCCAGCATTCGGACGATACCCACTTGGGGGTCGTCAGATGTATTCTCACCCAGCCACAGGCCAGTGATGACCGGCGTCGGACCACCATCTTTCATACATACTGTCAGCTGGGTGGGCAAGTGTGTAAGGTGATTACCGATAGTGGGAGATGTATCAATGCAATCTCCACGGGCGCCGTCTCTCATCTTGGTCTTACTCCCGTGGACCATCCTTGCCCCTATCGAGTATCATGGGTGGATTCCACCTCCATTCCGATCAGGATGCGGTGTTTGGTCCCACTACAGTTCCATACCTACCGTGACGAGATCTGGTGTGATGTCCTCCCCATGGAGGTGGGCAGTATTATCACACCCCGACGCGGAATATCGGGACCGGCAGTAGAAAATGCTAGTAAAGATAACATGCTAAGCTAAGAATTAACATAATACCATGAACAGAAATAACTCCAATTCTATTATAATAATCATCAAACGTCTTACAAACGACTCAAACAAAATCAAACATAATCTCTACTCGACTCCAGTACAATAACTAACACCAGTTCTAAGACATAGCTAGATGTAAACCACTAAACAAACTCAACAAATCTACTAGCTGATACACTCCAAGCTATCACTCTCGCCCATTCCCAGCCATATGTGAATCTTCACCTGAGCAGCCTGGAAAAGGGGGAAACAACTATATGAGCGAACGCTCAATAGGTAACAACAGGCAAGTGTAAGTGATTAACCAATTAATTACATGTTAATATGAAACGGAAAGAAAAGAAATAACAATCGAATGAAACAACGTAATAACAGAGAGTGCTAAAGAATGGAATGGAATAACAATATGACAAGATGATAATTACAAGAATTGCATTTTAGAACAATATATATAACAGGAAATTGCCCAACAAGCAAGATTGTAACCAAGTCAAACACGATTCAAGTAAGATATAAGAGATCATTATCATAGACATCACGCTAGTCATGCACTCGGTGCAATGCCTCACCCTGTCATTACAAACTCCCATGGGCACAAGTACTTTTCGGGCGCTCTCCTCAAGACCAGATCGGGCCCCTATGATGTGTTGGCATTGATTTATTGGATCCAAGATCCCAAGTTGTCTAGACTTTAATCAAGTTAAATGGCCAATTATAATCAAGTATAAACTTACCTCGGAATATCCCAAGGCTAAGTTGAAGAATTACTGTCCAGAATTTCTGTCCAGGAGTTCAAATTATCAAGAACCATCATGTTTTTGGATTCAAAACCATAAAACACGAGGTAAACTAGTCTCTGGACGACATGCGGTCAATACTGGGCCGCTCAAGGCTTGTGCGGTCGACACTGGACCGCACTAACAAGAACTGGGCTGGGTTTAGCCCTCGGGAGGTCAAGGTTGAACGGCTAATGACGGGCCGCCCTTCTATATGAATGGTTAGGATTGGGCCGCATAAGAACAGAAAGTTACAGAATCGAGGACAAGATGTATGGTCCTGACAGTGCCGCTCATGAGTTGAATGGTCCACTCAGGGCCGCCTGAGAGAAGTACGATCCATTACTGGCCGCACAACACAGGGCCTAACCATGAGTTAGATTTTAGCCCAAGTGGGCTCCTGGGCTACCATAGGCAGGGTGGAACTGAACCAGAGTCCAGCCCACTATCTACTGGTCGGCCTAGGGTCTACTGAACTGATTAAAACATGATTTGGCCGAAGATAGATCAAGGATAATCAGCCAAGACAAATTGGCATCTGCCAGGGTTGAACGGTCTCCACTGGCCTATTCATTAGTATATGCGATCTATCAATAGCCACGCAAGTCTCTGTTAATCCAATTCAGATTAACTCAAGTAACAGCGGTTCGATTGAGTCTAAATCAAAGCTAGGGGATACAATGGTTCAAGATTAAGGTTATAACAAGTATAAACCTAATAGCCATTCAATTATAAAGGATTCACAATTAAAATTTGACATTCATTGGAAAGATGAATCAAGATCAAGCTCAATTTAAATAGATCAGCAAGAATTATTTACTGTCATGAATTACAGTTTATTAGGTGTGTTACTAACATGTAATTAACCATTAATCTACTAACATAACATGCTGTAATGACAATTTAATCTGCTCTGTTACAGATGTGCGGTCGATTTTGGACCTTACATCCCAATGAATGGTCAAAGACTGGCCGCACACGTCCCCTCAGATCCGAAGACCTGCTGGATATGGACGGTCGGTAGTGTGCCGCATGGAGGGATGTGCGGTCTGGAACTGGCCGCAGGAAAGACATGTGGTTAGAGATAGGCCGCACGTTCCAGGGACAAGAACATATATAAAAACATATAAACGGTCAATAGAGGGCCGCCTGTCTGGGATGTGCAGTCTATCATGTGGCCGCATATGTCCAAACAGGTCGCTACCCCTCTCGCCTTGCCCGACTTCGGCGAGGTTTCTAGGGTTAAATTAAAACATGAAATTCGCACGATATAAGGCATGGAATTTGGGGCTTTTACTACCAAAAGAAAGAGCATGAAAGACTATACAAGATGCATGAATCAATTTTATGTTTACAGTCTGAAATCACAACTTAATCAAAAGGGAATAATTATAACCCTAGATGTGACATGCTTCTACAAAAACCTAAAATTCTCGCAGGATACTTGATAGAATTTAGGGCTTTCTACATCAATGGAAAGCTAACACGATGCTGCTTCTAACCATATATTATTTGTAGGGTTTGGCTTGCTATCACCTACCTGAATCGGATGAAGAAGGAAGTAGAAAGAAAAGCAAGGACGCCGATACACGCAGCCACTAATCGCTCGAGATCTCCCTCGGTCCAACTCCTCTGCAGCCGCCGCTGGTTCTAAACGATTCTAGGGTTAGAGAGCTTCATTTTAATAGGTTACACACCTTCTGGAGGCTTCTATGTGCGGAGTATTCATCCACGGAAGTCGAGTCGATGTGAACGCCGCCGTAAAGGTTGACTCGATCCAAACTCCGCCGAATGCATCTCCTAGGGTTAGGGTTTCGAGAGATTAAGAGAGGGTAAATGATCCTCTCATCCTGGCCTTTCATTTGCCACCGATTTGGGCTCATTTGATGGAGTATTGGGCTCGAATTTGGCGTTTCAAGGTATGGTTAACTAAGTGTTCAATTTGGCTTAAACCACTAATTCGGCCTACTTACAGATTTTATTTGGGTTGGCCACAGAAGACAAGTTTGTTAAACGTGCTATCCTTACAAGAATATAATTTTTCTGGATTTTTATAAAATAGTCGAAATCTAGCTTATTCTATTTATTAAGGGATTATTTAATTAATTTCAAATAAATTTCTAATTAATTTCTAAAAGAAATCGGGTATTACACCCTCCCCCACTTAAGGAATTTGATCCTCCAAATTCAATGCACTTAATAAGAAGAGGGAGTGAGACAGCTCGCCTAGAATAAGTCGGGGTACTATCTCCGCATAGTATCTTCTGACTCCCAAGTAGCTTCTTCAGTTCCACGCCGACTCCACTGTACTTTAACCATCGGTATGAAACGATTCCTGAGTTGTAGTTGCTTCCGATCCAAAATCTTGATCGGTCTTTCTTCATAAGTTAGATCTTCCTTCAATTCAAAGTTCATATGCTGAATAATGTGAGTGGGATCATACACATATTTCCGTAACATAGACACGTGGAAAATATTGTGTACTCCAGATAACTGAGGTGGTAGTGCCAAACGGTAAGCAACCTCCCTCACTCTTTCTAGAATCTCGAATGGACCAATGTATCTAGGACTCAATTTACCCTGAATACAAAACCTTCGAATTCCTCTCATAGGAGAAACCTTTAAAAACACATGCTCACCAACCTGAAATTCCAATGCTCTCCTCCTGGTGTCGGCATAACTCTTCTGTCTTGATTGTGCTACTTGCAACCGATCTCTGATAATACAGATGTTATTGGACGATTCAGAAATGAGATCTGGTCCAAGCCATTGCTTCTCACCTACCTCGTCCCAACATAACGGGGATCGACAGCTTCTACCATACAAAGCTTCAAATGGAGCCATCTGAAGGTAACTATTGTTGTAGGCGAATTCAACCAATGCCAAATGATCACTCCAACTACCTCCAAAGTCAATCATACAGGCTCTAAACATATCTTCCACTATCTAGTTGGTCCTTTCAGTCTGTCTGTCTGTTTGTGGATGGAAAGCAATACTGAAATTCAGACGAGTTCCCAAAGACTCTTACAATCCTTTCCAAAAATGAGAAGTGAACCTGGGGTCTCTATCAGACACAATGCTGACTAGTATACCATGTAGTCTTACCACTTCCTTCATATACAAAGCAGCCAAAACATCAACTATCCATTTAGACTTAATGGATAAGAAATGAGTCGATTTTGTCAATCTGTTGACAATCACCCATATTGCATCAAATCCACTACGAGTCCTAGGTAGACCCATAATGAAATCCATGCCAATGCTCTCCCACTTCCATTGGGGTATATCAAGGGGTTTCAATTTCCCTGCTAGTCTGAAATGCTCCGCCTTGACTTGCTGACAAACCAAGCATCTACTTACGAAGTCCGCCACTTCCCTTTTCATATTTGGCCACCAAAAAGATCTTTTCAAATCCTTGAATATTTTAGTACCTCCAAGATGAATGGTGTATCTGGATCTATGAGCCTCCTCGAGGATCTTACTATTTATCTCAGCTACATCAGGTACACAAGTTCTCTCTTGAAATAACAATCTTCCATCATCAGCCATCATGAAGTCAGGTCTGTTACCCAAGCTTCCCTTGATCTCTACCAACTCCGGGTCATCATCTTGCAGAGATTTGATTTCCATCAGTAATTCGGGCTTAAGTTGAATCTGAGCAATCATAACCCGATCCTTGTCAACATTAAGATCCAAACTAGCTAACTGCTCCAACAATTTCCATTCTTGTAACATGAGGCTTGACAACTTAGATATAGGCTTGCGGCTTAAGGCATCTGCCACAACATTACCTTTTCCAGGATGATACTCAATGGAGAAATCGAAATCCTTTAAATACTCCAGCCATCTTCGCTGCCTCACATTGAGTTCCTTCTGATAAAATAAGTATTTCAAACTCTTATGATCTGAAAACACCGTGAATGCTTCTCCATACAAGTAGTGCGTCCATATCTTCAAGGCGAACACCACTACTTCTAGCTCCAAATCATGAACATGATAATTCTCTTCATGCTTCCTCAACTGCCTAGAAGAATAGGCTATCACTTTCCCGTGCTGCATGAGTACACACCCTAAACCAATACCTGAAGCATCAGTGTATACAACAAAACCTCCTTCACCAGAAGGTAAAGCCAAAATAGGTGCAGTAGTCAAACATTCCTTCAAGGTCTGAAAGCTTCGCTCGCAATCTTCTGACCAATCAAATTTGATCTCCTTGCGGGTTAATCTTGTCAGAGGTACCGCAATCTTGGAGAAATCTTGAATAAACCTTCGGTAGTAACCTACTAGGCCTAGGAAACTTCTCACTTCAGTCATATTAGTAGGCTTAGCCCAATTCTTTACTGCCTCTACCTTCGAATGATCAACAGAAATACCTTCTTTTGTGATGATATGCCCTAGAAAGGACACCTCTCGTAGCCAGAAATCACACTTACTAAACTTGGCATATAACTGATGATCTCTTAATAGTTGCAATGCCATCCTCAAATGTTCAGCATGCTCCTCCTCACTCTTAGAATAAATCAAGATATCATCAATGAACACTACGGCCCATTGATCAAGATAGGGCCGAAACACATCGTTCATCAGCTGCATGAAAGCTACAGGTGCATTCGTTAGCCCAAAAGGCATTACTACAAATTCGAAATGCCCATACCTGCTACGAAAGGCTATTTTATAGATATCCTCCTCCTTAATTCGTAACTGATGATATCCAGATCGAAGGTCGATCTTAGAGAAATACTGAGCTCCTGCTATCTGATCAAATAACTCATCAATCCTTGGCAATGGATATTTGTTCTTGATAGTCAACTAGTTCAATTGCCGATAATCGATGCACAACCTCATCGAACCATCCTTCTTCCGGACGAATAATACAGGGGCTCCCCACGGGGAAGTACTTGGTCGAATGAACCCTTTCTCAAGCAATTCCATCAACTGCTGCTTTAGTTCCCTTAGCTCCGCAGGAGACATACGATAAGGAGCTTTGGAAATAGGGGTCACACCTGGAATTAGATCAACAGAAAAGATAACTTCCCTTTCAGGAGGAAGTCCTGATAGTTCCTCAAGAAAGACATTTGGAAAATCTCGGACGACAGAAGAGTCCTCAATCTCAGTCTTCTGCTCAGGGGTCACAAAAATAAAAGCCAGAAAAGCCTTACATCCTCTTTTCATCAGCTTAGCAACTTGAAGAGCCAAAATAAGCGGAACAGACTTATGGTGTCTAATTCCTATAAAAGAAAGTCCAGGGTGTCCAGTGAAAGACACAGAACCAGATCTGCACTGAACATTGGCCTCATACTTAGCCAACCAATCTGCTCCTAGGATTACGTCATAATCCTTCATATCCATGCAAACTAAATTAGCTGGCAGGTTTTGTTCATTGATCAAGACCTTACTAGAAGGATAGAAATACTCAGTTGCTGAACCGGAACCAATAGGAGTTGAAATCTCCAACGGAGAATTTATCAAAACTGGCTTCACAGCTAAAGACTTCACAAATCTCTGAGAAATAAAAGAATGAGTGGCACCAGTATCAAAAAGAACAAAAGTTGATTTATCATGTATAATAAGAGCACCTTTGACAAGTCCACCTTCCTCGGCGGGTCCTGTCTCATCTTCTTGTAGAGCATGGAGCTTGCCTTGCTGCTTCTTGATTCCTTACGGTTTCACTGGGGTAGCTTGCTCAGATAAAAGAGGGCACTCGGGAATACGGCGATCCCTACTACCACAATGTAAACAGGCACCCAGCTTGCGCCAGCACTCCTCCATCTTGTGACCTAGGCGGTCACAATACTTGCATACGCCCTTAAATGGAACAATAGAGCCATGTTTATTGTCTTCAATCTTCGGCATCTTGCCCTTCCATGAACCAGACCCGCTAATGGACCTCTTCCTGCCATGACCAGGCTTGATACTCCCAGAACCAGTATGGTGTTGTTCAATCTTAACACTCTACCCACGGATTCTCTCCGTCATTTCTAAAGTATCTTCCAACACTTGAGCCTTTCTCACCATCTCAGAATAAGTTGGAATTTCCATCGGTGCCAACTGGTTGATATACTGCAGCTTCAGCCCATTAAGAAGGCGCTTAGCCTTCATCTTCTCGGTAGATATCAAATGAGTAGCATAACGAGATAGCCGAGAGAATTGAGCTTCATATTCAGCTACAGATAGATTTCGTTGCTTCAAAGTAGCAAACTCAGCCGCCTTCTTCTCTTGTACTCGATCAGAGAAATATTTACCATTGAAGAATTCCTCGAACTCCTCCCATGTGACTTGTCTATCACCAAGGGTAGCCTTCATTGCGTCCCACCATGTCCTCACATCACGTTCAAGTTAAAAGGTCGACAAGAGGACACGTTCTTGATCGCTGTATTACATCACTTCAAAAATCTCCCTATCTCTTCAAGCCAGTGCTCGGCTTCATCAGGGTCAGTCGAGCCACCAAATCGCGGGGGATTCATCCTACGAAAGTTCCGATAAAGGTCGCCAGTGCCATGATTTGCAGCTCCTCCTAGGGCCACTTGTTGCAAAGCCTGAATAAGTCCTTGAACCGTACGCTGCAAGTTCCTCCATTCCACACGTTCTCCTGCCATTGCAAAAGCCTACACGTGAAATAGGTTATATTAGGTTCAATCAAGAATGGATAATCGTGCAATGAGATTATTAACTCAACCCCAGTCTTCTACCCAAATCTCACCAGGTTGGGTCCTTAGACTTATAACAAGGTTATAGGTCCTACAGTATAACTTAGGATCCTAAAACTTAGAGAACCTAGGGATATTAGAAAACCTAGGCTCTGATACCACCAAACTGTCACGCCCCGACGCGGAATATTGGGATCGGCAGTAGAAAACGCTAGTAAAGATAACATGCTAAGCTAAGAATTAACATAATGCCATGAACAGAAATAACTCCAATTCTATTATAATAATCATCAAATGTCTTAAAAATGACTCAAACATAATCAAACATAATCTCTACTCGACTCCGGTACAATAACTAACACCAGTTCTAAGACATAGCTAGATGTAAACCACTAAACAAACTCAACATATCTACTAGCTGATACACTCCAAGCTATCACTCTCGCCCATTCCCATCCATCTGTGAATCTTCACCTGAGCTGCCTGGAAAAGGGGGAAACAACTATATGAGCGAACGCTCAGTAGGTAACAACAGGCAAGTGTAAGTGATTAACCAATTAATTACATGTTAATATGAAACGGAAAGAAAAGAAATAACGATCGAATGAAACAACGTAATAATAGAGAGTGCTAAAGAATGGAATGGAATAACAATATGACAAGATGATAATTACAAGAATTGCATTTTAGAACAATATATATAACATGAAATTGCAGGAAATTGGCCAACAAGCAAGATTGTAACCAAGTCAAACATGATTCAAGTAAGATATAAGAGATCATCATCATAGACATCATGCTAGTCATGCACTCGGTGTAATGCCTCACCATGTCATTACAAACTCTCATGGGCACAAGTACTTTTCGGGCGCTCTCCCCAGGACTAGACCGGGCCCCTATGATGCGTTGGCATTGATTTATTGGATCCAAGATCCCAAGTTGTCTAGACTTTAATCAAGTTTAATGGCCAATTATAATCAAGTATAAACTTACCTGGGAATATCCCAAGGCTAAGTTGAAGAATTACTGTCCAGAATTTCTATCCAGGAGTTCAAATTATCAAGAACCATCATGTTCTTGGATTCAAAACCATAAAACACGGGGAAAACTAGTCTCTGGACGACATGCGGTCAATACTGGGCCGCTCAAGGCTTGTGCAGTCAACACTGGACCGCACTAACAGGAACTAGGCTGGGTTTAGCCCTCGGGAGGTCAAGGTTGAACGGCTAATGATGGGCCGCCCTTCTATATGAACGGTTAGGATTAGGCCGCATAAGACCAGAAAGTTACAGAATCGAGGACAAGATGTGTGGTCCTGACAGAACTGCTCATGAGTTGAACGGTCCACTCAGGGCCGCCTGAGAGAAGTACAGTCCATTACTGGCCGCATAACACAGGGCCTAACCATGAGTTAGATTTTAGCTTAAGTGGGCTCCCGGGCTACCATAGGCAGGGTGGAACTGAACCAGAGTCCAGCCCACTGTCTACTGGTCGGCCTAGGGTCTACTAGACTGATCAAAACAGGATTTGGCCGAAGATAGATCAAGGATAATCGGCCAAGACAAATTGGCATCTGCCAGGGATGAACGGTCTCCACAGGCCTGTTCATTGGTATATGCGGTCTATCAATAGCCACGCAAGTCTCTGTTAATCCAATTCAGATTAACTCAAGTAACAACGGTTCGATTGAGTCTAAATCAAAGCTAGGGGATACAATGGTTCAAGATTAAGGTTATAACAAGTATAAACCTAATAGCCATTCAATTATAAAGGATTCACAATTAAAATTTGACATTCATTGGAAAGATGAATCAAGATCAAGCTCAATTTAAATAGATCATCAAGAATTATATACTATCATGAATTACAGTTTATTAGGTGTGTTGCTAACATGCAATTAACCATTAATCTACTAACATAACATGCTGTAATGACAATTTAATCTGCTCTATTACATATGTGCGGTCAGTTCTGGACCTTACATCCCAATGAATGGTCAAAGACTGGCCGCACACGTCCCCTCAGATCCGAAGACGTGTTGGATATGGACGGTCGGTAGTGTGCCACATGGAGGGATGTGCGGTCTGGAACTGGCCGCAGGAAAGACATGCAGTTAGAGATAGGCCGCACCTTCCAGGGACAAGAACAAATATAAAAACATATAAACGGTCAACAGAGGGCCGCCTGTCTAGCATGTGCGGTCTATCGTGTGGCCGCACATGTCCAAACAGGTCGCTACCCCTCTCGCCTTGCCCGACTCTGGCGAGCTTTCTAGGGTTAAATTAAAACACGAAATTCGCACGATATAAGGCATAGAATTTGGGGCTTTTACTACCAAAAGAAAGGGCATGAAAGATTATACAAGATGCATGAATCAATTTTATGTTTACAGCCTGAAATCACAACTTAATCGAAAAAGAACAATTATAACCCTGGATATGACATGCTTCTACAAAAACTTAAAATTCTCGTAGAACACTTGACAGAATTTAGGGCTTTCTACATCAATGGAAAGCTAACACGATGCTGCTTCTAACCATATATTATTTGTAGGGTTTGGCTTGCTATCACCTACCTGAATCGGATGAAAAAGGAAGGAGAAAGAAAACCAAGGACGCCGGTACACGCAGCCACTAATCGCTCGAGATCTCCCTCGGTGCAACTCCTCTGCTGCGGCCGCTGGTTCTAAATGATTCTAGGGTTAGAGAGCTTCATTTTAATAGGTCACACACCTTCTGGAGGCTTCTATGCGCAGAGTATTCGTCCACGCAAGTCGGGTCAATGTGAACGCCGCCGCAAAGGTTGACTCGATCCAAACTCTGCCGAATGCATCTCCTAGGGTTAGGGTTTTGAGAGATCAAGAGAGGGTAAATGATCGTCTCATCCTGGCCTTTCATTTGCCACCGATTTGGGCTCATTTGATGGAGTATTGGGCTCAAATTTGGCATTTGAAGGTATGGTTAACTAAGTGTTCAATTTGGGCTTAAACCACTAATTCAGCCTACTTACAGTTTTTATTTGGGTTGGCCACAAAAGACAAGTTTGTTAAACGTGCTATCCTTTACAAGAATATGATTTTTTTTTATTTTTATAAAATAGTCAAAATCTTGCTTATTCTATTTATTAAGGGATTATTCTAATTAATTTCAAATAAATTTCTAATTAATTTCTAAAAGAAATCGGGGTATTACAAGTATTATTCTTGGTAGGCCGTGGTTATTTGATTGGGATATCACACTCCATGGTCGGTCGAACACCTGAACCTTCGACCATGGTGGCCAACGGATTATCCTCAACCCCTCTCAGCCCAAGAAGCCTTCAGTTAGGGGTCCTACTGGTCCTAGTACTCCAGAGCCTTCCATCCCGGGACGCAGTACCCCATCCCCAGCTAGGGCCATGATCGTTACATTGGACACATGCGAACCCTCTTCTAGGAGGTTGATGATGATTAGCTCCCGAGAAATGGAGCGGGAGGCTAGTAGGGGCAGCCCTGTGTTTGCTATTACGGTCCGAGAAGTGGAGCCAAAGCCCGAGGGTGAACTCCCACCCGATGTCATTCCTATTCTGCAGGAGTTCGCTGATATTTTTCTCGAGGAGCTTCCCGAGAGACTTCCACCCATGCGGGATATTCAGCATGCTATCGACCTGATTCCGGGCTCCTCATTGCCCAATCTTCCACACTATCGCATGAGTCCCACGGAACATGCCGAGCTAAAGCGGCAGGTCAATGAGTTGATGCAGAGAGGATCTGTTCGGGACAGCATGAGTCCGTGTGCAGTTCCCGCATTACTCGCCCTAAAGAAGGATGGCACGTGGAGAATATGCATTGATTGTCGTGCCATCAACAAAATCACCGTGAAGTACAGGTTCCCTATTCCTCGCCTAGATGATATGCTAGACGTGATGGCCGGTGCCACTATCTTCTCAAAGATCTATCTTAAGAGTGGCTACCACCAGGTGAGGATTAGGCCAGGTAATGAGTGGAAGACCACATTTAAGACCAAGGATGGTCTATATGAGTGGTTGGTTATGCCCTTTG
Source organism: Amorphophallus konjac (assembly GCA_022559845.1). Taxonomy (NCBI): domain Eukaryota; kingdom Viridiplantae; phylum Streptophyta; class Magnoliopsida; order Alismatales; family Araceae; genus Amorphophallus; species Amorphophallus konjac. The sequence goes on along the minus strand of CM040122.1, from coordinate 185,356,222 downwards.
GGTTGACCAATGCCCCTAGCACCTTCATGCAACTCATGACTCAGGTCCTTCGGCCATTCATTGGAGTCTTTGTGGTTGTGTATTTTGATGATATCCTTATATATAGTCGCACTAAAGGGGACCACTTGGACAATCTATGGCAGGTCTGTCTGCTTTTGAGGCGAGAGCAGTTGTTTGCGAACCCATAGAAGTGTGCCTTCATGACACCTCAGCTTACCTTCTTGGGTTTTATTGTGTCTAGTACTGGGGTCTCCGCTGATCCGGAGAAGGTCCGGGTCATTGTTGAGTGGCCGGAACCCCGTATGGTCCATGATGTCCGCAACTTCCATGGCCTCGAGACGTTCTATCGTCATTTCATCTGCGGATTTAGCTCCGTCACTGCCCCGATCATGGATTGTATTCGGAAGGGCACGTTTGTATGGACGAAGGCCGCTGCCGCTACCTTCAAGGACATTAAGGAGCGCATGACCCAGACACCTATCCTTCGATTGCCAGATTTCTCGAAGGTGTTTGAGGTATCTTGTGATGCGTCAGGTGTAGGGATTGGAGGAGTGTCGAGTCAGGAGGCCCACCCGGTCGCATACTTCAGTGAGAAGCTGAATGACGCGAAACTGCGATACTCCACTTGTGATAAAGAATTCTACGCAGTTATTCAGGCTCTTAGGCATTGGAGGCACTATCTTTTACATCAGAAGTTTGTCTTGTACTCCGATCATGAAGCTTTGAGGTTCCGCCATTCCCAAAAAAGCTTAATGCGCGTCATAGTAGATGGGTTGAGTATCTCCAGCAGTACACATTTGTGCTTAAACATAAGGCTGGAGTGGATAACAAGGTGGCTGATGCCTTGAGTCGGCGTGCATGTCTGCTGACTACCATGAGTGTCGAGGTCATAGGGTTAGAGAAGATGAGAGAGGCCTATGTTGACTATCCTGACTTCGGTCAGATTTATACCACTCTCCAAGCTGGACCCTCGAGAGACCTTGATGATTATGTGCTTCAGGAGGGTTACCTCTTTCGAGGAGGCAGACTTTGTGTTTCCCGAACTTTGATTCGAGACTTCTTAGTCTGGGAACTACATGCGGGAGGTCTAGCCGACAACTTTGGTCGGAACAAGACTATCGAGGCTGTTGAGCATAGATTTTATTGGCCGAGCTTGAAGCGTGATGTTGCTCATATTGTGGCCCAGTGCCGTACATGTGCTACGACCAAAATGAAGAAGCAAAGCTTGGGCCTTTATACGCCTCTTCCCCTGCCTGATGCCCCGTGGCATGATGTTAGCATGGACTTTGTCTTGGGATTGCCACGTACCTCTAGAAAGCATGACTCGGTCTATGTGGTGGTTGATCGATTCTCGAAGATGGCCCTTTTCATTCCCTACTCGAAGACTTCAGATCCTTCGAGGGTAGCCCACCTATTCCTTACTCATGTGGTGTGCAAGTTCGGGTTGCCTCGTACCATAGTGTCTGACCGTGATGTTAGGTTCACCAGTTATTTTTTGAAAACACTGTGGCATATGTTGGGTACTCACCTCAAATTTCCCACTACATATCATCCCTAGACAGATGGTCAGACCGAGGTGGTCAATAGGAGTCTGGGTGACCTTTTGAGGTGTCTTGTCAGGGACCGTGTCGGTGATTGGGATCTCATATTACCACTGGCAGAATTTGCATATAATGATTCAGTTAACAGGTCTACCGATATGAGTCCATTTGAGATTGTCACAGGTCGTAGGCCTAGGAAGCCAGTGGATCTTGTCCCGATGCCCATTCATGCACGAGCGTCTGAGTCTGCCGAGTCTTTTGCTAGGCATGTTAGGAGTTTGCATGACGACATCCGTCATCACATTGAGGCCAGCAATGCACGGTATAAGGAGTTAGCCGATGCCCATTGACACCACCGTGAGTTCCAAGAGGGTGAATATGTCATGATCAGGGTAAGACTTGAACAGTTTCCCTTTGGAACCGTAAAGAAACTGTAAGCTCGTGGAGCCGGTCCATTTAGAGTGTTGAAACGCGTTGGGTCCAATGCGTATGTTGTGGACCTATCCAAGGAATATGGTATAAGCTCTACTTTCAATGTGTCAGATCTAGTTGCATATAGGGACCCAACGGTGATCCCTAGTGAGCCTTTCGAGCCATCTCCCCCCATTGAGAGTGATCCCACACCTGAGTGTCCACCACCAGCCACATTTCCACGACGGCGAGAGCATATAGATCATATACTGGATGAGCAGGTGACAGTTACCAGGAGTTGATCCTACCCGCGCTACATAGTGCGTTGGAGAGGGCGACCCGCCACCGAGGATACTTGGATCACCCGTGGAGAGTTGCAGAGGCTAGATCCGGATCTACTGGAGCGCTACCAGAGCGATGCAGACCCTTACTCGACAGGGTCGAGTTTCTCCCACCCGGGGAGAATTGGTGCAGACACCAGAGCGAGCGAGAAGCACGAATCGATGAGCCATCGATACCGTACACGGAGCACCACTCGAGCTACATCGACTTCCCTTTGGCTTGGAGATAGTCTGGAGTCTCCGCCATGAGTTTGGACACCTTTTTAGCATTTATTTGTATTGTATTTGGGCTTGTAATGTGTGTTTTTACTTGGCTTTTCATTTTGGGCTGTTTGTAAGGCTCTTAATAAGCCATTTGAATTAAGCCCTTTAGAGTCCATTAAGAGGTGTGGCCATATTGGACCCCTATGCTTCATAATGGATCTTTAAATGACTTAAGGCCCAATTGGGCTTCTCCCTCACATGGGCCACCTAGGTTGAAAGGCCTATAGGCTATCATGGGCTTGTGGATGGCCTCTTGATGGCCTTGGACCAACTTGGCCCAAGAATGGCCCATGAAGGGGGCGCCCCCTATTTTGGCTCTATTAGGCTAGTTTTTTTTCTTTTCTTTCCTCTCTTTGACCACATGGGAAATATGTAATTTTAGCTTTCCCAAGATGCCCCTCATCAACCCTAGATCTGAGGGCATGGCTAGTCATTTACCATGGGATGTCAATTCATATAAAAGGTTGTAATTTTAATTTCTATCATAATTAATGCAAAGAAAATATTGGAATTTCTTCTAAAGGAGCAAGGGCTGCCCCCTATCTCTCTCCTCTCTCCCCCTTATGCAGTTGGGAAGGCTGTGATTCAAAGGTGTGAAACCTCATCTATCAGGTGTGAAGATCGTCGTCATCACTGCCGCCGCCATCATGCCACCATCGTACCGCCGCCATCGTCGCCAGAGTTTTGTCCACCTAGGACAACCCCTTCTTCCCAGAATTTCTGCTCCCAACCTCAAGATCGTCTGGATCCCAAACTTTCAGGGTGAGTTCTAGAGGTTCAACCCACGTCCCAGAAAAATTGGTGGAGTTTCTAGCATTTGTTTTTTATTTTTCCATTTTCCTTCTCCCCCTCCTTCCAGATCTGCCTACAGCCTGTCCAGTTTTATAGAAACCAAATAGAACGTTCATCAACCCACCTTCCCCTGATCTAAATGACTTGATATTTTTATTGGAGGTTCTATCCACCACCCTTATCACTCACGAATTTTCTTTGAATTTCTGGAGTCTTCTACCTATTTTTAAAAATCACTGTCAGATCCAAAACTCAGATCTGTCTCTGCTGTCCAGATCTGACCACCCGATGCTAATAAATATTGTTCCCCATTCAAATCTCCACCAAATCCTTCACAAAAATTATCCCCGTTCTTCTCTCTTTCCCTTCTACAAGTTTCATGAAGAGCTCAATATCTATATGGGAGGTCTACATCACGATAAATGCCAACTCTCAGGAAATTTCACTTTGGCCCGGCCAGATCTGAAATAGAGCTCAGTCCGGTTCTAAAATCCCCCATCCGAAGTACAACCCCAACGAATTTTCTAGAGTCATAGAGAGTCGAAGGATTTCGAGAGAGCTTTCCAACGGCGCTAGTTTCGTACCGATCCGACGTCGGTGCTGGTCGCATCAGCTTCTATCGCCGGAGCGCGCAGGTCTGAAACTGAGTTTCAGATCCGTGGACAGCAACTCCGACAAGTGAAGATAGGAGCCACCCAGCCTCCGACCGGTGTTCCAGCCCGGCCGCCGTCCAGGGGAGCGCGCCACCAGGTCTCACCATCATAGCGGGACCCACCCCGTCAAGTCCGGAGGACTGCGCAGTACGTGGGCCCCACAAACCCACAGATCACGCCGTCCGGACAGCACCAAAACGCGGGTTTCGGCACCGTCGGAGCGACATCAAGATGCTGCCCGTCAACCCAATCCCCATTACTCCCACGCCCCACATATGACCTGTTACCTCCCTGCGTGGAGTGGGTCGAAACATTTGTACTACAGTAAACTTTGTTAACCGGGAGTACGGATTTGGCCAGGGTTGTCTTCCCCACACCGGGAGCATGGAGGTAACGGTCTTACTTCTTGGCGTTCATTTGCTAGTTTAGTATATGGTCATATGCCGCTTTGAGCGTGTTAGGAACCTAGCTCGTGAGTTCATGTCACCACTGTGAGCGAGAGAGTGACCCGTCCCGTGACTCGATCCGAGCACGGAAGTGAGTCGACCACCCTTGACTCTGCCGGTTTCTCAACCGCGCGGATCCACGTTTCCCCTCGCTTGGGACGATGAGTGAGCTTGCATTTCTGTTAGTGACATATAGCCCATACGAACTCTTAGTGTCGGGCGAAGGCGTCTCTAGTGTTCGCGTGGTGCTAGTCGCGTCTCCATCTAGAGTCCGAGGTTCACATCACGTAGAGTTGGTCCCTCTGTCCGTCCCGCATCACCTGTGTGCATTGTTTGTGTGTGCAGCGGGAGCGTGTGGGCTGATAACCCACGGGTCGAGGATCGTTGGTTGTAAGATTCTGGCCAGTCGAGAGAATTGTTTTTCTCGATGTGACTTCATCTTGGCTTCCTGTGCCTTGATGTTGTCTATTGCCGTGCCATTATTCTTGAAGGCATTCTGGTGTTGGCACTGGCATTTGTGAGTGTTAGGGAATCTATCGGCATTTCTATTGGTTGAGTACCCTCTGCTCTGTAATTCTTTCTTGGGTGTTGTGCTCTCAGGGCGTGATCGTGGCCCTTAAGATACGTTTCCCGAGATCATTGTCCTTCTTGTTATCGTGGGTCTTTTCTTGGTGAGCTATTCATTGCATGACTAGTCCATTATAGTCGTTTGTTCAGCTGTTATTGTGCCTTGATGTGACCCAGCTTGCAGTTGTGTTCCGTGGTTCTGTGTTCTGTATGGAGTCAGAATCCTGCAAGTGCTGCTGTTGTCATTGTCGTTGTTTCCCTGTGAATCTGTCTTGGCACGGTGTGGACCGAAGTCTTGTCAGTTGGTTGTGCTGTACTCTTCTTTCTTGGTGGAGTTAGCTTGCGACTCGAATCAGATGTAATATCTGAGTGAGGAATGACTTATGGTCCGGTGCTGTCGTTGGCGTCCTGTGTGCCAGGTTTCGTTGTTGCCTTTGGCACTGGAGCCGATGTGTCGAGCTGTTAGCTGAGAGGACTATGCTTCCTTGTTTAAGCTGATGCTTGCCGTGTCTGTCGTTTTGTTTTCCCGATAGTTGTTGTCGTGGCATGGGTCGTGTCTCCTTCCCTACGAGACGTAAGCGACGTTGCCTTGTTTCGGAGGTGTCAGACTTGCATTCACTTGTGTGCCATGCTTGTTCGGTGGATCGATTTGCCTTGAGATCCAGAGAATGTGCTTGTGATGATGGTCTGGCGGTGTCCCTCTCAATTGTGATTTTCGAGATTCGTGCTGTTTCAAGTTGTGTCTTGGGGTTTGTTAGTCCCTGCTTCTTCTTGTTCGTTCCTTAAATTTTGAGGATGAAATTTCTTGAAGGAGGGGAGGCTATAATACCCTGGATTCTTATCTGGTCTTTCGGATCTTTTTCGGAGAGTTTCGGATTATTTTTGTGGGTCCTGAGTTGAGTTTTACGATCCACGTGGGTTTTTCTCTCGTACAAGTTACGGAACCCTGTGGTGAGTTTATTTCTCAGTTCATCGATCGAGGATGCTACAGTTGCGATGTACTCTTTGAGAGGATCGTTTTGACTATTTTTGCGTATTTTTCTGAATTAGTCCTTTTTCGAGTCAAAAAGTGGATTTTCAAAAATTAGGAAAATTTCCTAATTCCTTTTCTTTTTCTTTCTTCTTCCTCTCTCCTCCCTTTCATTCACGCGCGACCCTCTCTCTCCAATTTTCTCTCCTCTCTCGCCCTCCCGGCTCCGGCTGAAGACGGAGGAGGCATGGGCAGGCGGTGGAGATGCTGTGGCAGTGATCAGGTGTGCGATGGGGCGAGGATCGGACCATTTCTGGAGTGATCCCAAACAGTGGATTCAAAGCCGACGGTCGAGCTCGCGATGCGATTTTCGGCGCAGTTTAGTCACTACGGTGCACGGAATCTTCGGTGGTGGTAGGGAGACAGATCACCTACTTCTCCTCTGTATTTTCCTGTAGTTTCACGTTGTTCGGTGTGAGAACGAGCGGGTTTTAGCTTGTTTTGGGAAAATCATGCTTTTGGGGAGGTGGTAAGGTTCGCCAGAAAACGGCGACGGTTTTCAGATTGGTTGGTACCGTTCGAACCCCTGGAATGTCAGCGTTTCATTCCCTGTGTTTTCGTGTCGATTGGTGGTCATTTGGGATCGATAGAAGCCCGGGAACCCATGTGCTTCTATTTGGGTCAATTCGGTAGAATTGCCCGTTTTGAGCCGTTTATGTGTCAATTTGACCCTTGTCGGAGTTTGGATGTTCGGTAGTGTCACTGTGGTTGTATCCTTGCTGTAACGACTGAACGGTCGTTACAGTAACCGTTTAGTGTATGGCACGGTTCAATGTGTGCCTGTTCCATTTATGTCAGTTCAGGTCTGCGCGGTCGCGCGACAGACCATTTTATAGATTGCACGGCCCTTGTCTAGCCGTGCGGTGCCGGTTGAGCGGGCAATGGCTGGCCGTGCCATTTGTCACACCCCAATGCGGAATATCGGAACGCGGCAGCAGAAATAGTTAACAATATGCTGATTTCCAGACATGTTGTGTCTTGGGTTAACGAATCCATACATTCAGCTCAATACCATGGCCAAAAAATTCCATCATAACCATTAAATACCAACTAAATAAACATAATGAGTTTCACGATCAATCACAATTAACGTATCACAGAAAAACTCAATATCCACCAAATTAACATAGTTACATAACCACCGACTTAAAAGAATTACAACTCTAGAACACAACTACATCTCTCAGACTCAAACTATCAAAATTGACTCCACGAGGCCTTCTAGCTGGTTCGCTCTAGGGTCTTCACTCCTGCCAATCCCCATCAATTTGAGAGTCCTCACCTGAGCTACCTGAAAAGGGGGGAAACAACTGGGTGAGCGAACGCTCAGTAGGTAATAGCAGGCAATGTTGAAGTAATTAACCAATTACATTAATGTTATGCAATACAGAAAAAGGAATGGCGATGCGATAAGAGAATAAAGAGAGCAAAAGAACATGATCATAGTATAACAGGGCACTGGCCGACCAAGCAATAAACAAGTCATGTAAATAATTCTAGGGTGAAACTATAACCTATATTCAAGAGAAGGAATCATGTAAAGGAATATGTCATAGACATCACGCTAGTCATGCACTCGGTGCAATGCTTCACCATGTCATTACATGTCACACCCCGACGCGGAATATCGGGACCGACAGTAGAAAACGCTAGTAAAGATAACAAGCTAAGCTAAGAATTAACATAACGTCATGAACAGAAATAACTCCAAATCTATTACAATAACCATCAAACCGACTTAAACATAATCAAGCATAACCTCTACTTGACTCCGTTACAATAACTAACACAAGCTCTAAGGCATAGTTAAATGTAAAACAACTATAACAATCTCAATATATCTACTAACTGGTACACTCCAAGTCATCACTCTGGTCCATTTCCATCCATCTGTGAATCTTCACCTGAGCTGCTTGGAAAGGGGGGAAAACAACTATATGAGTGAACGCTCAGTAGGTAACAACAGGCAAGTGTAAGTGATTAACCAATTGATTACATGTTTATATGAAACGGAAAGAAAAGAAATAACGATCGGATGAAACAACATAATAAAAGAAAGTGCTAAAGAATGAAATGGAATAACAATATGACAGTATGATATAATTACAAGAATTGCAAGTTTATGAACAATATATATAACAGGAATTGCAGGAAATTGGCCAACAAGCAAGAATGTATAATCAAGTCAAGCACGATTCAAGTAAGAGATTAATATATCATTGTCATAGACATCACGCTAGTCATGCACTCGGTGCAATACCTCACCATGTCATTACAAACTCCTATGGGCACAAGTACTTTTCGGGCGCTCTCCCTAGGACCAGACCGGGCCCCTATGATGCGTTGGCATTGATTTATTGGATCCAAGATCCCAAGTTCCGTCTAGACTTTAATCAAGTTAAATGGCCAATTATAATCAAGTATAAACTTACCTCGGAACATCCCAATGCTAAGTTGAAGAGATAATATCCAGAATTTCTGTCCAGGAGTTCAAGTTATCAAGAACCATCATGTTCTTGGATTCAAAACTATAAAACACGGAGAAAACTCGTCTCTGGATGATATGCGGTTACTACTGGACCGCTCAAGACTTGTGCGGTCGACTCTGGGCCGCACTAACAGGAACTGGCTGAAGTTAGCCTTCGCGAGGTCAAGGTTGAACGACTGATTAAGGGCCGCTCTTCAATATGAACGGTAAGTATTGGGCCGCCCAAGGCCAGAAGTTTATAAAGTAGAAGGCAAGAAATGCGGTCCTGAAAGAGCCGCTCATTAATTGAACGGTCCATTAAGGGCCACCTGTAAGATGTACGGGCCATTACTGGCCGCACAACACAGGGCCTAACAATAAGTTGGAAATTCACCCAAGTGGGCTCCCGGGCTGCCATAGGCAGGGTGGAACTGAAGCAGAGTCCAGCCCACTGTCTGCTGGTCGGCCTAGGGTCTTCTGCGCTGATCAAATCAGGAATTGGCCGAAGATGGATCAAGGATAATCGGCTAAAACTAATTGGCATTAGCCAGGGATGAACGGTCGCCACTGGGCCGTTCAGGGAGATATGCGGTCCACTAACGGCCGCGCATGTCCCTGATAGTCCAATTCAGATTATGACTCATATCACAGTAGTTCGATTGAGTCAAAGTTCAATTCTAGGGGATAATAATGGTTCAAGATTAACAGTTCAGGTCTAAGGCTATACAAGTGTAAACCTAATATCCATTTCAATTATAAATGATTCACAATTAAGATTGACTGTAGTGTCCCATAATTTTATATAAATAATTTTCTAGAATTTATAAAGGCCCAATTAGGTTGAATAATTAACCAAGCCTATTTACACATCATCTAAAAGGGTTTAAGGACCAAAACCATTAAGTTTGGCCCATATTCTAGAAGGTTACTTAGATTATTTAAGGATAAAAATGAATTATATAAATAATAATATAGGAAAATGAATAAAAGAGTTTTATTTATTTAAAACTCTATATACGTTGAATGTAACGATCTATGCGACCGTCACATTCTTGTAACGCATGGGTCCACGACCGTTACACTCTATGAATTCCGTAAGCTGAAGAGTTTGATTCATGTTGAACTCTGGGAACAATAAATGTAACGGTCTATCGTGAGACCGTAACATGACTCTAACGCACCTGCATTAGACCGTTACATCCTGTTAGTTCCGTGAAGGAAAGAACAAGTACAAAGATCAAAACTTTGGACTCTTATCCACTAGAGATCAACGTAGGAAGAGTTATAACATTACTAAGGACTCTTAGAGATCATGTTTTAGCAAATTAAGGACTCTAGAATCGATCTAATCTTCAAAACCTTATAAATAGGACCTAGTTCTGAACTGTGCGACCCTTACTTTTGGCTCGCAAGGAATCAAGGTAAGGAGTTGTAATCTTTGGTAAGTTCTTTAGAAGTATTTGTTTACAATACTTTAGACTAACTCCTCTCCAAATTTCACGTCTTTAGGTCAAGAGGTCGTGGAGTTAGAGCCCAAAGAAGTTGCTAAAAAATCACAGGAAGAAGGGAACTAGGGTTCGGTGTTCAGACCATAATTGGAAGTTTGAAGCCTAGACAAGAGGTAGGTTATCTCATGAACGTCAAAAATAACTTGATAGGACTATAAGCCCTTTGGTTTGATTGAATTTCATGCATAGTAGAGCATCGATTTCATGTTTTACTAGTTCCATGCATTACATGCATCTCTTAACCCTAAATTGAGAACTTGAAACATGTTATTCATCTATTCATGGTCACCTATGCATGTAGATAGCCTATCCTTCTTTATCATGCATAGAAATTCATGGTGTTTTGATTATAGACATGATGTGAGTTAATCTCTTATGTTTCATATTGCTTTCTGTTAGCAGACACTCTGATGCGTCACAGTAGGACCGTCACATTCATGTAACGGCCTTACTATGAGCCGTCACAGTCTCTATGGTATATGAGTTACTCTGTTAACTCTGACGCACCAATACAGACACGTTACATAAGTGTAACGGCTATTCTCTGACCGTCACAATCACTGTGACGCCCCACTTCTAGACCGTTAGAGGCTATGTTCTGTCAACCCTAGACAGAATATGATTTGTCAATATTACTTATTATTAAGCCTAGTTACCTAAGTTTTAAACCTAATTACGTGACTTCAAGATTATTTAAGCATTCATGATAGGAAATGCATGTTTTGATATCTCACTATTACTTTGAGTTATATTAATTTCATGAACCCAAAACTCTATACTTTTGAAATTTGAAACATGATTTTGAATGATGTATCAATAGAGTTTTTATCATGGTTTCGCATCGATATATGTCTATATATATATTCTTTTCCTATTTATAGAGTCGTTTATATAAGTGCATGGCATATACTCCGGTATGTTGACCATTAGTTCACACTTTGCACTATAGGAACACAATCTTGGACATGAGGACCTCTCTATTGGATATTCCTTCCCATGGACTAGAAAATCTTGTTTCAAGGCCTCCGTAATTCTCCGCGAGCCTGGGATTCCCACTAGGACGCCGAGTTGATTATACCATTAAAACCCATTAACTATAATACACTATCGTTGTTTTATGATTCTAGTAATGTAACGGCCTTGTACTGGACCGTCAGGCTCATGTAACGGCCCAATATACAACCGTCACATTCATCTGAGGTTGAATTCTTGATTCTGGATTCAGACAAATGTAACGGTCCTATACTAGACCATCACACAATGTAACGGCCCAGTGAATGACCGTCACATGACTTGAATATCTCAACCCAAGGTTTGACCAAGGGTTGACATTTCAATATTTCTAGATAAACCTTGATGATCTAGAACCTATCATATTGCTTAATAGACTTAATATAATGAATGAAAGTTAAGAGAATATACTGTTATGCTGCCGATTTATTTCCATAAGCATAGCATAGTCTAAGTCATTCTTGATCTCATATATTCAAATTGAAGCGTTCATTCATTGATTTTCATTATTTGGAATTGTTATATTCTTGGCCATACTTTACTGTTACATGCGTGGAAGTAGCTTAATTTATACCTGAAGATGCGATCGAGCACTGATTATGTTCAAAGGCTCTATGCTAGTCCCCTCGGCTGATTACCGGAAACATACTATTTCATAAACCATGGGATATGATGCTACTGGCGTCGCATTACGCTGGGAGTACTATTTCTATAAATAAGTGAAGATCCACGACACGACATGACATTCTTACTTGATATTCCACAGAAATTCACGAAGCACTTACTCATAAGCATAAAATGCTAAAGTGATGAATATGTGGCTTGCTAATACATTCTTGATATATTCTTGTTCATGAAAGGCCAATATCATATTATTGTTCTATTCTTGCTAGTTCATTCTTGTTCTCATTCCATCTTATATGATTATCTTGTTACTTTGATTTAATCGCGTGATCATCGCATTGCATGATTTTACCTTATTTCTTTAGAGCAAAAATATTAATCACTTTAATAGTGCCTTCATGTTGATGCGAAGATACCTACTGGGCAAGTGTGCTCATTACCTATTTCCAATCTTTTTCAGGAAATGAAAGTGAGTCGGGTTCGGATTCGGATTATTCAAGTAGCAGATCCGAGAGTGATTAAAGATGAGCGAAGACTTATGAAGTCTATAATGTCTAGATTGAGTCAATGTAATTTTCCTATTTCTTGAGTCTAGTAGAATGAAAGATGATAGAAAGTGGTTGTATTTCGAATATTGATCATTTATGAAATAAAGTTGGAGTTTGATTAAATTCTGTGCAATTGCATTTATGTGTGTGATTGTATTGCGCTCTGGTTGTTCTTGCTTGCAAGAGGCTTACCATGCCGGCTGTTCACGCTCCCCGAGTGAGTCTTCCGCTGTAATAAAGGCTCGGGGCGTGACAGTTAAGTTGGTATCAGAGCCTAAGTCTCAGGACTTAGGGAAAGGAATCACGTCATAGGATAAGTCCAAGGTTTAAGGACCCCTACCTTTGAACTAAGGAAGAAATTCCATACCCATGTGAGGATTGGGTAGAGCCCGGGATAAGATAATTAATTAGCTTTAAGGTTGATTTTCATGAGAAATAACAAGTTGTTATTTTTCTCTCTCAGGTACCCTATTTTACAAATGGCTCATCGCGTAGATTGGGATGGTATGCAACAAACAGTTGCTGGCCTCACTCAGGCATTGCAAACTATAGCACAAGGTGGTGCAGGGGCATGGGCTGGTGACCTACATCGCAACTTTCGGAGTCTAAATCCTCCGCGATTCTATGGATCTTCAAATCCCGATGAGGCAGAAAATTGGATCGATGAGATGAATAGGATATTTGACGTTATTCAATGCACTGATCAGGAGAAGGTGCGTCTAGCAACATTTCAACTAAATAAAGATGCCCGTACATGGTGGAAGTCGGTTCCGGCACCTCCGGCCGATGCACCTCATACATGGGACGGGTTTCTTACTTTATTCAGTACCAAGTATTTTTCCGAACATGTAAAGGAAAGGAAAGCCATATAGTTTGCCTCCCTTCGTCAAGGGATGATGTCTGTGGCAGAATATGAGCTGCAGTTTTCAAGACTAGCACCATATGCACCACACCTTATTAGCATGGAATTATTAAAAGCAAATCGATTTATGGACGGGTTACGACCCGGTTTCATTCAGTAACTTGGGACACAGAATATCCGCACTTATGCGGAGATGGTTCAGAGGGCATATCTATGCGAGAGGACCTTAGAGAAGGTCGAAAAGTTGAAAGGAAAAGGAGAAGAATCTAGCTGACGATCTGATCGGCATTATAAGAAGGAGAAGTTTAGCATCACAGAACCATACAAAAGCCGTGAGCAAGAAAAGATCAAGGAGCGGGAATGGTGGAAGTTCCCAGAAGAATAATAAAAAGGTTAAGGAAGAGAAGGAGCAAGTTGCCTCAGCATGCACTTTTTGCGAGAAATTCGGCCACTCGGTTGAAGAATGCTGGAAGCGCCTCGGTGCTTGTTTGCGTTATGGAAGTAGGGAGCATCATGTGCCAGATTGCCCCCTTATGAAAGATCAATCAGCTAATGGAGGACGTAGGAGGCAGGCTCACCTCAATGCCGTTCTAGACGAAGAGGAAGCGCCCAGGGATGATGGGCTTATGGAAGGTACTCTTCAGATTTGTTCTTGTCCTGCATTTGTGCTATTTGATACTGGTGCCTCTCATTCTTTTATTTCCACTACCTTTGCAAAAACATTGTCAATTGCATCAGTCCCCTTACCTTCAGATCTTGCTATTACTACACCTTTAGGATCTAGAACCAAGCTCACCGAGTATTATCCTAATAGCAAGGTGATAGTAGAGGGTTACAATCTCCCCGCAAACCTCGTGTGCCTTGACATGAAAGGTTATGATGCTATTTTAGGGGTTGATTGGCTTGTAGACCATGATGCTTATATCAATTGCCGAAATAGGATTATATCTTTTCGAAAGCCCGGTCTTCCAAGATTTTCTTTTCTTGGCATCAAATACAAAAAACATCCTACCATTATATCTTCTCTTCACGCTTGCAAGCTTATTTTTTTTTAATTCCAAAAAGCCCTACCTAGGAGCAGATGGGGACCATCGGCCACTAGGGGGTGAATTTTATTACTGAATATGATGAATGAAAATTACATCAGACGGATGCTGGGCATACCCAGCTTATCCATTCGAGCCTCTCCCTTTATAACAGAGGGTAACTCATTATAGGAAAAAAAGGCATTACATTTGGAGGAGCAGGCTAAAGAGGCCAGATGATCCGCTACTTTATTTCCTTCTCTGTAAGTATGGACAATCTTTTCAACCTGAGTAATAGACCTCCAGATCTCTCTTGCATAAGACAGAATTGCCCATGGACAATTATACTCCTTGTTAACAACCCGAACTAGAACCTGTGAATCACATTCAATATAGGCTGGACGGTCTGAGATTGTATGCAAATAATGTATTCCATCCATGAGAGCTCTAGCCTCTGCAACAATGCTATTGGCCTGACCATAGAAATGGGAGAATGCTAGGAGAACATTTCCATAATTATCTCTGATGACACCACCTCCTCTAGAATATCCATCGGATTTGCAAGCCCCATCAGTGTTTAATTTTAAGAATGGCCAAGGGGGGGAAACCCATTTAATGATTTTCAGCTGAACACCAATTGAAGTTGAGGCAAAAATCCCTAAAGAGTCTAGAATCCTTCTTTTGCTAATATCATATTCTTTGTAAGAAGCATTTTTGCAGGCCTACTGAACTTTGGCTTTGATTTGGTGGAGGATCCGGCTTTTGGACAATGCGCAACCATCATATCTCACAGAGTTCCTAGCTCTCCAAACATCCCAGCAGCCAAAGCCAATCACTGCTAGAATTAGGAGGCCAAAAGCAGAGTTCAGCCTTATGTGTCGAGCAGCATTTGATATGAAGGATGCAACAGAATTCCCTTCCAAAGGCAGCCCCACAGATTGGAAATAAGACCATATGTGTGAGGCTAGTTCACTGTGTATGAATAAATGATTCAGACTTTCCCTCTGATGGGTTTGGCAGCATGAGCAGATGGAACACAATTGAATACCCAGTCGTTGAATATTTGTGTCTACAGGGAGGCTATTGTGAAGAAGCTTCCATAGATGAACAGAGATTTTGGTTGGCAACCATGGAGACCAAAGCTTTGACCATTGAGTGAATGGCTGATTGAGGGCAGTTTCAGAAATAACTTTGTAAGTGGAAGCCACCGAGCACTGACCTGTGGATGACAGGGTCCAAACAGGAAGATCAGAATCTGAATTGAGAGTGGTGTGCAAAATGGCTGTTTTGAGATGAGCAGGAATGAAACTGTCCATTAAGGCTGTATCCTCACTTGGGGAGTGCAATAGGAAATCCTTTACAGTGATGTTTGAATTTGGGATACTGTTGGGGGGAACAAAATCAGACAAACAATGCATTCCAATCCATTTATGAAAGCAAAAATTGGTGAGGTTTCCATCTCCAATGATGAACTTGTGATACTGCAGAAGAATTTGTTTTGCCTTGATCCAGCTACTTCTAGCATGACCATCCATGTTCTTAAATTGCACATCTCTTAAATGACTCTGCCCAATATACTTAGCTCTGAAGAAAGTTGCCCACAAGGAGGTTGAATACATAGCTTGCCATAACATCTTAACTCTAAGAGCAATGTCCATTTGCCTAATAGACATGATACCCAGTCTACCCTTTGAGATAGGTCTGCAGATGATATCCCAGGATCTCCAATGTCTTTTGTTCCCATTCGGTGAAGAGCCCCAGAAAAAATTAGCAAAAGAGATCTCCAACAGGTGGTGAGTACCAGAGTGAAGGGGTGTCGTGGACAAAGAATAAATAGGAATAGAGGTGCGAACATGCTTGATCAAAATCAGCTTAGCACCTTGTGAAAGAAGACTGGATTTCCATCCAGAGATCCTTTTTTGAATGGTGTGAATAATACCTGCAAAGTGGACTTTTTCCTTCGGCCTATAACCAGAGGAAAGCCAAGATATTTAATCGGAAAGCTGTGTCTGGTGAAACCAGTAAGCCTGGAAATCCGATTAGCAATGGATTCATTTGTCTTAGGGTGCAAAAGAAAGCCACTCTTATTGATATTGATAAGCTGTCCTGACCCCTGTTCATAGGTTTTGAGCAGCTTCAGGAGATTCCTAATAGAGGCCAGACTAGCCTTGCTAAATATCAAAGTGTCATCTGCAAATAAAAGATGAGAAACCGTGGGACACCTCCGAGGCCCTTGAAAACTGTCAATTAGTCTATTTAACTGAGCTTCTTTTAAAGATCTGCTCAGACTTTCCTCAGCAATGATGAATAAGGAAGGGGCAATTGGATCACCCTGTCGAACACCCCTGGAAGATTTAAAGAAGCCAGCAATATCACCATTCAATAAGACTGAGAACCAACAATTTTGGATCAGCTTTCCAACCAGCTCAATGAAAGTCAGACTGAATCCAAATTTTTGCAGAACAGCAAACAAGAAATCCCATTCTAATCTATCATAGGCCTTAGCCATGTGTAATTTTAAAATGATGTTCTTCCCTCTGGTTTTTCTGCCTAGTTCATGAGTCAGCTCTTGTGCTAAAGCAATATTTTCTGTTATATGCCTCCCTTTGACAAAAGCAGATTATTCCTGCGAAATAATGTTTGGTAGAATTGTAGCCAGCCGTTTATTGATAATGGATGATATGATCTTATAAAAGAAATTGCAAAGACTGATCGGCCTGTAATCAGAAATCTCCACTGCATTCAGTTTTTTTGGAATAAGGGCAATTAAGGTGGATGACACAAATCTTGGGAGAGGCTGAGAGCTTGTAAAAACCTCTTGAATAGCACTGACAACCACATCAGAAATGATTGACCATGACTTTTGGAAGAAGGCACCTGTGAATCCATCCGGACCTGGAGCACTGTCAGCAGATAATGCAAAGACAATGTCTTTTATTTCCAATTCAGAAGGGACAGCACATAGCATTAAGTTATCATGCAGAGTAACCAAATTCGGAATACAGCTTAAGGAGGATTCCTCTATAAGATGCTGCTGAGAAGAGAAAGCAGAGTGAAAGTGGGAAACAGCAATGTCCTTCATATCTTCATGATCTGAGGTTAGCAAACCAACTGAATTTCTGAGCTGTGTGATAAACTGTTTGTTTCTTTTGACCTTAGTCGAAGCATGGAAGAATTTAGTGTTTCTGTCCCCCTCCTTTAACCATCTAATCCCAGACTTCTGTCTCCAAAAGCATTCCTCCTGTAAAATTCTTTCAGATAGAAGGGATTTGGCTGTTTCTAAGCTGTGAAGATTTTCCAAGGAAGGATGAAGATCATAAGTGTGTTCAGCTTTAAGAACAGTATCCTCTGTTGTTTTCAGATTTAAATAGACATGACCAAAGGTCTGCTTGTTCCAATTGCGAAGCATACTCTTCAAATATTTGAGCTTCAAGTATAGAGTGGATATAGGTGAAGAAGCCAAAGGGATGGTATTCCAACAAGTATTAACATCCATTAGAAACTTGTCATGCAAAGTCCACATTTGCTGAAAACAGAAACGGCTCTTGAAAGTAGTCCGGTGTAACAATCTCACTAATAGGGGTGCATGATCAGAAGCTTCCCTGGATAAATGCTCAACAGAGATTGGGAATAGATTTTGCCAATCTGAATTTATAAGTACCCTGTCCAGCCGAGCCCAGATACCATGACCACCAGATTGGTTGTTATGCCAAGTATACTGAGATCCCATGAAACCAGCATCAACTAAAGCACAATCTGAAGCACACTCAATAAAGTCTGAAATTGTAGTTAAATTAGGTGGATTGCCACCAATTTTTTCACCCACTGCCATAATGCAGTTGAAATCTCCAGCAACTAGCCAAGGCCTTGAAATTTGAGAGTGCACTGCTTGTAGGGACCTCCACAATGCCTGCCTCTCCAAATAGAGCATTTAGCATAAACAAAAGTAAGATGGAATACAGGCCTAACAGAACCAGATTGTGTAATGGTTATTTGCTGCTCCTCAGTAATGACAATGGAAAAGTCCAGGGGGTCTCTCCAAAAAATCCAAATATGCGCCAGATCATCACAATTAGCAAAACAATTGCTCATTCCTAATTTCCTGCATATATAGGTCATTTTACTGACATGAATTTTGGGTTCCAGCACAACAATGCAATCAATTTTGTGGGACTGAATGAAATATTTAGCCCTCCCAATAGAAACATCATTTCCAATTCCTCTTATATTCCATATGATGAAATTCATGAGGATTTTGATAAAGGAAGAGTACCGGATGATCCAGACCTGGTCATGGATCTAGTTATGACACCCATATGATCATTAATAGCAGTCCTTGCATTTTCAATTTCTCCTGCAGTTGCAATATGTTGTCTTGTACCTGCCAAATCCAAACTATTCTGCTGATGCTGAAAAGAGGTCCTTGAATCCGAATGACTGCTTAAGGCAAGCAAAGGAAGCTGCAATATGTTCACAGATTGCTGATCAACAATGGCCAATTCTGGAACAGGGGCAATTAGGCCATTACCATCAAGCCTTTGTCCTGAAGGGAGCTCACTAACAGGAGCAATGGAAGCTTCTGTAGGGATCACTGTGAATCGAGGAGGAGCATGTAAGGCCGTCAATGTAGCTGACGTGTTAAGATTAGAGTCAGCAAATTTAGATGAATTAGGTAGCGACCTTAATGCACTACCATCCATAAGAGAATGCATTGAATTATCCTGATTTACATGGGAAATTTCTTTTGAGTCAGTAGCATTATCCCCCACGGTCTTTGAAGGAGACACCACTACAACTTCACTGTTTGGTTGAACAGTCGGAAAAGTCTCAGCAACATCACCACTCGAAGACAGTGTAGCAGGAGGAGGTTCATCACTTCCAACGTGCCTTTGATCACCTGTATTCATCTGAGCCACTGGTTTCCAAATATGCTTGGCCTTTGGGACAGGTCGAGAAATACCCTGTGACCCTTCAGAATTTACCATCGGATTAATTGATTTACCTTTACAATCATGCAAAGAATGGCCTAGTCTGGAACACCTCGAACAGAATAGAGGCAACTCAGGGTAAAGAATATCTTGCCAGATCCCTCCCCCAGTCATACCAATCCACATTCTAGGGGGGAGAGGCTTCAGAATATCTAGCTCAACACAAACTCGGGCAGCCACAGTATTGGATAGATTAAGAGTTGAAGAGTCTATTTTTAATACCTTCCCAATATTTCTGGCTATAGAACGCAACAAAGGTTCCACAAAAAGATTCACAGGCAACCCAGGGAAAGAAATCCATACCGGCAGAATTGGGAAATCTTCATTGGGTGAAAAATGCATCGTCCACTTAAAGAAGCGGAAAAATCTGCCATGAACATAGAGATGCTCTCTCAGCAACAACTGTAGATAATCATCATGATTACAGAAACACAGAAGAAGATGCTTAGCATCCAAAGCACTGATCATAAAATCTTCTTTGAATCAGCACCGGTTTGTGAGATGAGCCCTGATCTCAGGGAAAGCAGGTCTTCCTTGGGGCGTCCGGGCCACCAGTGAAAATGCAAAAGGTTGTAGCGACGCTTCTAGTTCCTCGGCGGAGAAGAAAACGGTCGGTTCACCACCGTCTGTAAGCGTAGGCTCATGGACATTGCCTGGAATCACGGGCGGTAGCAGCGAAGTGGCAAGAGCTTCAGCAAAGGTGCGACTACTCCCCGGGAATACAAAAGCAGGGGAAACAGCAGGAGAAGAAGAAGCCAAGGCGGGAGGGGCCGAAGGAGCGGCTACCACGGCGGAGGGGGCCATGACGGGCCCCCCAAGCTTATCTCGCAAGGATGTGAAGCTTTTCTTGCTTCAGTCATTATCACCAAATCTAAGGAAATTGTCCTAGCAAACATTCCCATTGCGAATGAGTTCCTAGACGTGTTCTCATCTAAACTAGCTAGTTTACCGCCTGAGAGGGAAGTAAACTTTACCATTGAACTCATTCCGGGAGCAGCACCTGTTTCTATAACCCCTTACAGGATGTCCCCCACAGAACTCAAGGAACTAAAAAGGCAGTTATAGGAACTACTAGACAAGGGTTTCATCAGACCTAGCACATCCCCTTGGGGTGCGCCGGTTTTATTTGTCAAGAAGAAAGATGGTTCTCTCAGGCTATGCATCGATTACCAGCGACTGAATCTGCTGACAATTAAAAATAAGTATCCATTGCCGCGTATTGATGAGCTCTTTGATCAGCTTTCGGGAGCAGAATATTTTTCTAAGATTGACCTCAGATCAGGTTATCATCAGCTTAGAATCAAAGAGGAAGATATTTATAAATTGGCTTTTCGAAGTCGTTATGGCCACTATGAAGTCGTGGTAATGCCATTTGGGTTAACTAATGCCCCAGCAGCATTTATGCAACTTATGAACAGTGTCTTCCAGCCATACCTGGATCGATTCATTGTCGTCTTCATCGATGATATCCTGATATACTCCAAGACAAAAGAAGAACATGAAGAACATTTGAAAATAGCTTTGCAAACACTTAGAGAATACAAGCTTTATGCCAAACTCAATAAGTGTGAATTCTAGCTCGAGGAAGTCTCATTCCTAGGCCACATTATTTCAAAAGAAGGTATTGCTGTGGATCCTTCTAAGGTAAAAGCTGTCAAGAATTGGAGTCGGCCTACGACTGTGTCTGAAGTAAGGAGCTTTCTGGGTCTAGTTGATTATTATAGAAGATTCATTAAGGACTTCTCAAAGATAGCAGTTCCTTTAACTAGACTCACCAGAAAAGAAAATCCTTTTGTCTGGTCAGAGGAATGTGAGAAGAATTTCTAAACTCTTAAGAATCATCTTACAACAGCCCCTGTTTTGTCACTACCAATGGAGGGTGGTGGATTTGAGGTATATACGGATGCGTTTGGAATTGGCTTAGGATGTGTCCTTATGAAAAATGGAAAGGTGATTTGCTATTCTTCAAGATAATTGAAACGTCACGAAGAAAATTATCCTGTACATGATTTAGAATTGGCAGCGGTTATTTTCACCTTGAAAATTTGGCGTGATTATCTTTATGGAGAAAAGTTTACGATCTACTCAGACCACAAGAGCTTGAAATATTTATTCTCTCAAAAGGAGCTTAACATGAGGCAAAGGAGGTGGTTAGAACATCTCAAGGACTTTGATTTTGCTATTCAATATCATCCTGGCAAGGCAAATGCTGTAGCAGATGCACTCAGCAGAAAACCAATGGGTATGTTATCGAGTCTCATGATTAGTGTAACTAACCTTATTCCTCAATTTGCTCAATTGAATTTAGATGTTGACATTAAGGAAGAAGATTGCTTCATAGCTAATATCTAAGCTCAACCTACATTAATAAAGGATTTGGCCAAATTACAAGAGGATGATCCAGTTTTATTGGAAATTAAGGTCAATATTGAACAAAGGTCGGAATTTTTTACTTCTAATGATGGAAGATTGCTATTCAAGGGCCGAATGTGTATACCGGATCATGAGGATACAAAGAAATTGATCCTAGAAGAAGCACATAAATCAAAGTACACCATTCATCCAGGAGGTACAAAAATGTATCAGGATCTCAAAAGAAACTTTTGGTGGCCCAATATGAAGAGGAAAATAGCTGACTTCGTGTCTCGTTGTCTAACCTGCCAACAAGTTAAAGCTGAACATTTTCGACCCGCAGGTAAATTACATCCCTTAAATATTCCCGAATGAAAATGGGAGAGCATAGGGATGGACTTCATTATGGGTTTACCTAAGACAAGAGGTGGACATGATGGCATATGGGTAATCATAGATCGATTGACTAAATCTACACACTTCATACCAATAAAGAGTCGATGGTCTGTGGATATTCTAGCAGCATTGTACATAAAGGAAATTGTCAAATTACATGGTGTCCCCGTCACTATTGTATCAGATAGAGATCCTCGATTTACATCACAGTTCTGGAAAGGTCTACAACATTCACTAGGGACCAGATTAAATTTTAGCACAACCTTTCATCCACAAACTGATGGTCAGACGGAAAGAACAAATCAGGTGGTAGAAGACATGCTCAGGGCTTGTGTCATTGATTTTGGAGGAAGTTGGCATGATCACTTGCCTCTGGTGGAATTTGCATATAATAACAGCTATCAAGCAAGCATACAAATGGCACCTTTTGAAGCTCTATATGGGAAAAGTTGTCGATCCCCAATATGATAGAATGAAATAGGGGAAAAGCAATTTTTAGGCCCCGACCTTGTCAGGGATTCTACGGAGAAAATCAAGCTCATTCAAGAGAGAATGAAAATGGCTCAAGATAGGCAAAAGTCTTATGCCGACAATCGAAGACGTGACCTGGAGTTTCAGGTAGGAGATCATGTATATTTAAAGGTTTCTCCCGGTCGTGGTATTCGAAGATTTGGCATTAAAGGAAAGCTAACTCCAAGGTTCATTGGCCCATTTGAAATTCTTGAAAGGGTCGGTGAAGTGGCTTATAGATTGGCTTTACCTCCACAATTAGCAGGAGTTCATGACGTATTTCACATCTCCATGCTGAAGAAATATGTATACGATCCTGACCATATTATCACCTATGATAATCTGGAAATTCAGAAGAATATGACATATGAGCAAACACCAATAAAGATTCTAGATCGGGAAGTGCGTCAACTAAGAAATAAGGTTATCCTTATGGTCAAAATTCAATGGAAGAAAACATGGCCATACGAAACAACATGGGAAACCGAAGCAGCCATGAGAAAAAGATTTCCAGAATTATTTAACTGTAAGTACACTCTCCACAATCCATGTCTTGAATTTGGGGACAAAATTCTTCTAAGTGGGGGAGGGTGTAGTGCCCCAGAATTTTATATAAATAATTTTCTAGAATTTATAAAGGCCCAATTAGGTTGAATAATTAACCAAGCCTATTTACACATCATCTAAAAGGGTTTAAGGCCCAAAACCATTAAGTTTGGCCCATATTCTAGAAGGTTACTTAGCTTATTTAAGGATAAAAATGAATTATATAAATAATAATATAGTAAAATGAATAAAAGAGTTTTATTTATTTAAAACTCTATATACGTTGAATGTAACGGTCTATCGTGCGACCGTCACATTCTTGTAACGCATGGGTCCACGACCGTTACACTATGTGAATTCCATAAGCTGAAGAGTTTGATTCATGTTGAACTCTGGGAACAATAAATGTAACGGTCTATCGTGAGACCGTTACATGACTCTAACGCACTTGCATTAGACTGTTACATCCTGTTAGTTCCGTGAAGGAAAGAACAAGTACAAAGATCAAAACTTTGGACTCTTATCCACTAGAGATCAACGTAGGAAGAGTTATAACATTACTAAGGACTCTTAGAGATCAGGTTTTAGCAAATTAAGGACTCTAGAATCGATCTAATCTTCAAAACCCTATAAATAGGACCTAGTTCTGAACTGTGCGACCCTTACTTTTGTCTTGCAAGGAATCAAGGTAAGGAGGTGTAATCTTTGGTAAGTTCTTTAGAAGTATTTGTTTACAATACTTTAGACTAACTCCTCTCCAAATTTCACGTCTTTAGGTCAAGAGGTCGTGGAGTTAGAGCCCAAAGAAGTTGCTGAAAAATCACAGGAAGAAGGGAACTAGGGTTCGATGTTCAGACCATAATTGGAAGTTTGAAGCCTAGACAAGAGGTAGGTTATCTCATGAACGACAAAAATAACTTGATAGGACTATAAGCCCTCTGGTTTGATCGAATTTCATGCATAGTAGAGTATCAATTTCATGTTTTACTAGTTCCATGCATTACATGCATCTCTTAACCCTAAATTGAGAACTTGAAACATGTTATTCATCTATTCATGGTCACCTATGCATGTAGATAGCCTATCCTTCTTTATCATGCCTAGAAACTCATGGTGTTTTGATTATAGACATGATGTGAGTTAATATCTTATGTTTCATATTACTTTCTGTTAGCAGACACTCTGACGCGTCACAGTAGGACTGTCACATTCATGTAACGGCCTTACTATGAGCCGTCACAGTCTCTGTGGTATATGAGTTACTCTGTTAACTCTGACGCACCAATACAGACACGTTACATAAGTGTAACGGCTGTTCTCTGACCGTCACAATCACTGTGACGCCCCACTTCTAGACCGTTAGAGGCTATGTTCTGTCAACCCTAGACAGAATATGATTTGTCAATATTACTTATTATTAAGCCTAGTTACCTAAGTTTTAAACCTAATTACGTGACTTCAAGATTATTTAAGCATTCATGATAGGAAATGCATGTTTTGATATCTCACTATTACTTTGAGTTATATTAATTTCATGAACCCAAAACTCTATAGTTTTGTAATTTGAAACATGATTTTGAATGATGTATCAATAGAGTTTTTATCATGGTTTCGCATCGATATATGTCTATATATATATTCTTTTTCTATTTATAGAGTCGTTTCTATAAGTACATGGCACATACTCCGGTATGTTGACCATTAGTTCACACTTTGCACTATAGGAACACAATCTTGGACATGAGGACCTCTCTATTAGATATTCCTTCCAATGGACTAGGAAATCTTGTTTCAAGGCCTCCGTAATTCTCCGCGAGCCTGGGATTCCCACTAGGACGTCGAGTTGGTTGTACCATTAAAACCCATTAACTAGAATACACTATCATTATTTTATGATTCTAGTAATGTAACGGCCTTGTACTGGACCGTCAGGCTCATGTAACGGCCCAATATACGACCGTCACATTCATCTGAGGTTGAATTCTTGATTCTGGATTCAGACAAATGTAACGGTCCTATACTAGACCGTCACACAATGTAACGGCCCAGTGAATGACCGTCACATGACTTGAATATCTCAACCCAAGGTTTGACCAAGGGTTGACATTTCAATGTTTCTAGATAAACCTTGATGATCTAGAACCTATCATATTGCTTAATAGACTTAATATAATGAATGAAAGTTAAGAGAATATACTGTTATGCTGTCGATTTATTTCCATAAGCATAGCATAGTCTAAGTCATTCTTGATCTCATATATTCAAATTGAAGCGTTCATTCATTGATTTTCATTATTTGGAATTGGTATATTCTTGGCCATACTTTACTGTTACATGCGTGGAAGTAGCTTAATTTATACCTGAAGATGCGATCGAGCACTGATTGTGTTCAAGGGCTCTATGCTAGTCCCCTCGGTTGATTGCCGGAAACATACTATTTTATAAACCATGGGGTATGATGCTACTGGCGTCGCATTACGCTGGGAGTACTATTTCTATAAATAAGTGAAGATCCACGACACAATATGACATTCTTGCTTGATATTCCACAGAAATTCACGAAGCACTTGCTCATAAGCATAAGATGCTAAAGTGATGAATATGTGGCTTGCTAGTACATTCTCGATATATTCTTGTTCATGAAAGGCCAATATCATTTTCTTGTTCTATTCTTGCTAGTTCATTCTTGTTCTCATTCCATCTTATATGATTGTCTTGTTACTTTGATTTAATCGCGTGATCATCGCATTGCATGATTTTACCTTATTTCTTTAGAGCAAAAATATTAATCACTTTAATAGTGCCTTCATGTTGATGCGAAGATACCTACTGGGCAAGTGTGCTCATTACCTATTTCCAATCTTTTTCAGAAAATGAAAGTGAGTCGGGTTCGGATTCGGATTATTCAAGTAGCGGATTCGAGAGTGATTAAAGATGAGCGAAGACTTAGGAAGTCTATAATGTCTAGATTGAGTCAATGTAATTTTCCTATTTCTTGAGTCTAGTAGAATGAAAGATGATGGAAAGTGGTTGTATTTCGAATATTGATCATTTATGAAATAAAGTTGGAGTTTGATTAAATTCTGTGTAATTGCATTTTTGTGTGTGATTGTATTGCGCTCTGATCGTTCTTGCTTGCAAGAGGCTTACCATGCCGGCTGTTCGCGCTCCCCGAGCGAGTCTTCCGCTGTAATAAAGGCTCGGGGCGTGACATTGACATTCATTGGAAAGATGAATCAAGATCAAGCTTTAAATTAAATAAATCAGCAAGAATTATTTACTGTCATGAATTACAGTTTATTAGGTGTGTTGCTAACATGCCATTAACCACTAATCTACTAACATAACATGCTGTAATGATAATTAATCTGTTCTGTTATCGATGTGCGGTTGGTTTTGGACCTTACATCTCCATAGACGGTCACAGACAGGCCGCGCATGCTCCCTCAGGTCCGAAGGCCTGGTGGAGATGGACGGTCGGTAATGTGCCGCTGGGAAGGATGTGCGGTCTGGAAGTATCCGTAGGATATACATGTGGTTAGGGTTCGGCCGCACATTCCAGGGAAACAATCAGAGATAGAAAAAATTAAACGGTCAAAAATAGGCCGCCTGTCTTGGACGTGCGGTCTGTCGTGTGGCCGCACAAGTCCAGACAGATCGCTGCCCCTTTCACCTTGCCCGACTCCAACGAGGTTTCTAGGGTCAGAACTAAAACATGGAATTCGCATGATATAAAGCATAGAATTTGGGGATTTTACTACCAAAAGAAGGAGCATAAAAAACTCTACAAGATGCATGAATCAATTTTATGTTTACAGCCTAAAATTACTACTTAATCGAAAGGGAACAGTTATAACCCTAGATGTGACATGCTTCTACTAAAATTAAAAATTCCCGCAGAACACTTGATAAAATTTAGGACTTTATACATCAATGAAAAGCTGACATGATGATGCTTCCAACCATATATTATTTATAGGGTTTGGCTTCCTATCACCTACCTGAATCGGATGAAGAAGGAAGGAGAAAGAAAACCCAAGACGCCAGTACACGCAGCCCCTAATCGCTGGAGATCTCCCTCGATCCAACTCCTCTACAGTCGCCACTGGTTCTAAATGATTCTAGGGTTAGAGAGCTTCATTTTTATAGGTCATACGCCTTCTAGAGGGTTCTATGCGCGGAGTATTCATCCACGCAAGTTGGGTTGATGCGAACGCCGCCGAAATTATTGACTCGATCCAAACTCCACCGATTGCATCTCCTAGGGTTAGGGGTTCGAAAGATTAAAAGAGGGGAAATGATCCTTTCATCCTGGCCTTTCATTTGTCACTGGTTTGAGCTCATTTGATGGAGTATTGGGCTCGAATTTCGCGTTTCAAGGTATGGTTAACTAAGTGTTTAATTTGGGATTAATCCACTAATTCGGCCTATTTATAGATTTTATTTGGGTTGGCCATAGAAGACATGTTTGTTAAACGTGTTATCCTTTACAAGAATATAATTTTTCTGGATTTTTATAAAATGGTCGAAATATAACTTATTCTATTTTTTAAGGGATTTCTAATTAATTTCTTGAAAATAAATCGGGGTATTACATTACAACTCCCCGGGGCACTAGTACTTTTCGGGCGCTCCTCCCAGGACCAGACTGGGCCCTCATGATGTGTTGGCATTGATTTGGTGGATCCAAGATCCCAAGTTGTCTAGACATCCACAAGACTCGGCCAGGAGATAAATTCTCAAGATATAACCTGGAGTAATCAAGAATAATCCAAGGTGTTCATAGTACGAGCCACACATGGCCCGATCCAAGAGGCACACGAGAATGTGAAAAAAATCAGATGTTGGAAGGTACGATGTCGCCTTTGGGCCGCTTAAGTAGGAACGGCCTCATACTGGGCCGTGTTAAGATGACTGGGCCGAAGACAACCCAGCCGAAGCCAAGCATGCACAGTCTTATATGGGCCGCTCCAATACAGAACGGTCCATTCTAGCCCGTTCATAAAAAGAGGAATTGAAAGCCCACGATGAGAGGTACACGGGCTGGATTGGGCCGCGCTATCACGGAGCGGTCAATCGATGGTATGTTCTATGGACTTAAACGGACCATACTTGTCCGTTCCATGATTGGGCCAAGCAAGGCAAGAAAAACTCACCCAAATGGGCTCCTAGGCTGCCATAGGTGGTGGAACCGAACCAGGGTTCAGCCCACTGCTTCTTAGGTTAGCCTAGAGGCTTTTTGGGTCGACCAAACATGGCCAGGTCGAAGAAAAATCTAGGATAATTGACCAGCAAAAATTGGCACTCAGCCAGAATTACACGGACTCCACTGGGCCGCTCAATGAGTCACACGGTCCAATTCTGGCCGTGTAAATACTCAAACGGTCCAGTGTGGGCCGTGACTAAGAACAAGAGTAACCCAAGTGATTCGATCGAGTCAACAGGTGCAGGACTTGAGGTACAACATACCTGGCATCCTAGTGGGAATCCCAGGCTCGCGAGGACTTACAGAGGTCTCATACTGGAGGTCCAAATCCGACGGAAGTAGTATCCGGCGGAGAGTTCCAACCATTACAAGAATTGAGGGCTAGAAATCACTGAAAAATGAATATACGGCGGTCAGTCAATTCCACCGGAGTGGAATGACTGTCAAAGCAATCCTAGTATCATTATTCCATTTTCCATTATGACATGTTTGAAATTAAGCTCTATTGAAATTGATAAGAACAAGGGAGACATGATAAAAGTAAATCAAGCAAAAGTATTAATAATTATTAACCTCCATATGTTCCAATTTAATGTGGGTTGCTATCTTATCGTTAGCTCTATTTAACCAGCATGAATCATGCTAAAAAAACAATAATATACCATTCTGTGTGATAGAACGGTCCGTCCAGAACCGCCTCGCAGGCCTTCACGGTCTATCGATACGCCGTTCAGGTCACGCAGGCCCAAAGACCTTATAGGCCCTGCACGGTCTATCGAGGGGCCGCGGGCTCTCTGAACGGTCGGAAATGAGCTGTCCGTAAAAAGGAACGGTCAATCGTTGGGCTGTCCTGTTCATGGAGGTATCCAACGCAACAAATCAATTAAGCGGTCAAGTAAAAGCCGTCGCCCTAGACCACACGGTCTATCGAGGGGCCGTTCAAAACAGAGCGGTTCCTGTAGGACCGCGCTAAGGTCACCATGCTTGAACTCCGGCGAGCTCGGCTAGGGTTTGATAAAACGACTAAATACTCATCATATAGAGCACTAAAATTGGGCAATATGCTATGACTGGAACAAGAACAACAAGATGCATAACATGGCATGATCAATTAAGTTTTAGCGCCTGCTAATCCCTACATTAATCGAGGATAAACAAGAAAACCCTAAATGTGACATGCTTCAACTAGATGGACTAATACTCGTAGGATACGAAACTATTTTTAAGTCTTTTTATGCCTTTAGAAAGAAGACAAAGAGACGAATCTAGAAATGTATGACACTTAGGATTTGGTCTGCTAGAACCTACCTTAGATGAAGGAAGAAGTGGGACGATAACGCCGACCAGTCGCGCGAAGAACACCAAGGAATACGCCTAAAATCTCCCATGATTGAACTCTTCGTCGGTCACCGCAGCATCCAAGGGTTTCTAGGTCAAAGTAGGATCTTGTTTATAGGGTCAATTGGTCTCTAGAGGCGTCTATTAGAGAGGATAGAGTCCACGACGTCGGTTGCGCGAGATTCACGCCTTGACTCGGTCACGCTGCCGCCCGCCTTCAAATTTTGAACTTTAGGGTTAGGGTTTCTATGGGGATCGAGAGGGGAAATGATCTACTCATCTAGGCCGTTCATTTGGGTCTGGTTTGGGCGAAAATGATCGAGAATTGGGCCCTAATTTGGCGATTTAAGGTCCGATAGGTTAAGGCATGGATTTTGCCATAATTCCCTTAATTTGACTAGTTTAAAATTTTAATTAGGGTCAGTCTCAGAAGAACAAAAGTTTAATATATTCACCTTCTACGTGATTATAATTTTTGTAGATGTTTATAAATTAGTTGAAATTTTACTTATCGCATTTCCCGTAAAATTTCTTATAAATTTGTCTTATTATTTTTATTCAATATAATATCGGGGTGCTACACCCTCCCCCACTTTAAGGAATTTGGTCCCCCAAATTCACTGCACTTATTGAAATGGGGAAAGAACAACTGACCTTAGAATAAATCAGGGTATTGCTTCCGAATAACATCTTCAGTCTCCCAAGTTAATCCTCGTACTGTTCACTGCATGTCTCTCCATTACGCACGCTCCGCTGCCATTTGAATACCCTACGCATGGAATGGATTAATTTAGAATCATTTAGAAAGAAACTTCCTAGAGTTAAATTATTAACTTAACCCAAGTCTCTGCCCAATTCTCACGAGGTTGGATCCTTAGACTTGTAACAAGGTTATAGGTATTATGACATCACTTAGAATCCTATAATCTTAGAAAACCTAGGGATATTAGAAAACCTGGCTCTGATACCACCAAACTGTCAAGCCCCTACGCGGAATATCGGAATGCGACAGTAGAAATAGTTAACAATATGCTGATTTCCAGACATGTTGTGTCTTGGGTTAACAAATCCATACATTTAGCTCAATACCATTGCCAAAAAATTCCATCATAACCATTAAATACCAACTAAATAAACATAATGAGTTTCACGATCAACCATAATTAACGTATCACAGAAAAACTCAATATCCACCAAATTAACATAGTTACATAACCACCAACTTAAAAGAATTACAACTCTAGAACACAACTACATCTCTTAGACTCAAACTATCTAAATTGACTCCACGAGGCCTTCTAGCTGGTTCACTCCAGGGTCTTCACTCCTGCCCATCCCCATCAGTTTGAGAGTCCTCACCTGAGCTACCTGAAAAGGGGGGAAACAATTGGGTGAGCGAACGCTCAGTAGGTAATAGTAGGAAATGTTGAAGTAATTAAACAATTACATTAATGTTATGCAATACAGAAAAAGGAATGGCGATGCGATAAGAGAATAAAGAGAGCAAAAGAACATGATCATAGTATAACAGGGCACTGGCCGACCAAGCAATAAACAAGTCATGAAAATAATTCCAGGGTGAAACTATAACCTATATTCAAGAGAAGGAATCATGTAAAGGAATATGTCATAGACATCACGCTAGTCATGCACTTAGTGCAATGCCTCACCATGTCATTACAACTCCCCGGGGCACTAGTACTTTTCGGGCGCTCCTCTTAGGACCAGACCGGGCCCTTATGATGCGTTGGCATTGATTTGGTGGATCCAAGATCCCAAGTTGTCTAGACATTTACAAGACTCGACCAGGAGATAAATTATCAAGATATAACATGGAGTAATCAAGAATAATCCATGGTATTCATAGTACGAGCCACACATGGCCCAATCCAAGAGGCACACGAGAACGTGAAAAAAATCAGATGTTGGAAGGTACGCGATCACCTTTGGGCCTCTTAAACAGGAACGGCCTCATACTGGGCCGTGCTAAGATGACTGGGCCGAAGACAACCCAGCCAAAGCCATGCGTACACGGTCTTATATGGGCCGCTCCAATACAGAACGGTCCATTTTGGCCCGTTCATAACAAGAGGAATTGAAAGCCCATGATGAGAGGTACACGGGCTGGATTGGGCCGCGCTATCACGGAGCGGTCAGTCGATGGTCCGTTCAATGGACTTAAACGGGCCGTACCTGTCCGTTCCATGATTGGGCCAAGCAAGGCAAGAGAAACTCAACAAAATGGGCTCCTAGGCTGCCATAGGTGGTGGAACCGAACCAGGGTTCAGCCCACTGCTTCTTAGGTTAGCCTAGAGGCTTTTTGGGTCCACCAAACATGGCCAGGTCGAAGAAAAATCCAGGATAATCGACCAGCAAGAATTGGCACTCAGTTAGAATTACACGGTCTCCACTGGGCCGCTCAATGAGTCACACGGTCCAATTCTGGCCGTGTAAAGACTCAAACGGTCCAGTGTGGGCCGTGACTCAGTACAGGAGTAATCCAAGTGATTCGATCGAGTCAACATGTGCAGGACTTGAGGTACAACCTGCCCGACGTCCTAGTGGGAATCCCAGGCTCACAGGGACTTACGGAGGTCTCATAATAGAGGTCCTAGTCCGACGGAAGGAGTATCCGGCGGAGAGTTCCAACCATTACAAGAATTGTGGGCTAAAAATCATCGGAAAATGAATATACGGCGGTCAGTCAATTCCACCGGAGTGGAATGACTGTCAAAGCAATCCTAGTATCATTATTCCATTTTCCATTATGACATGTTTGAAATTAAGCTCTATTGAAATTGATAAGAACAAGGGAGACATGATAAAAGTAAATCAAGCAAAAGTATTAACAATTATTAACCTCCATATGTTCCAATTTAATGTGGGTTGCTATCTTATCGTTAGCTCTATTTAACCAGCATGAATCATGCTAAAAAAACAATAATATACCATTCTGTGTGATAGAACGGTCCGTCCAGAACCGCCTCATAGGCCTTCATGGTCTATCGATACACCGTTCAGGTCACGCAGGCCCAAAGACCTTATAGGCCCTGCACGGTCTATCGAGGGGCCGTGGGCTCTCTGAACGGTCGGAAATGAGCCGTCCGTAAAACGGAACGGTCAATCGTTGGGCCATCCTGTTCATGGAGGTATCCAACGCAACAAATCAATTAAGCGGTCAAGTAAAAGCCGTCGTCCTAGACCACACGATCTATCGAGGGGCCGTTCAAAACAGAGCGGTTCCTGTAGGACCGCGCTAAGGTCGCCATGCTTGAACTCCGGCGAGCTCGGCTAGGGTTTGATAAAACGACTAAATACTCATCATATAGAGCACTAAAATTGGGCAATATGATATGACTGGAACAAGAACAACAAGATGCAAAACATGGCATGATCAATTAAGTTTTAGCGCCTGCTAATCCCTACATTAATCGAGGATAAACAGGAAAACCCTAAATGTGACATGCTTCAACTAGATGGACCAATACTCGCAAGATACGAAACTATTTTTAGGGATTTTTATGTCTTTAGAAAGAGGACAGAGAGACAAATCTAGCAATGTATGAAACTTAGGATTTGGTCTGCTAGAACCTACCTTAGATAAAGGAAGGAGAGGGACGATAACGCCGACCGGTCGCGCGAAGAACACCAAGGAATACGCCTAAAATCTCCCACGATCGAACTCCTAGTCGGTCACCGTAGCATCCAAGGGTTTCTTGGTCAAAGTAGGATCTGGTTTATAGGGTCAATTGGTCTTTAGAGGTGTCTATTAGAAAGGATAGCGTCCACGACACCGGTTGCGCGAGATTCGCGCCTTGACCCGATCACGCCGCCGCTCGCCTTTAAAATTCGAACTTTAGGGTTACGATTTTGATGGGGATAGAGAGGGGAAATGATCTACTCATCTAGGCCGTTCATTTGGGTCTAGTTTGGACTTAAATGATTGAGAATTGGAATCTAATTTGGCGATTTAAGGTCCGATAGGTTAAGCTGTGGATTTGCCCTAATTCCCTTAATACGGCTAGTTTAAAATTTTAATTAGGGTCAGTCCCAGAAGAACAAAAGTCTAATCTATTCGCCCTCTACGTGAATATAATTTTTGTAGATTTTTATAAATTAGTTGAAATTTTACTTATCGCATTTCCTGTAGAATTTCTTATAAATTTGTCTTATTATTTTTATTCAATATAATACTGGGGTGCTACACCATTCCTCTCATTACCCTTGAACGGCCTGTGGCTGGCCTTGCCATTCCCTTCATCGATTTGAACGGCTAGTTGGTGGCCGTGCGGTTTGCTTAGCACGGTCCCACGTCTAACCGTTTAGTTTGATGGAGCAGCTTCTCCCTAGATCGTTCCATGTCTTGGGGGGTCCTTTGTCCGACGGTTCTGGACCGTTTTGACCGGGTTGCTATACTAAGTTGGTTGGCCTTGGCGGCCCAACCTTTGTCCGTCTTGTCGTTGTAGCACCTTTCTTAGGCTGCTACAAGTCCCACTGTCTTAGGTCCATGTCTAAGGGCGGTTAGTCTAGCGGTTCACTCTTGGACTGCTGAGTCCATGTGGCATGTCTGTTATCGACCGCTTGGTGGTTTGTCTGGGTCGGTCAGTCGAAGTTTGACTGAGTCTAGCGGCCATAGCTTTGACCGCTACAATCACCTCGTGGCCCTGTCTATGACCGCCAGTGTATGTGCCTCTGTGTATGTACAGAGTGTCGCTTTCTGACATTTTGGTTTCCAATTGTCTTGGCTCGACCTTGTGGTTTGTCTGTCATCCCATAGATGTCTCTTGATGACCTATGAGGGATATGACCATGATATAAGGTCGTCAGACATGCCTTGGTTTCTGTACTGCTGTAGAGTCGTTGTCAGGTTCCGGTCAACCTGGTGTGACCCAGTGGTTGACACGTGACCTTGTGTGTGTCTCGGCTATTCTGGATAGATCAAGATAGTGGTTCTGGATGCCTTGAGGTATCGTCTTACCTCGATCTGTGTGTCCAGGTGTGCTGCGGGTCTTGGTGATCCCTCAGGTTTCCATGAGTCATTTTATGTGGATGTGTCATTTCCTCTGGCTTAGGATTAGACCGATTGGCGGCTTATTCCACCGTTACGCGATGATCTTGACTCCGAGTCGTGAGACTCAAGGATCATTGTGTTAGAAGGTCTAGTTGTCCTGTCCTGAGTCTGTCGGCAGTTTGGTGTGCTACCTTGGTGCTTCGTAGTACGTGCGATAGTGCTTTTTCTGCATGTCTGTACTCTGGCACTCGTGTTTCAGAGTCTCTGTGTCTAGTGAGCCTCCACTAGTCGTAATCTGATGACACGTTCCTAGTGTCGGCCCACCTAGGAGTGGTGGTTGAGGCAGTTCTCGAGATACGGTTTTTAGGCTAGTTTCCGTGGGCCCCTACTTTACGGTAGCGTCATGCTGGGGGGGAATACTAGCTAGAGGGCTGGCTCTAGGCATGAGCTGGTGTGTGCACACATGGTCTGGGGCGTTTGGACGAACGTCGACATGCGTGACCCTGACTAGTCACTCGTTACTGTAGTTCCTGTTCTGATTCTGTGAGTATCTCAGTCTCTATCGTTCTCGGCGTCCGTAGGGAGATACTTGTGGCGTAGTGTAAGACGTCAGTGGATGCATCTGGCTATTCTTCTAGTGATGAGATGCTTTCGTCATATGACACGTGACTCCCAAGTTTCTCATCCTTCGTGTCGTGACCTTTTCTGGGTTAGTCTGTTCTTGACTTTACTCAAGGTCGACTCTCTGTTGCGTGCATGACGATCTAGTCGTGTATGCTTCAGTGTCTATGTCTGTCTAGGTCTTTTCTAGGGCTTTTGCCTGGTTTCGTGGGCTTTAGCCTTTGGGCTAACGGTTGGCTGATGGATCGGTAACTCTTGACTTTGTGAGATCAGGGTTTGCCCTTCTGTCGTTGTTTGGAGTAGCTTAGGGAGCCGAGCTTCTCTCAGTAGCCGTGTTCTCATTCTTTACGGCTTTGCTTTTCCATTTTCTTATAGTTGTTTCTACTCCTTCTGTTACGGCTTTCTTTTACAGCTTTCTAGTTGTAGTTTAGCCTTTTCTACTTTACTACTCCTATCATTTTAGTTGTTGTTCCATGTTACTGCATTGTTTTTCAGTGGGGATCCGCGTGACCCCTACTGAGCCAGTGACACGAGGCTCACCCCTACTTTTCAGGTGTGGCGCTCTCCTTCCTTCGCGGTTCCTGGTGTGGCGTGTTCGTAGTTTCCAGCGGTATCTGCATCGGGCTTCCCCCGACCTCAGTGTACATCTTCTTTCTGTTGGATTGTACTTGTCTTTCCTTTGGACTAGACTCTGGTATAATTGTTAATTTTAACTGTTAATTAAAAAGTATTGTTATTTCTGCTACTTTAGCAAACCTGATTAATGGAATTTAATTGCTTACTATTATATCTGCGACTTCAATGTACTACATAATAGTCCTTTTATCCCTTCGGAGCTTTACAGCTCTTGGGAGGCTTCACGGGTTCCAAGTGGTATCGGGTCTACTCGGTAGTCTTATCGTATATATCCGGTATCCGGAGTCCGGGTCATCACAGCTCGCCTTTAGGGAGCTCGTAAGCTACCTGGGTTTTCAAGGGGAGCGGTGCTCGCCTCTAGAGAGCTTGTAAGCTACCTGGGTTTTCAAGGGGAGCGGTGCTCGCTTCTAGGAAGCCCGTTGACTACCTTCATTTTCAAGGGGAGTGGTGCTCACCTCTAGGGAGCTTGTAAGCTACCTGGGTTTTCAAGGGGAGCGATGCTTACCTCTAGAGAGCTCGTAAGCTACCTGGGTTTTCAAGGGGAGCGGTGCTTGCCTCTAGGGAGCTCGTAAGCTACCTGGGTTTTCAAGGGGAGCGGTGCTAACCTCTAGGGAGCTCGTAAGCTACCTAGGTTTTCAAGGGGAGCGGTGCTCGCCTCTAGGGAGCTCGTAAGTTACCTGGGTTTCCAAGGGGAGCGGTGCTCACCTCTAGAGAGCTCGTAAGCTACCTGAGTTTTCAAGGGGAGCGGTGCTCACCTCTAGGGAGCTCATAAGCTACCTGGGTTTTCAAGGGGAGCGGTGCTCACCTCTAGGGAGCTCGTAAGCTACCTGGGTTTTCAAGGGGAGCGGTGCTTGCCTCTATGGAGCTCGTAAGCTACCTTAGCTTCTGAGAGAGCGGTGCTCCCCCTGGGGGCTCGTTGGCGGCGACAGCTGGTGGTAGACGGTGAGAGGATGAAGCCTCCTGAGATCCTCGTCGAGAACCAGGGGCCTGGTGAGAACCGCGCCCATGGTTGCTGGCATTGAGAAGGCTTCCACGGGGTGCCATAGCTTTTCGCTCGGATTCCCACAAACGGCGCCAAGAAGTGTAGCGGCAGGAAAATGGTTCCTATGCCACGTATCACCTTCTCTATTTATTTGTTGAGGAAGTCATCTCGCGCCCGTGGAGGCCTGCAAACACCAAGAAACCGAAGAGGCGTTAGAAGGAGTCCCGGGTGTTACCCCAGGGGACAACCCTCCGATGCTTAAATCAGTAAGGGATCAATGAGTAATAGAGAAGAGCAAAGTGAGAGAGGAGTAGAGTTCGTAGTAGACGATCTGAGAAGCATGTAGGTCCTCTGCACGCGTGTTCGCCGCTCCTAGTGGGTACTCGGAGAGTGCTCGCTGGGTGGTAAGGCCGTGTAGGAGGAGGATTCTCTCTAGGCGTCGCGGGTAGCCTCTCTGTTGTCGTGGTAGGTCTGATTGCTCTATTCTCAATAGGAAGCTCTTATGGCAGAAGTATCCACCGTGTCCATCTCTTCTCTGTCGATGTCCTTCTTATAGGGGTTGTCCTGGAGAGAGTGCTTGGATGGTGCTTGGTAGGCCCGAGAGCATTTGGAGACTTGGAGAGCACTTCTGGGGGAGTGCTTGGTAGGCTTGGAGAGCACTTCTGAGGAGAGTGCTTGGTAGACTTGGAGAGCACTTCTGAGGAGAGTGCTTGGCAGACCTGGAGAGCACTTGTAGGCCTAGAGAGAACTTTTAGGAGAGTGATCGGCCTGCTTGGAGAGCACTCGTAGGCTGGGAGAGCACTTCTGGGAGAGTGCTTAGCGGCCTTGAAGAGCACTTGTAGGTCGGGAGAGCACTTTTGGGAGAGTGCTTGGCGGCCTTGGAGAGCACTTGGAGTCTTGGAGAGCATTTGGAGGCCTGGAGAGCACTTCTGGGAGAGTGCTTGGTGGCCTTGGAGAGCACTTGGAGGCCTAGAGAGCACTTTTGGGAAAGTGCTAGGTGGCCTTGGAGAGCACTTGTAGGCCTAGAGAGCATTTCTGAGAGAGTGCTTGGCGACCTTGGGGGGCACTTGGAGGCCTGGAGAGCACTTATGGGAGAGTGCTAGGTGGCCTTGGAGAGCACTTGTAGGCTTGGAGAGCACTTCTGGGAGAGTGCTTGGCGGCCTTGGAGAGCACTTCTGTCCTCCGTGGAGTGGGGCTCTGTCGGCATAAGCAGGCTTCTTACTCTCTCTATGTGTCTTTGTCTCCGTAGTTGTGTCGCAGTCCCTCCTCCTTTCCTTCTTGGCGTGGAGCTCTGGTAGCACAAAGATGCCTCTCTCTCTCCTTCTATGTCTTTGAAAGACTAGCCTATTGGGGTGCCTCCGTTCGTCTCCCCCCTCCTCTGGATCCAGTGGGGTCCTATTTATATAGGCCTTGGTGGTGCTGGCTGTTCCACAGTTGGGAAATGACGTAGATTGCGGAGTGATATTTCCTTGATCATGGGGGTTGCCCGTTATGCGCTTGCCCATTCCTAGAAGGGAAGCTTCGTGGCGAGAATCTCGGCAGGGAAGGTGTGACCCAGTCCATGCTGGGGAAAGCCCTGTGATGACGGTGGTGATGCTCATCTGTTGGAGAGAAATGCGGCATCTGGATCCTTTATGCGCAGTAATTTCACATGTGGGCTGGCAGTCCTTTGCAGGCTCTATCGAAGTGGACTTTGTTGGATCTGGCAATATTAGGCCGTGTTGGGCCTGGCGAATTTTACCCTCCTCAGATGTTAAATCTGAATTTCTTAACGGTTACATCAAGGAGGATGTTTTTGTAGAGCAACCTCCAGGTTTTGAAGATTCAAAGCATCCAAAGCATGTGTACAAGTTGCAGAAAGCCTTGTACGGGTTAAAGCAAGCACCAAGGGCATGGTATGAAAGGCTCACTTCATTCCTCATGGAAAATGGTTCCAAAAGAGGTAAGGTTGACCAAACACTCTTCATAAGGAAATCAGGTAAAGACATATTAGTAGTTCAAGTATATGTGGATGAGATTATTTTTGGAGCTACTAACAATGTCTTATGTGAAGAATTTGCAGAAATCATGCAAGGAGAATTTGAGATGAGCTTAATGGGTGAACTGAATTTCTTTCTTGGATTGCAGGTGAAGCAAACCCTAGGGAATTTTCATCAATCAAGCTAAGTACACACTGGAGCTGTTAAAGAAATTTGGGATGGCTGAAGCAAAACCTTTGTCAACTCCAATGGCCACAACCTCGAAGTTAGACAAAGTTGAAAATTGTAAAATAGTAGATCTTACACAGTTTCGAGGTATGATCGGATCACTACTGTATCTCACAACATGTCGCCCTGATATTCAATTTTGTTGGCCCAATTAGGAATGCAATTAAGAGGGGGGTGAATTGATTGCAGCCCTTTATGGCAGATTTAAAACTAAAAACAAACAACCACTCACAACTTCCCAGCGCAGATGATAAACACTCGGATAAAGATAACGATTCAGATAAATAATGAAACTCACAGCTCACTGATTCACACTCGTAACATGAATGGATAAAGTAAAATAGCAATCACACACAAAGCAACCCACAGCACAAGCAGTTTTTTGGTGGTTCGGACGCACCCGAGTGCCGTCCTACGTCCACCCCTCTCAACCCGAGAGGATTCCACTATAAACGCTGCATGACGGCAGCAAACCACCACACACACGGGCACGACGGCCCACACACGTGCGGTCTCGCACGATGACGAGAAACCGCACACACACGGAGCAAGCTCCAAAATCGTCTAAGACAAATAAGGATGGGAAAAATACAAAGCCCAGTCTAATATCAACAATCTAAGCACAAAGTGAAATAAACAATATTGATCTTCCCATTAAATCTTCAAACAAACTCGGAGAAACTAATGAAGGGTGCTTTGGAATGATAGAACCAAGAGGGATGAAGCTGCCCCTTTGACGAAACTCGCCCAAGCAAACCACGGTGGAGAGCAACTGTAGCGCGCCTCCAACCTTGAGCTCGGAGACGTGGAACGTGATCCTGGGACGTGGTTCTCCTTCTTCAGCGGATGCCACACCTTCTTCTCCACCTTCCTGCAAAGATATAAAAACTTAGCCCACACGAATTGTTGTCTCCCAATCGGACAAGGCGGCCATATATATCCAAGAGAAAACAAAGCATTAAGACATAAACGCACTTGCCAAAGCCTCTTCAAACCACATACAAACATCCATGTAAACCCTAAGGGTAATGTGGTAAAGAACCACGGCCATCGGACCTAAAGATAATGGGTTCGAATTTAGATCCGGAAAACCTTATCGGAACGCTCGGAACAAATGTCGACTCATAGAGTCGACTCTTGCTTCACGAGTGTTCTGCCAGAACACAAAAAATCGACACACAGGGGAAACGTGTCGACTTCCCAGGTCGACACTTTTTCAAGCCCGTTCTATTTCGAAAACAAAACATCATACCGACTGAAAGTGACGACTTCCAAGGTCGACACTTTTTCAAGCTCGATCTGATTTGTGAACAAAATAACATGCGAACAGTAAGTGTCAACTTCCCAGGTCGACACTTTTTCAAGAAGCTTCTGACTTCACAAAACTAACAGAACCCTGGTGAAAGTGTCGACTCTAGGAGTCGACACTTTCTGCCAGCGTTAACAAAATCAACGCACAGCAGCGAAGTGCAAACAAAGTGTCGACTTCTAGAGTCGACACTTTACCTGACATGCTTGAAAACTTAGTAAATTCAATTGAAACACCATATGTTTTCAAACAACCATGAAGATCAATCAAATATGCACTTGTAAAAGAGATTGCCAAGGATTAAACAAAATTTGAGCCATGAACATTCCATCCAATTTGGAATTTAATTAAACATTTGTTCTTACCATTACTTTCAAGATTTGGGAGAATACTCCACAAAGAACCCGCACTTATACAATTGACATTCATTTCAAACTTCAGGTTAGCAAATGAAATCCGTGTCATTCATTTCAAGCTCAAGATATAGCAAATGAATTCCTCAAGTCAATACACATTAAGAAAGTCACTTAGTCCATCCTTTCAAAGACAAGCCATGCATAACCTACATTTCAAGAGGTTGAGACGGTGCAAAGCTTGAGCAGGTCAGTGCAATATGGAATGAGGTCGGTGCAATGATGTGTAAAACCCATTGTTAGGGTAGGTGCAACTTGAACTTAAATCAGTGCAATCAAGTAGCAAAGTCTGTGCAATAACGGACAAGGTCCGTGCAAGGAAGCACAAGGTCTGTGCGAAGCAAAACAAGGTCTGTGCAACGCACAACAAGGTCAGTGCAATGATTTAACATTCAACATAGTTCAATTAACATTCAACACAACATTTACAATATCCTTTTTAACATGTCTCAAATTCATCAAACATTCATTTTAACCAAAAATAATCTAAACTTGACTCAAACATTCATTGTGCCATTCAAAGCCCACATTCATCAGACATATATCAATGCAAATCATATAATCTGAACTCATGACTTTTTCACACATGATCTTCGTCAAAACAGTCCGGGGCACAACAATCTCCCCCTTTTTGATGAAGATAAAACTCATTGAAAACTCACAAAGATTTGCATGAAAGATAAAACTCATTTTGTGTCAAAGCTAAAACTAAATTTATTTCTCCCCCTTTTTGTTAGAGTCAAATAGGGGATTAAGAAAAACAGGGAAGCAAAACCGGATATGTATAATTAACTCAATGAGATGCACATGTAAAGCAAGGAATGAGCATTCAAGCACATATGCATTCATTATTCTATATTATAGCAAGCATGTTCTATATGAACATGTTAAGAAATATGCTATAGATCGAGAATATGAGTTTCATGAGTAATAGTAAACGGGTAGTGCTTACAAGAAGTGGTACTGTAAGACTCATGAAATATGACTGATTCAAGATGTACATTCGCACAATCACTCTCTAGATGTATATGTGAAAGATGAGTAATGAAATCTAGACAGTATGGATTTTTAGATTTTCTAAAGAACACAAGTAGGAACTTTTCCTCCCTACACTTCCATACACCATGCTCGACTTTTGGTAGCTTCGTACAACCCCAAAATTATTTTTATTTTTAAATAACAAGATGACTAACCTTTTGACACGAGTCATGCCCTTTGTTTTAGGGGCATTTCCCGGTTACTCAGTATCGTCACTTATGATACTGTGGATAAGACACTTTTCAATGCGAGGTTCCTCCTTTATTTCAGGGGAGGTTCTCGATTTACACGATGTCAAATCACACTCATTCACATTTTTGGTGGGGCTAACAGCTTTTTCCTCACGAGTCACGTAATTTCTATGTAGGGTATCACGAGCCCTAAAATGTGTTAAGTGGAATAGGTGAAATCCTTATTAGTTAGAATCATTAAACTCATAAGTGCGAGTGATGTTAGAGATTGCATAGAATGTAAGAGATGAATTAGCCTATTCATTGTGATGTCTCCCCCTAAGTGTATGCACTGTTATAACAAAAACCTCCCCCTTAATATGTGCCATTTAACAATATGTCTTCGACAAAGCAATTTTATTTAGCAAGGGAGTAAGGTCATAGGAGATATCAAAACTGAAAGGTGTGTAAACTATATACACTCAAGCAAATGTCAAAATGGTATTTTCAAGCAAGTTGATTACCGGTACGTGGCGGAGAATGTAGGTCCAAAGACCATACTCACGGATAATGAAAGCTTCCAGGTGGATGCAATCCACCTTTCCACCGACGTCATTTTATATACCGGTGAATCATGACATTCATGCACACACGTATGAAGTATATGAACTTATGTACATGCGGATGCGAAAAGATAAAATCATGTATGGAAAGCAATTGTTATTTAGTGTCATATGCACAGAAAGCAAGATTTGAAATGTAAATGCCATGGAAAGACTTCTTATGTGAAAAAGATAAAGCAGTATGAACAATTTCATTATGAGAAAGTGTAAAGTGTGTATGTACAAAGCAACTCAAAAGAATTTAACTATCTAACTGGCACACTCCTAATTCTCTTCTAAGAAAACAAAACTGATCAGAGTTTAGAGGTTTTGTAAAAATATCTGCAAGTTGGTGTTTTGTGTCAACAAAAACTAGCTCAAAATCACCTTTATTTATATGATCTCTTATAAAGTGATGTCTAACCTCAATGTGTTTAGTGCGACAATGTTGGACATGATTTTTGGATAGATTTATTGTAGATGTGTTATCATACATGATGGGAGTGTTTTTCAAACAAAAACCAAAATCAAATAATTGATGTTGGATCCATAGAACTTGAGCCGCACAACTGCCTGCAGCCACGTACTCGGCCTCGGCTGTTGATAAGGCCACACAATGTTGTTTCTTTGAGGCCCATGAAACCATCTAGCCCCCTAGAAACTGATAGTGACCGCTTATGCTCTTACGATCCATTTTACATCCAGCATAATCAGAATCAGTGAAAGCATGCAAGTCAAAACAATTATTCTTCGGATACCACAAACCAAGGTCAAGTGTTCCATTTAAATACCTGAAGATTCTTTTCACGGCTGACAAATGAGAATCCCTGGGACAAGATTGATATCTTGTACAGAGACAGACACTAAAATGTATGTCAGGCCTAGTAGCAGTCAGATATAACAATGAACCTATCATACCCCTAAAAAGTTTTTGATCAATTTTATTACCTTTCTCTTCTTCTAATTTCAGTGAGGTGGACATGGGTGTAGCAAATGGTTTGGCAGTTTCCAGTTAAAATTTCTTCACAATTTCTTGTGTGTACTTCTTATGGTTGATGAAGATGCCATCTTCCAATTATTTTATTTGAAGTCCCAAGAAGAAGTTCAGCTCGCCTATCAAGCTCATCTCGAACTCTCCCTGCATGAGTTGAGCAAATTCATCATTCATTTTCAAATCTGAGGCTCTAAATATTATGTCGTCTACATAAACTTGAACAATTAAAGCGTGTTCATTACAAGTCTTTGTAAACAACGTCTGATCTATGTTACCTCGTTTGAAGCCATTATCAATAAGAAATGAACTTAAGCGATCATACCGTGCCCGGGGAGCCTGTTTTAATCCATACAGTGCCTTATCCAATTTGTAGACGTGGTCCGAAAATCTTTCATCTTCAAAGCCCAGCGGTTGTTCCACGTATACTTCTTCCTTGATTACTCCGTTGAGGAAGGCACTCTTCACATCTATTTGAAACAGCTTGATGTTCCTGTGACAAGCATAAGCAAGTAAAATTCGTATAGCTTCTAATCTAGCCACAGCAGCGAAGGATTCATCAAAATCAATGCCAAATTCTTAGGAGTAGCCCGGGGCTACCAACCTTGCCTTATTCCTCACAG
Organism: Amorphophallus konjac; assembly: GCA_022559845.1. NCBI lineage: Eukaryota > Viridiplantae > Streptophyta > Magnoliopsida > Alismatales > Araceae > Amorphophallus > Amorphophallus konjac. The sequence continues at coordinate 185,312,193 of CM040122.1, read as the reverse complement.
CCACCCCATCTTCACTAAGTTTGTTTCGAAAAACCCACTTAGTTCTGATTATAGGATGGTTATCAGGCCGGGGCACGAGGAACCACACCCGATTCCTTTGGAATTGGTGTAATTCTTCTTGCATGGCGAGAACCCAAGAATTATCATTTAAAGTATCGTCTAAAGACTTAGGTTCAATGCTGGAAAGTAAAGCTAAGTTATCATGAATTTTAACTTCCCTCATTGAAACCCGCGTTCTCACTCCATCATCCACACCACCGATCACATTCTCCAACGGATGATCCTTGTGCGTGGTCCATTGGTGTGGAAGAGGTGGATGTACTTGTTCCTCTTGTTGTTCTTGCTCTTTTTCTTTCTCTTTTTCTTGATCTTGATCTCCTGCCTCACCTTGTTTGCTCGATTCTCCTTTCTCAATTTCACTCTCACCTGTAATCTGAAAATGATCATTATCATTTGATTTTCTCATAGTGTACTCATCAACAATAACATGTGGACTCTCCTCGACAACAAGTGTTCTAGTGTTATAAACACGGTAAGCTCTAGATGATAAAGAATACCCGAGGAAAATCCCTTTATCACTCTTCGCATCAAATTTTTCAAGATTGTCTTTACCATTGTTTAAAATGTAACAAATAGACCCAAATGGTTTAAAATGTTATATGTTAGGTTTTTCACCTTTGTACAGCTCGTAAGGAGTTTTCTTAAGGATCGGTCTTACCATTGCTCGATTTGTAACGTAGCAAGCGGTGATCATTGCCTCTGCCCATAGATACCGTGGAAGACCATTTTCAGCTAGCACGATTCTCGCCATCTCCATGTGTCCTGTTCTTCCTTTCGACCACTCCGTTCTGTTGCGGGGTCCTACGTGATGAGAATTGATGTTCGTACCCCTGCTTCCTGCAAAATTCATCAAACTCATGATTTTCAAATTCTCTTCCGTGGTCACTTTGAATTTTTTGAATTGAATAACCTTTTTCATTTTGAACTCTAGCATAAAAATCAATGAATTCATTGCATGCATCACTCTTATTAGCTAGATACAAAACCCATGCATATCGCGAAAAATCATCGACAATCACAAATCCATAAAGCTTCCCTTCAAGACTGCGAGTCCTGGTGGGACCAAACAAATCTAGATGCAATAGTTGAAGGGGTTTTTCAGTTGAAACAATGTTTTTGCATTTAAATGATGTTGTGGTTTATTTTCCTTTATTACATGCTTCACAAACTTTTGAAGTTTCAAAGTTTAAACTAGGAAGACCTCTAACTAAGCCATGATGATTCAGCTTCCTAATGACATTAAAACTGGCATGCCCAAGACAGCGATGCCACAACCAAACATTTTCATTCTTCTTAGCAACTAAGCACAAATTTTCAGATGCAATTTCATTAAAGTCAACCTGATATGTGTTGTTACTCCTCACTCCTATGAATTTGATTTCGTGTGAGTTAGCATCAACAATTGTGCAGTGAGGAGACTCAAATATAACCTTGTGACCCTTGTCACAGAGTTGACTTATACTTAACAAGTTATGGTGAAGACCTCTAACAAGTAGAACATCTTTAATGCAGTGGTTGAGATCCTTACCAATTCTCCCAATTCCTATTATCTTACCTCTGTCCTGTCCGCAAAAAATTACCGTACCACCATTTTTCTCTGCAAGGTATGTAAAAAGTTATTTATTTCCTATCATGTGCCTGGAGCATCCGTTGTCCAGGTACCATTTATTCTCTGTCGCCTTCATACAGACCTGCACCAATAAGCAACCATGCTCATTTTGATTTGGGTACCCAAGCAAGCTTGAGTCCCTTGATGTTAGCATTCCCGAAAGATTGACTATTCTTGCTGAAAAACATGTCATCATCATATTTCATTAATTGGCATATGTACATGTCATGCCCAACTCTCCCACAATAAAAACAAGTGGGTCTCTTCCTACCAAAATTTTTCCTGTTATTTACATGTGTAGAAGTATAAGGGAAACGAGAATTAACAGTTGATGGATTATTGTGTGTGTGTGAACACTCTCCATGATATGGTGAACTCTTAACAACATAGTGAAAACCATTCTTGTTGCCATGCATGAAATTTGAATTTTTCACAACTTGTTTCTCCTTTCCTTTCAACATCTTTTCATTGGCATTTTTCACCTTTTCAAATTCAATGATAAGACTTCCATTTTTGCTGTTCAATTCTTCTTTGATTTTCTCATATTCAATTAATTTACCATTCAATTCTTTCAGCTCCTTTTTCAACAGGTCATGCTTTTCTTGGATTTCATCTTTGATTTAAAAAGCATTTTTCTTTTCTACTTCTAAGCTTGCAATTTCATCTTCAAACAAAACCAACTTTGATTGCAAAGTGTCATTGGCATTTTTGAAATTTTTAACTTGCATTTCAAGCAAACTGCATTTCTCACATGAATTAGATGAGTGCATTATTTCATGAATCTTCTTCTTCAAGGTTTTATTCTCATTCGTCATTCTTTTGTATTTTTCATCCAATTCCTCATATGCAAGTTCCCATTGTTCATTTGTGATAAAATGAACAATCTTCTTGCCCACGTAGCCTTCATTGCTTTTGGCTTCTTGCCCTTTACCATCTTGCCTTTCTTTTTCTGCAATTCGGGGCATTCACCTCTCATGTGCCCCATCTTCTTACACTCATAGCACATAACTTCAGCCACTTTGAGTGGTTCATTCCTTTGCTTTGGCTGCTTCTTTCCTTTCTTGAATTTTCTGTCAAATCTTTACCTTTGGCGTAGAAATTGTCTAACTCTTCTTGTCAACATGGCAACTTCTTCATCGTTTATGGTTCCCATTGAATCCTCTTGGCTTGAGATGGACTCCGGGTATGCTTTCAAAGCGATTGACTTTTTCTTCTTTGTGTCCTCTTCCGTCCTCTTTATATTAATCTCATAGGCCATCAAGGACCCTATGAGCGCATCCACGGTGACGGTAGACAAATCTTTAGAATCCTCTGTCACGGTCGCCTTGGTGTGCCAGCTTGGTGATAGGGACCTCAGCACTTTCCTTACCAAATTAGTGTCCTTAAACTCTCTTCCGAGTGATTTCAACCCATTTGTGATCTCCATGAGACGTGCGAACATCTCGGAGATATTTTCTTCCTCTTTCATATGAAACAGCTCGTAATCTCGGATCAACATGTTCGCTTTTGTCTTCTTCACTTCTGTGGTGCCTTCATAAATTAGCTTGAGCTTGTCCCACATTTCTTTCGCACTGCTGCACATAGAGACACAAGCATATTCATTCGGGTGAATAGCACACTGAATAATATTTAAAGCATTAAAATTCACAGTTGCCTTCTTAATACAGTCATCATGCCACATATCTTCATCTGGGTGTAAAACATACGGACCATTCCTAATGATAGTCCATATTTCATGACTTTGAGCACATAGAAAGACAATCATCCTATTCTTCCAATAGGGGTAGTTACTACCATCAAAGAAAGGTGGCCTATGAATAGAATGCCCTTCGGGCATTAACCCCTCATTAAGATTGTTAGCCATTCCTAACAGATCTCTCTAAATCGCTAGGTTTCTAGATGAAAACAGAGCTGAGGCTCTGATACCAATTATTGGCCCGGTTAGGAATGCAATTAAAAGGGGGGTGAATTGATTGCAGCCCTTTATGGCAGATTTAAAACTAAAAACAAACAACCACTCACAACTTCCTAGCGCAGATGATAAACACTCAGATAAGGATAACGATTAGGACAAATAATGAAACTCACAGCTCACCGATTCACACTCGTAACACGAATGGATAAAGTAAAATAGTAATCCCACACAAAGCAACCCACAACACAAGCAGTTTTTAGGTGGTTCGGACACACCCGAGTGCCGTCCTACGTCCACCCCTCTCAACCCGAGAGGATTCCACTATAAACGCTCCACGACGGTAGCAAACCACCACACATACGGGCGTGACGGCCCACACACGTGGGTTCTCGCACGACGACGAGAAACCACACACACACGGAGCAAGCTCCAAAATCATCTAAGACAAATAAGGATGGGAAAAATACAAAGCCCAGTCTAAGATCAACAATCTAAGCTCAAAGTGAAATAAAAAATATTGATCTTCCCCTTAAATCTTCAAACAAACTCAGAGAAACTAATGAAGGGTGCTTTGGAATGATAGAACCAAGAGGGATGAAGCCACCCCTTTGACGAAACTCGCCCAAGCAAACCACGGTGGAGAGCAGCTGCAGCGCGCCTCCAACCTTGAGCTCGGAGACATGGAATGCGATCCTGGGACGGGGTTCTCCTTCTTCAGCGGATGCCACACCTTCTTCTCCTCCTTCCTGCAAAGATAGAAAAACTTAGCCTACACGAATTGTTATCTCCTGATCGAACAAGGTAGCCATATATATCCAAGAGAAAACAAAGCATTAAGACATAAAAGCCCTTGCCAAAGCCTCTTCAAACCACATACAAACATCCATGTAAACCCTAAGGGTAATGTGGTAAAGAACCATGGCCATCGGACCTAAAGATAGTGGGTTCGAATTTAGATCCAGAAAGCCCGATCGGAATGCTCGGAACAAGTGTCGACTCATAGAGTCGACTCTTGCTTCACGAGTGTTCTGCCAGAACACAAAAAATCGACACACAGGGGAAAAGTGTCGACTTTCCAGGTCGACACTTTTTCAAGACCGTTCTATTTCGAAAACAAAACATCATACTGACTGAAAGTGTCGACTTCCAAGGTTGACACTTTTTCAAGCTCAATCTGATTTGTGAACAAGATAGCATGCTAACAGTAAGTGTTGACTTCCCAGGTCGACACTTTTTCAAGAAGCTTCTGACTTCACAAAACTAACAGAACCCTGGTGAAAATGTCGACTCTAGGAGTCGACACTTTCTGCCAGCATTAACAAAATCAATGCACAGCAGCGAAGTGCAAACAAAGTGCTGACTTCTAGAGTCGACACTTTACCTGACATGCTTGAAAACTTAGTAAATTCGATTGAAACACCATATGTTTTGAAACAACCATGAAGATCAATCAAATATGCACTTGTAAAAGAGATTGCCAAGGATTAAACAAGATTTGAGCCATGAACATTCCATCCAATTTGGAATTTAATTAAACATTTGTTCTTACCCTTACTTTCAAGATTTAGGAGAAGACTCCACAAAGAACCTGCACTTATACAATTGACATTCATTTCAAACTTCAGGTTAGCAAATGAAATCTAGGTCATTCATTTCAAGCTCAAGATATAGCAAATGAAACCCTCAAGTCAATACACATTAAGAAAGTCACTTAGTCCATCCTTTCAAAGACAAGCCATTCATAACCTGCATTTCAAGAGGTTGAGTCGGTGCAAAGCTTGAGCAGGTCAGTGCAGTATGGAATGAGGTCGGTGCAATGATGTGTAAAACCCATTGTTAGGGTCGGTGCAACTTGAACTAAAGTCAGTGCAATCAAGCAGCAAAGTCTATGCAATAACGGACAAGGTCCGTGCAAGGAAGCACAAGGTCTTTGCGAAGCAGAACAAGGTCTGTGCAACACACAATAAGGTCAGTGCAATGATTTAACATTCAATACAGTTCAATTAACATTCAACATAACATTTACAATATCCTTTTTAACATGTCTCAATTCATCAAACATTCATTTTAACCAAAAATAATCTGAACTTGACTCAAACATTCATCGTGCCATTCAAAGCCCACATTCATAAAACATATATCAATGCAAATCATATAATTTGAACTCATGACTTTTTCACACATGATCTTCATCAAAACAGTCCGGGGCACAACAAATTTAGTGTATGTCTATGTGCTCATTTTCAATCATGCCCTAAAGAATCTCATTTAATGGATGTTAAACGCATCTTTAGATACTTAATTGGCACAATAGATTTTGGCTTGTGGTTTCCCATCGGTAGTTCATTTGATTTGATTACTTACACCGATGTGGATTATGCCGGATGTATTGTAGATCGCAAAAGTACTAGTGGGTACTGTCAATTTTTTGGTGGGTGCCTAGTCTCATGTGCCTCCAAGAAACAACATTCAGTAGCTCTCTCAACGGCCGAGGATGAATATGTAGCCGCTGAAAGTTGTGGAGCCCAAGTACTTTGGATCAAAAATCAATTACTTGATTTGGATGTTGAAATGAAATGTGTGCCAATCTTGTGTGATAATACCAGTGCAATCAGCTTGTCAAAAAATCCTGTTCAACATTCTAGACAAAACACATTGACATTCAACATCATTTTCTGAGAGATCATGTAGGAAAAGGGGTCTTTGAATTGAATTTCATTAACACACACAATCAACTAGCTGATATTTTCACAAAACCCCTAAACCAAGATCAATTTAGCAAGATAAGAAGAGAACTTGGGATGTACAAGGGTGAGAGCATACATACATAGGTCTGCACTTAGGATAATAATTGCATTTGTAGAAAGTCATATGCATCAACGGTAGATTAACATGCATATGGTATACATCTACTTTTAATACCTTGTGTGTTCATATACACTCCTGCATGCTTGAATATATTTATACATATAGCCCTCCTTGAAAAGCATTTCTAAGGCCAGATATTCCTTGGTTAAATAAATGTGGGCCCAGTGATGCCAGACCTAAGGCAACTTCTGAGGGGGAGTTAGAGAACTTTCCTTAAATCTCCATCTCTTCTCCTTCTCTCCACTTCATAATGATGATTCCAATCAGAAGGTCGGATGATGGTCCCCCATATAAAAAAAAGAAAAAGAAAAAGAAAAAAGAAAAGAAAATAAAAATAAATAAAAAATACAAAATGGGGATTTTTTTGACCCCAGCGGTTGACCGCCGCACCCGCACCAGTCGACCGGTGGCAGCGAACCGGCCCGGCCGAACCCTCAACCGGACCATCTTATAAGGGGTCTTAACATTTCATTCTCTCATTCTATCACCTCCACTTTTCCTCCAACATTTTCCCCTAACCCTAGAACCACATATCTCCACCTCCCATGCCCCTAAACCTCATCATTCCTCCACCCGCACAAGATCCAACGTGTTCATCACGGTTTCGGGATGAACTCCATTCGACCGTTCGTGCATTCGTGAAGCTGCCTTCTAGGTTCCAGGTTGTGGAGAAGGCTATTCCAAGCCCTAGGAGTGCCCTTTTGGTCCATCTTCCTCCCCTGGGTTGAGATTGATTCTTCAAGGGTTTCCCGGTGAGTTTTCTAGTTCAGGATGCCACCTCGACGGAGTTCTCGACGTCCTGCCCAAGGGGAACCAAGTAGTCAGAGATGAGAGGCCCTGGCTCCTCCACCACAGTGCGCACCTGTACCTCATCGTGCACCTCGGCTGCCTCCCCATCCTATTATCGACCCTCGGTTGGTCGACTTCAATGAGGTGAATGAGATTTTGCCCGACTTATGTGCTGTCTTTGAGATTCAACCCGGTTGGATTGACTTTGTCACTAGATATACCCGATATTACCCCAATCTAGTGCAACAGTTCTATGGAAATTTGGTCGAAAGAAATGAGGAATTATATACAATTGTTCAAGGTGTTGAGTTTCATATCACTCCGGATTTGTTTGAGCGAGCCTTAGGAGTTTCGGCTAGAGGAGCCGACATAGTTTTTGGTCATGGTGCTGTTGAGGAAACTTTTCTTGCTATGACCAGTTGTGATTACGTGCATGGTGTCAGCAAGTTAATCGTATTGAATGCAAATCACTTTCCACCATTGCAGCGTATATTGCGCCATATGTTTACCTCCATCATTTATCCAAAGAGTGATAGTAGAAATGAAGTGAAAGAGGTTCACAGGTTCCTGTTTTACAATGTTATGAATGGGATACAAGTCAACATGGGTCGCCTCATGACGACTCTCATTGGATCTTGTCGAACCAATTTGCGGCGATCCCTGCCCTATGCTTCACAGTTGACCGGCATATTCATTTATGGTGGGATCAACTTGGTAGATGAACAGTTCATTTATGTTCGACAAGATGATATATATAATGAATACGAGATTTTCATAGATATGGGATATTATTGGGGTCCGGATGGTGAGCTCCGTCGTGATGTGCCAGTTTATGGGGAAGATGAAGTTAATGAAGGAGAACAAGAACAGGAGCAGCAGGAGGATCCAGGGGAACTACCCCCTCAAGTTCAGGCTAAGGACCAGTCTCCTCCACGTTCACCTCACCACATGGATCCGGAGATGCCTCCTCCATCACAGTACCATTATGGAGAGTCTTCTACTCAGGGGGCCGGACATCATCCTTGGGTAGACTATGAGACTTTTGACAGGCGGTTCACTGGGCTGGAAACTCGGGTGGATGCCTTTGGGGAACAACTCTCTACCTTTGGGAAAAATATTGCAACCATGGGCACCATGCTGGAATCTTTACCACAGCATACAAACTCTTTCTCCACAGCTTTGGATTCTTTAGCCACTCAGATGCACACTCTCTCCACCAACATGACCACCCTCACCCAGAGCCATGAAGATTCACGTGAGGCTTTTCATGCTATGAACCGTGACTATGATAGGGATCAACAACTGACCCATATCCAGCACCGCCTTCAGCATCACGACCACTTACTTGGAGACATTCGACAGCGCCTTGGCTATGTGCCTCTTCCACCACCAGACGCCCAGCCTCCTGCAGATGACCATTGTGGACGTTTCTTTAGTTTCCTCCCTCCGGATTATGTCCTTTCGTCTTGTGTCTTTTAGGTCTCTCTTCATCTATCCTATCCCCTTTTGATGATGCCAAAGGGGGAGAAGTAGTAGTGTAGGTTTTATATTTATATATGTCGGTATGTTCGTATGTTTGTATGCATAATCATTAGTGAGGATCATTGTGTCAGTTCAGCATATGCTTTGTCGCATGTGTCCAGTGTCTAGAGTCTTGCACTCATTGTCTCAAGCATCAATGTACCCTGTACTCATTGTCTCAAGCATCAATGTACCCTGTAATGGAATGATGAAATGAATGCAATTGGTGTTTGATCTCAAATGGTTGGCTCGTGTGTTTCATTTCCTATCTATTTGGCAAATAATGTATTGAATGGCTGTTTTATTCACCTTGTGGTTTATCAACCTTACGAGGCTCCGTTTTGCTTAAAGGCATGCCAATGCTATTGTAATCTAGAGTTTTGTCATCATCAAAAAGGGGGAGATTGTTGAGTCTCTCCAAGTGATTTTGATGATAACAAAACCCCAAAATTACAACCTAAGTTATAACTGGCTTAAACCACTCTCAAGCCTTACTTGAGCCAACAAATGCCTAAATTCACCTTGGTTCAATGAATTGCCCAGGATAAGCTCAACCAACTCATTTTGATTGTAACAGGATGTGGTAATAAAATAAGTTGTTCACAGATCATGTTTTATTGGCTAACTCTCTTAAAAATGCACATTTGCCAGCCAACGGTCGACTGCCAGTTAGGGGCTGGTCGACCGGTTTTCCTAGCATTGAAAGCTTCATTCCTGTAAAATTTCGGTCGACCGCCCCCTTCTACTGGTCGATGGCCAGTTTCGCGGTAGCAATTGTTGACTTGTGTTCTTCAACATAGGAAGCTCCTTTCTTTGGGTTTATTTAATCCCAAAGTCACCAGACTTGCCATGATTTGTGGATCTGGTTCCTGGCTTGTCCCTTGACCATCCAAGATCTATAAATACATCATATTGGGGTCAAAAACCCTAATCACTCAAGGAGGCTATCAAGGGGAGAAAGAGAAGTGCCACTGTAGCTCTGTGAACAGTGCTTCGGGGAAGAACTTCTTCATCCATTTCCAAGTTTTTGAAGATCATCTGCAGGCCATTCATGTGAAGATTTAGCTAAGGAGGAAGCTTCATCCAAGATCATCTTCATCCACTAAGGGGAGCTTTCGATTGAAATTCTTCTTTTAGTGTTTCTCCTTCCATTTCTATTTGAGCTTCAAGTGTTGTTATGTGTAATCTCTAAACATTCTATTGTGTGTGGATCTGTTCAGATCCGTGTGTGTGTGTGTGTGTGTGTGTGTGTGTGTGTGTGTGTGTGTGTGTGTGTGTGTGTGTGTTTCTCTAGTTTTTACATATCTTTGTGATTCGATGCTTGTGCACCTTCATGGAATTCCAACTCCTCACGTGTGTGTGTGTTTGTTTTGATCTTGTAATCCTTTACAAGATAGTGTAGGAATCCTCACAGTTTGGTAGGGGTGGACGTAGGTTGCCGTTGTTGCATCCGAACCATCTAAAAATCACTATCCTTTGTGTGGTTTGTTCCTTTTCTTCTATCCCCATTCTGTGCAGCACACAAGTAGTTTTAATCTGGTTGTGTTGGTTGAGTTAGATCTAGCATAATTTATCATTCTCATATTGTATCTCGGGTATATTAAAAGGTTGGTTCAGATCGACAAGGCAAACTTTATCAGGAAGATAACATCTTGCGTGAGTTGAATCTTTGGATTTTTACCTCCGCCACCGTACTTAAGATCGGTTGAGTGTGATAGATTTTATTAGATCTAAGTGTCCACATATAGATCTAAATTTTCATTACGGCTATCTTTCACACTTATTACATTTGGCAAAAAAAATTGTAAAAGTTTGTAAACACCCAATTCACCCCCCTCTTGGGTGTCATTGATCGCGCGACTTCATGATTATCATCATTTTTCTTCAAATGACATGTATACATTGTGTGGCCTATCTCACCACAATAAAAACATGTGACATTCTTTTTTTCAAAAACATTCCTAACACCATCAACTATTTTATTTCTGGTTTTCATGGCCTGATTGTCATCAAATTTTATCAATAAACATTCATACATTTCATGGCCATATTTTCCACAATAAAAATATGAAACATTCATCCTTTTTCTTGATGCATGAACAAATTCAACAGTTGGGGGTTTTGCATGCACACAAGAGTAATCAATGTCATTTTTCTATTTTTGATTTTCTTTATCACACATGAACAAAAACTCATTCAAACTCTTGATTTCATTCTCCAATGAAGAAATATGCAATTCACAATTGGTAATCTCTTCTTCACACAGTGCAACTTTATCATTCGAAAGAGAATTGATACTTTTGTGACTTTCAATTTCTTGTTCAAGAACATCCAATTTATCACAATCATCAACAATCACACATTTTCCTTTTTCAAACATATGGAGTTTATCAATTAGTAAATTGTTTTGATCTTTTAGTTTCTTAATTTCATGAGTAAGCTTTTCATTCTGAACAAGTTCATTAAGCAAAATATGATCACTACCCAAATAGCTCAATTTACCTCTTAGTTCCTTTTCAATGTCTTCAAGTTCTAAAATTTTAGCCATTAAGTTTTCATTTTTGTTTCTCAAACATGAAATTATTTCTTTGTGCACATCAACCTTAAATACGTGTGACTCAACCAATTTTTCAAGCTCACAGCATCTTTCACACGATAAATTATTAACACGAGAAATTTTAATTTCGGAACACTTAGCACATGGAGAGTTAAAGTGAGAAAAATCATCAAGTTTCTTTTTTAATTTTCTATTTTTAGATTTTATTATTTTATATCTATCAGATAACTTATCATAAGCATTCATCAATTCATCATAACTCAGTTCATCTTCCTCATCGGAATCAGAGTTTACCTTTAAACTTTTCTCGCTTTGACGTTCATTCTCATTGTTTCCCATGAGGCACTCATCATTCCAGTTTTTTTCTTAAGCTTCATTTAGCCCATCCCAGATCTCTTTGGCAGATCTGCAGTCAGAAAAAAATGAAATTTGTCAACGCATACTATAGCTTTAAGAACATTCAAAACAAAAAGTTTATCAGAGTTCTTCTTCTTATGCTCATCGGTCCACCTTGACTTATCTTTTGGTAGAACATGAGGACCGTGAGTAATTAAATTCATAAGCTTCGGATCAATACTAGAAATCCAAATACAGAAATTTCCAAGCCATGATATATAATCAAAACCATCAAAGACAGGAACCAAATTCACACTAGCCATCATGATGAGATCTTTTCTCCTAGACCGTGAGGTCCGCGAATGAAAATAAGAGACTGGGCTCTGATACCAATTGTTGGCCCATAAGGATGGCAGACAAGAAGGGGGGTTGAATTGTCCCCCAGGCGAGATGTCAGATTTTAAAAACTATTTTGCAGTTAGAACAAGATTGAGGAAAATAATTAAACTAAGATAACTCAGTTCACTCAATCCTACTGTGCTCACACGAATAGCTTATGCAAAGAATGATTTGACTCTACTCAACACGGATAGCAAACAAAGCGATGTGTGATGATGCAGTGAATAAAAATCTATAAATTGACTTGTGAACGGAGATAGGAGAAATGGACAATCACACATGCAAGCCACAAGGAACACGGTGATTTTTAGGTGGTTCGGGACCACGATGGGCTCCCTACGTCCACCCCTCACCGAAACTCGGTGAGGCTTCACTAGCACACTACAATCGTAGCACCCACGGGGACGAACCCCAACACCACACATGCTGCTTCTGCAGCAAGTCACACACACGGGGCCTGGCCCCAAAACACTATCACCACAACACACACTCACACACTCGGGGAAGTCACCCCACACCAAATCCGCACACGGAGACGCAGCTCCGTCCACACACACAAATATTTCGATTACAGAAAAATAGAAAGATATATTCAATACATGCTCATGCTCAAAATAGACTGAAGATAAACACAATATAGACTTAGAAGGGTTGTAGAAATTTCTCCTTGAGAAACTAGGGTTGCCCAATAAATCTTCCTTGAAGCTTGTTCAAGTGGGGGTCATTTTTCAGACGAGAGGAAGCCGAACGAGCTCCTCCTTGACGATTAAATCTTGTTGGAGCAAGAATGTCCAAGAGTGGCTGTAGATCTACACTTCTCCAATCCAAATCACCCCTGCAAGAGGAAGGAAAAAGATTAACACTCAAAAATCCTCTCTTCCTCTCCCACCTGCGGCCTAGACCCCTTCCTTCTTTGTCACGATATGAAATTCTCAGCCAACATATATGGGGTGAAAATGATGCATGAATGACCAAGAAGCCCCTGCAAAAACCCTCTCAAAACAACACCCAAACAAGTGGAGAAACCATAAGGGTAAGGGGGTAAAAACTCAAGCCAATCGGACCATAAAATGGGGACTTCGAAACCCAATCCAGAATCCCGATCCTGGTGCACCAGAGCAAGTGTGGACTCTTAGAGCCGACACTTTTGTCGAGGTGATCTGCCTTCAACACAAAACAGCACCCAGGATAATAAGTGTCGACTCACAGAGTTGACACTTTTTGCACTGCGTTCTACCTGCCACACAGAACAAAGCCCAGGGCAACAAGTGTTGACTCACAGAGTCGACACTTTCTGCCTGGCTTGAAGAAACAATACAAGGCAGAGAAGAGGAGAATAAGTGTCGACTCTGTGAGTCGACACTTTTTCTGACATGAATGAAAACTCAATAAAATCAATTGAAAACTCAATTTTCCTCATCCAAATTATAAAATCAAATGACCATGCATTGAAACAAAGTATTGGATCACTTTAAACCACATTTCATCAAATGGAAATCTGAATGGGTTAAGCACTTGCAAGCCCAAAACAAAACTCATCTAAACAAAGCATGATACCCTTTAAAGTCTTAAACACTCCAAGTAACATATGCCACAAGGCACATACAAACCACCAAAATCTCAAGTAGAAATGTAGTCAATTGAGCATGTATTTGCTATACATGAATCTCAAACCAAGGTTGATGTGAACATGTTAAATAAGCATGATCTTTGTAAAATCCATGAAATATGATGATCTTTTCAACCAAAACCCAAAATGAAATGGCTATGCATTCACATGACTAAGAACCAACATAGAAACCAGATTCAATCCCAAAAACATAGGAAGAAAAGTGCATGAATCACATACAAAGTTAATCAAAATTCTGCATTAAGAAACCATGTTTCACAATTGAAAAGTTGATTAAATTTGCCATCCACCAAGCAATATGAGAATGCCATATATCATGATTTCATCATGATCAAACAAGAGTAGATGGGATTCAATAAACCAATTCAAAAATCCACCTTTCAAAAGTCACGTTCCATGATTCACCATGAACAACATGAACTAAAGGAATGAGTTAAACCTTTGAAAGCATTGAAGCCATATGATCAAAATGTTAAACAACCATCATTGATGAAATAGTAGCAGTAGAAATAATCATGTAATGAATATGCTTTATCAAGCCACATTAAATCCTCACAGTTAGCATGCTCAAGATGTCATCAAACAAGAGCTGCAACAGTAGAAGTGTCGACACTTGTAGATGGGTGTCGACACTCATGAAATTCAATGAAGACATTGATAACCCATGAATGAATTTGAATTTTTCATGCATTCCTTCAGAATGAGGATCCTTTAGCAAATCTTAAAATGAAATCAACATGACCATGGCCATACATTCACACAATACCATGCAACCAAATTCATGTACATGAGTACTCAACTATTCCAAGTTAATATGGGCATTAAGGCATGAAGACACTTGAAAACTTAGTCTTTCTTAATCAAATATGAAACCATCTGTACAATGGTGCTATGGCATGTTTTTTCAAATCTAGTAGGGGCATCAGGCAGGGTGACCCCCTTGCTCCCTACTTGTTTATTATTGCCTCTGAAGTGCTCAGCCGTGGTTTAGCTACCCTATTTCAGTTGGGTTCTTTGAGAGGGTATAATGGGCCAAGGAATTTACCTTAAATTTCTCATCTTTTTTATGCGGATGACACTCTAATAGTCATGAATGCTGGCAAACAAAATTTGAGATTATTTTTACAGTTTATTGCCAGATATGAAGCTAGTTCTGGTCAAAAGGTGAATATAGGCAAAAGCAATATTATGGTATCTGAGAAGGCTCCTCTTTCTCTTAAGCAATCCCTACATCTGTTGACTGGGTACAAGGTTCAATCCATTAATTTTTGCTACTTGGGAATTCCGGTAAAGAAAGGGAGATACATATGTTCGGATTTTAAATACATTGTGGATAAAGTGGTGCAGAAATTAGAGGGTTGGCAGTCTAAATTTCTCTCTCAAGCTGGGCGTGCAATTCTCATTAATTCTGTTCTTCAGAGCATCCCAATCTATTTGGCTTCAGCTTGCTTTATTCCAAAATCTATCATCCATACGATTGATAGATTATGTGCTAATTTTTTCTGGCAGGGGTCTGAAACTCTGAGGCGTCGTCATTGGATATCTTGGCAGAACATTCAGAAATCACATCTGGAAGGGGGTCTAGGTATTAGAGACCTCAATCAAGTTCAGGTCTCCTTGACTTCTAAAAGCTTGTGGACTATTTTACATGGTTCTTCTCTTTGGTCATCTTATGCTCGACAAAGGTTTATTAAAACCAATTTGTATGATTGTCTTAGGCCCTTTCCTACTGGTATGCCACGTAGTGTTTTTCAACAGGCCAAGGAACTCATTATTAATAATTCAAGATGGCTGATTGGTGATGGTAATGGAGTAGACTTTTGGAAAGACAATTGGACAGGTAAGGGTCCTCTTATTAATACAGTTCAGTAGGGGTCTATTAACAGAATTCAGGTTATGCCTCAGATGACTGTTAGGGAGGTTCTTCAAGACCCCAACCATGCAGCCAGGTCATTCCTCAATAATGTAAATTGGTTGTCTAATGTTCAACTGCGCAGAGGGACTGATATCTGTATTTAGACTGGTACATTTATAGGAGAATTCACGGTTAAATCCTCCTACAAGTTGTTAAGACCGACATGTATTGCTAGGCGCCCGTGGGCTAAGCTTTGGCATTCTAGTATCTCTCCGAGGGCTGCTATATTTTTCTGGAAGCTCCTTCACCGAGCGGTTTCAGTGGACTGCAGGGTGGCTGAATGTGGTATCTCGTTGGCTTCCAAATGTGTATGCTGTAAAGATCCATCTCAAGAGGACCTGAACCATGTTTTTATTAAGAGTGAGTTGGCAACAAAATTATGGAATTGGATCTCCCCGTTGATTAGTGCCAAGATTAGTCTATGTGATCAATTAACTATTCGTTGTTGGAATATTTTGGCTGGATCCAACTTGCGGTCTGCTTATAGCTTTACTGGAATGTATGCTGTTATTTTGATTCTATGGGAGATTTGGTGATTCAGATGTGCTTTGAAGTTTGAAGGTGCTGTTCCAAATGGGTATAGTATCAAAATGAAAGTTATTGCTGCTATTGCTTATGCTTTGGACAAGTTGTCTTTTTCATCCATGATCTCAGATGAGCAGATGCACATTTTGGCTCAATTCCGGCTATTCCCCAAAGTTCATCTTAAGCGGTCTATTGCTGTTATATGTAGTCTAGCTTCTTCACAGTTTACTCTGCATGTGGATGGGACCTCTAAAGGAAATCCGGGGAGATGTGGGGGTGGTGGTTGTATTAGAGATCAATTTGGTAATATGAAAATCTGTTTTGCTTTCAACTATGGGGAAGGTAGCAGCATCTTAGCTGAAGCTAGGGCTCTTCATGATGGGCTTTCTTTAGTTGTTAATGGAGGTATACAGGTGAAAGCTATTTTTTCTGATTGTGCTCTTCTAGTGGCTGCAGTCCGAAGGAAAGTGGCTCCTAGTTGGTTAATTTTTCCTTGGTGGAATGAGATTCTTGACTTAAGTTTCAAGTGTGGTGTCTTGGTGCAACATACATATAGGGAGGGTAATCAAGTTGCTGATGCCCTTGCCTCCTATGCATGTTCGACTCATGTGAATAGAATTTTTACAAATGTGCGGGATCTTCCTCGGTTGGCTAGGGGAGCTTTTAGGTTGGACAAGGGCAGATTGCCCACTATTTGTAATTGTAATTAGCCGATTGGCTTTATAGTTTTGGTTTACTTGGATGTAGATATGGACAGGGGTATGCCCCGGTGATTTTGTTATCTTTCATATAATCAATAAAAATTTTTGGTCACAGGGTCGGTCTGGAGGAGTGAGAACATGTTCCCCTTTTGGGGGAATGTGCACTCGACTGGACTTGATTCTGCTTGGCCGGTATTGAGAAAAAAAAAACCATATGTACAAAGCTATCAAGCCAACTGTTAGAGCATCTTAATCCAAATTTCATCAATCTTAATCAAATATGAAACCACTCACCAATAGTGCTCAAAATAGCCACACACTTCAATGTTCAAAGCATTAATCATTTCCACACTTCATACCAAAGGTGTGATAAAATCCAAACAAATGAAAAGCACGACAAACCTGGCCATGTCAACTTTGGCTTCAGCACAAGTTGACTTCAAGGAAGCAACCATGCATAAAGCAATCTTACCCTTTTTCTGAAGAATGTACACAACGTTTGGTACCAGTTTTAAACAGTGGACAACAAGATGCATGTCCATGTATTCATTTGACTCACGAAACAATGTCCATTATTTGATTCCTTTCCTGCAAAGTAAGATCATCAAAATATAAGCTCCTAAAGTATCAATGGACAATTTCCACAATTCTTGCACATAATATTTTCAATTCTATACATACGCAAAGCACACAATATTTTGTGATCATCAAAATTATTACCAAAGACAAAGAGGGAACGCAATGAACCCAACACTAAGGTCTGTGCAGTTCAGACTAAGGTCGATGCACGAAGTGCATAGGTCAGTGCATGGGTCGGTGCAGCTCAGACTAAGGTCAGTGTAGTTCAGACTAAGGTCGATGTAGCTCAGACTAAGGTTGGTGCAGCTCAGACTAAGGTCGATGCAGCCCTTTGACTGTTCCAAAATTCTAGAAACTCAGAAAAAGTGAGATTTGAGAGGTCAAACCAATTTAGAAAAATCTAATAAATTAAGAAATGATAGATGAATAAGTTGGTAACTTGCTGTAAAAATTTTGTGTTCATTAAAATTCTATGCTTATATTTATGAACTGTTTTACACCTATGTGTAGCTTAGAAATAAGCCTGTTTCTGTTTTAAGAAATCTGAAACCTGTTGTATTCCTGAAATCTGTGGGAAAAATTTAAACTATTATATTGGCTATACGGACACTGCTACCATAGAAGGACCTGGAGCCAAACTACAGAAATGCCCCTATGGGAAGACTCAATCTGTTATAACCTCGAGGGCACGAGGTGAAATCCTGGAGGTGGACAAGTTTCACTGGTTAAGGTGGGAAGGACTTTCCCCGGTTCTGCGCAGTTAACCAAGACTCGTCTCCGTTGCCTAGGTGACCGAGTATCTGTCTATTCTGACCTTCTAATGGTGGTTTGGGCACTGTGTCTGGCCATATGTTATATGAAATTCTATCTTTGTATCTGAAACCTGTAAAGGCATATGATTTCTGAAACTGTGTAAGTTCTGAAGTTCTATTTTCTGAAATCTGATCAATCATTTGCAAATTCTAAAATTTCTGTTTCTGTTATCTAAAACTCGAGCATGTATAAGAGTTCTGAAGAATAAGACTATCGTCACATAAACACTTGTGTTATGTATTAGGCTTATCTTCTATCCTCAACAACCTAATTTTAGATATTTTAAGTCTCATAAACTTCTGTAAACTTACCTCATCCTCGTAGTAGGTTGGGCATGGTTAAAGGAGCATATCGAGGTTAGTGACTTGTTGGGTCTATTCGTAGACTCACGCTTGTAAATATTTTCAAGTGATTCTACTGGTAAGGGCGAGGCTTTAGTGTATAGTGACTCCGATCGCGAAGATTTGGTGTGATTGTTAGCTTTTCTTCTTTTCCTTTCCAACTGAGGTGATTGTGTTATAAATGTAATTGCACTGTAGTAATGGACTGTTGTAAAGAACTTTTATGTTCTGTTAGTTGGACTATTGTGATTTTGGGAAGTGGAATTAACTGATGGGCTTAATATTTTCTTCCGCTGTTTATTGTTCTATTTATTTATGTAATTCATCAACCAGTTTCTATTCTGTTGGGTTTTTCCCACTGTGGCATCTCTCCTAAATCCGATGAGAGTTGGAAACTGAACTGGATTCTAAGGTGGGGTGTTACAGAAAGTGATATCAGAGCCAAAGGTTGAGAATTTACATAAGTAAACAATTCATCAGCTAGCCTATCCCAAAATCTTGATAGCTTCACAAGTTAATTGAGCTGAAAATAAAAATGATAAAGAAATGACGTAGTAATAAAGAAACTTGACCTCATTAATCCATTATGTTAATAAGGTTATGGCATCTCGTGGTCACCGTGCTGCTGCCCCTGCTCGTGAGGAGGAGCCGAGGAGAGATGGAGGTGAGGGTCAACAAGGATTGCCGGTGCCGCCGCCGCCGCCATTGGTTGATTATGGTACGTTCATGCAAGGATTGGTGCGGGTGATGCAAACTCAGGCCGAAGCGCAAGCTGCATTGCAAACTCAAGTTCAGGCTCAAGCCCAGGTATGGTAGATTGGTTGGGGTGTGTAACGTTATTTGAGAGGGCCAGGTAAGTAACCTATGGCATTCTTGGCTCAGGCCCCACCACAATCGGAGGTAGTTCAAAGGTCATCGATGAGTCATTGGTCATGGAACGGTTCTGACGAATGAACCCACCATCCTTTAAGGGGGAGAGCCAACACCTAGTTGCGGAGCATTGGTTGCGGGCTATGGAGAAGGTGTTCCGAACCATTCGATGTGATGAGAATGAGAAGGTCGATCTGGCGGCTTTCATGTTGGAGGTAAGGAGTTATTTTCCTACTTTGAGTAAAATGGGTGTTTAGTGTGGTGCTCACTCGAATGGGATCCTATAATTTCAGGAGCGTGCAGATGTCTGGTGGTCCTCTGTTCTGCGGAACCATTATGAGGATGGGTTGGTAGAAGCAACTTGGGATGAATTTGTTCGTCTATTCAAGGCCAAGTACATCCCTGAGCATGTCCAAGATAAAATGGAGCATGAGTTTCTTACTTTGACTCAAGGGTCCATGTCGGTGCTTGAGTATGAAGCACGTTTCACGGAGCTGGCCAGGTATGCACCTCATATTACGATCGACGAGCGACGAAAGGTGAAGAAGTTTGTGATGGGCCTTCGACCGTCCCTGAGAACCAGATTGATGGGGACATCTGAGCAAGAGCACTGACATTTTACTTTACATTTATGTCCTTTAGTTTATTTTTATATCCTTGGGAAAGTATATGTGCAATTGTAAGGCTTTATAAGCCAATGTGTCATTCCCTTGGATTGTTTGGGTTTTTATACAAATTATCAGTAGGTCCAGCAAGGGGGCCCTCGCTCCTTCCCCATTGGTCCACCTAAGCCATTTGGGTCCATGTGGGGCTGGTCAAAGTCCTAGGTGGCCTTCTAGATGCTTGGACTAGTCAAGGGGGACAAGTGTTACCAAAATTCAAAAATGAAGGCCAAGAAGTCCAAGGGGCGCCCCCCCTTAATATTTCTTTAATGTGGTTCCAAACCACATGGGATAAATAGTTTTGACCTTCCTCTTTTACCCCTCCCAATTCTAGATCTAGGGTTATTTTGAGTCTTTTTCCATTTCATACAAATAGATGTAATTCACATTTTATTGTAATTAATGAAAGAAAATTTGGCATTTTGCCCCAAGGAGCCTAGGTGCGCCCCTCTCCCCTCTCTCCCCTTCTAGAGCTGTGAGAGCTCTTCTTCAGGGTGTGAAGCCTTTCTATCTTCTCCTTAGCCCCTCTGGATTCTACTTCTGCTACCGCCGCCGCCGCCATCGCACCGCCATCTTCATCGCCGGAGTTCTGTCTACACCAGGATAGAATCCCACTCCGTGATTTTTAACTCTCCATCAGGAGCTCAGATCGCAACAAAACTTGGAGGGTGAGTCATCCACGTCCACCCCAGCCTCCACAAAAAAAATCCAGTCATTTACCTTTCGTTTGCTATTTTTCCATTTTCGTATATTTCCACATTCTAGTTTTATCTTCTGTTCAGATCCTATCACAGCAACCCTGAGTTTCCACGTTTTGACCCCCTTCTTCATGTCTTCTTGAGTCCGCAATTTTATTGGGAGTTCTGTCCATATAATACCTCTTCAAAAAAGTTTCTTGTGAATTTAGGATCTCGTTTATATTTTCAAAAAAATCACTTTCAGATGCCAACTTAGTTTGTCTGCCTCTGTCCAGATCCGACCACTTAGCAGTATAAAATACCTTCCCCCACCCAAACCTCCACCAAATATGTCACAAAAATCATCCCCGTTTTGCTCTCTCTCCCCTTTACAACTTCTGTGAAGATCCCAACATCTTAATCGGAGGTCTACATCGCAGTCAATGCCAACTCTCAGGAAAAACCCTCCATGTCCTGAGATTTCGGGTTCTGTCCAACAACAGCTTGTAAAATCAATCAAGGCAAGATCTAAGAAATTTAAAATTATTTCTTTGGCCCTAGATCGAAGTATTTTGAAAGGGCTTTCCAACAGTACCTCTTGTGCGTCGATCCGACGTCGGGAGTGATAGCAGCAGTAGATCTCGCCGGAGCGCGCGCTGTAGAACAGAAGTGCAGATCCGTGGGCAGCATGGTCAACCAGTGAAGACCGGAGCCGACTCGCTTTCCACGAGGCGAACCAGCGTGCCGCTGTCCCAGGGAGCGCCTATCCAAAAGCCAACGTCACAGCGGTACCACTCCGGGCCCACTCGGACCCGCCAATGAGCACGTGGGCCCCACGTTCGTGACTACGCGTGCCGCTAAAGCTACATCAAAACGCTGTCCGTCAACCCAAGTTCGGTCCTCCCGAGCCCCATTTGTAGCCCGTTACCTCCCTACGTGGAGTGGGCAGTAGAAATCATTTATGTAATTATTGTATAATTGTGTTTACCGGGAGTTACTATCTTGGCCGGGATCGTCTTCCCCACGCCCGGAGCGTGGAGGTAAACTCGCCCCCTCTCTCTTATCACATTTCGCTCAATTCGTATATATTTGAATGCCGCTACGAGTGTTAGGTATCTAGCCCGATATATATTGTTATCACCGCTGCGAGAGAGAGTGAGTGATCTGTCCCGTGACTCGACCCGAGTTAACGCGGAAAGTCCGATACCCGAGACTCACTGCCGGTTTCTCAACCGTGCACGGTCCCACGTCTTCCCTCGCTTAGGGACGATCGCGAGCTAGAGTCCCAGGTCATGTGTCCGTCCCGCATCAATTTGGTATCAGAGCTAGTTGAGTCTAGGGTAGTCATTTGCAAAACTCCAAACAAAAAAGGAGTCATTTAAGTCGAGTTTAAGTTTAAGTCGGTCTAAGGTTGCATCCGCATACCATTGTTTGGTATATAAAAAGGTGTGTCTGAACATTAGGCTACGCCAATCGGGAAGGCCGCACACTTGCGCGAGTGATCTTTGGATCGATTAACTCCGCCACGTACTGAGTCTTGGTTTAATTCTAGGGTCCTTAGTGTGCATTAGTTAGTGCATTCCAACTTGCATTATCGTTTAGGGTCGTGTCTAGTGTCTTGTCTTCGTGTGTCGGCATGTCCGCCTTATAGTTCCCCATTCCCATTGGAATCTCGGTCGCCCAGGCGATATTACCGTTGGCACCCTCATGGGCTTGGGCCCGAAGCCCTGGACTTTTATGGCTCCAAAGTCCCGAGCGACTACCTACATTGAGAAGCCGCCATGGACAAATACTTCGCTTATTACATCATGTCCGAGGCCCATGAATTCTCTTTTGCCAAGGAGAGGCTGCTTCATGAGGCTATCGAGAAGTGGGGATACATTGAATGCTTGAGGTAGATTAGGAGACAAGGGCCCGTCGAATCATGGTGGGACATGAAAAGGGAGCTTAGGAAGGTTTACCTACCCCACCCGGTCCCCTCAAAATCGTCCCACCCAATCACCTCCAGCCGGCTCCACCCACCTACCTCCAACCACAGGGTTATACCACTAGTCGGCCCCACCAATTCACCCGCAATCAAGTAGGCCACATCTCCAACCAACCCCACCCCTTCACCTTCTTCCAAGCCCACCAAAGCACTCCCAATCAAGTGGCCCGTCTAGTCGCCTCCAACCAAGTGGAAGCCCCACTTATAGTCCAGCCTAGGTCCGCACCCGAGCCGAGAGGTGAGAAGTGAGTCCACCACGAGGTCCCTACTCTAACCCGCACCTTTGATGAAATCAAGAAAATATTTTCGGATTGGTTAGAAAGGACACGTGCCTCTTCACCACCCGTGAGTGCTCTATTTCCATCTACTTCCAATCTTTATTCGGAACCATCTCGTTTGGAGCCACTTCATCCCGAGCCACCCGTGTTTCTAACGGGTACGCTTTTCATAGCCGAGCCGCTTCTTAGTTGGCTCAAGGATGGCTTGGTCCCACTTCCTTACCCATCCATGGACCTCACCCTATCACTAGTGCCCGTCAACTCCTTCCATACCACATTTCGGTCTAGTCACCATGTTGACACTTTGGATGACCTAATTGTGGGATTAGACTCGCAATGGAAGTTGACACACTCATTTGCTCGAGGCTTCGACCAACCCACTAGTCTTAGCTTCACCCATCCGGTCTTAGGGTCCATTACCTCTGTGTGCACCGTGAGTTGTGTCACCACGGAGATCCTCTTATTCCTCTCCATGTCGGCCGAACCTGACTTTATACCCTTTTGCCCGAGGGAGGAATCATACATCCTACATATGATCACCGTCCCACCTACCACAATGCATGAGGGTGACCATCCACACCTTCAAGACTTCTACACGTGGGACAGTGACTTGTGGTAACCCACTACAAAGGGTCATACCTTCTTTCATCCCTTTGACTCATTCCCTAGTGGAC
The DNA here is from genome assembly GCA_022559845.1 of Amorphophallus konjac. NCBI lineage: Eukaryota > Viridiplantae > Streptophyta > Magnoliopsida > Alismatales > Araceae > Amorphophallus > Amorphophallus konjac. The sequence goes on along the minus strand of CM040122.1, from coordinate 185,288,487 downwards.
CCCTAGACCCACCCTATGTACTTCACTTATTTGAGGGAGTCCACTACCACACCCCTACCCCACGGGTCGGGTCTTCTACACCCACCAATCCCAATCTCGATACACCCACACTCGGCTCTCCTAGCCCTCTCAAGTCTCCCAAATCCAAAGGGCCATCCATGCATGACTGGGTCATACTTGGACGTCTAGGTGTTCCCCATGCCATCAATCACCGGTTGCTTAACATGCATGCATGGCACATATTCGGGTGTCCTGGTCCACCATCGCCTACGCGTAGGTCGAACTAACATTAGGTTTGTTTAGGATCTTTGTGAGTCTTTGTTTCGTTTGTCTGTCGTGTGTTTGTGCATACATCAAGTCGAGTCGGTTTGTACGCTCGCGTTGTTAGTCCCTCTCGAGTACGAGACTAGTCAGACTTTGGGATCGGTTCTACCTCACATATCGGATCTAGTCACATATGGGACAAGCGGTGATTCCTAGTGAGTCTTTGAGCCGCCTCCCTTCATTTGAGAGTGTCCCCACCCCGGAGTGTCCAGCTCTAGCCTCCTCCCCAGCAACGTGTGCATATCGAATCTATACGGGATGAGCATGTGTCGATTACTTGGAGTGGAGCGTACTTCGCGCTTCCAGGTTCGGTGACGCATCCGCCAGAGCTACTCGAGCAGCCGCACCCCTTACTCGACGGGGTCGAGTTCTTCCCACCCAGGGAGAATTGATGGGGACATCTGAGCAAGAGCACTGACATTTTAATTTATATTTGTGTCCTTTAGTTTATTTTTATATCCTTGGGAAAGTATATGTGCAATTGTAAGGCTTTATAAGCCAATGTGTCATTCCCTTGGATTGTTTGGGTTTTTATGCAAATTGTCAGTAGGTCCAGCATGGGGGCCCTCACTCCTTCCCCATTGGTCCACCTAAGTCATTTGGGTCCATGTGGGGCTGGTCAAAGTTCTAGGTGGCCTTCTAGATGCTTGGACTAGTCAAGGGGGACAAGTGTTACCAAAATTCAAAAATGAAGGCCAAGAAGTCCAAGGGGCGCCCCCCCTTAATATTTCTTTAATGTGGTTCCAAACCACATGGGAGAAATAGTTTTGACCTTCATCTTTTACCTTTCCCAATTCTAGATCTAGGGTTATTTTGAGTCTTTTTCCATTTCATACAAATAGATGTAATTCACATTTTATTGTAATTAATGAAAGAAAATTTGGCATTTTGCCCCAAGGAGCCTAGGTACGCCCCTCTCCCCTCTCTCCCCTTCTAGAGCTGTGAGAGCACTTCTTCAGGGTGTGAAGCCCTTCTATCTTCTCCTTAGCCCCTCTGGATTCTACTTCTGCCGCCGCCGCCATCACACCACCATCGCGCCGCCGTCTTCATCGCCGGAGTTCTGTCTACACCAAGATAGAACCCTACTCCGTGATTTTTAGCTCTCCATCAGGAGCTCAGATCGCAACAAAACTTGGAGGGTGAGTCATCCACGTCCACCCCAGCCTCCACAAAAAAAATCCAGTCATTTACCTTTCGTTTTCTATTTTTCCATTTTCGTACATTTCCACCTTTTAGTTCTATCTTCTGTTCAGATCCTGTCACAGCAACCCTGAGTTTCCACGTTTCAACCCCCTTCTTCTTGTCTTCTTGAGTCCCCAATTTTATTGGGAGGTCTGTCTTTCTAGTACCTCTTCCACAAATTTTCTTGTGAATCTACGATCCCGTTTATATTTTCAAAAAAATCACTTTCAGATCCCAACTCAGTCTGTCTGCCTCTGTCCAGATCCGACCACCCATCGGCATAAAATACCTTTCCCCACCCAAACCTCCACCAAATCTGTCACAAAATATATCCCCGTTTTCCTCTCTCTCCCCTTTACAACTTCTGTGAAGAGCCCAACATCTGAATCGGAGGTCTACATCGTGGTCAATGCCAACTATTTGGAAAAACCCCCTCTGTCCTGAGATTTCGGGTTCTGTCCAATAGCAGCTTGTAAAATCGATCAAGGCCAGATCTGAGAAATTCAAAATTATTTCTCTGGCTCTAGATCAAGGTATTTTGAAAGAACTTTCCAACGGTACCTCTTGTGCATCGATCCGACGTCTGGAGTGATCGTAGCGGTAGATCTCGCCGGAGCGCGCGCTATAGAACAGAAGTGCAGATTCGTTGGCAACATGGTCAACCAGTGAAGACCGGAGCCGACTCGCCTTCCACGAGGCGAACCAGCGTGCCGCCGTCCCAGGGAGCGCCTATCCAGAAGCCAACGTCACAGCGGTATCACTCCGGGCCCACTCGGACCTGCCAATGAGCACGTGGGCCCCACGTTCGTGACTACGCGTGCCGCTAAAGCTACATCAAAATACTGTCCGTCAACCCAAGTTCGGTCCTCCCGTGCCCCATTTGTAGCTCGTTACCTCTCTGCATGGAGTGGGCAGTAGAAATCATTTCTGTAATTATTGTATAATTGTGTTTACCGGGAGTTACTATCTTGGCCGGGATCATCTTCCCCACGCCCGGAGCGTGGAGGTAAACTCGCCCCCTCTCTCTTATCGCATTTCGCTCAATTCGTATATATTTGAATGCCGCTGCAAGTGTTAGGTATCTAGCCCGATATATATTGTTATCACCGCTGCGAGAGAGAGTGAGTGATCCGTCCCGTGACTCGACCTGAGTTAATGCGGAAAGTCTGATACCCGAAACTCACTGCCGATTTCTCAACCGTGCACAGTCCCATGTCTTCCCTCGCTTAGGGACGATCGCGAGCTAGAGTCCCAGGTCGCGTGTCCGTCCCGCATCACAGATTAGTGGCATTCAATCACCGTACGATGGATGAAGCTTTGAGTGCGGCATGTCGACAAGAAAGTGAAATGGAGCAATATCAAGAAGAGAAGAAAGCGTTGACGAAGAGGCCATCATCGTCCTTCCAGCGACAAGACCGTAAGAAGAAGGTGTCTTTCTCTCGATCGTCAGATTTTGCGCCAACGAAGTCTGCACCTCAAACCGAAGGATCAGGGGGATCATCGGGAGTCAAAGTAGAATGCAAGCATTGCGGGAAATGACATGGGGGTAAAGAGTGCTAGATGGTGACTGGAAGGTGTCTGATATGTGGAAGCCCTGATCACAAGATTAAAGATTGTTCGAAGGCACAATCGTCTATGCCCAGTAAAGCCCCGACAATAGCAGTCGCAGTGCCTGTAGTAGCAAAACCAGCCGGGAAGTCCCGAGCGCCAGCACAGGTGTTTGCTTTGGCTAAAGAGGATGCAGAGCAAGCGAACCATGTGACTGAAGGTACACTTTTGATATCCAGCTTCTATGCTAGAGTTTTGTTTGACACTGGTGCTACCCATTCGTTCGTGTCCGACCGATTTTCAAAAATATTGCATGATGAGTTGGGTTTGGTAGCAACAGATTTAGATGTGCCCCTCCTAGTACACACGCCAGCCGGAGCATTGTCCACTACAAAGAGTTATCCTTCCTTGCCCGTGAATATTGAAGGATGGGAATTGTTGGGTCACTTTTATCTTTTGAAGATGAAGGACTAAGACGCTATTCTTGGTCTTGATTGGCTGGAGAGACACTATGCTCTCATTGATTGCCGCAAGAAGCGGGTTGTTTTTCACATTCCTGGCGAGAAGGAGTTCTTCCACCCTTTACCCAGGTTTGGGTCATGAAAGTTTGTGGTCTCGGCCATTAAGGCAGCCAGATCATTGTGTAAGGGCTGCAGTGTATTCCTAGCCTGTGTGGTGACCACAGCTGAGGTTAAGGAAGCGCCATCGCTAGAGAGGATCGAAGTGGTTCGATATTTCTCCGATGTCTTTCCGGAGGATTTGCCAGGGTTGCCGCCTGTCCGGGAGATCGAATTCTCTATTGATCTTCTACCCGGTACAGCACCAATTTCCAAAGCACCTTACCGAATGGCACCAGTAGAGATGGCTGAGTTGAGGAAGTAGTTGCAAGAGCTATTGGACAAAGGCTTCATTCGACCAAGTGTCTCACCTTGGGGAGCCCCAGTTCTGTTCATGAAGAAGAAGGATGGATTACTTCGACTCTGTATTGATTATCGGAAGCTCAACTAGGTAACGTGAAGAACCGCTATCCTCTGCCTCGCATTGATGATTTCTTTGATCAATTGCAAGGTGTCACGGTATTTTCAAAGATTGATTTACACTCAGGATATCATCAACTTCGAATTAAGGAGGAGGATACTTCGAAGATAGCTTTCCGAACCAGATATGGGCACTATAAATTCTTGGTTTTACCCTTTGGTCTAACAAATGCCCCGATAGCATTTATGGACCTAATGAACCGAGTGTTTAAGCCCTATTTGGATAGCTTCATGGTTGTATTTATTGCTGATGTGCTGATTTATTCCTCAGATGAAGCATCTCATAGGGAACACTTGAAGATTGTTTTGAGAGACTCTCCGGACGCATAAGTTGTATGCAAAGTTTAGCAAGTGCGACTTTTGGCTTTAGGAGGTTCAATTTCTTGGCCATGTAATATCTGGCAATGGCGTAGCTGTTGATCCATCGAAAGTTCAAGCTGTACTGGAATGGGAGGCTCCGAAGACTCCCACTGAAATTCAGAGTTTCCTAGGGTTGGCTGGATATTATCAAAAAGTCATTAAAGTTTTTGCTTCAATTGCTGCACCTTTGACGAGATTAACAAGGAAAGGAGTGAAGTTTATATGGTCTGAGGACTATGAGCGAAGCTTCCAAGAGTTGAAGAATTGTTTGACATTCGCTCCACTTTTGGTCCTGCCCAATAGCACCGACACATTCACTCTTTATACCGATGCTTCAAGGATCGGAGTTGGTTGTGTCTTAATGCAAAATGGTAGGGTTGTAGCGTATGCTTCCAGGCAATTGAAGGACCATGAGAAGAACTACCCTACGCATGATCTGGAATTAGCAGCAGTTGTTCATGCACTAAAAATTTGGAGGCACTATCTTTATGGAGTTAAATTTGAAGTCTTCACGGATCATAAGAGTCTCAAGTACCTTTTCTCCCAGAAGGAGTTGAACCTGCATCAGAGGAGGTAGGTAGAGTTCTTAAAAGACTATGACTTTGAGCTGCTATATCATCCCAGGAAGGAAAATGTGGTAGCCGATCCTCTCAGCTGAAAGAGAACACTAATGTGACAAGATTGGAAGATGATTGAAGATGCTGTTCATTCTTTAACATTGATAGAGCCACAACTGTGTCAAGCTTTTTTCCCCCAGTTATCCCTCAGGTCTACAGTTGTGGATCGCGTAGTGGAAGCCCAACGAGATGATCCTCGATTGCAGGGAATGATTGGCAAGGCAGGTGTTGCTCGTGACGAGGAAGGAGTTGTTAGATTTCAACATCGGATCTGTGTGCCAGATGTGGCAGAATTGAAAAATGAAGTTTTGGAAGAAGCCCACAAGTCAAGGTTCTCCATTCATCCTGGTAGTAGCAAGATGTATCAAGATTTGAAGCGGAACTTTTGGTGGCAAGGTATGAAGAAGGATGTGGCTGAGTTTGTGGCCAAATGTTTGATTTGTCAACAGGTTAAGGCAGAGAATCAAAGGCCGTCTGACTTAATGCAAAGAATTAAGATACCTCAATGGAAATGGGAAGATATCACCATGGATTTTGTCACAGGTTTGCCCAGGTCCTTCAGGGGCAATGATTCCATTTGGGTGATTGTGGATCGATTCTCAAAGACCGCACATTTTATGGCCATAAAGAAGAAGCAACCTGTGGAAAGTCTGGCACGTTTATATGTTGAAAACATTGTTAGATTGGATGGAGTTCCGAAGTCCATCATTTCAGACCAAGATCCTCGCTTCACATCGAGGCTTTGGCAAGGACTACAGAATACATTTGGGTCTCAGTTGAAGCTTAGTTTAGCTTATCATCCCCAAACGGATGGCCAGTCTGAGAGGACTATTCGGACATTGAAGGATATGTTGAGAACTTACGTTCTTGACTGGAGAGGAGATTGGGAGCGACATCTACCTCTAGTGGAGTTTGCTTACAATAATAACTTTCATGCAAGTATAGGTATGGCTCCATTTGAAGCTTTGTATGGAAGACCATGCAGATCTCCTCTATATTGGGAGGAGGTTGGTGATAGGCAGTTGATTGGACCTGAAGTGGTGCAGGAAACATCTGAGAAGATTCAGCTGATCCAGCAAAGACTGAAAGCAGCGCAAGATTGGCAGAAGAGTTATGCGGACAACAGAAGGAAAGACTTGGCTTTTGAAAGTGGCGAGCGTGTTTTCCTCAAGGTGTCACCGACCAAGGGAGTGTTAGGATTTTGGAAGCGAGGGAAGTTGCAACCGAGATTTATCGGACCTTTCGAGATTTTGGAGCGAGTGGGAAACATGGCATATCGGTTGGCACTACCTCCATCTATGGTAGCAATTCACCCGGTGTTTCACGTGTCTATGCTCCGTTAGTATGTCCATGATCCTGCACACATCATCAGTTATGAAGACTTAGAGTTCCAGCCGGACCTGTCTTATGAGAAGCGACCGGTTAGGATTTTGGATCATAAGGAGCAGGTTCTTAGATCGAAGACTATTCCGTTGGTGAATGTTCTGTGGAGGAATTTCTCTCAAGAGGAAGCATCATGGGAGCTTTAAGCGGAGATGAAGAAGGGATATCCCCAACTGTTTGGCACGTATCTTATCTCAAACTTCGTGGATGAAGTTTCTTTTAAGGGGGAAGGGTGTAGTGCCCGAGAATTTTCAAAATTAATCAAGATTTTCTATTATTTAATTTGATAAAATAATTGTTTAGTACTTGAAATGTTAAATTTCAACTAGATAAGTAAAATAGATAATGCATTAAATAAAAGTTTATTTGATAATTATAAATCAATTATGAGTAATTAGATAATTCATTTTCCCTTATCCCTATTTTATAAATATAAATATGGTCATATTAAAATAATTAATGGTTAACCAGAAATATTTAGCTTTCATCTTCTAAAAGAGCGGTAGGAATATATATATTTGCATATATAACAAGGAAAGTTACGTAAGTGGGGTTAACCATAAACTACATTTGAGTGGGTAGTGAGTTTTAAATGTCCACGGTTCATTTTAATAGGTCAGTATTCATTTTAAGGGCGGTTTTCATTTCTCAAGTTTTTATTTATTTTATATTTTTCTATAGTAGAATAAATCGAGGTGATTAATGGGTAGTAATTAGATTTTTCAAAATCCTTTTATATTGAGAGATATAAATTTTTAAAGCAGCTAATGAATAGTGTTACTATTTTCCACGTTATATACGTAACCGTTTCTTCCAAGATCACACTATTCTCTCCAAGAGTTGACCGTTTCAGAGTGCCTCTTTGCCATTAGATCTGGGATCCTTTGTAGTGGGTGGTTAGATCTAAAACCCCTGTTAATTATCCTGAAAGATCATGGTCGAAGGAGGTTTAAACCCCCCTTTTTCTCTTGTTTCCTCCGTGTTGACACCCGTTTTTTGCCAATGAGTGGGGTCAGTCCTTTTACTATCATTTGTTGATGTCTCGAGTTGTCCATTACTCATTGGGCTATTTCCAGGCACGTCTTTGAGCTTATTTTATGGGTATCTCCCTCCTTGGCTAGGTCTGCTCTCAGATTCGAGCTTCATGGGCCTTGGTTTCGCTTGATTTTGGGGTAAATGGGCCCATTTATCTTATTTTCATTAATTTCAAACGTCTAGGATATACGCGGTCTAGCGACTGGCCGTTCAGTTATGGGGCGGTCTGATAGGAACTGTTTTGGATATTTATTTGATTTTTTGAATTTTCACCGACAAGCCTTTACACGGTCCAAGTTCAGCCGTTTACTCCCATTGAACGGCCTGTCTTTAGACCGTCCAGCTCCCAGAGTCCTAAACCGGTTGATTTTTCAGATAATTATCTATTTATCCTATTTTTTTGGATTTATCACTGACACGCTTTACACGGCCTGCATTAGACCGTTCAACTCGTTGAGTGGTCTATCATTAGACCGTCCTATCCGAAAGAGTCCAGCGCCGTGATAGCCGGTCAGTTCGATGTGATAATTGGATAATTTGATATTTTATTTATTTATCACTGACATCATTAGACGGTCTAGTAATAGACCGTTTACTTGTCTGGGCGGTCTATCGAACGACCGTGTAAAGGCCCTAGATCTGTGGATTATTTGGATTTTCTCTCTCCGTTCGTGGTTAAACCTCCACCTTCCTCCGCCATTTTCTCCGCGGTTTCTCCACCAAATGGGGTGCCGTTTGATTCCGGTGGAAGATAGAAGTATTATCTACGATTTATCTTTTTCGGATTAATATCCATTGGAAAATCCAATTTCGAGGTTGGACTTCTAGGGCTCTATAAATAGAACCTCTAGTCCAAGCTTGAAAAGGGGGGATCCAACGTCGACGTCGAAGCTCTGCCGAATTCTTGAGCGAGCTGTAGCCAGGGAGGGAGGCTTTCTACATCCTTTTTAAGCCTCCGGTTCAGGGAGTAGTCACTTTTTTTTGGCATTTGGTCTAGGTTTTCATAGTCCTTTCATCCATTGAATGATTATCTTCTCCATCTCCTTTCCACATTTTCACTGTTTGCATGTCATTTTCACGCCCCTCCTATTTGTTTTCACGCCCTATAGGGGTTTAAAAACCACCTCAGGTATCACCCAATCCATGCTATTATGTCGATTTCCCATTCTTTTCTATAGTTACTACACATTCCAGGGCTAATTTGGGTGTTGTTTTCTTGTCTCCTATGTTGTTTTGCAGGTCAGCATTAGCACAACACGAGGCCCATCCCCTCTGGCCGGCCGGAAGGGGTGGAGGATGAAGTCTTACAACTTGGAGTCTGGTGGCTTTGAACGGTCATCTTCCGTCCGCTCGAAGAAGGGAGCAGTCACACCCGAACCGTTAAGATCTTTTGAGCATCCATCTTCATACCGTTCCGTCACCAGACTGGTCTTCGTCCCTCTTCTCTTTCCAGCGTTGGAGCAGACTATCGAGCGGCCATGCCATCCAGTAAGCGGTTCTTCCTGGACCGTTTAGAACTGCCAGCGCTGCACTTCAGGCAAGTGTCTTCTGCCTTTCCCAAGATACGAGTGCATTTCTTTTGCATTCTGGATCTTAGTGGCGATCACGATCACACAAATTTCTCCACCTTTCCTTCTTTTATTTTGATTGTCCCTATATTTTGATCTAGAAAGGTAAAAGGGAAAGAAAAAATAGGGGGGAGAAACATGTCAACACCCTGCACATCGTAGAAACCTATGCTCTGCTATGAGAGAGAAAGAGAGGTGTGAACACCCTAGTTCCTGCTGAGAGTGAGAGGGTTAGAAGGTGAGGCAGACCAGAGTGCATTCGAGGAGGACTCCTGGACTGGGCTAGCGTTGGTAGCAGGCGTGGTTAGCGGAGTGTTTGCTTCGAGGAGTATATTCTCTGGATTTTTCTGGTTTTCTTCTTTGAGGTAAGTTTCTAAACTTCAAAAATGTCCCTTTGGCATGTTCTAATCTACTCAAGGGGTTTGTATTATACGAAGTTCCAAATACCTGTTTTGGTTTTGCTAAGATTCTTATTCTATTTACTCGGCCAAAAACCCCATTATGTTAATGTAATCATGCAAGTACCAAAACTGAATGGTTTTTATATCTTTATTTGGTTTTTGATTTTTTAGGTGTTTTGGGTCAAAGAGAATTTGAAAAGCATAAGAAATAAGGCTTTTATGAAAATTCTGGGTTTTCCATCTATTTACATATTTTGCATGATGATCGGCCGGGTTTTAAAAGAAAATGGCATTTCTTACCCTGCACTAAGGTCGATGCACCCAGTGCACAGGTCAGTGCATGGGTCAGTGCAGCTCAAACTAAGGTCAGTGTAGTTCAGACTAAGGTCGATGCAGCTCAGACTAAGGTTAGTGTAGTTCAGACTAAGGTCGATGCAGCTCAGACTAAGGTCAGCGCAGTTCAGACTAAGGTCGATGCACCCAGTGCACAGGTCAGTGCATGGGTTGGTACAGCTCAGACTAAGGTCAGTGTAGTTCAGACTAAGGTCGATGTAGCTTAGACTAAGGTCACTGCAGTTCAGACTAAGGTCAATGCACCTAGTGCACAGATTAGTGCATGGGTCGGTGCAGCTCAGACTAAGGTCGATGTAGCCCTTTGACTGTTCCAAAATTCTAGAAACTTAGAAAAGGTGAGTTTTGAGAGGTCAAACCAATTTAGAAAAATCTAAAAAATTAGAAAATGATGGATGAGTAAGTTGGTAACTTGCTGTAAAAATTTTGTGTTCATTAAAATTCTGTGCTTATATTTGCTAACTATTTGACACCTATGTGTAGCTTAGAAATAAGCCTGTTTCTATTTTCAGAAATCCAAAACCTGTTGTATTCCTGAAATCTGTGGAAAAAATTTAAACTATTATATTGGCTATACGGACACTGATACCATAGAAGGGCCTGGAGCCAAACTATAGAAATGCCCCTATGGGAAGGCTCAATCTGTTCTAACCTCGAGGGCATGAGGTGAAATCCTGGAGGTGGACAAGTTCTACTGGTTAAGGTGGGAAGGACTTTCCCCGATTCTGCGCAGTTAACCAAGACTCGTCTCCGTTGCCTAGGTGGCTGAGTATCTATCTGTTCTGACCTTCTAATGATGGTTTGGGCACTGTGTCTGGCCATATGTTATATGCAATTCTATCTTTGTATCTGAAACCTGTAAAGGCATATGATTTCTGAAACTGTGTAAGTTCTGAAGTTCTATTTTCTGAAATATGATCAATCATTTTCAAATTCTGAAATTTCTGTTTTTGTTATCTAAAACCCGAGCATGTATAAGAGTTCTGAAGAATAAGACTATCGTCACATAAACACTTGTTTTCTGTATTAGGTTTATCTTCTATCCTCAACAACCCGATTTCAGATATTTTAAGTCTCATAAACTTCTGTAAACTTACCTCATCCTCGTAGTAGGTTGGGCATGGTTAAAGGAGCATATTAAGGTTAATGACTTGTTGGGTCTATTCGTAGACTCAAGCTTGCAAATACTTTCAGGTGATTCTGCTGGTGAGGATGAGGCTTTAGTGCATAGTGACTCCGATCACAAAGATTTGGTGTGATTGTTAGCTTTTCTTCTTTTCCTTTCCAGCTGTAGTGATTGTGTTAGAAATTTAATCGCACTGTAGTAATAGACTGTTGTAAAGAACTTTTATGTTCTGTTAGTTGGACTATTGTGATTTTGAGAAGTGGAATTAACTGATGGGCTTGATATTTTCTTCCGTTGTTTATTGTTCTATTTATTTATGTAATTCATCAACCTGTTTCTGTTCTGTTGGATTTTTCCCACTATGGCATCTCTCCTAAATTCGATGAGAGTTGGAAATTGAACCGGATTCTAAGGTGGGGTGTTACATCCTTGTTCAAGAAAGGTCAAAAATTTCTGAGCTACAAAGATCATAGTTGAGCTTGAAATTATCTCACTCTCTGTTGCAATATTAATTTTTGAATGATCATTGTTAAAAATTTGGGTTCTGAAGAATATAGTTTTTCATGAAGAGATTGAAATAAAAAGTTCATGCTTCAGTTCTAGTTCAATGAAAATTCATCTCTTGCATTTACTGGTTCCACGCTAGCTTATATATATTCAAAACTACATACTTTGTGAATAAGATCAAAAATTCATATACACGTTAACATTGCACAAATATTTTCACTAGTGTATTGTGATTATAAGCAAAGTTTTTACACTCATTTCATAATTGCACATAATTATTCATACTTTTGCACATATTAGATTTTGCATACATTGTTAATATGAATAACATTTCATGCATACTTTGGTCTATACATAAATTGCCTTGCATGTATATACTGCTAAATCCTTGCATGCTAGCATGTAAATAGTTTACAAAGCCATTTCTTGAATTTTCTAAGGCCATATATTCCTTGATAAATAAATGCTGCAATGATTCAAATTAGGTGCGTTACATGTCATATACTAAGGGGGAGAAGCCTAGTATGGTGAGTGCATATACTCAGGGGGAGAAATACTCATGTCTCTAGCATAATTCACAGCATACACTTGAAACAAAACCCCCCACACACATTGAAAAAATAGTGTTTAATGTCTTTTAACCGTAAGAATATAGGAAAGTCTTTCTAACACTTTACTAGATACTTGAATCTCTACATGGACATTTAGAGTAATCGTGAGAAAAAAGTTACCTGCCCCTTCAAATTGTGAATAAGTGAAATGTGAATCCTAGTAACCGGGAATCTCCATTGAAACAAATTAGGAGACTTACGTAAAATAATGAAACAAAATTCCACAAGATAATTGTAATAAGTGACGAATCCTAGTAACCGAGAATCTCCATTGTGACACATGAGGAAAACCACGTCAAATGGTGAAGTCCATTTAATAAGAACAAAAAGGGGGTTATGCGAAGCTACCAATAGTCAAGGATCTAAAATGAAAATATAGAGAGGAAAGAAATCGCTAAGTGTTATTTCAAAATTCAGCATATTCTTATGTTTAAGATTCATTGCACACCTTTGAGCACATGCACTTCACGAAGTTTTTGTTTTGGGCATATATTGTGAATTTGACTATATACATGATTATGCGAACTCTTTGTACATGCACAACCTTTTTAGTTATGGATCATGCAATACTTCTTGTTTTTGAATCTATTGCACTTCTCTTATCCCACTCCCTAAGGGAGATCTACCAAATATATGTTTATATTTGCGTGTCTATAAAGAATGCTTGCATTTCATTCTATTGCATGATCATTATTTCATTGCATTCATTCCCCTCAATCTGGTTTTTGTTGTTGACAAAGGGGGAGCGATCTTGTGTGCTTAGGATTGTGAATATGCATGATGTTTTGAAAGTTGAGATTTGATGAAGTTATAGGCATGATGTTTTGAAAGTTGAGTTTTGATGAAGAGGAGTTTTGGAAGTTCTGAGTGAGTCAATTTAGTGTGCATAATTGTCTATAGAGGAGAATCATTTCACGGAGAGTCCTCAATTTCACATAAAGTCTGTCTTAAGTGAAACACTATAAATAAGAAGAGAATCCATATCAAATATTTTCACTTCATGTTTTTCAATACTTGATGCTTTATGTTCAACAAGTGGTGTTTTAGTTTCAACAATTGGTATCAGTATATTTTAACAAGTGGTATAGATCTTCTACATTTGAGTTTTCAAAATAAAATCTTCTTCAAATCAAAGAAAATTTTGATTCCATCAATTGCCATCATTTTCGGTTGACTTGTTATTAGGACAAAACATGTGCACTTACTTTCATACATAATAAAAATTCAAAAATCTGAATGTTTCAATAGGATTTGGTCGTTTTGGCAACAAAGAAAATTTGTGATAACATGTTGTTCTCTACATCTCCTTATTTCTGGAAAATTAATGATGTTGGATTGGAAGAATATGGTTGCAAAATGTGCTTATTTCTTGGCAATATATTTTCATATCATCACTTGGTATAAAGGGGCGAAGGAATGAGAATGCATGTGATAATGCCCTACTTTTTGATTAAGCCAAAGGGGGAGAAGAAATATGTGATTGTCATAAAGTTTTACCATCATCAAAAAGGGGGAGATTATTGTGCCCCAAGTGCTTTTAATAATGACAACTTTATATCTGTGAATCGATCATGAACTGTGTGAGATTACAGTTTGATGAGCCTCATTGAATAATAGCTTCATTGATAAATCATGTTACTGTCTAACCCCTCTCTAAGTTCTAATCAGGTTCAAAGAAGTCCAGAATGTCAAAGATATCAATTTAAGGTATGTTGAACTTATTAGATTGAAACACATACCTAATTGAGTCAAATTTTGTGCTTTACAGGTGAACCGGTCGACCTGGGTGTAGAGCCAGTCGACTTGGACAGAGCAAGGCAATATCAGTCGACTGAGCTCCAACTCAGTCGACAGATGTGAAGAAAAGTCGACAAACTTTATGTTTAAGTCGACAGACCAGGGGCTTTTGACTTGCTGAAATCAAGGTGCAAGGGCTGGCCAGTTGATCGATAGACAAAGGTAATATCAGTCGACTATGTCCCAACTCTGTTGACAGATGTGAAGTTCAGTCAACAGTTGTGAAGCAGAGTCGACAGATATCTTCAGGGTTGCTCAGTCTATTGAAAGGATATTAGTGCAAGGAAAAACTCAGTCGACTTGGTCTCCATCAAGTCGACAGACATCTTTAGAGTTGTTTAGCTGGACTGAAAGGATGAGGAAATATTGAGTCGACCTACCAGCCAACTAGGTCGACTGATATCATCTTAGCTCGCAGCACTAAGTCGACAGACCATACTTTCAAGGTTCACAGGAACTGACAAGCTCAAGTCGATAGATATGAAATTCAAGTCAGTTGAACTAACTGCTCAGTCGACTGACCAGAGCCCAGCCGTACAAGCACGTGGGTTTTAAGCAGGCTACCACCAGTCACGTGACCTCTCTCTCCAATCATTGCACGTGATCCGAGGATCATTATACCTCGTGTCCATAACCATCCAAGGATAGAGAATCGACTAAACAAAGGTGGATGGTTGAGGTACAAAAGCCTTATCGCGTTTGTCACGTGAGTTTTGCATGAGCATCTTTTGAAGGCCAATCAGTGGCCATTGGATTCAATACCTCGTACCTTAGTTCCGGAGACTTCTAAGGGTCTGAATGACCCATATTACATCTCCCAAGATAAAGGGCTCAGATTCAACCTTCTTTCTATAAATAGGTCATGATTACCATCTGAAAAAGATGGCGAGCACATATCAAGGTAGAGCGGCATTACGAGAAGAGGATAGTTTAGCTCGTCCCAGAGAAAAAGGAAGGAAGAAGAAAGGAAGAGTGAGTGAGCAATGCGATCAGTGAAAAAGCCACAGGGAAAGTAGTGAGCATTCTCCATCGAAGGTACAATAGAGAAAAGAGTGTGAGAACAAAAGAAGGAGAGGGAAGATCCGTTCAAAGTCTTAGTGAGCCATTGCAGGAGAGATTAAGAGACCATCGAGAAGGAGAGAGAGAAGCGGCTAAGGAAGGAAAGAAAGGAGGAGAGCTTGTTCAAGAAGAAGTTTGCTGCATTTGCAGCTACAGTTTTATTATATTTATGAGTTTTCTATTTGATATTGTGATACTCTATTTTTTTTGTGTGTGTGACTGTGCGATGTTCGCACAAGCTCAGTTCATCTGAGCACATTTGTGTGTGTGTGTGCAGGTGCTAGCTTGCGTGTGTTGTTGGGGGTTGTACCCCGTGTGTGCAGGTGTTTGCCTGAATTGCCTGCATGTGTCGTTGGGGAGCTTGTTCCCCGTGTTTGTGCAGGTGCTAGCCTACGTGTGTGGTTGGGGGTTGTACCCTGTGTGTGCAGGTGTTTGCCTATGTGTGTGGTGGAGCGTGGCTCCGTGTGTACTGTCTTGTAGGGTGTTTACATGATAGTGGAAGCCTCACCGAGTTTGGTGAGGGGTGGACGTAGGTAGACAGGAGTGTCCGGTTGAACCACTTAAAAATCCTTTGTCTCTTGTGGTATTCCTGTTTGTCAATTTGAATGCTATTCCAATATGTCTGTAAGCAATAAGTGTGCGTGAATTTCCAAATTCTTGATATTCACTTTGCTATATTAATTACAATATCAATCTCACCTTGAGGAGCATTTACGCTTAATTAATTGTTAAGATTCAACTTGATAGATCAATTTCTATTTCCATCATATCTAATTGCGTCTAATTGTTGAACTTCTAATCCTTAATTTGGTCTAAGTATTCACATTAATTAGGCAATTTTAGTAGGCCAATCATGTAGCACCCAGAATGAATTTATGTATGAATAATAGTAAATAAACTGAAAATAAGTCAAGAGGAAATGAATTATAAAAGCTTAACTTAAAAACCCTTTTGAAGGGCCAAATGGGCCTTAAGGGCTAGGTAATGAAAGGCAAGTGTGTGTATATATATATATATATATATAACCCTTTTATTTTAACCTAACCCAATAGCAAGGAAAAGCCTTTTAAGGCCTTAGTCAAATCACACTATACCAAAAGCCCAATAGCTAGAAGCCTTTGACAAATAAAGGGCCTTAGTCAATAAACCAAATGGGCCTTACGTAAGGATATGTATATAAATATATACATATATGGGGCCTTTAGGTTTTCACAAAGCTTGATCATGTTCGAGCGTGCATGGCCTTAGGGTTTTGAACCCCAACTAGGATAGCGGCTGTGGATATAGCAATAAAGAGATCAACATAGAAACTTTAAACCTATTAGGATTCATTGTAGGGAAACTCAATTCCCATTAGAAGCAAGAGTTCTAAAATCTCTATAAATATACAAAGCCCTGCGAACGGCAGAGCATCATGCTGCTACGTTCGTGAAAGGCACCCTGCCGCGTTCGTGACTACTGCTGCTGGACGTGAAGGAGCTCTGCATCCTTCGTTCTCCTCTTGTAGCTATTGCGACGTGAAGAATCCTGCTTCTTCTTCTCCATCTTCCTGTTCCTGCAGATTGCTGCTACAGTTGCTTCGTCTGCTAGTGCTGATTCTCTTGTTGTAGTTGTTGCTGTTGCACATTATTTTCTTCTTCTCTCACATTTCATCATCTCGATCAAGCCTAAGAGGTAGGTTTTCTCAAGAACTAATGCCCAAGATCATTAGTAATAGGTTGCATGCATATAACTCATGAATATCATGCTTATAATTCGTTTCCTTATCTCACTGTTCTTAAGATTTTTTGTAGAGTAATGTTTCTGTTCTGCATGGAAATAGCGACCACTATAGTGGCCGCTAAATCTTGATTGGGTGACTTTCCCTAGGCCGCCAATTAATGAACGACCATACAGGCGGGCATAAATTCTAGAATTTGCGACTGTCCACTGGCCGCCCATTAATCTGCGACCCAGTGACCGCCGCCGCTATTTCTTGTAATATGATTTAATAATTAACCCATGTTACAAGTTAAATAACTATGGAACCTATTGTGTAAAATTTATGATGAGCATGTTTCTATAGTCTTATTATTTTTCCCTACATGTTCATGTCTTCAATTTTCAAAAATCCCATGTACATCTCGTTGTACTACTATTCATGCTATTTCACTAGAAATAAACAGTACTTGTGTCTAGCTACGTACCTGCCTGATGTTCTACAAAGTTTATACATAAAAGAATTAGCGCCTATTTGGGCAGGCGTTCATTCTTGAATTGGCGCCCCTCCACAGAGGCGCAGATTCCTGTTATTTGTCAAAAAAATTGAAATATATCAGAAAATAAGAATTAACGACCACCACTTGGTCGCTATATTATGGTATGGCGCCTTCTTGGAAGGTCGCCCATTTATTGAAATATTAAATTGAAAACTATTATATATTGATTTAGCGTCTTTTTAAAGGCCCACTAATTCTTGAAATATTTATTCTAAATTTTTGTAAATAATGATATGGCGACTTGATAGTAGATGCTAATTCCTAATTTAGTGCCTGCCTGTCTGGGCGCAGATTCCTATTTCTCAGATTTATCAGATTTTGACCCATACTGCGGGTCTTTTGGCACTCTGATCTCACCTCCATAAGTGGAGTCCCTATTTCACGGCGTTTCACGCTTACACCTCAACTCTTGGTGATGATTGGACCCTCCGTGGGATATTCCTTCCTTTGGACGGGTGATTTCTTTATTGAGACCTCCGTAAATCTCCGCTAGCCTTGGATTCCCTCAAGACAGCCGAGTTGGTTGTACCCTAAAAACCCTAGAACCTTTGATTATCATGTCACTCTGAAGAAACATGATGCCCTAGCTATCATAGAGGGCTGTTTATAGTGTTCTATGAGAGTTCTATCTCTGTCTGAAATTTACGACCAGACAGAGGACGCCAATTGAAATGAGCGACCGTGTAAACGGGCGCCATTTTCTTCGTGCCTATTCTATTCACAGAATGAGTGACCACTACAATGGACACTATTTTTGTAATCTGTGGCGACCTGAGTGGACTTCAGTTACCCAATTTTCCCAGAATATCATTATTTTCGTGAGATTTATCGATATGTCATTTCTTAAAGTTCGATCCTTGAACTCTCTCTTATGTGAATCTACCATAATGTTCCTACAAAGGTTCATTCCTTGAAATTCTATATTGGCTATAAAACTATAGTGGATGTCAAATTATTACATGTTTCAATGCTTGGCATTTATAGGACCCGATCTGGTCTTGGGAGGAGCGCCCGAAAGTACTTGTGCCCAAGGGAGCTATATTGATCACGGTGTGGCATTGCACCGAAGTGCATGACTATCTAGATTATGGCATTTCACTCATCTTACTAGTGCTTTACTTGACTCGACATGACTTGCGTGGCCCGGGAATGGGTATTTACTTGCTTGGAATTATAATAGCCAATTTTCATGACATGACTTGATATTGGGTACTTGAACTTCTTGATAGCTTTATATGAATATCTTGAAATCTTGCTAGTCCATTGTTGTACCCAGATAATTTCCCAGCAAAATATTAAAGGATAAGGGTTCGGGAATTTCCCCGAACACCTTTTAGGCATGGACGACCCAGTCTCTCCTACAACTTGCCGGCCTTACCCAGGGTCCCAACCAGCTAGCCGTGACAGACGGCAACATCATCAATTGATTGGGATCACTCTTGATCACTCCATGGCGGGTTTTTCCCGCATTCTACATGGCCACCTGGGGCAACCCGGGGGCACCCCGACTATGAGCCGTGCCACGCGGCACCCAGCAACGAGGCTGGGGCCCATGCCCAAAATGCCTTCTTTCAACCCTCCAAGGTCAAAGAGAGACCTAATGAAGTCAACCACAGGCCTTGAAGGCCCGCGACACGTGAATACGGCTCACACACGGGTGTCGGGCATTTTCCCAAACACCTTGTGGGCGCGTATGTTCCAGCCCTTCTACAACAAACCGTGGGCCAACCCACGGCTCCAGCACACCAGTCGGGTTCTACAACAACCCTCTAGTAGGTAGGGACCGTTCTCGACCCCCAGACACACGGCGACGAGCCGTTTATGTTTTTCTCTCAGGCCAACCCAAGGCTACCCTACCGACTAGCTGTGTAACGTGGCACATGCCTCGAGGCCACGCCCAAGTGCTCAAAGTGCCTCCTCTCAGCTCCCACAAGCTCGTATCCTAAGCCCAAGGCCCATTCCAAGGCCTCTCAGTCAGCTATCTAGGCCTTTCGACAACCCGGCGTGTGTCGGGCATTTACCCAAACACCTTGCGAGCGGCAACTACGACTTCACAACAACAGCCCCCACGGGCCAATCCAAGCATCCCAGGACCCTTTGTCCTTCAAAGGACACACCCCAGACAACAAAAGAAGACCCCCGAGGGCCATCCCTTGGGGCTGCGACTCACCCTGGGGGAGTTTACCCCGGGCATGGCTGCGCCCCCGGGATGGCGAGCCCCTCCTTTGGGAAGCGTGCCCTCCTCCCATCCTAGTGGCCCCACGACCATTGTCCTAGTCCCGATCACCCCCAGTCTCAACCAGGATCAATTGGCATACCCGCGCGCAGAAGGATTCATGAAAATGAAGCTCCGGGATCACGTGAAGTTACACAAGCCAATCCCCTCAATCTACGCGCGCAAGCGACCAGCCAACCAGTCTAAGCCCGTATCCTTTATCTTCTCGCAATCAAGATGAGTCAAAGTGAGGCTAAAAATAACAAAATTTACAATTTATAGGGGGTGGGGACTGCCCCCCCTCTCTCTCTACCCTGCTCCGCCTAAACCCCCCTAGGGGGGGTTTAGGCGGACCAGCCTGCCCCCTCAGGCTGGTCCCCCTAAACCCCTGGTGTAATTAAACAAAAGTTTTTTTTCAAAAAAAACCCAGCCCCAGCCCCCCGGTCGCGCCAACCCCCATGGGGTTTAGGCGGACTAGTCTGGGGGGGGGTTTAGGCAGACTAGCCTGCCCCCCAGGCTGGTCCGCCCAAACCCATTCCAAAAAAAAAAAGTTTTTCAACAAAAAAAACCCCTCTGTGGAGGGTTTAGGTGGACCAGACCAGCCCCTTGGGCTGGTCCACCTAAACCCTCCCTCCCCCACTCATAAAACAAAAAAAAAACCTTTTTTGGGGGTTTAGCCGGACCAAGTTCAACGCTTAACTTGGTCCGCCTAAACCCTCCATGCCCCTTCACCTTCCCCTATAAAAACCCCCTAGGGGCTCAAGACACAAAAAGAAAAAAAAGAGGAACAAGGAGAACAACCCTCGACCTAACTACTGCACCCTCGGACATCCAGCAAGGGTCGAGGACGCGAGGAGCTAAGTGCGCACTTGGGTGGCTTGTTGATCGGCTTGTACACGTCGAGGGTATGTCACATGTACTCCCCTCACACGGCATCTAGCCATCACACCCACGTCCATCCTCGTCACGCGTAAGGCGTTATGACAACGGCGAACACACCTGCATCTCGGGTCCACCCGTGCGTGACAACCCAAGGTGGCCACGCATGAGACATGATGCCGCACCTACTCCCGACACGGAACCACGTGTCTAATGCTCGCCCTGAGCTGGCCGCCAACCGCACTGATTGATGACTCAAATTAGTCGGACCCTGGCCCGGGAGTAACGCTCCCGGGGTCGGCCTCGACTCCCCAGCACGATGACATTCGCCTCCGAGGCCTAGACCCAACCGCTCACCTTGAGGTGCGTCCTATCTTTGTCAGGTGCCAGCCCACGACCGCCCCTGCCACCTAGGCCGTCAGACTCATCTTGATCCCCTCATGGGGAGCCTCTGTAAAATGCGTGGATATCCACCTTATTACGCATTGACCTGGGGACCGACCCACGCGTCGGAGTTGTCCCGTGGCTTGCGCCCATTGTACTTCGGCCCTCTCGGCCCATTTGTAAAGCCTGTGTGGCTCTCATATAGCATCAAACCAGTTGAACACAAGCACACGTATGTGGGCCCCAGTCTTCTACGAACATCACTCGGCATATATGTATAATACCCCTAACTCCAGCAAATACTTCCCAGTCAAAACACACCCACAGCTGCAGAATGCTCCCGGCCCTCCACCCATGGCTTCAGACACATACAGACTTCTCTTCAGCCCAGAACGAAGGTGTTCGGATTCAATCCGATGTAAATAAACACCGATTGCTTACGGTCGGTGGGGAAAGACGTCCAGTACACGATTCCAACAATCGCTTGTGCACTCGCCCCCATGGAGCCCCTTTTATCCACGTGTTGCCCAATCTCTTGAGTCACGTGTCGTGTCTTGGCGACGCTTCCCCGGTCAATCCTTGGTTCCATAGGTGATTGTCAAGAAATCGACTCGCATGCCTGCACCCTGTCCAGCTAACATACACCCCAATATTTTTATGCCATTCAACCCCTTTCGACTTTCGTAAGAGGAGAGTGCTCGGTACCGCAGTGAGGGGCGTACAACCGCAAGGAGGATACATCAAACACCCATATTTTTCTTCCCCGCTGTATCCCTACCTTCACCCCGGTCATCGGGATAAAAACCCCCGCAACAAACCATGGCACGCCTGGTGGGACGTCTCCCGCCTTCCTTCTATTTGCTGAAGAAAGACTATGCCAGCCCTGAAGTCCTGGTACCCTATTCCTGTCCTTGCAAGAGAGGCAGAGGAGGGTACTCGCGCGCATTTTCCAGTAGCTCTCAGTTCATGTTCGACTGCCGGACCGTGCCCGACGACTGTCAGCAACCGTCGCCTCCCCAGTCACCAGTGTTCCAGTGCCTCAGCAACCATGGCGGCCGTCACTTATGGCCCCATTGTCATTGCCACCCATGCACGGGTGGGCTATTTGGCGACACAGATCGCTTTTGGCAGCTTCGCCCTTGTTATTGGATCGCCCTACTTTTTAAGCGTGATCCCTGTGGCTGCCCCGCAGCCGATCTCAGTTCCTCTTCCGGCTCTCGTGGCCAATACGCCACGCACAACGCCAGCACCGGTGGTCCACCCGAGCACCCAGCTGGGGATCACCACCGCCGGCCCCTTTAGGGGTCCCCGACAGTCTCCAGCCCAGGCAAGCGTTAGCTCTTGGGCCCAGCTCCGACCGATCTCCAGCACGGGATCTGCATCCCAGACTTTGGTCACTACTCCAGCACTCCGCTCGGGACATCAGCCTCGAGCACCAGCGAAGCAAGCACCGGTCGCGGGCTCCCAACCCCGAGTTCGCGGCTCCCCAGTATCTTACTCGGGCTCCCGATTCCGAGTCTCAGCCAAACCTGCCCTCCCCGTGGGTCTTCCAGCCAGGGGACGAGGTCCCTCAGCACTTTGCTCGGGTTTCCGACCCCGAGTCCCAGTCAAGCCAGCATCCGATACGGGCTCTCTACCCCGGATTCCTGGCCCCTCAGCACTTCACCCAGGTTTCCGACCCAGAGCCCCGGCAGAGCCTGTTCCCAACACGGATCTCCGATCCCAGGTTCAAGGCTCTCCAGTATGTTACTCGGGCCTTCCGACCTGAGCCCAGATCAAGCCGGCACTCAATATGGGTTCTCAATACCGAGTTCAAGGCTCCCTAGCATTCAGCTCGGGCATACAACCCCGGGCCATGCCAAGGCCAGCACCCAACACGGGCTTTCTGCATCGGGTCCCTGGCCTCTCAGCCCACAACCCAGCAACGCCAACTCCCAGCACAGGTCTTCCCCTTTGGGATACGACAATCACAACGCCCACTATGGGCCCTTGACCTCATGCTTCAGCTATGCCGACACTCGACACGGGCTTACGGCCTCGGGTTGTCGGCACTCCGGTATCTTCCACAACATTGGTACTCGGTGCAAGAGCACCGCCGCGGGCATCGACTGTTGGGTTCGTTGCGCTCCCTCTTTATCTTTGATAATGGTTTTGATGATAACAAAATATTGTGTGCATTGCGTGTGTATAGAGTGACATACGTGTGTTCAAGTGTTGTGGCAAATGAGCTAATTTGTTGCATCTTCTTTTGCAGGTTCTTTTATTGGGTTAAGAAGCATGGCTCTTCATGTGAAATGAGCTAAATGAGCTTAAATGTGAAAACTGTGTTTTACAGTTGGTCTTCAAATGGTTTGCTAGTTCTTACAGTGTGTGAGAATTTGGCTTCATGTACTGTGTGAATGCATGGCCATGGTCATGGTCATTTCATTCTAAGATTTGCTGAAGAATCCTCATTGCATTTCATGAGTGTCGACACCCATCTATAAGTGTTGACACCTCCACTGTTGCAGCTCTTTTTTGAAGACATGTTAAGCATGCTATCTGTGAGGATTTAATGTGGCTTGAGAGAGCATATTCATTATATGATTATTTCTACTGCTACTGTTTCATCAATGATGGCTGTTTAATCATTTTGATCATATGGCTTCAATGCTTCCAAAGGTTTAACTCATTCCTTTAGTTCATGCTACTTTCAAACAAGTGGATCTATGGTAAGGATTCACCCCTGGAGTTTACTCTTAATACCTTAAATTGGGCAAAATCTATTTTTCATGCAGTTGGGTTGCTTTGGGTTCATGTATAGGCAATACATGGAAAATTGAATGTACCTCACTGCATGAGGTTTTGGTGGTCTTAAATGTGATTTACTGGTTATGCTTCTTGGAGTGTTCAAGGATTCAAAGGATTCCATGCCTTGCATATACAAGTTTTACTTTGGACTGAACGTGAATTTTTGGACTGAACTAAGTATTCATGAGTGGTTTGATGAGTTCAATTTGGAACTGGATTGGTTGAATCATATTTGATATGTTAAGCTTGTGTAGAAAATGGCTTGTGTGAATTGATATTATATCAAGGTGGTCCAGGTTTGATTAAATTGTTTTGAGAATGAGCCTTTCATGCTTAAGTTATTTTACTTGTGTTTCCATATAGTGCAGGTTCAATCTTGCCCACAAATGCTTGATTTATGAATTATTCTCAAATCATTGAATCCATGGTAAGATTTGATGTTTGAATGTATTTCATGTTAGCTAGATTGGGCTTGATCCATTTTACATGTTTTTGGGGTTAATGGGACTGCCTTAGGCAGTTTTCCATTTCCCCTCTGCAAGTGTCGACCCCTGGGGTCGACACCGGGCTCCCTGGGATGTCAGTTTTATTAGGACAGAACCCAGTTAACTGGGTGTCGACACCAGGTGTCGACACCTAGCTCTTGGGTCCCTTTATTTTCAAAGGGACAGAACACCTGAAAGTTCGTGTTGACACCTGGTGTCGACACCGAGCTCCTGGGTCCCTTTATTTTCAAAGGGACAAAACACCTGAAAGTTGGTGTCGACACCAGTTGTCGACACTAGCTCAGGCGGATCCGGAGCGGGTCTGCGAACTTGGTTTCGAAACCCACTTTTTGTGATCCATTGGCCTTGGTATTTTACCTTATTGCCCCTAGGGTTTCTACTCATGTTTAGGTGTGGTTGTGAATGGTTTTTAGCATGGGCTAAGATGTCTTTTTGTTGCTTCTCTTGCTTGGTATATGTAGCCGCATTTTGGTTCGATGGAAAACATCCCAAGGGCTAACGTGTTCTATCTTCTACAGGGAGAAGGAAGGAGTGCGGGCACAAGGTGGAGAGGAAAGTTTTTTGAGTGTTTATCTTTTGCTTTCCTCTTGTAGGGGTGATCTAGGCTGAGAATGTTCAAAGCTTCATCCATCGTCAAGTGTACAAGCTGCATCGTGGCCAAATCTCCAAGAAGGAGCTTCTTCGGCGTCGTATAGTTCGAGATCGACCTCCCACCATCAAGAACTTCAAGGAAGATTTGTCTACAGGCCGCCAAGCATTCAAGGAGATATTTCTACATCCTCTCTATGTTTATTTCTATGAGTGTTTCATAGTTTATCATCACCATGGACATGTAATGAACACATTCTCTATTTTTCTGAACTCAAATATCCTATGTGTGGGTATAAGGAGCTGTGTCTCCGTCTGAGCTTTTAGTGTAGGGTGAGTTCCCCAAGCGTGTGGGTGTGTGCTGTAGTGGCAGTGTTTTGGGGCCAGGCCCCGTGTGTGCGGATTGCTGCAGATGCAGTGTGGTTGTGTGGTGTTTGGCGTTTCGTCCCCATGGTTGCTACATCTCGTAGCATGTTAGTGAAGCCTCATCGGGTTTCGGTGAGGGGTGGACGTAGGGAGCCCGTCGTGGTCTCAAATCACCTAAAAATCTCCGTGTTCATTATGGTTTGCCTGTGTGATTGTCCATTTCTCCTATCCCCGTTCACAGGTTGTTTTATAGATTTTTACTCACTGCACCATCGCACTTCGCTAGCTTTGCTATCTGTCATGAGTAATCATTTATTGTTTGTTGGATTGGATGTTCGTGTGAGATCGGTTCGATTGAGAGAATTTTAATCTCACTTGAGTATAGGCTAATTAACATAGTTAATTTTAATTCCGTTGTGATTAGTTTAGATTGTTTTTAAAATCCGTCATCTCGACAAGGGGACAATTCAACCCCCCTTCTTGTCCGCCATCTATTCTGGGCCAACATCGACTACCTCTATCGGCACGGGCGGGAGCTTACCTTCGAGTCACTCAGCCATTGACTCCCGGTACCGTCTCCGCATCTCGAAGGTCAATCCCGGCACTTCTGCCCAGCAGTCCCATGCTGCCAGTCACCGTCGACGGGGTTTTCTCGATCTATCACCTCGGGGCGGGGTCTTCCTCGGCTCCCCAGAAGAAGCGTCGCCACGGCCGTAAAGGCAGGCGGCCCGCAGATGCAACCAGCAACTCAGGCAAGACTACTCTTGTCGGTGACTTGCAGATTCGCCTCGATGGGGGCGAACCAATCATACCTCAGGAACGGACCGTTCCCACGGTCCCTACCTCCAACCATTTTGACCTCCTGCGGCAAACACGAGAGGACAAGGTGAAGCTCAGAGGAGTAGGCACCCCGATAGTAGCCCTGGGGCAGCCGCACCAGCCTGTTATGCAGACTCCCAGGTCTCGTCGGCAGAGCAACGACAAGGGAGACCGGCAGCCTGACTTGAGAAGAATCTGGGTCACCTCGAAAGAAGCTCAAGCAGTTCGGAGGGCGCGTATTAGAAACCTCCTGTGAGCGCTCAGATGTCGCATCAAGCAGGATGCAATTGATCCTATAACAGTGCCGTCTGACGATGCCCAGTCATCCAATGCCTCCCGCTCGGGCAAGCGGAGGCAAGGAAGGGCCCGTTCTCAGACCCGCCAGTAACCCATCCCGAGTATTCCTCAGGTCGGCGCTGGGAGAGAGGCTCCTCTGCAATGCACCTCGATCTTTGACAAATTGGGGGCACCCGTCCGCCCTGAGGAACACCCTCGAAGGAAGCGGACGGCCCGGTTCATCAACAATGCGGTTCGGGTGTTCACGTGTTATACCATGGGACACCAACCCGACACCCAATCTGATGACCTGAACCAGCCCCTGTCCCATTTCAGGAGGCCACAACATCAGGCCCAACAGCCTGTCCCAACAGGTCATGTTGGCACTTCTACCGGACTGCTTGCATCGGAACGCGCAGAAGAAACCCTAGCTGAGGACCGTGACCCTCCTATCAACGCGGAGCCAGTCAACAATGACCCTCCCGCAAACGAGGTTCAAGAGGTGACCCTCGAGACTCTCATGAAAGAGAACCAGCATCTGAAGGCCCTCCTGCAAGATCTGCTTCAGGAACGGGACCATCACCCTCAGCAACTTGTTAGGCCCTCGTCTGAAGCAGTGGCACCGCTAGCAGGGCATGAGGGTGCCAACACCTCAGCGACAGTTGCCCGAACCTTGACAGCAGCTGGGTTCGGTACGCCCCCAGCCGAAGCTCAACCACGAGCCTCCAACATGCCAGGCACGGAAAATCTTATGGCACAACCCCAGATGATCGAGCAGATTATTGAGACAAAGCTCGCCCAGTATGGTGAAGGGGTTGCCACTATAGATCTCTACAGTGTGCCCTACCCGCTTCACCACCAGTTGAAAAAGTTCCCCCTGGAGTACGCCAAGCCCCCAAAGTTACAGAAGTTCGACGAGCAAGGGTCTCCACATGAGCACTTTGCCTACTATGTCACGGCCATGGGCGAGTTAGTGTTGGATGAATAATATCTCCTCCGCTACTTTGCTACCTCGCTTACAGGAATGGCCTCCCAAGGGTATTCCCGCCTGAATCCCAACTCAGTCACCGACTGGGCGGATCTCCAGAAGAAGTTCCTCGACCGTTTCCAAACGACCGAGCGAAACATCTCCCTGGCTGAGCTCTGCTCTCTCCAACAGAAGAATGGCGAGAGTGCCCTTGACTTCATCAATAAATGGCGAGACCTTAGCATGAGGTGTGTCAACCCACTAGTCCAGGAAGATGCCATCACCATATGCCGTCGAGACTTGGCAACCGAGGTCAGCGAAAAGCTTCTCGGCACAAATATCAAAGGCTTCGACCAGCTCAACTCGGCAGTCACCGAAATAGAGATGTTCTTCTCCGATAACCCGAGCTATACTTCCGTGAAGGGTAAGCAAACGCGAGAACGTCAGTCCGGTAAAGAGGTGAACATCGTTGAGTTCACCCTCACCGCCAAAGCCAGCAAGAAGGCCGAGCCAAGCGGCTCTGACGAGAAGCTAGTAGACAAGCCGGTTGCTCCTTCCTTTTCAGAGCATATGAAGACACCCTTCTCTTTCAAAAAAGAACATACGAAGATGCTCTTCGACCTCTGTATGGCCCAGAAGATTGTCGAGCTGCCATAAATTCGCAAGTCGGATGAGGCTCTGAACACCGATGATCCTGGCTATTGCCCATATCATCGCATGCTGGGTCACCCAATTGAAGATTGCTATGTCTTCAAGACTCAGGCACAGAAGGTGATCCGAGACGGTCTCGTTAAAATGAAGAGTGGTCTCGTCGATCCTCCGCAACCACATACGTGGTCCAGACCCGCTAAAGCAGCGCATGTGGTTCACTACTCGGCCAGCGTGATCCATATGATGGCTTCATTCTCCCTCTCCGACATCGAAGCAGGGGAGCCCAGCACCAGTCTGGGTGCGCGTTCGCTCTGGTATCCGGGATGGAGGCCCTGGCATGATCACGCACCCCTCTCCTTCCCCAAGGAGAGAACCCAGCGATTCTTCGACGTCCTCATCGTGTGGGGACAAATCATGCTCCGGGATCTGCCGGCGGGCTACACTCACTGGGACTTTAGTCACCCCCAGTATTGCCCTTTCCACGCCAGAATCTGGCACACAATCGAGTCCTGTGAGGAAGTTCAATACCTCATCCAAGAACAGATCCGGTGGGAGCAGATCGATGCGAAAGGGAATTCCATGGCACTCGTAAGACTCCGGCAAGCTGTCGAAGAAACCCTGAGCATCACCGGGGATGCGTCGGTGTGGCCAGATCCCCCTCAAGAAAATGGGCACGTGCTACCTTACCAGCATACTCCAGAATGGCTCGAGTTTCTGGCCGACAACTGAGAAGCGCTTGAGCAATTGCGAAGGCGTAGAGAGCAGGATGCCAGTCAAGAGACAGAGCCGAGCGACTTCTAGGTCAACGTCATCCATCCCCCTATTCCTCCGGCCCCTCCGGGCTCCCAGACACCATCAGCCAACCAACCGACCCGTGCACCTTCGGCTGTGTAATGGCGGCCTTGGCGGGACTGGAATCTCTCCCTTTCTCCGAAGAAGACACCGCCAGGCTTCTTCGGGTCCTTCTTGGCCGAGCGAACGTTCTGGTGGGCGAGACGATGATGGGCTCTTCAGGTCCCCCTTATTCTTTCCCTGCCATACCTCTGTCTCTGGCATCCGTGGATAGGAAGGGAAAGCAAAAGTAGGGTGAGGTCTCGGCCCAGCCGTGTCATGCCCCCTCAGCCGGTGAGCCGTCAGGTCCTCCCCACTCACCCTCTGACACAATCCAAATCGCAAAGAAGACATCTTTGGAGTCTTCAGCGATGTCGACTCGTACGACAGGCCCATCGTCATAGGGCCCAGTCGATACACGGAGTTGGGGTAACTATCCAGAGCAGCAATACCCCAGGGTACCTTCGGTTGCCGCGGGACCTCTCTCCCAACATGATTACGGAGGCAAGACTAAGGAGCGAGATGACAAGCACATCTCCTGGTCCGCTCCTAAGCAAAAGCTACCGCCATCGCGACTAAAGCATCAAACTGCGCGCATGTCTTCGGACGCCAGCACTGATGGGGCATCAAGGGCTACTTCATCATACGTATGGAATGTATTTGTGTATTGGCTTGTATTGGCTTGTATTAGTGTGTTTTCTTGCTTTTTTTTCATTTAGGCTCCTTTGTAAGGCTTTTAATAAGCCATTGGGCCACCTTCCATGTAGAATCCATTAGTGGCTTTCATTTGTTAGGTCCATTAAGGGGGTTATATCATATTGGACCTTAAGGCCTCATAATGGACCTTAAAGTCACTTAAGGCCCAAAGTGGACTTCTCCCTCTCATGGGCCACCTAAGTTTGGAAAGCCCATAGGCTATGCATGGGTTCATGGACTTGTGTTGGATGGCCTTGGAGCAACTTGGCCCAAGAATGGCCCATGAAGGGGGGCGCCCCCTCTTTTGTCCTATTAGGCTAGTTAGGTGAGTTTGATTAGAACATGGTGAATGCTTTGACCACATGGGATAAATTGGGTTTGACATCCCCAAGATGGCCTTCACCCACCCTAGATCTGAGGGTATGGGATGTCATTTGCCAATTTGGTCAATTCCATACAAATACCATGTATTTTTCATTTGTTAGAATTAATGAGAAGAAAAAAATTGTGAATTGCTTGGAGCTTCTTGCGCCCTCCCCTCTCTCCCTATGGTTTCTCTCTTCTTCCTCCAATCTCCAGGGTATAGAGCCCTTCTATCTTCTCCTTAGCCCCTCTAGATTCTATCCCTGCTGCTGCCGCCGCCGTTCGTGCCGCCATCGAGCCGCCGCGAAGCCGCTTCCGAAGTGCTGCCCAGATCTCTATTCTGCTAGATAGAGACTCACTCCGAGAATTTTAGCTCCAAACTCTCACATCTTTTGAAGCTGAGATTTTCAGGGTAGGTTCCCCACTTGATTCCAACCTCTAGTAAAATTTCATCGAAATCAGGGCTTCATCCAATTTTCTTTTCATTTTAGTTTCTAGATCCACTTGTTCTGTCCTAGTTCAGATCTGTGTAACGGCGGCTCTGTGTTTCCACGTTTCAACCCCCTTCCCCTTATCTTCTTGGGTCACGAATTTTATTGGGGATTCTGTCCACCTAATACCTCTTCCACAAATTTTCTTGTGAATTTAGGATCTCGCTTATATTTTAAAAAAATTACTTCAGATCCCAAATTCTGTTCTATCTCTGCTGTCCAGATCCGACCACCCAGCAGTAAAAATACTTTTCCCCATTCAAATCTCCACCAAAACTTTCATAAAAATTATCCCCGTTTTCCTCTCTTCGTACTATACAACTTTCATGAAGAAATCAATAGCTGAATCGGAGGTCTACATCACGGTCAACGCCAACTCTCATGAACGTTCACTTCTGCCTGACCAGATCTGAGGCAGAGATCAGTCAGGTTCAAAATTCGGCCATCAAAATTACAGCCCTGAAGAAATTCCTATATCCACATAGGGTCAAAATATTTTGAGTCAGCGTTCCAACAGCGCCAGTCTCGCGTCGATCCAACGTCGGGGTCGATCGCAGCAGCAATTTTCGTCAGGATGTGCAGGTCTGAAATAGAACACAGATCCGTGGACAGCAAGTTCCACACAAGGAGTTCGGAGCCGACTCACCTTCCACGAGGCGAACCAGCGTGTCGCCTTCCCAGGGAGCTCCCCTCCCGACGTCTCCGTCACAGCGGTGCCGCTCCGGGCCCACATGGCCCCACTGACCAGCACGTGGGTCCCACGTTCGTGAGTACGCGTGCCACTGAAGCTACACAAATCGCTGCCCGCCAACCCGAACCCGCTACTCCCGGGTCCCACTTTGTAGCCCCTTACCTCCCTGCGTGGAGTGGGCAGTAAAGTCATTGATGTAATTTATGTAACTTATTGTTCCGGGAGTACGAGATCGGCCGAGATCATCTTCCCCAAGCCAAGCGCATGGAGGTATCGTATTCGCTCCTTTACTCGGTAATTTGCTTTATTCGTATATACTTCATATGCTGCAGCTAGAGAGCATGTGTTAGGGCCATTAGATCAGTATAATTAATTCACCGTTGCTGCGAGAGAGAGCGAGACAGTCCCGTGACCCGATCTGGGCACGACGAGAGAGTCTGACCACCCTAGCTCACTGCCGGTTTCTCAACTGTGCACGTCCGTACACTTCCCCCGATAAGGGATGATCGTGAGGTTGCTTAGAGTCCAAGGATCGCATATCCAATTGGAGTCGAGTCACGTGTCCGTCC
This sequence comes from Amorphophallus konjac, assembly GCA_022559845.1. Taxonomy (NCBI): domain Eukaryota; kingdom Viridiplantae; phylum Streptophyta; class Magnoliopsida; order Alismatales; family Araceae; genus Amorphophallus; species Amorphophallus konjac. Next base: position 185,257,241 of record CM040122.1, on the reverse strand, counting down.
CGCATCAACTTGGTATCAGAGCGCCAGTCGAGTCTAGGGTAGTCATTGCATAAGTCTTTGCACGGTCTAAGTCAAGTCTAGGATCATCATTATTTTAAAACAAAAAAAACTATCTTTGGGTCGCATTTCATCCCAATAACCTGGTATATAAAAAGGTGTCGCCCGACCGTTAGGTTACGCCTATCGGGGAGGTGATTCACTCACGTGAGAGGATCCTCGGATCCCCGGACTCCGCCACGTACCGGATATTGGTTAAGTCTAGGTGCATCATTTTCACATTAGTCCGTGATTGCATTAGTCGGTGTCACCTAGTCCATGTGTCTTTGCATGCCCACCCGTCGAGGCACCCAATACTCGCCACCACCACCTATGGCGGATCCCCGAGCCCCTAGTCTCGATGCGTTGTCGGTGGCCGAAATGTTCCAAGCCATTATGGGAGAAGTGCGAGGGTTGACTACACGCATGGATGTGTTAAGTACTCGAGTGGATAAGATGGACGGGTTGAGTACGAGGATGGATGGCCTAGGCACCCGTCTGGAAGAAAGGATGAAGGCCTTAGAGGATAAGGCCATCGAGTCGGACCAGTCCGTTCAGGGCCTGGTAGGAGTGTTACCACATTAGAGGGAGCCCCAGCCGAGGCACCCCCGAGAGTCCCAGTTGAGGCACCCCCCCCACCTACACATGGTCAACATGACCCGGTTCAGCAACCTGCTACTCCACTGGTTCAAGGGATAGATGTTAGGAGGCGTCCAATCCCCGAGGTGCATGACTATGAGTCCGAGGATAAAATAGGGGATATGGATGTGACCGTCGTGTTCAACGACGGAATCGTGATGAGGATGAGCGGACCCTGAGGACCGTTCGCGCCGACCCTCCCACTTTTGATGGGTCCTTAGACCCAAGGGTATATCTTGATTGGGAAGCCGGTATGGATCGATATTTTGAGTGGTTTGAGATGTCGGACCAACGAAAGGTCAAGTTTGCCAAGATGAAATTGCTAGGGCAAGCTCAAACCTTTTGGAGAAATATGGAGAACCTGCTATTTCACCGTCATGTACCCCAGGTAGAGACGTGGGAAGAGATGAGGTCCAAACTTAGGAAGAAGTACCTCCCTACCACTTACCGCCAGCGTCTCATAGACAAGTGGCAGAGTCTTACCCAAGGAGATCGGTCCGTCTCCGAGTACATCGCCGAGTTCGATGAATACTATTTGTGATGTGACGCAACGGAGGAGGACTCTCTTACTATCTCACGATTTCAGCGTGGGCTATGACCGCACCTAGGGTATGAGCTTCTCTACCGCAAGGTGGACAAGTTAGAGGATGCGTACCAAGTTGCTTTCGAGATGGATCAATTCGAGGGAGAGTTTGAGTCTATCCAACGGTTGGTCCCCATCCCTCTTCGTAGTGCCAAGTCACGTAGCTCCTTAGGCCCATACCCGAGGGGTCCCATGACTCGACCTCACGAGCCCGCCCACCAGGAGCACTTCGCTCCTAGACCTCATCCTCCCCCGCCACGGGATCTACCTTCATCCCAACCACAGGCACCCGTAGCTCGCCCCCCGGCACCCTTGCCCATTCTCTGGCACCGGCACCCCCACCCTTGTTGCCCACGGGCACCTACACCTCCACCCCTGTTGCCCACACCCCCTGTCCGTCGGGAGGACAAGGGTAAGGGACCACTCATCGGAGAGAGTAGTAGGTCTCGACTTCAGTGTTTCCACTGTCATGGGTTTTGCCACATCGCCAACCAATGTCCCACTTGTGCCACACTCGCCCTAGGGGTTGGAGAAGCCTCACCTTCTGGGCTTGTGACTGTCAGCTACGAGGCTGATCCGGAGCTAGCTGATGAGTACGAAGGTCTGGAGGAGCCTATCAATGCTCAGGATGTGGCACTCGGATGATGGCCACCTAGTGGGGTTGATGTCACCACCTTAAGTCTAGGGTAATGCATGAGTCAGTTTGTTTCTTCTTTGTGTGGTTTGATTTGTGTGGCTTGTTTGTGTGATTTGCATACGTGTGTTAGTACATGGTGAGTTAGCATGTGTCTTGTGCAAGCTCGTTGTCGGTCTCGTATGAGTGAGAGGCGAGTGGACTTGCTAAAGGAATATGGGATCAGTTCTACATCTATGCCCCAGATCTAGTCACCTATAGGGACCCAGCGGTGATTCCTAGTGAGTCTTCGAGCCGCCTCCTCCCCTTGAGAGTGACCCCACCTCGGAGCGTTCCACCACTAGTCTCTTCCCGTAGTAGCATGCGCATATCGAGTATATACAGAATGAGCAGGTGACGATCACTTGGAGTGGAGTGTACCCGCGCTACTTGGTACGGTGACGGATTCTCCGGAGCTACTCGAGTAGCAGCATCCCTTACTCGACGGGGTCGAGTTCCTCCCACCCAGGGAGAATTGATGGGGCATCAAGGGCTACTTCATCATACGTATGGAATGTATTTGTGTATTGGGTTGTATTGGCTTGTATTAGTGTGTTTGCTTGCTTTTTTTTCATTTGGGCTCCTTTGTAAGACTTTTAATAAGCCATTGGGCCACCTTCCATGTAGAATCCATTAGTGGCTTTCATTTGTTATGTCCATTAAGGGGGTTATATCATATTGGACCTTAAGGCCTCATAATGGACCTTAAAGTCACTTAAGACCCAAAGTGGACTTCTCCCTCTCATGGACCACCTAAGTTTGGAAGGCCCATAGGCTATGCCTGGGTTCATGGACTTGTGTTGGATGGCCTTGGAGCAACTTGGCCCAAGAATGGCCCATGAAGGGGGCGCCCCCTCTTTTGTCCTATTAGGCTAGTTAGGTGAGTTTGATTAGAATATAGTGAATGCTTTGACCACATGGGATAAATTGGGTTTGAGATCCCCAAGATGGCCTTCACCCACCCTAGATCTGAGGGTATGGGAGGTCATTTGCCAATTTGGTCAATTCCATACAAATACCATGTATTTTTCATTTGTTAGAATTAAGGAGAAGAAAAAAATTGTGAATTGCTTGGAGCTTCTTGCGCCCTCCCCTCTCTCCCTCTGGTTTCTCTCTTCTTCCTACAATCTCCAAGGTATAGAACCCTTCTATCTTCTCCTTAGCCCCTCTAGATTCTATTCCGTCTGCCGCCGCCGCCATTCGTGCCGCCATCGAGCCGCCGCGAAGCCGCTTGAAGTGCTACCCAGATCTCTATTCTGCTAGAAAAAGACTCACTCCGGGAATTTTAGCTCCCAACTCCCACATCTTTTGAAGAGGAGATTTTTAGGGTAGGTTCCCCACTTGATTCCCAACCTCCAGTAAACTTTTCTCGAAATCAGGGCTTCATCCAATTTTCTTTTCCATTTTAGTTTCTAGATCCACCTGTTCTGTCCTAGTTCAGATCTGTGTAACATCAGCTCTGTGTTTCCACGTTTCAACCTCTTTCCCCTTATCTTCTTGGGTCACGAATTTTATTGGGGATTCTTTCCACCTAATACCTCTTCCACAAATTTTCTTGTGAATTTATGATCTCCTTTATATTTTCTAAAAAATTACTTCAGATCCCAAATTCTGTTCTATCTCTGCTGTCCAGATCCGACAACCCAGCCGTAGAAAATACTTTTCCCCATTCAAATCTCCACCAAACCTTTCATAAAAATTATTCTCGTTTTTCTCTCTTCGCCCTCTACAACTTTTATGAAGAGCTCAACAGTTGAATCGGAGGTCTACATCACAGTCAACTCCAACTCTCATGAAAGTTTACTTCTGCCCGACCAGATCTGAGGCAGAGATCAGTCAGGTTCAAAATTCGGCCATCAAAATTACAGCCTTGAAGAAATTCTTAGATCCATAGAGGGTCGAAGGATTTCGAGTCAGTGTTCCAACGGCGCTAGTCTCGCGTCGATCCGACATCGGGGCCGATCGCATAATCAGTTTTTGTCGGGACGTGCAGGTCTGAAACAGAACACAGATCCGTGGACAGCAAGTTCCACACAAGGAGTTCGGAGCCGACTGGTTCGCGTCGCCTTCCCAGGGAGCGCCCCTCCAGACGTCCCCGTCACAGCGGTGATGTTTCGGGCCCACATGGCCCCACTGACCAGTACGTGGGTCCCACGTTCGTGAGTACGCGTGCCACCGAAGCTACACAAATCGCTGCCCGTCAACCCGAACCCGCTACTCCTGGGTCCCACTTTGTAGCCCCTTACTTCCCTACGTGGAGTGGGAAGTAAAGTCATTGCTGTAATTTATGTAACTTATTGTTCCGGGAGTACGAGATTGGCCAGGATCGTCTTCCCCACGCCAAGCGCGTGGAGGTATCGTATTCGCTCCTTTACTCGGCAATTTGCTTTATTCCTATATGCTTTATATGCCGCTGCTAGAGAGCATGTGCTAGGGCCATTAGCTCGATATAATTAATTCACCGTTGCTGCGAGAGAGAGCGAGACCGTCCCGTGACCCGATCCGGGCACAACGAGAGAGTCTGACCACCCTAGCTCACTGCCAGTTTCTCAACCGTGCACGTCCGTACACTTCCCTCGATAAGGGACGATCGCGAGCTTGCTTAGAGTCCAAGGATCACATATCCAATTGGAGTCGAGTCGCGTGTCCATCCCGCATCAAGCACTAGTTTGTCGGTTTCTCGTAGACTCATGTCGCCACCGTGGGTAAGGCACCAAACCGCGCATACGTCTTCAGACGCCAGTCCCAGTATCCCAGCATACAAGGAGTTGCCACTCGAGGTAATCGAGCAGGTGATCAACGCCACTTTCCAGATACAACAAGCGGAAGGTGCTGTGAGTGCCGTCACTTGACGTTGTGTGGAATGAAGGTGTGAATTAAAATAGTACTGTGGAATATAAAAGTGTGGAGAAGGTGAGCACGTGGTGCTCAAATGATGGAATGGAGCACGTAGTGCTCAATGAACGTGATCGCCAGAGGAGGGAGACTCCTCAAAATAAAATAACAATAGAAAAGGGATCGCGTGTTTACCTGTGAGTGGGAGATGGTGGGTTCTTGCTTCCTCCTTGATTGGCCGGCCAACTAGGAGGGTTCCTCTTACTGTTGATTACCCTGAAATGCAAAGGAAAAAGACAAGAAAATAAAGCATCAGATTAGCTTATGCGTGGTGTAGCAACTGTTCATGCAAAATACCAAACATGCAAATGGAGGCCGAACACACCTGATGGTGTTTTAAACCCCTTAAGTGTTAAGGGACGGAGAATGCATGCAATGAAAGGTGAAGCCTAGGTGATCTGGCGTGGCCAGATGTAACGTGCTGTGGTGATTATGAATAATGAAGTGCTATGACTATGCAAAGACTAAAAATCAAAATAGTATGAGCAGCAGAGGAGAGGAATGGAGGTGATCTCCCACCACCGGGCCGTGCTACAGAGAGAGAGAGGAAGAAGCCCTTCTTACGTGAAAGGGATGGAGGACGGAATCTTCTAGCAGGGAGAAGTGGAGAAAATCACAACCAACGAATGTTATTATGACTCCTTTGATATCTTTCTCTGCTCTCTCTCTCTCTCTCTCTCTCTCTCTCTCTCTCTCTCTATCTCTATCTCTCTCGTGGGAGCGCTCAAAAGAGAAGGCATTTATATGGGAGAAATCCCTTCGTTGGGAAAGGATAAAAAACAAGGAAAGATTCCCTTCCAGAAAAATGGCAGGGATCAAGAAAAGCCAACCCGGGGGAGGGGGATCTTCGGCCGATAGAAATGGAATGGGAAATAGTGTCATCCGTGACAGGCGCTATTTGAAATAGCGTCCACCACTATGAACGCAGAATCTTGGAGCTAATTTAGTAATATTCAGACTTTCTAAAACAAATGGCGTCTTCCATAGCAGGCGTTAATTAAATCGTGTCCCTGATAAAGGTCACTTATTTTTTAATCAAAATATAACAATTTTTGAATTAAAAACAATTAGCGTCTGCCATGTGAGTACCTATTTATTAAAAATTGTCGTTAAATAGATAAATGCCCCAAGAATAAGCGCCCGTTGAGGAAGACTCTGATAACAAATAGCGTCCGCCAAGAAGGACGCAAATTCAACAAATTACCCAAGAAAGAGAAAAAGTCATCTCATTCAGTTCTAGAGTAGAATCCACATTGGGCATTGCATGGTGACATGAGATTTACTAGGGCTAATGTCAAATTTAGCGTGCCTACAGCTGCCCCGCCTTGACGTCTGCTTTGCAAGGGAGTGAGACGGAATGGAGTGTACTGAAAACGAAGAGTAGTGGAGTGGAGTGGACTGAAAAGCGGGCGTTAAGGTGTGATGTGACACGCTTATGACACTAACTGTTAGGAATCTTTCCATGGGCACAAAATGAAACAACCTCGGATGGTTACAAGAAAGGATCAATTGCTCGGATGAAATTAAACTAGGGAAAACGTGCACGTGGTGCACGAAGGACATTGTTGGAGAGTGATTACCAGCCAATGTAGATGTGCGGCAACCAAGGTGAAATGAGGGAAACAAGAAGTTGAGGTAGGAATCCGATTAATGATGCTTTCAAGGAACCAGCGTCAATAGCTTCAAAAGAACTTAGTACTCGATTTGGAGTGGAATATCTCATGTCGACATCAATTTGAAGGCGAGTGGATTCCATTAAGACTTGAATAAGGGAGTATTTTCGACGAAGCTTAAAAAGTCCTACATGATGCATGCTGGGCTAAAAGAAAAATTAAAATAAACTAAAATAGAAAACAATCAATGATAATATTGTTAAACCATCCAGACTTAGTCAAGAATCTAGATCTTTAAGTTGACACTAAGCCGAAGCTCGTTTATCCACGTATCAACTTAAAAATTGGAACCATCGTCCCAAGTCTTGGGTGACTCAACGGCCTATCCGTGTGATCAAGACTCTCATGGAATCATCACTATTTTTGATGAAGGGGAACTCAAATTCCAGGTTCGCCCGAATCACAAGGTCCTTGATATGCTATAATAATGTAAGTATCAAATGCATACAGTGGTGGAGTGATGTTACCGAGATCTTACCCGACCGCCTCAACCTGTAGAACTTATCCTTCCTGCACTCACAAATGGTCAGACCAAAATTCATAAATATTCAAGCATAAGAACTAGCACTCATGATTAAATGACATCGATAGTAATTGCCGCCAATTAAAATTGGCGTCTGAGACTACGAACGTGAATTCTTATAAATTAAAATGTCGAATTCAAGCGAAATAAGAAATAGCGTCCATGATTAAAGGCGCTCACTACACACATTTTCAAAAATCAAAATAGGGAAACCAAGAAACGACCTCCTCAGGGACAGACGTGCATTGAAAAAGCGTCCGGAATACAGGACGCGGATTCCCCGACAATTTGAAGTTTGGAAACCCTTCCTAGAAACAACTCTTAGAGCTCCCAGAACCTGCTATTTCCTGAGATTTCCCTATATAAGTTCCTTCCCCACGAGAAAAACCTCAAACCACCATGATTTAAGGCAGCTCTTCCTTTGTTCCTGCAACGCACAGAAATCAACAATCGCCCTCAGCTTTGTTCCAAAGATTCTACCTCTCACTCATGGATCGCCTGATTCATAGTCGGGGGAAGAAGCTTAAGACATCCCTGCCTAAGATTACTGAGATAACAGGCCATATCAGCAGGGCGATCATGCTTGACCAGGTTAGTTTAACTTTGCCAATTTTTCTTCTTCTGCTTACTACATCTCTGTTAACTTCTCAAAAACTCTCCAGTGTTCCTACACACTTCTATTTTAGCATTTATGCTCTCTTAATTCTTCCATTTCTTCTTTTCAGAACTACCCCAATATCCCAGGTGCAAGGAGGTTCACTAGGAATAAGTGGCTTCCACTGTTAATGTCCAAGATTACCTTAGATATGTGATCCTTTCTATCAAGATGGCACCTATTGGGATTGGTTACTCATGCAAAGCACCATCAAGATGTGCACCTAGACTGGGCCTTGATTGGCGCCCTCGTGGAGATTTGGCATCCGGACACTCACACTTTCCTATTCCCCACATTTGAGGCCACGGTGTTGCTAGAAGAGACATAGATGCTGCTTGGGCTGAAGAGATTGAAACAAGGGGATGAAGAGAAGATGGCATCCATGACCCAGCCCATGAGCGCTATGGAGATCCTCACCGGCCTCATCCCAAGCTCCAACATCGTGGGTCAAATCAGAGTGAACCAGGGGATTAATCTGATGAAGCTTGCAGCGTGGGTGAATAAACAAATGAGCCAGGCTAAAGAGGAAGACATGGAGAGCGTGATGAAGGCCTTTGTGATTTGCTTAGCGGGTATTGTTCCCGACAGTCGATGATTTCTTAGAAGAGGAACAGCTGAGTGCGATCAGTGCGATCTAGGAAGGAAAGAGGATTGGCCCTGCGGCCCTATCTTACCTATACAGTGGGCTCACTTTAGCTACCCTGGGTCGGCCCTTGCATGGGTCCATGCTTCTTCTTACCAGCTGGGTGGATCTCCACCTTAAATTTGACCCATGTAGAGAATCTCAACAAGCGTCCAAAATCTTCTCAAGGAGCCCGCTCCATTATATGACCGGTGCTCTCGGGCTGAGTGACAGGGTGGCCAACAAGGTGCCCAGGCTGAAGAAAAGGGTGGACTGACGAGAGTACTTCAAGACCATGCCCCGGACGATGTTTACTTGTGCACTGGGCTTCCTCAAAACTCAAGACCTTCATGCTCGGCTCTCCCCTGGTGTGGAACTTCGACTCATAGGCACCATAGATTTCCTTTTGTACAATGCACATCGGTGCCTCCCTTAACTGGGCATGCCACGTCATCGCATGGAGGACGCCTCTCATCTACCACCCATCAAGAAGAGGATCCTACCTAGCCAAGAGGATGAAGAGGAAGTCAGCACAATCAAGGCTCTATGGAGGGTGAATAAGCTGCATAAACCAGTGGAACATGTGGAAGAGAATGGTGAGATGTGTGAGCCCTATGTGAGGGAACTTAGGAAGATGAGGGCCTAAGTGGCTCATAAATGATGTATCTTTCATTTCATTTCAATAAAAATTAGTCATTTATTTTCCTCGAGCCAAATCAAGAGTGAGAATTCCCAAAATCTTGAATGACCCTCTACTGTTTCAACAATTATCGCTCTCAGGGAAATGGCGTCCCATATCCTAGCCGCTCTTTAAAAGTGCGTCTGTTACAACAGCTGCCAATTCTTTGCTATTTTTTTGAGTTTTAAAATTCAACTTCCAAAATCAGCGTCCACATATGAGGACGCTTATTCGTAAAATATTCCTTCAAAAATGTAATTTCCACAAATAACGTCTCTCCACATAGACACTCATTCTTAAAATCATTTCCTTTTCAAATCGCGCCCTCTCACAAATAGCGTCTTCCCACAAAGGCGCGAATTAATTTTAATTTCTAAAAAATAAAGATTAGCATTCCCCATGGCTGACGCAGTTCATTTTCGTAACTGAAGCTTCAACGGACCGCCCTACGATCTCTCCCTCTTCTTCCTTATTCATTCCTTCTCATTCAAGCCTTCCCATACTTACGAAACCCTTCTGCAGCCTCCTCTCTATCTCTCACAACCCTTTCTTCTCCTTTTCCCTAATCTCCCTTCTCCTGTGATGTCTACCCCGAGCAAGCGGCGTCGCGTGATGGCGCCTGACGTCATCGACCTCGGCGACGGCGGCGAGGCTGTGGTGGAGGAGCCAATGGAGGCAGCAGTGATGGAGGAACAACCGGCGGCGGCGGTTGAGGCGGCAATGGCGGAGGGCACTGCGGTGGGGGTGTTACCGACGGTGGAAGAAGAAGATGAGGAAGAGGAGATGATGGAGACTGACATCGATAGGTAGGAGGAAGAAGAAGGAGGAGGAGAAGGGGAGGAAGAAAGAGGGGAGGAAGGCTCGGCAGCGGCGGCGATGGCGGTAGTGGAGATGGCGGACACAGCGGCGGTGGCGGTGACCGAGGGCACCGCGGCAGTGCCCCCACGGAGGTGACGACCCCCCCCCCGCCGGCCACTGCAGGGGGCGGTGGATGAAACGCCCCCGAAGAAGGTAAGTCTCCTCCCTCTTTTTTCTTTTTATTGCATTTAGAACGGTTAGGGCGAGTGGGTGTCGGGAGGAAGGGGATGAAGAAACGGCATCCATCAAAATGGACGCTAAAACCAATAAGCGTCCATCCGTATGGACGCTAAATGTGTTTTATTTATTAGATTTTAAAAGAAAAGAAAAATAAAATGACGACGTCCATGGGGGAGGCAAAAAACAAACAACGACCATTTGGGTAGACGCAGAAAACCTTTTTTTTGTTTTTTATGAGAGAATAGGGAAATGAAATAGCGGCCACTGGGGCAGACGCTAAAAGGAAATAGCGGCCATGATGGTGGACGCAGAAAACCATTTTTTTTATTATGAGAAAATAGGGAAATGAAATAGCGGCCACTCTGGCAGACGCTAAAAGGAAATAGCGGCCATGATGGTGAACCCAGAAAACCATTTTTTTATGAGAAAATAGGGAAATGAAATAGCGGCCACTGGGGTGGACGTTAAAAGGAAACAACGTACATGATGGTGGATGCAGAAAACCATTTTTTTAATGATAAAAAAATAGGGAAATGAAATAGCGGTCACTGGGGTAGACGCAGAAAATCATTTTTTTATTTATTTTTTTTATTTTTATTTTGATGATATCTGCTTATTGACATGTTTTGTGTTTGTGTTTTTGCAGGGGGTGATGAAGACTCGCATTTCCTGGGTACTTGTCCATGCCGCTTACCAGGGCTCCTAGAGTTTCAGAGGGAGCAGCTGAGGGAGATGGGGTTCGGTCCGTTCCTCAGCATTGAGCCATTCTGCCTGGACCTGATACTCATCCAGGTACTAAGGGAGAGATAGGATAGGGTCAGCCGGGCGTTTTTGATGCCCTTGGGGCATATGGTCCCCACTCTAGAGGACATAGTTAGGATCACCGGGCTACGGGTAGATGGCGAGGCGGTGAGTGGGGTGACCTACCCCGACTACCAGGAGCGGGCCCGCCGACTCCTGGACCTTTCTACTGTGGCAGAGGGGCCTAGGGACTGTAGGATGGTGGATAGGGCAGAGCTTATGGAGTCCCTAGGACTGGGAGGTGGACGCCCGAGGATGGGTGACTCCCTGGAGGACTTTGCAGCTAGGATGGCCGGGAGGGCTTGGGACACTTTTTGTACCGACCCCACCCAGAGAGAGAGAGAGCAGACCTAGACCTTAGGAGGTTCCTGTTCTTGATGATGGGGAGACTGTTACTAGGCACGAAGGGAGACGACATGAAATGTCGTTTCCTGAGTGTCTTGGAGGACTTGAGCCAGGTCGGGAGATATGCCTGGGGTGCGGCCCTACTGGCCCACCTCATCGCTGACCTATCCACCGGGACAGGGAGAGAGACGACCGTCAGCGGCTTCGCACCATTTCTTCAGGTATGCAAATTTAAATTTATGCCTATGTTACATGCTTCTATCTATGCTTTGATATGACTGTGATATGCTAATGATTTGTGGATGCAGGTCTGGTGCCACTTGTACATCCCGATGGGGAGAGTCGCGGTCTTTCGCCCGGAGGTAGTCCCTTTGGCCCGGCACTGGCTTCCGTATGCGACGGGGGCCCCGCACGCTTACGAGTTGGTGGCGGTGCGACGTGAGCTGCACGACTTCCCACTATCCATGGTATGTATGTTTATGTTTATGCATTTGATTTATTTCTTATTGATGCATTTAGGATTATGGTGATGTGATGATATGAAATGCAAATGCAGGTGGTGTGGAGGCCCTACATGGGCATGACTGATGACGACCAGCCCTGGGTCACGGCGGGTCGACCCTTGTTTGGGTGGGAGCTCTGGCTCTATTGCCTGAACGAGATCGAGCCGTTGTGGCTCAAGCTGGTGATGAGGACGTTGGGCCTCTACCAGGAGTGGGTGGATGTGGAGGAGCCACGCAGGATCGGGCGGAAGACCCAAGGACAAGCCGTGATGACAGACTGGCGGCTCCGCTTCCCCGACCAGTACGCTGACTAGCAGAGGGGCAGCACTCCGGTCGTCTCTCAGGAGGAGAACACCACGGAAGACCTCCAGGTCTATTGGAGGACCTACGGGCGCCGACCTCAGATGAGGCCCGGAGGGGTACGTATAAATGCATGCTTTTGAATATTTAAATGCTTCTACGTGATGAATGTATTACTAACCTATGGCAAATGCAGGATGCACGTGATGAGGTGGTGGCTAACATGCAGATGCGGCTGGACACCCTGGAGGCCCGCCTGGCAGCGACCCAGCACGACCTTTTGGTTTTGGTAAGTTATGCTTTCCTAAATGTCATGATATGCTTCCTAAAGTTAGGTATTCCACCACTGACGCTCTTATAATGTGATGCAGCGTGCACAGCAGAGGGGGGCGGCGACGGGAGTAGGAGGGGCTTTTAGCTCGAGTGCCCCAGCCTAAAGCGTTCCAAACCAGAGTGCCCGGGCTGCTTCTTTAGAGTGACAGCTGGCAGGAGTTGTTAGATGGGCCGAGGAGGCAAAGAGGGAGTTGGAGGCCTCGGTAAGTAAGAAGGATTTAGATTGATTTTAAATATTGTAGTTGTTCATCAATTTGATTTGTTTTCTTTGTGCTGTTGCAGAGGCGAGAGCTCCAGGAGGCGATGACCTGGGCGGCACTCGCAGGGACCGAGCTCGCGGTCCGCGACCAGCAGCTTGCAGAGATCGATGAGGTGCAATAGCGTGCTATCAGGGAGCTAACCGCAGTGAGGCACTCGACCACCGAGGAGTTGGCCGAGGAGAGGCACTGGGCGGCGCGAGAGCTTGAGCTGGCGTTGGCAGAGGAGAGGCGCCGGGCTGCAGCAGAGCTGGAGCGAGCGACGGCAGAGCTGCCTAGCGAGGGGGAGGTGCTTCCCCGGGACGTGGTGGAGCTATAGCTACTTCTCAGGACGGAGCAGCGAGAGCGGGAGCGCGAGCGCGAGCGGGTAGAGCGCGATGAGCTGAGGCTCCGCTTAGGTGCAGCGGAGGAGCAGGCGAGGATCGCGGAGGAGCGCTACAGGAGGGGTCGCGAGTGGGCACGAGCCGAGGGGGGTCCCAGTGCCTACTCTGGTTTGAGCTTCTTTGCTGGTTCCTCTACTATTGAGAGGAGGGAGGAGGTGGACCGAGCCCGAGTCGAGGCGTCAGAAGCCAGCCAGGGGTTGATGAGGCCCCCACAGAGTCGCCCTGCAGACCGGGACGGGGCAAAGAGCAGCCAGAGGAGAGAGGAGGGAGGGGGAGAGAGCTAGAGAGTTTGTTTGACTTGTATTCTTCCCTTCTCACTTTTGTACTCATGCTTATGACAGTTACAACTTTTGTTCTTATGCATGACAGTTTATAGAAATGGAACACATACTTTGTTACCTGAGTTGGCTGTTCTTTGTGTACTTGTGTCCCTTTGTGTTCCTGTTCACTTGTGCTTTCTGCATGCACTTAGATTAAACAAGTTAGTTAATCTATTCGGCTTGGCCCCTTGCTCAATAAGCAAGGGGCTGCTCTTCTTTGACCTTGATAAGGGGTCAAGGGGCCAAGCCTTTAATCAATTAAGGTAGAATAAATGAAGCAAGAATAAGGATAAAATGCAATATGCAGGCAAGTAGATGATTACTGAAAATAAAGAATGATCAAGCATCGTGCAACCAAGAAAATGATATATTTTTTATCTTCTTGCCTTTTTCCTCTTTTTTTTTTCTTTTTTCTTTTTGTTTGTTTTTTTCCTTTTCTCCCCCTTTTTTTGTTTTTTTTATTCGTTTTCTTTTTTTGTGGATGACAAAGCGCGTATATCACGGAAAACTTACTCGCTCATTACCTGAAATTCATTAATCATTCTTACAAAGAATCAACGTGCTTAAAATGTTACTTTTGCCCGGCCCCTACGTATGACACTTCTTCCTAAACTCATCTTCACTGCTCCTTGAGCTTAGAGCGTGCCTCAGGGAGAGACAGAAGACAATAATGAGGAAAGTTTACGAGGAGGGTAGAAAGGTTTGGTGGACACCCTTGCCTCACCCTATTACCTGTTGGGGTTCGGTCTTTGGCTTAGGATGACTTTAGTTACCCATGACTTAACTAATACATGCTTACGACCTGAGTTTTCCCTGCGGGGACTTTGCCCTCTTGACATGTCTGAAAATTTTGGAGGGACTTTCTTGTGCATGCTTACGCCCAGGGTTTGCCCTACTGGGACTTTGCACTCTTAACATGCTATTTTTTTGTTTGAATGGAGCTTAAGGCTTTTTTGGCAGATGCACCTTTTTGAACCTTGACTTCCACCTACTAGGGCGGCGGGTAGGTTTGGTGGTCGGACCAAGTCTTGACTTCCCCCCCTCGTAAACCGAAGAGAAGAGAATGAGTTACACTTTCCACTGTTGGTTTGGTTTGGACTTACCTCGGATTCCGTGCTGTACGAGGTTCGGGGGTTAAGCGTGGAATGTGTGTGTGTGTGTGTGTGTGTGTGTGTGTGTGTGTGTGTGTGTGTGTGTGTGTGTGTGTGTGTGTGTGTGTGTGTGTGTGTGTGTGTGTGTGTGTGTGTGTGTGTGTGTGTGTGTGTGTGTTGACCCATTTGTTAAATCGTTAAGAGTAAAGAATGAATTAGAGGTATTGATCTTCCATGCTTGTCATGATACACACGCAATATCAGCCTTTTTTCTTTTGGTTTTTCTCCTTTTTATTTGCTTTTCCTTTTTTTTAATCTTTTTATCAGGGGTAATATTTCTTTAGGTATAAACCATTCCAGGGGTGAGCCAATTCCTCCCCATTTGCATTAATCAGTTGATATGCATTACCAGGATATGCTTCTTTTATTACATACGGCCCTTCCCAATTTAGTTGGAGTTTTGAGCGTGATCCACCTGGTTTTACAAAGATTCTTTTAATGACCATTTCACCGACCTTAAATTTTCTCTCAATCACTTTCTTTTGATAAAACCGTGAAAGCCCGTTTTGATATACCCTTGCATGTTCGGCGGCGGCCAAACTCCTTTCATCTAAGAGTTCCAATTGTTCGAGGAGGGACTCGCGACGCTCGTCAATTGATAACTCCTTGTCCAACTGAACCCTAAGAGAGGGCACAAGAATCTCAAAGGGGACTACCGCCTCCATTTCATAAGTGATGGCAAAAGGAGTCTGCCCAGTGGGTGTACGAATGAAAGTGCGATAGGCCCATAGAGCTTCAATTAGCTTTTCCGGCCAATCCGTGAATTTGTTGGCTTCACAGGTTTTCTTGATGATTTTAATGAGAGTTTTGTTTGTTGCCTCTACTTGTCCATTGCCCTGTGGATAATAAGGAGATGAATGATGTAATGCAATGTTATACCTATTGCAGAGGTCTCGAAGCTCTTGAGAGATGAATTGTGGTCCGTTGTCGGTGACAATGGTACTTGGGATGTAGAACCTTGCGATGATGTTCTTCATGATGAATTTGCAAACTGTTGATGCTTTAATCTCCACGTAGGCTTCCACTTCCGCCCATTTGGTGAAGTACTCCGTGGTCGTCAGTATGAAAGATTTGGGTTTGGCAAGGAGGTTAGGATCACCAAGAGGTCCAATGATATCGAAAGCCCACATGGAGAAAGGCCATGGGGAGGACATAGGATGGAGTGAGGAAGCAGAAGAATGAATCTTGTCGGCATGCAGTTGACACTTGACACACCTTCGGTCATAGATTGAGCAATCCTCTTCTAGAGTGGGCTAATAGAAACCTAGCCTAAGAATCTTCTTAGCTAGCATCTGACTGTTAACATGGCCACCACACACTCCGGAATGTGCCTCTTCTACAATCTTCTAAGATTCATCATCGTCAAGGCATCTTAACAAAACACCGGTGAGACCCCTTCTGTAGAGCACACCACCAACCAAGGTATATCTCTAAGCCACTCTTCTAATGGCTTTCTTTTCTTCTACGTTGGCTTCCTCAGGATATGACTGATCATGGCAATACCTGGCAATCTCATAATACCACGGCTTCTCTTCATCAGCCACTTCTTCTTCCCAATCCAATAACATAATTTCCTTGCTTTCGACGATTTTTCCCTCCTTGACCTTCTTAAGCACCTTCTCTTTAACACTAAGAAAAGTTGGGTCCTTAATAGCTGGAGTGTGGCGCTTATGAACGATAAAGGAGTAGAAGTCCTGTTCAGGGAGGAAAACCAAGGAAGAAGCGAGGGAAGCAAAAGTATCAGCCATAATGTTTTGATTGTGAGGAACATGGACAAAGATTAACTTAGTGAAGAGCTTGGCATAAGCAGAGACCAGCTCCTGGTAGGGTTTAAGCTTAGGATCGATCGTGCGGTATTTGACGAGCACCTGGCGAAGAATAAGCTGACTATCACCCACAATCTGGAGTTGGGTGACACTAAATTGATGAGCGGCCTGGAGACTGGCAAGAAGAGCTTCACACTTAGCTATATTATTGGTGATAGAAAAGGTGAGCTGAGCAGCAAGTGGGATGGTGACACCCTCAGGCGTTAAGAGAACCAGGCCAACACCTCTACCGAGAGAGTTCAATGCTCCATCAAAATGTAATGTCCACATCGGATCTGAAGGTTGATTGATGGACATTAATTCTTCATCTGGAAACTCTGAACGGACATGATCGAATCGAGGGATAGGATGATGAGCGGGATGTTCTACGATGGCATATCCTTTAATCGCCTTTTATTGAATGAAAATGATGTCAAACTGAGAGAGGAAGCTTTGCCATCATGATAATCGATCTGTAAGGACTGATTTTTCAAGAAGGAACTTGATAGGATTCATGCGCGAGATGAGGTGAACCTCGTGAGCTAGGAAATAATGCTTAAGTTTCTGAACTACCCGGACTAGGGCTGCGCATGTCTTCTCTATGGCTATATATTTCTGCTCACATGAGTTGAGGAGTTTAGACAAGTAGTAGGTTGCCTTTTCTTTACCTTCTTCATCAATCTGTGCCAGGACGGCACCCACCGAGTCATCCAGGATAGAAATATAGAGAATGAGTGGTTTGCCCGGAACTGGCGACCTCAGGATAGGAGGACTAGCCAAATAGTCCTTTAATCCATCAAAAGCTGCTTGACACTTGTCATCCCAATTAAACTTAACTCTCGACTTAGTGAGCTCGTAGAACGGCCTACACCTTTGTGAGTGCTGGGAGACAAACCGGCGTATAAACTGTAACCTCCCAATCAATCCTCGAACTTCCTTCAAATTCTTGGGAGGAGGCATATCTCTTATGGCTTTTTTCTTGTTGGGATCAATCTCAATACCCCTTTTACTGGTAATGAACCCTAACAACTTCCCCGATGAAATGCCAAACACACACTTCTTGGGGTTCATCTTTAACTTGTATTCTCGCGATCTCTGCAAAACTTTAGCCAGAGCCCCAGGATGCTCAATCCTTGTCTTTGATTTCACTACCAGGTCATCGACATACACCTCAATATAGATGTGGATCATGTCATGAAAAATTGCCATCATGGCCCTTTGGTAGGTAGCTCCGGCGTTCTTGAGCCCAAATGGCATGACCACATAGCAATAAGTTCCCCAAGGTTTAGTGAAGGAGGCCTTTTCTTGATCTTCCTTAGCCAAGCAGATCTGATTGCATCCTGAAAAGCCATCCATGAAGGAGAGGGTCTCATACCCTGCCGTATTATCAATCAAAACATTAATATGAGGGAGGGGGAAATCATCCTTCGGACATGCATGGTTGAGGTCCCGGAAGTCTATGCAAATCCAGACTTTCTCATCTTTCTTCATAACCGGGAGAATGTTAGCCACCCAGTTGGGATAGAGGACGACTCTGATGAACCTAGCCTTATGGAGCTTATCGACCTCTTCTTTCATTTTTAATGCCATGTGAGGGTGGAAACGTCTCAACCGTTGCTTGACCGGTACAGACCCTAGTTTTAAAGTTAGCCGATGTTCTACAAGCGCAGGGTCCAATCCCGGCATATCTTCGTAACTCCATGCAAACGTGTCCTTGTATTCTCGAAGAACTAGAATGAGTGCCTCTTCCTCAGAGGACGGCAAATTTTTACTGATGAGGACAATCCTAGGGTCTTTCTCAATACCCAGATTAATTTCTTTGGTTGGCTTTTCTACTGAGGCTGACGGTTCGTCGAACCTTCTCACACCACTAGCAAAAGCATCAGTCTCGTCCTCATATTCTTCATACTCTTCATCCCCCTCTTCAATAGGGTCTTCATCATTCATAATCTCATAAACGCCAAATCCCTCATTGAAGACACATGTACCTTCATACTCTAATTGGCAGGATGATCAGATCCTCTAAAAGTTCGGGGATGGCTAAGCAAGCTTGGCACCTCTTGGCTAGCTCTCTTATGAAACGGCGGGGAATCTACTTACCCTTGGACTTCCTAGCGACTACCCCTGGACTATTGACACTAGAAGTAGAAGAGCAACTAGCCTGACTCCTGGACTCTAACGAAGAGGAGGAAGAAGGAGAAAAAGTGGGTACAGAGGGTGGTACAGAGGAGGACCCCTAGTCGGAGGGGTAGAAAAGGTCCACTAGTGGGCCTTGAATGGGTGGCCCTTAGATCGGGGAACACTCATGGAGAAGATAGGAGGTTTCCTCAATGAAGATGTGGGAGGTGGATTGGTGAATTTGAAAATTGGCATTTTTTTGGTTTTCAAGGATAGCGAAGCAATGAGCGGGAGGAGAGGTAGAGGATGAGAAAATGGAAAGGTTGGAGAACTCTTGAAAAACATTAGAATTAATCAATCGCCCACGCGAGGGCGTAATGGTGAGCTGGGGAAATTGCTGATTGAGTAGAGGAATAGTGAATGAAATGTGGAAAGCATCCGAATTAATGGAAATCAAGACCGTGGGTGGTCTGGGGATGTTGTTGAATAATCTAGAGCAAATTGAGCGGATCAATGACAGATGGATGGATCGGAGAGAGAAAAGACCGGCCCACAGCCTGTCCACAGTAAAGCCCTCTTCATATGGAACATCCGGCTCGCCTGTGTCTATGTAATTGCTCAGAAACTGTCGCTTATCAGTGATCACAACCGGCTTCTCTATCATGTCATGAACTAGTGGCGGCCATTCTGGATCTGTTGGCATAAACAGTCGGCTCAGAGATGTAGCAATGTCATCCATATCGAACCATCTATACCATTCACATTCAGGATCGTCCATCTTTCTTCTCTTCTCCGGCCTCAGGGACTCTAAAGCCTTGTATGAAACCAGCGGAGCCATGTGCCTGACAAACTGTCGTGCATGCACATCTTGGCCATCTAGGACTGAAGTAAGAATTGTGGCTTGCTCTCTTATCTGTTCAGTGGGTCCCTTTACAAAATGAGTGTATAGGGACCACGTCAATGGCCATCTGTTTGGTTTGAATGTGGAGGTCATGGTGGTACACACTTCTTCTTCTGCTTCAGGTGACTCTTCCTTGTTCGATCCTTTGTAACCAAGACCGCCTCGAGGGATGATCTTGTGGTTCTTGACGGTCTTGGTCCTACCTTGTAAATTGACCCCCAGGCCCTTACCAGACCTGTACCCCATTCTCATCATGATATCCCATCGTGTGGTATTTATCAAATTTTTCTTCTTCTTAGGAGTCGATGCCGACGTGCATACTGCAGCTTGTGGCTTCAAAATATCATGCCGCTGGTCGGCAAGGTCCAGAATTGGCAGTAACAGCATATTGGAGGGCCAGATGGAGGGCACTGATGTGGCTGACAAAATGTCTGTCGTGGGTAGGATAGGCATACTAGTCACCTTGACAATGTGCCCCTTATGTGGAAATTTGAAACACTGGTGGTTTGTAGAAGGGACGGCATCGAGTGCCAAGATGTAAGGACACCCTAGAATAGCATTGAAGGTGGGGTCCATATCTAACACATGAAAATTGGCGGTGATGGATGAAGGGCCCAGCCCTACTTTCAATGTAACCATGCCCATTGGCGGCTTCTTCGTGTTGTCATATGCCGTTACCGTAATGGAAGATGGCCGGACTTCAGATTCTGGTATGCCACATTTCTTCAGAGTGCTGGGCGGCAGAACATTAATTGATGCGCTAGTGTCCACCAAACACTGGCTGACGGCCACTTTATTGATATCTATAGTGATGCACAAGGCTTAAGTTCTTGCTGGTTTCGGAGCTAGCTCATGTTCATGAAAAACAATGGCGGGCTGATCCCCTGCTGGTGTCAATACTGAAGTGATCTACTCAGCCGGGATGTCTTCGTTGACCATCACCTTTTAGAGATATTACTGTAGTGCCAATTGGTGAGTGGTCGATCTCTTGATCAGCTCTAGAATAGAAATCCTAGCTGGTGTCCTGTCCAAATGCTTCAATAAATCATATTCCATCCCCGGGGTGGACTCTGGCTCTTGTGCTGGCTCTTCTTGCCCTTGCACGGGCTCCTGCTGTCTCTGCTGCGAAAAAACACGATGAAACATCCGTCCACTGCGGATCACCATAGTGTGTGACGGCTGTGCCTCCATCGAGCTGGAGATGGTTGGAGGGTTGGTAGAAGAGGATGGTATGTCAGAACTGGTGGTTTGTACAGGAGCCAGTTGGGGAATCCTGACGGGGGCCTTTCCAGCTGAATGTAGGTTGAAACCGGAACAGTCGCTGGTAAAGGGGTTGGATTGAAAGGGGTGAGAGTAGTTGAAGGGTGTATAGAAGGGGGAACGTGGGGTGCCAAATTGATGGTGGGAGGTGGATGAGGATTTGCTGGAGATCGGATTAACAAGGGCCTCGGAATATCGGGGTTTTGCATGGATGGTGATAGTGGGGAAGTGCGGAGAAGGAGTGGCCTGGAAGGCAAAGGGGAGGAAGTAGGTGGGGCTTGTGGAGTGGGTGAAGAAGGAAGTGGATGAATAAGTAGAGGCCTCTGTGGTGGAGGACTGGAATAGGAAGGAGTTTGGTTAACTGTTCGGATCAAGGATCTTGAAGGTTGGATCATTGGAGAAGGTTGGTTGGTTCTCAACAAACGGGGAAATTGGCTGGCATTCTGTTGGTTAATGGAAGAGACGGAGGCGCTTTCTAAGTGCCACCCCTAACCTCTCTCCACTTCGTGGAAGGTGGTAACGGGGTTAACTTGTTGATTCTGGTGCTCTGGCAGTGGGTTCTGGACAATCCCCATCTCCGGCTGTGCTGCTTGCACTTGTTGCTATTGAACTTGCTGTACTGGATGCTGTTGAGCTTACTACGGAGCGGGCTGACGCGGTGGCCTCCTTGCCTTCATGGCCGTGACAAACTTCCTCATTTCGTCCTAGTTGATGCCTCCCTGATCATTCAAATCATAAATATAATCCTTAAAATGGAAACAGTGGTATATGTTGTGTCCTGGCTATCGGTGGAAGACACAGTACCGAGAGGTATCCACATTTGGTGACCACATTGTCTTTTCTTTTGGCAGAATGAGTAGATTGGCGGCCATGAGGGCATTGAAGATATCAGGGAGGCTTTTAGGGAATGGAGGGTATTGAGCTCTTTTCGGGCCTACCGGTCTTCTAGGTTGTTGAGGGTCATAGTTGGCCGGTGGAGGCACATTGTGGTACTACTGAGGAGCTGGAGGGTTCGGTTGCATCATTTGGTTTTTTGGAGGAAGCTGAGACCGGAAGGATTATTGGTGCGGTGCTTGGTTGGCAAAGGAGGGTTGTTGGAATTGTTGGGGAGGCCTTTGATTGGTAGGATTGCAGGGTTGCATGGGATGGCTGACCGCACTGACCTACTCGTTCACAACTATACCCTCGGTAGTGGCACCACTGTTGTTCATTAAATTGCCCTTCCTTGGCGCTCTTGGTTTCTGGTCAAACATGGAGAGAATGGGCGAGTCTTTCATCCGAGTTTGAATATACCTCGCCATTTCATATAATTCCTCCATAGTATTCAACTTGTTCATGGCCAAAATATGACGGAACTGGGGAGTAGCATTGGATACTATCATTTTCACTTGTTCCATCTCCGAGAGTGTATCTTTCAGCTTTCCGGCCATATACCTCCATCTATCAGCAAACTGCACAAAATCTTCCTCTGGTTTCATCTTTTCAGCAACCAAATCAGTAACAGACAATGAGGGACCCACACGGTCCCTGTACTTCTACAAAAACCATCTCTTGACAATATCAAAATCACCGGCCTCGGTTGGCTGCAAAGAATAGAACCATTTGAGAGCCGGGCCATCCAAAGATCTCCTGAACAAATAGGCCAATGATGCCTTATTGTTTTGCCAGAAGGAAGTTTCATATAAAAAATCCTTCAAATGAATGAACGGGTTTCCCGTTCCATTGTACAGATGAAAGGTCGGCATTTCTGACGGCGGCAAATGAAATACTGGCAAGGTTGGTACAACAATTTCTAGAGCATCTTTTGAAATGGATATCTTCTTGATTTGTTCTTCCATACTAGCTATCTTCTGCAGCAGGACGTCTGTGTTGGACTCGACTGGGGCCGGATTGGAGGGGAACTGATTTGGCAAAGGGTTTCTCAGAAACAACTGAGCTGGGGGATTTTGGGGTTTAGCAAAAGAATAGCCTGCCGGAACAGGGGCGGGGGTTGCAGGACGGGAAGAAACTGTTACTATTGGTGTGCTATAGGCCAATTTAGGGTCGGGTAGACCCGATACATGTACGATCTTGTTCATTATTAATAAAGTGGTATTTGAGCATAAATATACGATTGTGTATTACTTTACGATGTCCCTAGGATATGTGGTTGTAAAGTCAGCTCGAGATGGGATCTTGAACATGAGACTGACTTTACATGGACGCATACCTTAAACTGTTCCTGGTTTGAGGGTAATCACTCGGAGACTTTGATTACCTATTAAACCAGTACAGATGATGTGTTATGGACCAGTCTCATGGTCTCTGGTGTTGGGAACCAACACATGTGTAGGTGTATGTCCTTGGAGGATGTACGCTGAACTGATCCGCTATTGGATCTTCAGATGGTTGATTAAACCTAATGTCAACTGAAGATCCAACTGTCTCAGTAGCATCGTTGGTCCTTTGACCTGAGACATTGATCGGATCTTACACGAGGACTGTAATGGTTTAATTACTTGGCTAAGTGACTTTAACCATAAGTCATGAGTTGCCGAGTCATTAACCATTTCAGGATACGTGTGAAGATCATCAATGGTCAAGAGGGGATCACTCACTGTCGGGTATATATCAGACAGTTAATGGGTCATGACATTGACGCTCCGTTAAATCCCTGGCCCGGGTAGTGTGAGTTCGTTTAGAATGGACGTCATACACTTTAAGGAGGTCATGGTCAAATGGCACAATCATGGGGTTTGACAGAAACCATACCCTCGATCGTACCAGACTTATAGAAGGAGCGATGGATTATATCGATGCGGTAACTGTGGACTTACAGGTACCAGACAGGCTGGTTTAAACCCGGCGTCCTCTAGGATCACGCGAATTTACTTGACCCAACATGATCAAAGGTTCGGAATAAATTAAACTATTATTCGGCTCTAGTAGAAGTGAATAATAAGTTTAATTTACTTCTAATTGAGAATTAGAAGTTAATGGTCCTTAAACTAGAGTGACTATGGGCCTAGAGGATCACAGACAATGGATTCTTGGGTGATGAATTATTATTGTACAAATGCATATAATAATTCTCTTTAATTCCTTTTGGAAAGGCATATAAAAGGGGCTTAATATATATGTACAATAATGGGAAGGACATATATACAGTTTTAGTCCTTTGGAGATCTTTTAGAAATGGCCAAATGCTCTATATATGGATGAAATGAGAGCTTCTCTCCCCCTTGGTCTTATCAAGCATTAAGGCAAGGGAAGAGAGATTAACTCTCCCCCCTTCCTCCCTCTTGCTCTCTCTCTCACCAGAAAGGGGTACCGTAGGGAAGATCGTGGTTGGGGGACGCCGTCGCTGCGCGAGGATCCGTGTGGATATGCTCTAGAGGCCGTACTTCTGTGCGGTTCGGTGTTCGTGAGATTCTACATCGGGCACTGCGGACAGCGTCGTTCCGCGCAAGGTGAAATCTGTAACCCGTAGTTAGGGGTTGGGTGATTGAAACATTGATTAGAGCATGGATCTGGGATTCCATGAAGTCGGGTTCGGGCAAATAAACTTTTTGTTATCCGTTGCATTGCCCGATGGTGCTGTGTGGAACCTTACAGTGGTATCAAAGCCAGGTTCGCGCTCTGGTCGGTATTTTATTGCCGTATAGAACCATGTTTGTCGGGGAATTAAAATCTTCAATTATTATTTGTAGAATGGGATGCTGGGCATCTCTGTTCTTCCAAGATGCTGGGCATCTTTGGTGCAAATTTTTTTTTAAAAAAAAAAATTGGCCCGTTTGGGCGCAGTGCGCCCAACCGCCTACGCCGCCCTCGCGGCGCACGTGGGAGCGCCCCGCTTGGCGGGTGCGCGGCGTGGCGGGCGCGGCCCGCCACGCGACGGGTGCCGCGGGCGCCCGCCAGGCGGGCGCCCACTTATCTCAAGGTAAATAGTAATTATCTCACCTTAGTAAATTCAAAAATGTTAAATAAAATTTAACATTTGAATTTTACTATTGAGATAACACAATCTCCCGCGTGGGCGGCCGCGCCCATGGCCTGTCGACGTTTTTTTTAATTAAAACATTGTTACTTTCTTTTGTTTAATTTATGTGTGCCATTATATATATATGATATATATATATATAAATGCACAGTAAATTAATCTGATTTTTATCTCAAATATTAATTGTGTTATCTCAATAGTAAAATTCAAATGTTAAATTTTATTTATCCTTTTTGAATTTACTAAGGTGAGATAATTACTATTTACCTTGAGATAAAATGATAATAATTGAAGTTACTTTAGTAAAAATTTAATTTTTGATTTTTAATTATTAGATAATTAGTAAAATCAGAATTTGAATTTTATTGAAGATTAAATGTTATAAAATTCAAATATTTTAATTTTTAATTATTAGATAATTGTTAAATTCAAGTTTTGAATTTTATAAAATTGATAATTAAGGATAATTGCATTATTTAAATTTACTTTTAAATATAATTATTGGATAATTAGTTTGAAATTAAATTTAAATAATTATCACGTTTAAATTTCAAATTTAAATTTTATTATTAGATAATTAAATTTAAATTTAAATTTAAATAATTATCTCAATTATCTAACTTATTTGAATCAGATTCAAATATGCATGCCCCTATTATATATGATGGTTCTTTACGTGATTTGCTTTATTTACCTTGCATTGACTTGTTTATGTGTTTAATTTTAGTTAATCCTGCTTCGATTTTTAAAATTAAACAAAGCTAGCATATTTTTGTTTGCACATCCCATTTTTTCCAAAAGTAAGGATTATTTTCAGAAATAAACCTTGATTGATTTTTACATGAATGGGTTGGCAAGTGATCATGGACTTGGTTAATGTAATTAATTGGGGTCTGCGAATCTCTTTTCTCTCTCTGTTAAAATTCCTATGTACTTCTATCTCCCTTTAATGTTGTACTCACCCTAAGGGCTGCTGGAATTTTATTGACATGTAATTTACATTTTCCTGGCCTGCGTGCTGTGTAAAAGTTGTAATTAATGCGGCGTCAAAGTTTGAAAGCACGGAGCACACCCGACGAGGACGATCCAGCTGCTTCGGAAGTGGGCCGGATGTCTTAGTTACATTAGGAATAAAGTCCATGATCACTTGAGATTTAATTTTGCATTGGATGCATTTACTTTGTGCAAACTACTAGGTACGGTAAATATATTTATATTACCACCTAGGGTGAGATAAAGATAAAATCAAATTCCCTCACGATTAAATTTTAGATCTGGTAAGCGTGGCTCTAGGAGTCGTCGTGGCCCTCCATCATTATGGAGTGAATGAACATCTTCATTTCATAGATTTGTTGTGCTTTCCACAAGGTCCATGAGTTTGGGGGCGGGATACAACTCCAAGGCTCGGCTTCAATGGGGTGAGTAATTGAACTCGACCTTGTTGTGCTTTTCACAAGGGTCGGGTCATGAACTCATTGCTATGTAGTAATGATGGTTAGATCTAACCGAGAATATCCTCTGTTGTGCTTTCCATAAGGGGATGATTTCTCTGGGGCCGAATATTAGATATTGCATTAGATGCAAGTGCTTGTTGACTGCCCTTGAGATGGTGTATGGCTTGTTGTGCTTTCCACAGGGTCATACATCAGTCTCGTTGGGATTCCGACCCACTAGGTTGATCTCGTTGATCTCCCGTTCTATATACTGAGGGTTATATAGTTCGATCGAAAAATAGTGGGACTAACTAAGATAGAAAACCACATCTAAGTGAGAATTTGAACACATGCTAAGTTATCTTTTATTTCTTATCCAGATTACAATGTCGTCGTCCAACCCCCTCCGCGGCATCTTGGATGCCAACAGACTGACTGGACCGAACTACTTGGATTGGCTGCATAAGCTACGCATAGTCCTCACCGCCGAAAAAATAGCCTACGTGTTGGACACGGTTCATTCTGAGCCAGCTCCTGATGCCGACAAGGGTGAGTTAATGACTTATGCCAAATGGTCTGAAGACTCTTCCCTTGCCCAATGTTACATGTTGGCCTCTATGGCTCCCGAGCTGTAGAGACAATTCGAAAAGACTGATTGTAGAAGCATACTTCTTAATCTACGCCAGCTCTTCGGGGAGCAGGGTAGGATTGAGAGGTGTGACATCTCCAAGAGGCTTTTCAGGACACGGATGTCAGAGGGTGCTTCAGTACAGGCTCATGTACTGAAAATGATGGAGTGGATAGAGAGACTCAATGCACTGAGGTTCAAGTTGGATCTTGAACTGTGCATTGATCTTATACTCCAATCATTGCCCGATTCTTTTTCTTCCGTCATCATAAATTTTAACATGAATAGAATTGATGCAACTCTCCGGAGCTGCTTAACATGTTAAAAAGTGCTGAAGGAACTATGCAGAAAGATAAACCATCTTCTTCTGTAATGATTGTTGGCCGGGCCAACAAGAAAAGGAAGGCCACCCAGATGTCCACCAAAGGTGACAAAGGGAAGGGAAAGAAGAAGGCCATGGGTAAGCAACTCGCCAAAGTTGACAAAGGGAAGGGCAAGAAGAATGAAAAAGAAGACAAGTGTTTTCGATGCGGAGAAACAGGGCATTGGAAAAGGAATTGCAAGGTAATTCTAAATGAAGGTATTTTTGTCATAGACATTAATTTGTCATATATGGAATCCACATCATGAGTATTGGATACTGGATGTGCATCTCATATCTGTAATTCTGTACAGGTGCTGGCAAATAGAAGGCGGCTAGGCAAAAAGGAGATTGAACTGAGGATGGGCAATGGAGCTTTAGTTACTGCCAAAGCTGTCGGGACTGCACGTCTCAGTTTACCTTCAGGAGTCATTCTGGAGCTGAATGACTGTTATTATGTTTCTAATATTATTAAGAATATTATTTCAATCTCTGACTTGTATAACATTGGATATACATTGGCTTTTAATAGCACTGGGTGCTCTATAATGAATAATGGTTTGATTATAGCCAACGGTTCATTAGTCAATGGTCTTTATGTATTAGATACACGTTCTAATGTTATGCAAGTTTCCAATGCTGATGAAGTGAATTCTGCATATCTATGGCATTGCAGGCTTGGTCATGTAGGTGAGAAAAGAGTCTCTCACCTATACTCAAATGAGTATTTGAATACATTCGAATACAAACCATTTGATACCTGTGAGTTGTGTCTCATGGGGAAGATGACCAAGGCTCCCTTTAGTGGACATAGTGAGAGGGTTGTTGACCTTCTCGAGCTCATACACTCGGATGTGTGTGGACCCATGTCCATGGAGGCAAAAGGGGGTCACCTCTATTTCATTTCTCTTATTGATGACTTCTCGAGATATGACTATGTGTATTTAATGAGACATAAATCACAAGTCTTTGAGAAGTTTAAAGAATACAAGAATGAAGTAGAGAAATAGACTGGCAAGAGTATTAAAGCTCTTCGATCAGATCGAGGAGGTAAATACCTTAGCTATGAATTCACTTCTTATCTTAAAGATAATAGAATTGTTTCTCAGTGGACTCCACCGTATACACCACATCACAATGGTGTATCTGAAAGGAGAAACAGGACATGTTAGACATGGTCCGATCCATGATGTCTATGTCAGGACTACCCTTGTCTCTATGGGGCTATGCATTAGAGACTGTGGCTTATTTATTGAATATGATCTCAAGTAAATCTGTTCCTTCTATACCATATGAGATATGGAAGGGCAGGAAACCAAATTTTAATCGCATTAAAATTCGGGGGTGTCCTGCTCATGTAAAGAAGAACGATAGTGATAAGCTTGAGTCGAGAACCGATAAGTATAGGTTTGTGAGATATCCAAAGGAGACATTTAGATATTATTTCTATCACCCTTCTAAGCAAAGGGTCTTAGTGGCTAAGAGAGCTGTATTTCTGAAAAGAGAATATCTACTCTACAAAAATAGTGGAAGCAAGATAGAATTGGACGAGGTCTAAGAGCCACAACCTGTAGACACAGACTCATTAGATGAGACTGTATCGGTTGATCCTACTCAGAGTGAAACACAGACACTATGGAGATCTGGTAGACTACCAAGAGAACCTGAGAGATATGTTGGATATGTCTCAGAGAGGTCCTCTAAGGTATGTATCGATGAGGATGAAGATCCTCAATCGTACCAGGATGCAATCCGTAGTGCGGACTCCGAGAAATGGCAAGAGGTAATGGATTCTGAGATCCAGTCCATGTACACCAGTAAAGTTTGGAACTTAGTTGATGTATCCGAAGGGAAAGTCCCTATCGACTGTAAATGGATTTTCAAAAGGAAAATCGGTGCAGATGGACAGATTGACATATACAAGACCAGATTAGTGGCGAAAGGGTATCGTCAAAGACAAGGCATTGACTATGACGAGACATTTTCACCTGTGGCCATGGTTAAGTCAATCAAAATCCTCCTTGCCGTTGCTGCATACCTCGATTATGAGATCTGGAAAATGGATGTGAAGATAGCTTTTTTAAATGGAAATCTGTCAGAAGAGGTGTACTTGGTACAGCCGGAAGGATTCACCTCCAAGATACATCCTAATAAGGTATGCAAACTTCAAAGATCTATTTATGGATTAAAGCAGGCATCTCGAAGCTGGAACTTAAGATTTGATGAGGCTGTCAAATCTTTCAACTTCATTCGGAATGAAGATGAACCCTGTGTTTACAAGAAGGTTAGTGGGAGCTCAGTGACCTTCTTGGTCCTATATGTTGATGACATCTTACTCATTGGGAATGATGTAGAGATGTTAACATCAACTAATTCTTGGTTATCCAAGACCTTCTCCATGAAGGATTTGTGATAAGCATCCTATGTGCTGGGCATAAGGATCTACCGAGATAGATCTAAAAGGATGCTAGGATTATCCCAATCCACGTACATAGACACTATCCTCAAAAGGTTTAGAATGGAAAATTCCAAGAGAGGTCTCATTCCCATGAGACATAGAATTTGCCTAACCAAGGGGATGAGTCCTAAAACTTCTGAGGAGGTGGCACACATGAATAAGGTACCCTATGCTTCGGCGATAGGGTCAATCATGTATGCAATGCTATGTACAAGTCCTGATATTGCCAATGCTTTGAGTATTGTCAGTAGATATCAGGTAAATCCAGGCGAAGAGCACTGGAAGGCAGTAAAGGACATCCTTAAGTACTTGCGAAGGGCTAAAGATCTTTTTCTGCTCTATGGAGGAGAGGACCTGCAGCTTAGTGCTTACACAGACTCTAGTTTCCAGTCAGATCCAGATGACTATAAATCCGTGTCAGGGTTTGTATTCATGTTGAATGGAGGGGCAGTCAGTCAGAGAAGCTCCAAGTGAGATACGACTGCAAACTCGACGACCGAGACAGAATATATTGCTGCAGCTGAAGCTGCTAAGGAAGCCGTCTGGATGAAGAAATTCATCTTGGAACTTGGCATAGTTCCCGAGATATTAGCTCCCATCCCATTATTTTGTGATAATAATGAGGCTATCGCCTAGGCGAAAGAACCTAGATCTCACCAAATGTCGAAGCATATTCTCAGGCGCTTCCACCTTATTCGGGAGATTGTTGATCGTGGAGATGTGGCGGTAGTGCGTGTACCGTTAGAAGATAACATAGCAGATCCACTGACTAAGCCTTTGACACAGACTGTATTTGAGTGCCATCGGGATAAGATGGGTCTCAAAGTTATGGGCAATTGGCTGTAGTTTAAGTGGGAGATTGTTAGTATTGGTGTGCTACAGGCCAATTTAGGGTTAGGTAGACTCGATACATGTACGATCTTGTTCATTATTAATAAAGTGGTATTTGAGCGTAAATATGTGATTGTGTATTACTTTACGATGTCCCTAGGATATGTGGTTGTAAAGTCAGCTCGAGATAGGATCTCGAACATGAGACTGACTTTACATGGACGCATACCTTAAACTGTTCCTGGTTGGACGGTAATCACTCGGGGACTTTGATTACCTATTAAACCAGTACACATCATGTGTTATGGACTAGTCTCATGGTCTTTAGTACGGGGCACCAACACATATGTGTAGGTGTATGTCCTTAGAGGATGTACACTGAAATGATCCGCTATTGATCTTTAGATGGTTGATTATACCTAATGTCAACTGAAGATCCAACTGTCTCAGTAGCATCGTTGGTCCTTTGACCTGAGACATTGATCGGATCTTACACGAGGACTATAATGGTTTAATTACTTGGCTAAGTGACTTTAACCATAAGTCATGAGTTACCGAGTCATTAACCACTCCAGGATACATGTGAAGATCATCAATGGTCAAGAGGGGATCGCTCACTGTCGGGTATATATCAGATAGTTAATGGGTCATGACATTGACGCTCCGTTAAATCCTTGGCCAGGGTCGTGTGAGTTCGTTTAGAACGGACGTCATACACTTTAAGGAGGTCATGGTCAAATAGCACGATCATGGGGTTTGATAGAAACTATACCCTCGATCGTACCAGACTCATAGAAGGAGTGAGGGATTATATCGATGCGGTAACTGTGGACTTACAGGTACCAGACAGGCTGGTTTAAACCCGGCGTCCTCTAGGATCACGCGGATTTACTTGACCCAACGTGATCAAAGGTTCAGAATAAATTAAACTATTATTCGGCTCTAGTAGAAGTGAATAATAAGTTTAATTTACTTCTAATTGAGAATTAGAAGTTAATGGTTCTTAAGAGTGACTATGGGCCTAGAGGATCACAGACAATGGATTCTTGGGTGATGGATTATTATTGTACAAATGCATATATTAATTCTCTTTAATTCATTTTCGAAAGGCATATAAAAGGGGCTTAATATATATGTACAATAATGGGAAGGATATATATACAGTTTTAGTCCTTTGGAGATCTTTTAGAAATGGCCAAATGCTCTATATATGGATGAAATGAGAGCTTCTCTCCCCCTTGGTCTTATCAAGCATTAAGGCAAGGGAAGAGAGATTAACTCTCCCCCCTTCCTCCCTCTTGCTCTCTCTCTCACCAGAAAGGGGTACCGTAGGGAAGATCGTGGTTGGAGGACGCCGTCGCTGCACGAGGATCCGTGTGGATCTGCTCTAGAGGCCGTACTTCTGTGCGGTTCGGTGTTCGTGAGATTCTGCATCGGGCACTGCGGGCAGCGTCGTTCCACGCAAGGTGAAATCTGTAACCCGTAGTTAGGGGTTGGGTGATTGAAACATTGATTAGAGCATGGATCTGGGATTCCATGAAGCCAGGTTCAGGCAAATAAAATTTTTGTGATCCGATGCGTTGCCCGATGGTGCTGTGTGGAACTTTATAGAAATGACAACTTGATTCACTTGATGGACCGCCTGATCCTTGGGGGAATTGACTTGGTGGCCACCCGCTGCTTGAAGGGGGTTTGAGGAGGAAGAAGGGACAAACTTTCCTTTCAAGGTAGCATATATTTTTGGCGCTGTGCCTCATCTAGATGCGAGAGAGCATTGATAAGATCATTGACATTGAGGGAGGAAGCGGCTCCTCCGGAGGTGGATTGGGGTTTGACTTGGGATGACATGGGGTCTCCCACCTGGCTAGCGTCAACCATGTAGACTTGAGGGTTCTGGAGTTGGGGAGTGAAGTAATGAGTGGGAGCATGCTCTCCCTGAAAGTTGACTTGTTGACGTGGAGAGGGTGGGTAATAAACTGGAACATAGCTCCCCTCAACCTGGTACTGCTGCTGGGGAAGTTCAACGTTTTCCTGGTACTGGCCAACCTCACTCTCTTCCTGGAATTTCCTTGAGCTGTCCATCTCAAGGGTTCTACCTGACCTGAGCATCTTGCTTCTAATGACTGTATAGAAAATGTTTTAACTCAAGTAAATGCAACTGGTCAAAGACCACAATCAATAAAATGACAGCAATCAAGACAGTCAAAACAAACCCAACTAAATGTTTAAATGAACTCTACACCCCTAAACAACCTCAAATCATGCAACATAGAAGTTGTGATGCATTAATCGCCCAAGTTTTAAGGATTTTGTCCAATTAAAAGATGTTTTCAATGTGTATGGACAATGGAGTTTCAACACACAGTGAAGAACTAAATTCCAATTTGAGTTTTCCCGTCGGGAGCCTAAATTTCCACTCTCTCAACCGTAATAGGTCAACTAATCACCGGGGTGCTCTAAGGTACAACCTGCCTAGCTTCCGTGAGGGAATCCACTGGTGCGAGGGCTTACGGAGGTCTTAGACAAAGAAATTTCAATCCAAAGAGATAGAATGCTCAATGGAGGGAACTTATAAGTCCAAGAAGGGGTGTGGATCCTAATGGTGTGGAGGGAGGAGGTCCCTTGGCCCAAATGCAATATGATGTAGAAGCAAGTGATGCCAGTAATATGACAAATCAAATGGACAACATCAATATGGCCAGCAGTAGTAATAACAATAACACAAAATAATGTTCACTGTAGCAATAGATGGCAGTGACACAGGTGAGAATGTGTGTCATAGGGTAAATATGTGCTCAGATAGAAGCCATATATGCCTAAACAGCAAGTGACAGTGAAAGCAGGTATCAATGTGTTCAGCCAATGAATGAGAGCAAGTGTCACGGGCAGTGAGACATTATCAGGAGGAAGCAACTAATGAACACTCACAGGTATCAGACGGAGGTCATCATAATGAGTGACTGACGAACAGGAAAATGCCGTCCAGGAGACAGGACGCTAAATGAAATAGCGTCTTCTCAGGCGGACACTGATTAAAATGATTTTTGATTTTAAAAAGATGTAACAAAAAATAGCATCTTTCCAGAAGGACGCAGATATCATAAATATCATGAATTAAAATATAAACAACGTCACTTAAGACAGACGCAGATCATGCAATTTTTAGATAATAGCAAATGGTAAATGAAACGGCGCCTTCCTGACAAGACGCTAAACACAATGAGCGTCTATGATAATAGACGTCAATTCCTCAACAGTAGTAAAACACAATCAGACGAACAACGGATCAAATGAAGGCTTCACAAATGACAATCAGGGTGATGTGCAAGCGGTGCACCAAGAAAATGAGAGGAAAAGGTTGCCATGTGGGGCAAAAGAGGAGTGGCACACGTGGGTGCCGATGAAAAGGGTAATCAAAAAAGAAGGAACACCAAGTGTCCCACCGTCATCGCCAATCTGTGAGCGCCGTCACTTGACGTTGTGTGGAATGAAGGTGTGAATTAAAATAGTACTGTGGAATATAAAAGTGTGGAGAAGGTGAGCACGTGGTGCTCAAATGATGGAATGGAGCACGTAGTGCTCAATGAACGTGATCGCCAGAGGAGGGAGACTCCTCAAAATAAAATAACAATAGAAAAGGTATCACGTGTTTACCTGTGAGTGGGAGATGGTGGGTTCTTGCTTCCTCCTTGATTGGCCGGCCAACTAGGAGGGTTCCTCTTACTGTTGATTACCCTGAAATGCAAAGGAAAAAGACAAGAAAATAAAGCACCGGATTAGCTTATGCGTGGTGTAGCAACTGTTCATGCAAAATACCAAACATGCAAATGGAGGCCGAACACACCTGATGGTGTTTTAAACCCCTAAAGTGTTAAGGGATGGAGAATGCATGCAATGAAAGGTGAATGATGCGGGATGGACACGGGAACCGACTCTAAGTGATGCGGACCTTTCCTCGACAGGGTCGAGTTTCTCCCACCCGGGGAGAATTGGTGCAGACACCCGAGTGATTGAGAAGCACGAACCGGCGAGCCACCGGTACCGTACGCGGAGCACCACTCGAGGCACTTCGGCGTCCATATGGCTCGGAGACAGTCTGGAGACTCCCCCTTCAGTCTCGATATTTATCGCATTTATTTGGACTTTACTTGTGTGTCATGTGTGTTTGTTTAGTTTTATTCAGATTGTAATTTGGATTGTAATAGGGGTTTATGTGTAAAATGGGGCCACCTGGGTCCCACGGGCCCCCTGTCCCTTCCCCATTGATCCACCTCATCTCTAGGGCCCATGTGGGGTCAGTCAACCTTCCAATAGTGGGCTTCTAGAAGAGTGGGCCAAGTGGGGGACAAAGGCTTTAAAAAGTCCAAGAAGGGGGCTTCTTGGTCAAGGGGGCACCCCCCCCTTTGGAACATATTAGATATATTTTGTAATTTATTTTATTTTGGTCCACAACACGTGGGAGAAATAATTTGTGGACTCCCTATTTTACCCCTCCCAAATCCTAGATCTAGGGATAGAGTTGGTCTTTTTGTATTATCTATAAAACCCTTGTATTTCCATTTTTGAGTGGAATTAATGCATAAATTTTGAGAAATCCTTGGAGCTCCAGCTTGGTGCGCCCCTCTCCCTCTCTCCTCTCTTCTTCTTGCAGCTGGGAAGGCTGTATTCTGAGGTGGGAAGTCTCATCTATCAGGTGTGAAGTTCATCTTTGCCGCCGCCGCCGCCATCGAGCCGTCGTTGCACCACCACCACCTCCATCGGTATTTTGTCAATCAGGTGATAGCGGGTCCTTCCATGAATTTTAACGCTCAGCCACAAGCTCATCTAGATCTCAAATTTTCAGGGTGAGTTTTAGGGATCCAACTCACATCCCATAAAATTTTGTTTGGACTCTAGCTTCCGATTTCCATTTTTCCATTTTCGTCCATCTTTCCCTTCCAGATCTGCCAGTTTTCAGTCTAGATTCATAGCCACCCTGAGTTTCCCAACTCCGGACCTCCTTTTGATTTTTTATGGAACTTCCAAAATTACTGGAGGTTCTACCCACCACCCCCTCCATCCAAGAATTTTCGTGGAATTTTAAAAGGCCTCCACCTATTTTATAAAAATCATTTTTAGATCCCCTTTAGTTTTGTCTACTTCTGTCCAGATTTGACCACCTGATCGTATAAAAACCTTTTTCCCACCCAAACCTCCACCAAATCAATCATAAGAATTATTTCCGCTTTCCTCTCTCTCCCCTCTACAACTTTGATGAAGAGCTCGAGGTCTGAATCAGAGGTTTACCCTACGGTCAACGCTAACTCTCAGGAAACTTCAGTTCTACCCTGCCAGATCTAAAATTGAGAATAGGCCGGTTCTAAAATCACCCATCAGAAGCACGGCTCCGGTGAATTTTTTTAAGTCCCATAGGGTCGAAGGATTTCCAGTCAGCGTTCTAACGGCCCTGGTTTCGTGCCGATCCGACATCGGTCCTGATCACAGCGGTGATTCTTGCCGAGTCGCGCGCCAAAAAATAGAAGCAGCAGACTCGTGGGCAGCAACTCCAAGTCTTGAAGATCGTAGCCGCCCGGCCTCCAACCGGTGCTCCCGCCCGACCGCCTTCCAGGGAGGCACGCCATCAGGGGTCTCCATCACAGTGGGACCCACCCCATCAGGCCCGGAGGATAGAGCGGTCCGTGGGCCCCACGAACCCATAGATCGCGCCATCCGGACAGCACTAAACGCGGGTTTCGGCACCGTCGGAGCGACATCAAGATGCTGCCTGTCAACCCAATTGCCATGACTCCTGGGCCCCACATGTGACCTACTACCTCCCTGCGTGGAGTGAGTCAAATTTTTGTACCGCAGAAAAACTTTGTTAACCGGGAGTCCGGATTTGGCCGGGGTTATCTTCCCCACGCCGGGAGCATGGAGGTAACGGTCTTAACTCCTTGGCGTTCATTTGCTAGTTTAGTATATAGTCGTATGCCGCAGTGAGAGCATAGGATTCTAGCCCGTGAGTCCATGTCACCGCTGTGAGCGAGAGAGTGACCCGTCTCGTGACTTGATCCGAGCACGGAAGTGAGTCGACCACCCTTGACTCTGCCAGTTTCTCAACCACGCGGATCCATGTTTCCCCTCGCTTGGGACGACGAGTGAGCTTGCGTTTCTGAGGGGAATCGACGCCGAGCATGTATATTTTATTTTGCATTTGTGTCCTTTAGTTTGTTTTTATATCCATGGGAAAGTATATGTGTAATTGTAAGGCTTTGTAAGTCAATGCGCCCTTGGATTATGTGGGTTTTTCTGCAATTGTGTAGTAGGTCCATCTAGGGGGCCCACACCCCTTTCCCATTGGTCCATGTCATCCTTGTGGGGCTGGTCAACCCTCCTAGGTGGCATCTAGAAGCTTTGACAAGTCAATTGTCCACATGGGAGACAAGTGACCAAAATTGTCAATGGGTAGGCTACCTACCCATTCAACTCACCTTCATGGTCAAGGGGGCGCCCCCTTCCACTAGACATAATTAGGATTTTTTTATTTATTTTGTGTGTTGACCACACTTAATCATGGCCATTCCTTCCCCATCTCCAGATCCAATG
This sequence comes from Amorphophallus konjac, assembly GCA_022559845.1. Classification (NCBI taxonomy): domain Eukaryota; kingdom Viridiplantae; phylum Streptophyta; class Magnoliopsida; order Alismatales; family Araceae; genus Amorphophallus; species Amorphophallus konjac. The sequence goes on along the minus strand of CM040122.1, from coordinate 185,220,473 downwards.
GTGGAGATTGGATTTGATGTGTAGCATATAAAAGCTTGTAATTTCTATTTGTTACATTTAATGATAGAAAAAAAGCATTAAGCAAGAAGGAGATTTGTGCCCCCCCTCTCTTCATCCCTCTGGTTTCTTCATCCCCAACCCCATTTCTAGAGTGGTATCCCTTCTATCATCTCTTCTCCACCTCCGGTAATCATCGGTGCCGCCGCCGCTGCCGTTCGTGCCGCCATCGAGCCGCCGCGAAGTCGTCTTCGGTATTCTGTAAACCAGGACAGAAGCATCTTCCCAGAATTTCTGCTCCCACCTCCCACCTCCTCTGGAGTTGAAATTTTCAGGAGTGGTTCCCCTCTCGAACCCCTATCTTCACAAAACATTTCAAGCCAAAATTCCATCTTTTTCTATTTTCCCATTTTCGGTCTTCAGGTCATCCCAGATCTGCCAGGATTCTATCAACAGTGACAGTAACCCTGAGTTTTCCATATCCGAATCACTTTCTGATTTTTTCAGGCGCTTCCAATTTTATTGGAAGTTCTGTCCACCTTCCTCTATCACCAAGAATTTTCTTGATTTTTGGTTTACCATTTACATATTTTATAAAATTCTTCGAAGTCCCAAATCTGTTCTGTCTGCCTCATTCCAGATCCGACCCATCGTCAGTATAAACTCTCTATAAAATCCAAACTTCCATATTTTTCAGATCTAAAAATATCCCCGATTTTATCTCTTGAACCTCTACAACTTTACTGAAGAACTCTACTTCAGATTCGGAGGTATACCTATCCTTCAATGCCAACTCTCAGGAAAAGAAGTTTCTGCCAGAGCAGATCTGAAAAGGAGAACATCAGCCTTCAAAATTCGTCCACCAAAAATACAGAGCTGGTAATTTTCTGTGATCCCATAAGGTCTAAGCCCTTCGAAGCAGCTTTCCAACGGTACCTCCTGATTGTCGATCTGACATCGGGATTGGTCGCAACAAGCGATCTCGTTGGGTCGCGCGCCTGAAAATAGAACCTGCAGGTCCGTGACCGATTTTTCCGACCGGTGCCGAACGGAGCCGCCCTACCTCCGGTCGATGTTCCAGCGTGCCGCCATCCCAGGGAACGCTTCCCCAAGCGTCCCCACTACAGCGGTGCCGCCCGATCCCACACGGCCCCTCCGACCAGCACGTGGGCCCCACGGTCGGGAGTACGTGTGCTGCAGACGAAACGCGAGAAGCCGCCCATCAACCCGAAATCGGTCCTCCCGGACCCACTTGTGTAGCCCTTTACCTCCCTGCGTGGAGTGGGCAGCAAACTTGTATTGCTGTAATATTCATGTATTAACTGTCCCGGGAGTACGAGTTCGGCCGGGTCCGTCTTCCCCACGCCGAGAGCATGGGGGTATCGTGTTCGCTCCCACACTTGGCATTTTACTTTATTTCATATATGCTTTATATGCCGCTGCTAGAGAGCATGTTCTAGGATCTAGCTCGCCATATATTGTGATCTCATCGCTGCTGTGAGAGAGAGCATTACCGTCCCGTGACCCGATCCGGGCACAAGAGAGAGCCGACTACCCTAGCTCACTGCCGGTTTCTCAACCGCGCACGTCCGACGCTTCCCTCGCTAAGGGACGATCGCGAGTTTGCATAGAGTCCAAGGATCACATTCCAATTGGAGTCGAGTCCGTGGTTCGTCCCGCATCAATTTGGTATCAGAGCCAGATTTGAGTCTAGGGTGTCAAAAAAATGTGTCATTTACGTCTAGTCATTAGTCATTATCTAAGTCGTGTTTAGGGTCATCATTGTTTTAAAACAAAAAAAAAGTGTCTTTTTGGGTCACATTTACATCCCTTTGCTCGGTATATCAAAAGGTGTTGTCCGAACGTTAGGCTACGCCTATCGGGAAGGCCGCACAATTGCGCGAGTGATCTTCGGATCGGTTAGCTCCGCCACGTACCGAGTCTTGGTCGTCATGTCTAGGTGCATTAGTTAGCATCACATTTTTCTTTTAAAAATTAAAAAAATGGCCTTGCATATCCATTCCTAGGGATCCATTCCCATATTTTGGCAACTATGGCCAACCCATGTCGACCCGTCCAAGGCGATAGTTCCGTGTCTGAGTACATTCGGGCATATCATACGTATTGGTTGGAACATGGCTTGGGAGAGGAGAGCAACACGGCCGCAATTCACTTCCAGAGCGGTTTGCGCCTTCACTTCCAGTTGGAATGTTTTATCCGCAAGGCAATCTCTCTAGCGTAATCCTATACGGTTGCTCTATTGGTCGAACCATTTGAGTCTCACTTTTCTCGGTATGGTAGCTTTCGACAAGCATCTACCTCCCAGCCGCCTACACCATGGCCTTCACCACTCGAGAGAGCTCCAATGGCACCACCCTTTATTTCCGAACTTGCTTCGGAACCCTCTCATTTGGAGCCACCCAAGCCCGAGCCACCCGTGTTTCTAACGGGTACACTTTTCATCGCCGAGCCGCTTCTTAGTTGGCTCAAGGATGGCTTGGTCCCACATCCCTTCCCATCCATGGACCCCACCTTACCTTTAGTGCCGGTCAACTCATTCCATACCACATTTCGATCTAGTCACCATGTTGACACGTTGGATGATCTTGTCATGGGATTAGATTCACAATGGAAGTTGACGCATCTTTTGACCCGAGGCTTTGACCAATCCACTAGTCTTAACCTCACTCATCCGGCCTTAGGGTCTATTACCTTCGAGTGCATCGTGGGTTGTGTCACCACGGAGGTCCTCTTATTCTTCCCCTTACCAGCCGAGCCCGAATTCATACCCTTTTATCCGAGGGAGGACTCATACTTCTTGCCTACGATCCCCATCCCACCCGTCACAATGCAAGAAGGTGACTATCCACACCTTCAAAACTTCTACACGTGGGACCGTGACTTGTGGGAACCCACTACAAGGGGTCATACCTTCTTTGACCCCTTTAACCCATTCCTTAGTGGACCCCATGACCCACCTTATATACTTCATTTCTTCAAGGGAATCCACTACCACACTCCTTCCCCATGGGCCGGGTCGTCTACATCCACCAAGCCCGTTCACTTGCGAGATACACCATCTAGGGGAAAGGAAGACGGTGCATTTGGAACCCTTGGCCCTCCCACATCTAAGTCCAATATGCATGCATGGCCCACTTTAGGAGGTATAGGAATTCCCCATTCCGCCAACCACCGATTACCTCAAATGCATGTATGGCATGCATTCGGGTGTCCTGGTCCACCATCGCCTACGTGTAGGTCAGACTAACAGTAGGTTTGTTTAGGGTTCTTATGAGTCTTTGTTTCATTTGTCTGTCGTGTCTGTGCATCCATCGAGTTGAGTAGGTTTTGTACGCTCGCGTGTTAGTCCCTTTCGAGTGCCATTTGTCGGACATTGGGATCGGTTCTACTTCATCTCGGATCTAATCACCTATAGGGACTCATCGATGACTCCTAGTGAGTCTTCGAGCCGTCTCCTACCCTTTGAGAGTGCCCCACCCGGAGTGTCCACCACTAGCCCATAGCAGCTTGCGCATATCGAGTATATATGGAATGAGCAGGTGATGGTCACTTAGAGTGGATCATACCCGCGTTACTTGGCACGGTGACGGATCCGCCGGAGTACTCGAGCAGCCGCACCTCTTACTCGACGGGGTTGAGTTCCTCCCACCCGGGGAGAGTTGATGGGAATCGACGCCGAGCATGTTTACTTTATTTTTTATTTGTGTCCTTTAGTTTATTTTTATATCCATGAGAAACTATATGCGCAATTGTAAGGCTTTGTAAGACAATGCGTCATTCCCTTGGATTGTGTGGATTTTTGTGCAATTGTGTAGTAAGTCCATCTAGGGGCCCCCTCACCCCTTTCCCATTGGTCCATGTCATCCTTGTGGGGCTGGTCAACTCTCCTAGGTGGCATCTAGAAGCTTTGACAAGTCAATTGTCCACATGGGAGACAAGTGACCAAAATTGTCAATGGGTAGGCTACCTACCCATTCAACTCACCTTCATGATCAAGGGGGCGCCCCCTTCCACTAGACATAATTAGGATTTTTTTATTTATTTTGTGTGTTGGCCACACTTAATCTAGGCCATTCCTTCCCCATCCCGAGATCCAATGGTGGAGATTGGATTTGATGTGTAGCATATAAAAGCTTGTAATTTCCATTCGTTACATTTAATGATAGAAAAAAAGCATTGTGCAAGATGGAGATTTGCGCCCCCCCTCTCTTCATCCCTCTGGTTTCTTCATCCCCAACCCCATTTCTAGAGTGGTATCCCTTCTATAATCTCTTCTCCAGCTCTGGTAATCATCGGTGCCACCGCCGCCGCCGCCGCCGTTCGTGCCGCCATCGAGCCACCGCGAAGTCGTCTTCGGTATTCTATCCATCCAGGAAAGAAGCATCTTCCCTGAATTTCTGCTCCCACCTCCCACCTCCTCTGGAGCTGAAATTTTCAGGAGTGGTTCCCCTCTCGAACCCCTATCTTCACAAAACATTTCATGCCAAAGTTCCATCTTTTTCTATTTTCCCATTTTCGGTCTTCAGGTCATCCCAGATCTGCCAAGATTCTGTCTACAGTGATAGCAACCCTGAGTTTTCCATATCCGAACCACTTTATGATTTTTACAAGAGCTTCCATTTTTATTGGAAGTTCTATCCACCTTCCTCTATAACCAAGAAGTTTCTTGATTTTTGGTTTGCCCTCTACATATTTTATAAAATTCGTCCAAGTTCCCAAATCTGTTCTGTCTGCCTCATTCAAGATCCGACCCATCGTCAGTATAAACTCTCTAGAAAATCTAAACTTCCATATTTTCCAGATCTAAAAATATTCCCGATTTCCTCTCTTGAACCTTTACAGCTTTATTGAAGAACTCAACTTCTGATTCGGAGGTCTACCTATCAGTCAATGCCAACTCTCAGGAAAAGAAGTTTCTGCCAGAGCAGATCTGAAAAGGAGAACAACAGCCTTCAAAATTCGTCCACCTGAAATACAGAGCTGGTGATTTTTCTGTGATCCCATAGGGTCAAAGCCCTTCGAAGCAGCTTTCCAACGGTACCTCCTGATTGTCGATCCGACATCAGGATTGGTTGCAGCAAGCGATCTCGTTGGGTCACGCGGCTGAAAATAGAACCTGCAGGTCCGTGGCCGATTTTTTCGACCGGTGCCGAACGGAGCCGCCCGGCCTCCGGTCGATGTTCTAGCATGCCGCCATCCCAGGGAGTGCTTCCCCAAGAATCCCCACTACAGCGGTGCCGCCCGGTCCCACACGGCCCCTTCGACCAGCACGTGGGCCCCACGGTCGCGAGTATGTGTGCTACCGACGAAACGCGAGAAGCCGCCCATCAACCCGAAATCGGTCATCCTGGACCCACTTATGTATCCCTTTACCTCTCTGCGTGGAGTGGGCAAAAAACTTGTATTGTTGTAATATTCATGTATTAACTGTCCCGGGAGTACGAGTTCGGCCGGGTCCGTCTTCCCACGCTGAGAGCGTGGAGGTATCGTGTTCGCTCCTACACTTGGCATTTTACTTTATTTCATATATGCTTTATATGCCGCTGCTAGAGAGCATGTTCTAGGATCTAGCTCGCCATATATTGTGATCTCACCGCTGCTGCGAGAGAGAGCGTTACCGTCCCGTGACCCGATCCGGGCACAAGAGAGAGCCGACCACCCTAGCTCACTGCCGGTTTCTCAACCGCGCACGTCCGACGCTTCCCTCGCTAAGGGACGATCGCGAGTTTGCATAGAGTCCAAGGATCGCATTCCAATTGGAGTCGAGTCCGTGGTCCGTCCCGCATTAATTTGGTATCAGAGCCAGGTTTGAGTCTAGGGTGTCAAAAAAAAGTGTCATTTACGTCTAGTCATTAGTCATTGTCTAAGTCGTGTTTAGGGTCATCATTGTTTTAAAACAAAAAAAAAGTGTCTTTTTGGGTCACATTTACATCCCTTTGCTTGGTATATCAAAAGGTGTTGTCCGAACGTTAGGCTACGCCTATCGGGAAGGCCGCACACTTGCGCTAGTGATCTTCGGATCGGTTAGCTCCGCCACGTACCGAGTCTTGGTCGTCATGTCTAGGTGCATTAGTTAGCATCACATTTTTCTTTTAAAAATTAAAAAAATGGCCTTGCATATCCATTCCTAGGGATCCATTCCCATATTTTGGCAACTATGGCCAACCCATGTCGACCCGTCCAAGGCGATAGTTCCGTGTCCGAGTACATTCGGGCATATCATACGTATTGGTTGGAACATGGCTTGGGAGAGGAGAGCAACACGGCCGCAATTCACTTCCAGAGAGGTTTGCGCCTTCACTTCCAGTTGGAATGTTTTATCCGCAAGGCAATCTCTCTAGCGTAATCCTATACGGTTGCTCTATTGGTCGAACCATTTGAGTCTCACTTTTCTCGGAATGGTAGCTTTCGACAAGCATCTACCTCCCAGCCGCCTACACCATGGCCTTCACCACTCGAGAGAGCTCCAATGGCACCACCCTTTATTTCCGAACTTGCTTCGGAACCCTCTCATTTGGAGCCACCCAAGCCCGAGCCACCCGTGTTTCTAACGGGTACACTTTTCATCGCCGAGCCGCTTCTTAGTTGGCTCAAGGATGGCTTGGTCCCACATCCCTTCCCATCCATGGACCCCACCTTACCTTTAGTGCCGGTCAACTCATTCCATACCACATTTCGATCTAGTCACCATGTTGACACGTTGGATGATCTTGTCATGGGATTAGATTCACAATGGAAGTTGACGCATCTTTTGGCCCGAGGCTTTGACCAATCCACTAGTCTTAACCTCACTCATCCGGCCTTAGGGTCTATTACCTTCGAGTGCACCGTGGGTTGTGTCACCACGGAGGTCCTCTTATTCTTCCCCTTACCAGCCGAGCCCGAATTCATACCCTTTTATCCGAGGGAGGACTCATACTTCTTGCCTACGATCCCCATCCCACCCGTCACAATGCAAGAAGTTGACTATCCACACCTTCAAAACTTCTACACGTGGGACCGTGACTTGTGGGAACCCACCACAAGGGGTCATACCTTCTTTGACCCCTTTAACCCATTCCTTAGTGGACCCCATGACCCACCTTATATACTTCATTTCTTCAAGGGAATCCACTACCACACTCCTTCCCCATGGGCCGGGTCGTCTACATCCACCAAGCCCGTTCACTTGCGAGATACACCATCTAGGGGAAAGGAAGACGGTGCATTTGGAACCCCTGGCCCTCCCACATCTAAGTCCAATATGCATGCATGGCCCACTTTAGGAGGTCTAGGAATTCCCCATTCCGCCAACCACCAGTTACCTCAAATGCATGTATGGCACGCATTCGGGTGTCCTGGTCCACCATCGCCTACGCGTAGGTCGGACTAACAATAGGTTTGTTTAGGGTTCTTGTGAGTCTTTGTTTCGTTTGTCTGTCGTGTGTCTGTGCATCCATCGAGTTGAGTCGGTTTTGTACACACGCGTGTTAGTCCCTTTCGAGTGCGATTTGTCAGACATTGGGATCAGTTCTACTTCATCTTGGATCTAATCACCTATAGGGACTCAGCGGTGACTCCTAGTGAGTCTTCGAGCCGTCTCCTTCCCTTTGAGAGTTCCCCACCCGGAGTGTCCACCACTAGCCCATAGCAGCTTGCGCATATCGAGTATATATGGAATGATCAGGTGATGGTCACTTGGAGTGGATCATACCCACGTTACTTGGCACAGTGACGGATCCGCCGGAGTACTCGAGTAGCCGCACCTCTTACTCGACGGGGTCGAGTTCCTCCCACCCGGGGAGAGTTGATGGAAATCGACGCCGAGCATGTATATTTTATTTTACATTTGTGTCCTTTAGTTTATTTTTATATCCATGAGAAAGTATATGCGCAATTGTAAGGCTTTGTAAGCCAATGCGTCATTCCCTTGGATTGTGTGGGTTTTTGTGCAATTGTGTAGTAGGTCCTTCTTGGGGGCCCTCACCCCTTTCCCATTGGTCCATGTCATCCTTGTGGGGCTGGTCAACCCTCCTAGGTGGCATCTAGAAGCTTTGACAAGTCAATTGTCCACATGGGAGACAAGTGACCAAAATTGTCAATGGGTAGGCTACCTACCCATTCAACTCACCTTCATGGTCAAGGGGCCGAACCCTTCCACTAGACATAATTAGGATTTATTTATTTATTTTGTGTGTTGGCCACACTTAATCTAGGCCATTCCTTCACCATCCCTAGATCCAATGGTGGAGATTGGATTTGATGTGTAGCATATAAAAGCTTGTAATTTCCATTTGTTACATTTAATGATAGAAAAAAAGTATTGTGCAAGAAGGAGATTTGTGCCCCCCCTCTCTTCATCCCTCTGGTTTCTTCATCCCCAACCCCATTTCTAGAGTGGTATCCCTTCTATCATCTCTTCTCCACCTCCGGTAATTATCGGTGCCGCCGCCGCCGCCGTTCGTGCCGCCATCGAGCTGCCGCGAAGTCGTCTTCGGTATTCTGTCCATCCAGGAAAGACGCATCTTCCCCGAATTTCTGCTCCCACCTCTCGCCTCCTCTGGAGTTAAAATTTTCAGGAGTGGTTCCCCTCTCGCACCCCTATCTTCACAAAATTTCAAGCCAAAATTCCATCTTTTTCTATTTTCCCATTTTCGATCTTCAGGTCATCCCAGATCTGCCAAGATTCTGTCTACAGTGATAGTAACCCAGAGCTTTCTATATCCGAACCACTTTATGATTTTTGAAGGAGCTCCAAATTTTATTGGAAGTTCTGCCCACCTTCCTCTATCACCAAGAATTTTCTTGATTTTTGGTTTGCCGTCTACATATTTTATAAAAATCGTCCAAGTTCCTAAATATGTTCTGTCTGCCTCATTCAAGATCGATCCATCGTCAGTATAAACTCTCTAGAAAATCCAAACTTCTATATTTTCCAGATATAAAAATATCCCCGGTTTCCTCTCTTACACCTTTACAGCTTTGCTGAAGAACTCAACTTCAGATTCGGAGGTCTACCTATCAGTCAATGCCAACTCTCAGGAAAAGAAGTTTCTGCAAGAGCAGATCTGAAAAGGAGAACAGCAGCCTTCAAAATTCGTCCACCAAAAATACAGAGCTGGTAATTTTCTGTGATCCCATAGGGTCGAAGCCCTTCGAAGCAGCTTTCGAACGGTACCTCCTGATCGTCGATCCGACATCGGGATTGGTCGCAACAAGCGATCTCGTTGGGTCGCGCGCCTGAAAATAGAACCTGCAGGTCCGTGGCCGGTTTTTTCGACCGGTGCCGAACGGAGTCGCCCTGCCTCCGGTCGATGTTCCAGCGTGCCGCCATCCCAGGGAGCGCTTCCCCAAGTGTCCCCACTACAGCGGTGCCGCCCGATCCCACACGGCCCCTCCGACCAGCACGTGGGCCCCACGGTCGCGAGTACGTGTGCTGCCGACGAAACGCGAGATGCCGCCCATCAACCCGAAATCGGTCCTCCCGGACCTACATGTGTAGCCCTTTACCTCCCTGCGTGGAGTGGGCAGCAAACTTGTATTGCTATAATATTCATGTATTAACTGTCCCGGGAGTACGAGTTCGGCCGGGTCCGCCTTCCCCACGCTGAGAGCGTGGAGGTATCGTGTTCGCTCCTACACTTGACATTTTACTTTATTTCAGATATGCTTTATATGCCGCTGCTAGAGAGCAAGTTCTAGGATCTAGCTTGCCATATATTGTGATCTCACCGCTGCTGCGAGAGAGAGCGTTACCGTCCCGTGACCCGATCCGGGCACAAGAGAGAGCCGACCACCCTAGCTCACTGCCGGTTTCTCAACCGCGCACGTCCGACGCTTCCCTCGCTAAGGGACGATCACGAGTTTGCATAGAGTCCAAGGATCGCATTCCAATTGGTGTCGAGTCCGTGGTCCGTCCCACATCAATTTGGTATCAGAGCCAGGTTTGAGTCTAGGGTATCAAAAAAAAGTGTCATTTACGTCTAGTCATTAGTCATTGTCTAAGTCGTGTTTAGGGTCATCATTGTTTTAAAACAAAAAAAAGTGTCTTTTTGGGTCACATTTACATCCCTTTGCTCGGTATATCAAAAGGTGTTGTCCGAACGTTAGGCTACGCCTATCGGGAAGGCCGCACACTTGCGCGAGTGATCTTCGGATCGGTTAGCTCCGTCACGTACCGAGTCTTGGTCGTCATGTCTAGGTGCATTAGTTAGCATCACATTTTTCTTTTAAAAATTAAAAAAAATGGCCTTGCATATCCATTCCTAGGGATCCATTCCCATATTTTGGCAACTATGGCCAACCCATGTCAACCCGTCCAAGGCGATAGGTCCGTGTCCGAGTACATTCGGGCATATCATACGTATTGGTTGGAACATGGCTGGGGAGAGGAGAGCAACACGGCCGCAATTCACTTCCAGAGAGGTTTGCGCCTTCACTTCCAGTTGGAATGTCTTATCCGCAAGGCAATCTCCCTAGCGCAATCCTATACGGTTGCTCTATTGGTCGAACCATTTGAGTCTCACTTTTCTCGGTATGGTAGCTTTCGACAAGCATCTACCGCCCAGCCGCCTACACTATGGCCTTCACCACTCGAGAGAGCTCCAATGGCACCACCCTTTATTTCCGAACTTGCTTCGAAACCCTCTCATTTGGAGCCACCCAAGCCTGAGCCACCCGTGTTTCTAACGAGTACACTTTTCATCGCCGAGCCGCTTCTTAGTTGGCTCAAGGATGGCTTGGTCCCACATCCCTTCCCATCCATGGACCCCACCTTACCTTTAGTGCCGGTCAACTCATTCCATACCACATTTTGATCTAGTCACCATGTTGACACGTTAGACGATCTTCTCATGGGATTAGAATCACAATGGAAGTTGACGCATCTTTTGGCCCGAGGCTTTAACCAACCCACTAGTCTTAGCCTCACTCATCCGGCCTTAGGGTCTATTACCTCCGAGTGCACCGTGAGTTGTTTCACCACGGAGGTCCTCTTATTCTTCCCCTTACCAGCCGAGCCCGAATTCATACCCTTTTGTCTGAGGGAGGACTCATACTTCTTGCCTACGATCCCCGTCCCACCCGTCACAATGCAAGAAGGTGACTATCCACACCTTCAAAACTTCTACACGTGGGACCGTGACTTGTGGGAACCCACCACAAGGGGTCATACCTTCTTTGATCCCTTTAACCCATTCCTTAGTGGACCCCATGACCCACCTTATATACTTCATTTCTTCAAGGGAATCCACTACCACACTCCTTCCCCATGGGCCGGGTCGTCTACATCCACCAAGCCCGTTCACTTGCGAGATACACCATCTAGGGGAAAGGAAGACGGTGCATTTGGAACCCCTGGCCCTCCCACATCTAAGTCCAATATGCATGCATGGCCCACTTTAGGAGGTCTAGGAATTCCCCATTCCTCCAATCGCCGGTTACCTCAAATGCATGTATGGCACGCATTCAGGTGTCCTGGTCCACCATCGCCTACGTGTAGGTCAGACTAACAATAGGTTTGTTTAGGGTTCTTGTGAGTCTTTGTTTCGTTTGTCTGTCGTGTGTCTGTGCATCCATCGAGTTGAGTCAGTTTTGTACGCTCGTGTGTTAGTCCCTTTCGAGTGCGATTTGTCAGACATTGGGATCGGTTCTACTTCATCTTGGATCTAATCACCTATAGGGACTCAGCGGTGACTCCTAGTGAGTCTTCGAGCCGTCTCCTTCCCTTTGAGAGTGCCCCACCCTGAGTGTCCACCACTAGCCCATAGTAGCTTGTGCATATCGAGTATATATGGAATGAGCAGGTGATGGTCACTTGGAGTGGATCATACCCGCGTTACTTGGCACGGTGACGGATCCGCCGGAGTACTCGAGCAGCCGCACCTCTTACTCGACGGGGTCGAGTTCCTCCCACCCGGGGAGAGTTGATGGGAATCGACGCCGAGCATGTATATTTTATTTTGCATTTGTGTCCTTTAGTTTATTTTTATATCCATGAGAAAGTATATGCGCAATTGTAAGGCTTTGTAAGCCAATGCGTCATTCTCTTAGATTGTGTGGGTTTTTTTGCAATTATGTAGTAGGTCCATCTTGGGGTCCCTCACCCCTTTCCCATTGGTCCATGTCATCCTTGTGGGGCTGGTCAACCCTCCTAGGTGGCATCTAGAAGCTTTGACAAGTCAATTGTCCACATGGGAGAGAAGTGACCAAAATTGTCAATGGGTAGGCTACCTACCCATTCAACTCACCTTCATGCTCAAGGGGGCGCCCCCTTCCACTAGTCATAATTAGGATTTTTTATTTATTTTGTGTGTTGGCCACACTTAATCTAGGCCATTCCTTCCCCATCCCTAGATCCAATGGTGGAGATTGGATTTGATGTGTAGCATATAAAAGCTTGTAATTTTCATTTGTTACATTTAATGATAGAAAAAAGCATTGTGCAAGAAGGAGATTTGCGCCCCCCCCTCTCTTCATCCCTCTGGTTTCTTCATCCCCAACCCCATTTCTAGAGTGGTATCCCTTCTATCATCTCTTCTCCACCTCCGGTAATCATCGGTGCTGCCTCCGCCGCCGTTCGTGCCGCCATCGAGCCGCCGCGAAGTTGTCTTCGGTATTCTGTCCGTCCAGGACAGAATCATCTTCCCCGAATTTCTGCTCCCACCTCCCACCTCTTCTGGAGCTTAAATTTTCAAGAGTGGTTCCCCTCTCAAACCCCTATCTTCACAAAAAATTTCAAGTCAAAATTCCATCTTTTTCTATTTTCCCATTTTCGGTCTTTAGGTCATCCCAGATCTGCCAGGATTTTATCTATAGTGATAGCAACCCTAAGTTTTCTATATCCGAACAAGTTTTTGATTTTTGTAGGAGCTCCCAATTGTATTGGAAGTTCTGTCCACCTTCCTCTATCACCAAGAATTTTCTTGATTTTTTGTTTGCCATCTACATAATTTCTAAAATTCGTCAAAGTTCCCAAATCTGTTCTGTCTGCCTCATTCCAGATCCGACCCATCGTCAATATAAACTCTATAAAATCCAAATTTCCATATTTTCCAGATCTAAAAATATCCCCGATTTCCTCTCTTGAACCTCTACAACTTTTCTGAAGAACTCAACTTCAGATTCGAAGGTCTACCTATCAGTCAACACCAACTCTCAGGAAAAGAAGTTTCTGCCAGAGCAGATCAGAAAAGGAGAATAGCAGCCTTAAAAATTCGTCCACCAGAAATACAGAGCTGGTGATTTTTCAGTGATCCCATAGGGTCGAAGCCCTTCGAAGTAGCTTTCCAACGATACCTTTTGATCGTCGATCCAACATCGGGATTGGTCACAACAAGCGATCTCGTCGGGTCGCGCGCTTGAAAACAGAACCTGTAGGTCCATGGCCGATTTTTCCGACCGGTGCCGAACGGAGCCGCCCGGCCTCCGGTCGACGTTCCAGTGTGCCGCCATCCCAGGGAGCACTTCCCCAAGTGTCCCCACTATAGTGGTGCCACCCGGTCCCACACGGCCCCTCCGACCAGCACGTGGGCCCCACGGTCGCGAGTACGTGTGCTGCCGACGCTACGCGAGAAGCCGCCCGTTAACCCGAAATCGGTCCTCCCGGACCCACTTGTGAAGCCCTTTACCTCCCCGCGTGGAGTGGGCAGCAAACTTGTATTGCTGTAATATTCATGTATTAACTGTCCCGGGAGTACGAGTTCGGCCGGGTCCGTCTTCCCCACGCCGAGAGCGTGGAGGTATCGTGTTCGCTCCTACACTTGGCATTTTGCTTTATTTCATATATGCTTTATATGCCGCTGCTAGAGAGCATGTTCTAGGATCTAGCTCACCATATATTGTGATCTCACCGCTGCTGCGAGAGAGTGCGTTACCGTCCCGTGACCCGATCCGGGCAAAAGAGACAGCCGACCACCCTAGCTCACTGCCGGTTTCTCAACCGTGCACGTCCGACGCTTCCCTCGCTAAGGGACGATCGTGAGTTTGCATAGAGTCCACGGATCGCATTCCAATTGGAGTCGAGTCCGTGGTCCGTCCCGCATCAGTTTCTGTTAGCGACGTATAGCCCATAGGAACTCTTAGTGTCGGGCCAAAGTGTCTCTATTGTTGTATGTTGCTGGTCGCATCCGCATTCAGAGTCCGAGGTCTGCATCACTTAGAGTCGGTCCCCGTGTCCGTACTGCATCAGTTTTGTATTAGAGCGAGTCGAGTCTAGGGTAGTCGTTGCATAAGTCTTGCACAGTCTAAGTCGAGTCTAGGATCATCATTATTTTCAAAAAAAAGGGGATGTTTTTAAATTGCATTTCATCTCGATAATTCGATATTTTAAAAGGTGTTGTCCGAATGTTAGGCTACGCCTATCGGGAAGGCCGCACACTTGCGGGAGTGATCTTCGGATTGATTAACTCCGCCACGTACCGGATATTGGTTTAGGTCTAGGTGCATTAGTCCGTGTTTGCATTAGTCTTTGTCTCCTAATTCGTGTGTCTTTGCATGCCCACCCGTCGAGGCACCCAATACTCGCCACCACCACCTATGGCGGATTCCTGAGCCCGTAGCTCTGATGAGCCCTCGACGGCCGAGATGTTCCGAGCCCTCATGGATTGTCCTGATACGCGTATGGATGGCCTTAGTACGCATCTTGATGGCGTAGGAACGCGTCTAGAAGGGAGAATGAAAGCCCTCGAGGATCGGGCCAAAGCATCGAACCAGTCCATTCAGGGTCCTGTAGGGAGGATTTCTATCCTTGAGAGGGCCCTAGTAGCGGTGCAACCCACGCCGACGAATGGCCAACAGGAGCCGGCTCAGCAACCTGCTGCGCCAAGAGCTCAGGCGGTAGATGTTGGGAGGCAACAGGTGCACGAGGTGGCTGACTATGCATCTGATAATGAGCAAGGGGGATATGGCCGTCGTAACCAACGACGGAATCGTGATGACGATGATGACGATCGCGTTCTTCGGAGTGTGCGTGTGGACCCTCCCCTTTTTAGCGGGTCCTTGGACCCGAAGGTCTATTTAGATTGGGAGGCCGGCATGGAACGGTACTACGAGTGGTTTGAGATGACGGACCACCGGAGAGTTCGATACGCGAAGATGACGCTGCATGGGCAGGCCCAAACTTATTGGACCAATGTGGAGAGCCTACTAAATCAGCGACGTCAACCCGATCGGCACTTGGGATGACATGAAAATGAAATTGTGGGAGAAGTACCTTCCTGCCTTATATCGCCAACGTCTCATAGGCAAATGGCAAAGTCTCTCCCAAGGGAACCGATCCGTGACCGAGTACACTGCCGAGTTTGATGAGTATTATTTACGGTGTGGAGTTACGGAAGAGAGCACCATGACCATATCACGCTTTCGGAGGGGTCTGCGGCCAAACTATTAATACGAACTTTTTCGCCGCAATGCGACCACTTTGGAACAAGCGTATCAGGTTGCTCTCGAATTGGAGCAATTTGAGGCCGAGTTCGAGTCTCCCCATCGGTTGGGTTCCTTTCCCCTTCGTAGTGTCGAGCCCCGTGACTCTTCTGGCACGTATCCGAGGGCCCCCATGGCCCGACCTCAGGAGCCAACTCATCCCGAGCCCTTCGCTCCTAGGCCTCACCCTCCACTCACGAGGGACCTTCCTCATCCCCAACATCTTACGGCACCCACAGCCCGTCCACCGGCACCCGCACCTCCTGCCCATCCTTTGTTGCCTTCACCTTCTATCCGTCGGGAGGATAAGGGGAAAGGACCTATGATTGGTGAGCCTAGTGGATCACGGCAGCAGTGTTATCGCTACAATGGTTTGGCCATTTTGCCAACCAGTGTCCCACCAGCCAGTCTCTTGTCATTGGGGACACACAGGCCGAGGATACCACCCCTACGGACCTCGAGTTAGTCAGCTATGAAGCAGATCCGGAGCTAGCTGACGAGTACTATGAGGCCAAAGGTAATGGCCAGGATGCCCAGCATCTAGACGATACCCACTTGGGGGTCGTCAGGTGTATTCTCACCCAGCCACAGGCCAATGATGACTGGCGACCGACCACTATCTTTCATACATTCTGTCGGCTGGGCAAGCAAGTTTGTAAGGTGATTATCGATAGTGGGAGTTGCATCAATGCAATCTTCACGGGCACTGTCTCCAGTCTTGGTCTTACACCTGTGGATCATCCTTGCCCCTATCTAGTATCATGGGTGGATTCCACCTCCATTCCGATCAGGCTATGGTGTCTGGTCCCACTGTAGTTCCGTGCCTACCGTGACGATATCTGGTGTGATGTCCTCCCCATGGAGGTGAGCAACATTATTCTTGGTAGGCCGTGGTTATTTGATCGGGATGCCACTCTACATGGCCTGTCGAACACCTGTACCTTCGACCATGCTGGCCAACGGATTACCCTCCAACCCTCTCAGCCCAAGAAGCCTTCAGTTAGGGGTCCTACTGGTCCTAGTACTCCGGAGCCTTCCATCCCCGGGCCCAGTACCCCACCCCTAGCTCGGGCTATGACCGTTACATCTGGCCTAGGTGAGCCCTCGACTAGGAGATTGATGATGATTAGCTCCCGGGAAATGGAGCGGGTGGCTAGTAGGGGCTGCCATGTGTTTGCTATTACGGTCCCAAAGGTGGAGCCGAAGTCCGAGGGTGAACTCCCACCCGATGTCATTCCTATTCTGCAGGAGTTCGCTGATATTTTTCCCGAGGAGCTTCCCGAGGGACTCCCACCCATGCGGGATATTCAGCATGCTATCGACCTGATTCCGGGCTCCTCATTGCCCAATCTTCCTCACTATCATATGAGTCCCACGGAACATGCCGAGCTAAAACGGCAAGTAGATGAGTTGATGCAGAGAGGGTCTGTTCGGGACAGCATGAGACCGTATGCTGTTCCAGCATAACTCGCCCCAAAGAAGGATGGCACGTGAAGAATGTACATTGATAGTCGCGCCATCAACAAAATCACCGTGAAGTACATGTTCCCTATTCCCCGCCTTGATGATATGCTAGACATGATGGCCGGTGCCACTATCTTCTCGAAGATCGATCTTAAGAGTGGCTACCATCAAGTGAGGATTAGGCCAGATGGTGAGTGGAAGACCGCATTTAAGACCAAAGATGGTCTATATGAGTGGTTGGTTATGCCCTTTGGGTTGACCAATGCCCCTAGCACCTTCATGCGACTCATGACTCAGGTCCTTCGACCATTCATTGGAGTCTTTGTAGTGGTATATTTTGATGATATCCTTATCTACAGTCGCACCAAGGGGGACCACTTGGACCATCTACGGCAGGTCTATCTTCTATTGAGGCGAGAGCAGCTGTTTGCGAACCCACAGAAGTGTGCCTTCATGACACCTCAGCTTACCTTCTTGGGTTTTATTGTGTCTAGTACCGGGGTCTCTGCCGATCCGGAGAAGGTCTGGGCCATTGTTGAGTGGCCGGAACCCCGTACGGTCCATGATGTCCGCAGCTTCCATGGCCTTGCGACGTTTTATCATCGTTTCATCTGCGGATTTAGCTCCGTCACTGCCCTGATCACGGACTGTATTCGGAAGGGCACATTTGTATGGGCGAAGACCACAGCTGCTGCCTTCAAGGACATTAAGGAGCGCATGACCCAGACACCGATCCTTCGATTGCCAGATTTCTCGAAGGTGTTTGAGATCTCTTGTGATGCGTCGTGTGTTGGGATAGGAGGAGTGTTGAGTCAGGAGGCCCACCCGATCGCATATTTCAGTGAAAAGCTGAATGACGCGAAACTGCGATACTCCACTTATGATAAGGAATTCTACACAATTGTTCAGGCTCTTAGGCATTGGAGGCACTATCTATTACATCAGGAGTTTTTCTTGTACTCTGATCACGAGGCTTTGAGGTACCTCCATTCCCAAAAGAAGCTTAATGTGCATCACAGCCGATGGGTTGAGTATCTCCAGTAGTATACATTTGTGCTTAAACATAAGGCTGGAGTGGAGAACAAGGTGGCTGATGCCTTGAGTCGGCGTGAATGTCTACTAACCACCATGAGTGCCGAGGTCATAGGGTTAGAAAAGATGAGAGAGGCCTATGTTGACTATCCTGACTTCGGTCAGATATATACCACTCTCCAGGCCGGACCCTCGAGAGACCATGATGATTATGTGCTTCAGGAGGGTTACCTCTTTCGTGGAGGCAAGCTTTGTGTTCCCCGAACTTCGGTTCGTGACTTCTTAGTCTGGGAGCTACATGCGGGAGGTCTAGCTGGCCACTTTGGTCGAGAATAAGACTATTGAGGCTATTGAGTACAGATTTTATTAGCCAAGTCTGAAGAGAGATGTTGCTCATATTGTGGCCCAGTGACGTACATGTGTTACGGCCAAGATGAAGAAGTAAAGCTCGGGCTTTTATACACCTCTTCCCGTGCCTGATGCCCCGTGGCATGATGTTAGCATGGAGTTTGTCTTGGGATTGCCACGTACCTCTAGGAAGCATGATTCGGTCTATGTGGTTGTTGATCGATTCTCGAAGATGGCCCTTTTTATTCCCTGCTCGAAGACTTCGGATGCTTCGAGGGTAGCCCGCCTATTCCGTACTCATGTGGTGTGCAAGTTCGGGTTGCCTCGTACCATAGTGTCTGACCGCGATGTTCGATTCACCAGCTATTTCTGGAAGACACTGTGGCATATGTTGGGTACTCACCTCAAGTTTTCCACTGCATATCATCCCCAGACAGATGGTCAGACCAAGGTGGTCAATAGGAGTCTGGGTGACCTTTTGAGGTGTCTTGTCAGGGATCGTCTAGGGGATTGGGATCTCATGTTACCATTGGCAGAATTTGCATATAATGATTCGGTTAACATGTCTACCGGTATGAGTCCATTCGAGATTGTCACAGGTCGTAGGCTTAGAAAGCCAGTGGATCTTGTTCCCATGCCCATTCATGCACGAGCGTCTGAGTCTGCCGAGTCTTTTGCTAGGCATGTTAGGAGTTTGCATGATGACATTCGTCGTCACATTGAGGCCAGCAATGCACGGTATATAGAGTTAGCCGATGTCCATCAACACCACCGTGAGTTCCAAGAGGGTGAATATGTCATGATCAGGGTAAGACCTGAACGGTTTCCCTCTGGAACCGTAAAGAAATTGCAAGCTCGCGGAGCCGGTCCATTTAGAGTGTTGAAACGTGTTGGATCCAATGCGTATGTTGTGGACCTGCTCGAGGAATATGGTATAAGCTCTACTTTCAATGTATTAGATCTAGTTGCCTATAAGGACCCAGCGGTGATCCCTAGTGAGCCTTTTGAGCCATCTCCTCCCATTGAAAGTGATCCCACACCTGAGTGTCCACCTCCAGCCCCTTTTCCACAGCAGCGAGAGCATATCTGTAACGACCCGAGAATCCGATTACCAGGAAGGCCCGATAACCCGAGACTCGAACCGCCACCCACGAGCCCGAAGACTCGGAAGGGTTAAAAAGGAGTGTGGAGGCACAGAGAAATAGGAAGTAAAGCAGGACAATTCAACAATTAACAAAAATAAATAACAACTACTACAACAGCAGAGTCCAGTCCAACAGAAAGTACAGTCTAAAGTAGTAACACGTACCACATGCCGAGTGAACACTCGGCCCGGCGAGCTGGTGACTGAGAACCTCCGTACCGCACCCTCGAACCTCGAGGAAGAACCGCCACACCTGAAAAGTAGAGAATGAGTCTCCAAAACAGAGACTCAGCAGGGATCCCGCGGAACCCCAACTGGAAACAACGGCGGTAGCGGAAAGAAAAGCTACAACGACAGCAAGAACAACGAACCGGTGGCCGGTCAAAACTCGACACTACAGCTACTCCTACTGTATCAGAAACACACCCAGATCTCACGGTCGGGGGCTATCGAACTACACTAGTACCACTTACCGAAGTAAAAACCCATGGCAACCACGCCGTAGAGGCCTGTCTCCCAAGACACGGTCAACCTGGACACGCCGTCCAAGGTGCAACCCTGACCACCTAGTCACGGGTATCGCACAACAAGACGCAACCTCGGTAAAGCTACTAGCACCAGTCTCACGGCACGAAAACCAACACACACGTCACGGTGAAACAACCTGGACTCAACGGTCAACACGACCGAAAACCCGAAGGTCGAAGTCACGGAAACTGACAGTCTGTCACTCTCGACTCGACAAGAGTACCTCCCACTAGAAGCACAGTCGGTAGCTTCCCCTGACGTCTTATACCGCACTGCAGGTGAACTGCCTGACGTGGTAGCGCCTACCAGAGCCACGGACACCGAACAAGTAACCACAAAGCAAGTGACTAGCTGGGGTCATGCCCGTCGACGTGGGTCCAACCGCCCCCAACCACGTGTGCACACACAGACCATGCGTCCCAGGTCTGGCCTCTAACTGATTTTCCCCTCAGCCGGACTCTAGCTGCAAGACGTGGGGCCCGACGGAAACCAGTCTAAAAACCGTCCTCAGGGTAAGCCCGTCCACCTACTCCCAAGTGGGACCAGCACACGCGTACTGGTAGACTACGACTAGTGGAGGGTCATTGAAGGAGTAGACTCTCAAGTCAACGAAAAATAACGTCCAAACCCAACGAAGTACGGGGACCGTGTCACATACCAGCACCGTCGCACGGTGACCACAGTCGGAGAAGAAATGGGACTCACAGTCCTTGGGCCACGGACCCGGCCACACAGAAACGCAGAAGCACAGTTCTGAAGGCAACTCACAGGCCGCCAAACCGAATCCCACTCTCAGAGAAAAGCGGGAACCCTCCAGCCCTAGGCTGGGTAACTGGACTCGCAATCCAAGGCTTTACTCATGGCCCACACGGAAAGCACAGAAGCACGATTCCCAGGACAACGCACAAGCTACCACGCCGATAACTAGACTCGTAGTCCAAGGCCAAACACATGGCCCACTCGGGAATCACCTTCCAGGAAAACTCACGACATGCGGGGGAGACCCCACCGCACACACCGATACACGGTGACTCGGTCAAGCGTAACACAAAAGCCCGGCACACGAGGAGTCACCTGGGCTCTCAAACCCACGGGCACACTAAATGAGGTAACACGGTCCTCCCGACACCCTCAAAACACGGACACAGAATCTCCCGGGTGTCTGGGACATTCACGAGACCGCAAGTCGACCACTGGGTTGCAACAGGGTTGACTAGGGACCTACACAACGCGAAACGATCGTGGCAAGCACGAAGGACCACTTCGACACAACACAGTGCCTGGCGATCTACCTTTGGGCCGTCACATCTGTAACGGTCCAAGGCTAGACCGTCACAGCACTCTAACGGTCCAACATAGGAGCGTCACGCGAGAGGGGCAACACTGACTGTGACGCACCCACCCTGGGGCGTCACAGTCTCTAACGGACCAAGCCTGGTGCGTTAGAAGACAGAACGAAATAGGTTGTGACGCACACCCCTCGGGGCGTCATAGCCTCTGACGGTCCTACCTAGGCGCGTCAGAAGAATGGGCTGCGTCAGCTCTGACGCTCCCATTCAGGGGCGTCACAGTGCTCTGACGGTCCTACTTAGGCGCGTCAGAGACTCGTGACCCTAATGGTCCGAAAACATGAAAACAGACATAGCCGTCGAACCGAGGTGCGTCACACTCTCTGGCGGTTTATCGTAAGACCGCCAGAGCAACCGACGCCCTTCCGACAGAACATGACCCTGTTACGCTCCCCCCTTGGGGAGCCACAGCACGTAACGCACCCACCCTGGGACGTTACAGACTGCGGCGGTCACTGGAAGGACCGTCACACCGTCCCGAGAACGCTACGGCGGGAAACGACCCAAAAATCGTCCCACGCCCCCATACCTCCACGGGAGAGGGGGAAAACAAGGGGGAAGCCCCCAAATGGCCCATAGCATGCATCTATGGCCTCGGATCGACCAAAAACGCAATGAAACGACGGATCGACGCTCAACCCCAAAAACATGGATTTTCCCCAAACCGCTCAAATAAACCCGCCCGGCTCACCGTAGCCTACAAAACTTGCGGGAAAGGAAGCGCACGAGCTGGGGGTCCATCTCCCTACCTCCACCGAAGAAACGACGCGCCGTGGACGCCGATCCACGAAGAAAATGCCCCGAAACCCTCGCCGCTCCACGAACCCGCGGCCGAGCTTCCACGCGCCACCGGCCCTCGATCCTCGACACGTTCCCCGTTCATCACCTCCCGCCATTGCCGCCTCGCCCTCCTCTGCCACCGTCGGCTGCCCGGGGAGAGGGGGAGAGAAAGAGATGAGAGAGAGTGAGAAAGAGAGAATGAGAGGGGGAGAGAGAAAAAGGGTTAATATATAGAAAAACTCAAAAATTCAAGAAATTTAGAAAATTACAAAAAATTACCTCCGCGATCCTCGGGAGGAGCACAACGCAGTGGTAACATCCCAGAGTCGGAGAACGCCACGGTTCGCCCTGCACAGAGTTCCGAAGACACATCAGGGAAAAATACGTGTAAAGCACAAAATACACTCCGAGACCCACTAAAATAATCCAAAAAAAAAAACCTGGGGCATTACAGCCCTCCCCCCTTAAAGGAATTTCATCCTCGAAATTCAGGACTAGCACCAAGTCACAGGAGAAGAACACCTTAACCAACTGACAACACTGTCAGGGCCCCAACACAGAAAACCTCGATTCTCATGAAAACACCGATCCTGAGGGACATAGCCAAACTTACAATCACAAACAACACCTCGCTCTGCGCGCCGTGCACATCGGCCATCAGAGCAGGCATATACCAGAGGACACAGTCCGGCATCACCTTACAGACCACGAAAACCAACATGGCACCGCTGCCACCATCTCGCCCACCGAGGAAACACACCCTCAACACGAGAAACAGCTACCGATCCATCCTATGGTCGACAAACAAATCGCACATCAGCTTCACAACCAGTTGAAAGGTCGCACACCCTTCTCAAGGGAACAACCAATATAGAGCCTCCTCCAGATCACGCAGCCATCTCAACAGACCGCAACCAGCTCATCGGCTCAGCGCCAAGAATCACCTCACACCTGGCAAGCTGAAAGCCAGACATATCACTGTGCCAACTCTGCCAAAGCCTAGAAGACAAACTTCGACAGAGCCCAGATCCCTTCCGGGAAGGCACATCACGGAAATGACCACCAAAGGTCTCACCGATACACGGCCCTTACCGCTCACGATGCATAACCAACAACATCTTCTATCTGTGAAAAGACCATCCACTGGTCACCAGATACACGTCAACGGGGAACCTCCACCAGCCCAACAGGCACGATCCAACTCACAGTAGGCCATCTGTTGACTCACACACAGACAATTACCACAATGAGAGCCACACTCCTCTCGGATTCCGCATCTGATCTCGAACATCGCGCTAACTCGACCCTCTCGGGGAGCACGACGAAACCAGATGACAAGATCCTGGTGTCCTCAGTCATCACCTCACTTGGCTCAGACTTATAGGGAACCATCCCGTGCTAGTCACCACACCAGATATAACAATTGCGACACCAACGTCCCGTCAAGGACCACCACGCACAAGCATCACTCTTCCATCTGGTCTCATCAAATTACTCCACTAATCCAAGTGGACACCTGCCAATCCCGATTCCGCCCTTACCACAGAGCCACGGGACACCACCTGAACACTGCTCACGGGTCCCCAAGCAACATACATCTCACCGTGGTCCACTACAAGGCTAGCCTTACCAGTCACTCGCAGCTACCAACAGGAACCCACAGCCTGCCAGAGATCACTTCTCCAAAAATGATCTCATCTGAGGACACGACTTCCAACACAAGTCGGGCACCAAGCTACCGACTCTGACCAACACATCCTTGACCTCCGTCAGGCGACATCCTCAACAACCCCATCCAGGTCTAACACCGACGCCTGACACGGCTTCCATCACAGGAACATGGTACTCATGCGGCACACTTGCCAACATATTCCCCAACACTCCATCCTGCCAGTGCCAAGAACCACAATATCTCGGGCAACGACACAGCAACAACACGTTTCACAAAGAGGAACCAATCCTCCAATGCTCAACGCAAACTCAGGAATCCGCTCATAGCAACTAACGCTACGATCCTGAACCAGTGGGTCACAAGCCCACCACACTTCCGCTGCGCACGCTGATCCACGCGCACACAGTTATAAATTCTCAGAAACACCGCCCAACCGGCACTCGTCCTTCTGGAAAAGTGCCAACACACCCTCGCACGATAAGGGAATGGGCACGACTTCTCACAGGCAACCACCTTGCCACGACAAGGAGCACGTCTCGCACGGACTTAATGGCACACAAGGCCAACCAATCTGAACACACAATACAAGATGACGAACCTTAGCCCAACACAATCTTTCCAACCAAAAGAGAAACCAAACGCACTTCCGACCAACGGAAGAACTCCACGCTCGACCTGACCTCAAACCTCGTGCATGCTGGGAACAGCACCTTCCAGCACCGAGAAAACCATCACCACGTCAGGTCAATGCCTCCGACACACCCAACAAGTGTCACGCCCCGAGCGCGGAAGATACCCGGAGATGCGCGACGTGTCTATATCAATCATGTCAATCAGAGTGGTCGTGTATTCGACACAAAAACAGAGACGTGCAAAATAGCAAGATAACCCAATCCTTTATTTCATAATGGATAGACTATTAAAAATCCAATACTTTGTTTAATAAAAAGGAAAATAATACAAAGTTGACTCAAGAAAATTATAGAGAAGACTAGACGACACTTGTAGAAGCTCTATCACTTTCACTCTTGACCATTCCCATCCGATTGACTTCCATCGTCGTCGGACTTACCTGAAAAGTACAAAGGGACAAACGGAATGAGCGAACGCTCAGTAGGAAATTATATCTCAAGTACTAGCAAGGGGTTTAAGTAATTACATCTTTCATGAATGCAATAAAGCTATGCATGCTCGCATAAAACGACACGATAGAGAGAATGTAATATCAAGGAAATAAGATGAACTAATCATGATCTTTCAACAAGATAACAAGGGTATTCAAGATATTTAAGCAAGTACGTTTAACAAGTCAGGTCAAGAACTTTGGCTATCATGTATCAAGCAAGTAAATTACCCTTTTTCGGGCCACGCATTTCATGTCAAGTCAAGTACGATTCAAGTACAAGATGTGTGTGGAATGTCCAATCAAGCAAGTCAAGTACTCGGTATAATGCTAGATACCTTATCATTTTAACTCCCATGGGCACAAGTACTTTCGGGTGCTCCTCCCAGGACCAGATCGGGCCCTATATGCGTAGGCATTTATCATGTATTTTTGACATCCACTCTTGTTTATATAGCCAATATAGAATTTCAATAATCAAGCATGTAGACATGTATGACAACTTGGATAGAATAGAGTGCAAAATATGGCAAAGGACATAGATTGATAATAACGGTATAATCACGATATCGACAAAACTAGGTAGAATATGGTTCCCTTAACTTAAATACCATGACAAATCAGTATGGACATTCTTTATATAGAATTGAGGTCCACATGAACAGTATATCAAAGTAAGATACCCTCATTCTTATCATAGAATTGAGGTTTACAAGAACGACATGATATGGCATGATATCATCATCCCATTAAGAATTTTCTTATGATATACTCTTTGTATAAACATAAGGGCCGGTATACCATGTTTCTTTAGATTGACATGGCAATGATCGTGTAATGGATTTTTAGGGTACAACCAGCTCAGTCGGCCTTGAGGGAATCCAAGGCTACGAGGAGTCTTACGGAGGTCTCTATGACTAACTCGCTAGTCCAAAGGAACGGAATGTCCAATGGAGAGCTTGTATGTCAATGAGAGTTGAGTGTGATCGATGAAACAACATGAAACGTGGGACTATACTCACGGAGTGGAGAATAGTGCCGATATATATATATATATTATAGCATATGAAACCATCGGTTAACAGAACAGTGAAAAAAATCAGTTTTACAGTAAAATAACGACTTATGTCAAGTCGTTTCTCAAGTAATTAACGCCTAACATAAGGGCGTTTACATATGATCCGTTTTTGCAGAATTTTCAATCATTCAATAATTTATCTAAAACGCGCCCTGGTCAGGGCGTTTCTTCAAGAGTTTACGACTTCACAAGAAGGCGTCTTATTATTTACATATCTGTCAGAATGTAAATAATTTTCAGGATTGATAGAAAACACGCCCTGGGAAGGGGCGTTACTGTTTAATTCTATTTTACAGAATAAATTAATTTCAGGATTTTAACAGAGAAACGCCCTAGGAAGAGGCGTTAGCTTTCAGAATCACGCCCTGTTCTGGGGCGTTAACATATAAAAAATGATTTTGTCCAAGTCGTGAATTCAAGAAATTTACAATATTCCAGGAAAGAAAATTTCAAGTGACAGGAGACATGGTCATGACAAGAAAATTAGTAGGAATTTACAGGTGGAGTCATGCAAGATATTAGAATCGATATTTCATATTTATCGAATTTTAAACAGGATTAATTATTAATTACATGCGGTTGTTCATGAAATTAACGCCTATATATAAGGCGTATAATTTTGAATTAACGACCTTGTGAGGGTCGTATCTTTTAAAATAGCGCCCTTGACAGGGGCGTTTCTTTTAAAATATACTAGCAACGTCCGAGAAACTATAGTAAAACTAATACATGATATGCATGATGCTTCTTGTATTATATAAATTTAGTTTGGGCTACAAGACTTGAGAAAATCCTACCTTGATGAAGATAATCTGATGAACGGTGAAGAATTTAGAAGAACAGAGTCTCCACAAAGTCTCCTGGCGATGGAACTTGCTAACAGCAGTATGCACAGAAGAGGATGCAAATGATCGTCGATGAAGAATCCACGTTCTTCAGTAGGTTAGAAGAATTTTCCTACAGAGAAAATTGAAGAAATTACTATTTCTTCATGAGTGTAATCGTAGGTATAGGAGAAGAGGAATAACCTTACCGGTCTTTAGTCTTGACAGGCAATTCCTATAAAACCAAAGAAGATGAAGAAACAGTCAGTGTTCTTCATATGAGCATATGCAGAGAAAGAATTTAAGGAATAACTGTTAGTTATTCACCTACCGCGACAGGGACGATCGACCAAATAGCTTTCTAGGATTCGATTGTCAAGGGCATTTATAGGGTTTTTGGGTGTCCTATTAGAGTTAGTGTTCGTGTGGAAGTAATACTTCTATGATAGAGTCATTACCACGTTTGAACTCTTTCTAATGCTTATCACTTACCCTGGATAAGTTCTGGGTTCGAACGGTTCACGAACTGAATTAACGCCTTGGGTCAGGGCGTCGATTCTTTAATTAACGACCTTGTTCAGGTCGTTTCTTAAGAAGCATCTTGTATAAGGGCGTTCCTTGTTTTTGAAACACGCCCAAGATTTGGGCGTTTCTTTTACTTGCCTATTTGGTCGCGTGAGAGTTGACGACCGCACGTGTGGGCGTCCTTTCTTTAGTCACGCCGTTTGTAGAGGCGTGTCTTTTTAAATTAACGCCTTACTCAGAGGCGTTATTTGTAATTTGTTTTATTTTGTCTAATTAACCCTATTCTTATTATCTGTATTACTTCTGTAATATATATGTTTTTAATTCATTTCAAATATTCATTTATCAGGGTTGCTACACCCTCCCCTACTTAAAAAGAATTTGGTACCCAAATTCACTTGTATATTATGTATATATGCGGAGAGTGTAGAGCATATACCTCTTAGAATAACTCGGGAAATCATTTCTTCATAGATTCCTCGGTCTCCCATGTCGCTTCGTGTTCAGGATTCTTATTCCATTGCACCTTGAGCATGGGAATAACCTTATTCCTTAGAGCTCGTATTTCTCGATCTAAGATCTTCATAGGCTTCTGTTCATAGGTGAGATCTTTCTGGATCACCAGGTCTCCATGTTCAATAATATGAGATGGATCGTGCACATATTTCTTCAACATAGATATGTGAAACACATTATGTACGTCGGACAATTGAGGAGGTAACGCGATGCGATAAGCAACCTCGCCAACTCTTTCAAGTATCTCAAATGGTCCGATGAATCTTGGCGTAAGCTTGCCCTTAACACCAAATCTTCGTATGCCACGTCCAGGCGATATCTTGAGAAATACATGATCTCCGATTTGGAATTCAAGATCTCTCCTTCTTGTATCAGCATAAGCTTTTTGTCTCGTCTGAGCAACCTGCAATCTTTCTCTGATTACTTGTATCTTCTCAGTTGTATCCCTTACCATGTCTGGACCTAATAGTTATTTTTCCCCAACTTCATTCCAGCATAAGGGTGATCGGCAACTCCTTCCATATAAAGCTTCGAAAGGTGCCATTTGGATACTAGCTTGGTAGCTATTATTATATGCAAATTCCACTAGTGGCAAATGATCGTGCCAGCATCCTCCAAAGTCCATGATGCATGCTCTAAGCATATCCTCAACAACCTGGTTTGTTCTCTCGGTCTGACCATCCGTTTGTGGGTGGAAAGCTGTACTAAAGTTAAGCCTTGATCCCAATGAATGTTGTAATCCCTTCCAAAAATGAGAAGTAAAACGGGGATCTCTGTCAGACACGATTGAGACAGGAATTCCATGTAACCTGACTATTTCCTTGATGTATAGTGCAGCTAGCACATCAATTGACCATCGGCTTTTTATTGGCAAGAAATGTGCCGATTTAGTTAATCGGTCAATGATAACCCAGATTCCATCATGTCCTCCTTTTGATTTAGATAGACCCATGATAAAATCCATACCAATATCCTCCCACTTCCACTTAGGAATATCTAGAGGATGTAGTTTTCCAGCAGGCTTTTGGTGTTCCGCCTTGACCTGTTGGCATGTGAGACAGCGTGCTACATAGTCCGCTATTTCTCTTTTCATATTGGGCCACCAAAAGTTCCTCTTTACATCTTGGTACATTTTAGTTGATCCAGGATGAATAGTGTACCTTGATCGGTGAGCTTCATCTAAGATCTTCTTCTTTAATTCCGGACAATCGGGTATACAAGTTCTACCCTTGAACAACAATCTTCCATCAGAAGTTAGTTGAAAATCAGATTGTCCTTCTAATCTGCCTTTGATTTCCACTAATACAGGATCATCACCCTGAAGTGCTTGGATCTCAGATAATAAATCTGACTGTATGCTTACATGAGATAATGTAACAAATTTGGATTCCGTGTCCAAGCTTATATTGAGCTCGGAGAATTGTTCAAGTAACCTCCATTCTTGTATCATACAATTGGCTATCATTGCTCTCGGCTTTCGACTAAGGGCATCAGCAACATAATTACCCTTTCCGGGATGGTATTGTATATTGAAGTCGAAGTCCTTGAGATATTCTAGCCAGCGTCTTTGTCTCATGTTTAGCTCCTTTTGTGAGAATAGATATTTGAGACTCTTGTGATCGGAGTATACAGTAAACTGCACTCCATATAAGTAGTGTCTCCATATCTTTAGGGCAAATACCACCGCGGCCAGTTCTAAGTCATGGACGGGGTAATTCTCCTCATGCTTCTTCAGTTGACGTGAAGAGTATGCTATGACCTTTCCTTGTTGCATTAGGACACATCCGAGGCCAATGCCAGAAGCATCTGTGTAGACCTCGAATTTCTCTCCTTCTATCGGTAGAGCTAAGACCGGAGCTGTAGTGAGATGATCTTTGAGAGTTTGAAAACTTCTTTCACATTCCTCACTCCATTCATATCGGATCTCCTTGCGAGTTAACCTTGTAAGGGGCACGGCGATCTTAGAGAAATCTTTGATGAATCGCCGATAATATCCTGCAAGACCTAAGAAACTTCTGATCTCGCTTGCATTATTGGGTCTTTCCCAGTTTCTTACAGCTTCAACCTTTGACGGGTCTACTGATAATCCATCTTTTGATATGACATGTCCGAGAAAAGCCACTTCTTCAAGCCAGAACTCGCATTTGCTGAGTTTAGCATATAATTGATTTATCCTCAAGACTTGCAATGCAATCCTCAAATGTTCTTCATGTTCTTCCTTATTCTTGGAATATATCAATATATCATCAATGAAGACTACTATGAATTGATCCAAGTAAGGCCTGAATATGCTATTCATTAACTGCATAAAGGCAGTAGGGACATTTGTTAGTCCAAAAGGCATAACAACAAATTCGTAATGGCCATACCTGCTTCTGAATGCGGTCTTATGAATGTCATCATCTTTGATCCTTAACTGATGATATCCGGACCTGAGATCAATCTTGGAAAAATATTTGGATCCTGAAATTTGATCAAATAACTCATCGATTCTCGGCAGTGGATACTTGTTCTTGATAGTAAGATGATTCAACTGTCGATAGTCGATACACAATCTCATGGATCCATCCTTCTTCTTTACAAATAAGACTGGTGCTCCCCACGGGAAAGTACTTGGTCTAATAAACCCTTTTCGGATTAGTTCCATCAACTGCTCCTTCAACTCCTTGAGTTCAGCAGGGGACATTCTATATGGTGCCTTTGAAACAGGACCAGCACCAGGGACTAAGTCAATGGTGAAGGCCACTTCTCTTTGAGGGGGTAATCCCGGCAAATCTTCCGGAAATACGTCTGGAAATTCTTGCACTACCTGAATGTCTTCTATCTTGGTTTCCTTAGCTTCTTTAACAGTGACAAAAGCAAGGACGGATACACATCCCTTCCTGACGAGTTTGCTTGCTCGAAGAGCCGAAATAAGAGGGGATTTGCTTCGACTCTTAGGACTAGTATAAGTCAGTTCTGGAAATTCTTTGAAAACAATCTTGCTATTACGGCAATCAACCGTTGCCTGGTACTTAGATAACCAATCTGCTCCTAGTATAACATCATATTCTTTTAGATCTAAGCAGATAAGATCAATAGGAAAATTCTTTCCTCGAACCAACACCTCACAGTTTTGGTAATGATGCGTGATATCCGTCTCGTTTCCGAGAGGAGTAGACAACACTATTTTCATCCATTCCGGTTCTAGAGGTAATGGGTCAGCAAACTTCTTAGAAACAATAGAATGCGATGCACCCGTATCAAATAAGACATGTGCATATTTGGAACAAATTTTAATGTACCTTCCACTAATCCGCCTTCTTCTTCAGGTTCGGTCTCCTGTATTGCATGAAGACGAGCATTCTTTGTCACCGGGCGTTTACCATCGCCGGCTTGGTCGTTCATTAATGGACACTCGGGAATCCGATGCTCACGGCTTCCACAACGGAGACAAGCTCCTAATTTCCTCCAGCATTCTTCTGTCTTGTGACCAGCCTTGTCACAATGCTTGCATACTGTATTAGAAGGGGTAGTTGTGATAGAGAAGGGCTTGGTCTTTTTGAACTTATGGTCTTGAGAGGAAGAACCTCCATTATTGGGCCTCTTCTTGAAATTGGGTTTGAAAGAACCCGAACCCGTGACTTGTTCCTTCTTGTCTTTCCCTCGGATCCTATCAGATAGTTCCGTGGCATCTTCAAGTAGTTGAGCTCGGCGCACTATCTCAGAATAAACTTGGATGTCCATAGGCGCCAGTTGAGTAATATAGTGGGGCCTAAGCCCATTAAGAAATCTACGGGCTTTCATCTTCTCCGTGCTAATAAGATGCTTAGCATATCTAGACAACCTGGAGAACTGAGCTTCATAATCTGCTAATGATAAGGATCGTTGCTTTAATGCAGCGAATTCGGCAGCCTTCTTTTCTTGGACTCGGTCCGAGAAATATTTAGCATTGAAGTATTCCACAAATTCTTCCCATGTTACTTGAGTAGGATCGATGGTTGCTTCAATAGACTCCCACCAGCATCTAGCATCTTTCTCTAACTGGAATGTAGCTAATAGAACTTTGTCCTGGTCCGTGCATTACATGACACGGAATATGCGTTCGGTTTCCCGAACCCAATGCTCGGCATCGTCCGGATCGGTCGATCCCATAAACTTCGGGGGATTCATGTTCTTAAAGGCTTGGTGTAAGCTTCCAGCTCGTGGAGCACCACCTTGTGCTACCTGTTGTAGCACTTGGGTCATCCCTTGAAGGGTACGCTGCATGTTGCGCCATTGAGCACGTTCGGCAGCCATTATCCTACAATTACAATAACTATATTAGTACGTGACCGTATTTAAAGACTCGTACACTATGTTAAATCTAACCCTTGGTTCTACCCAATCTCACTGGTTTAAAGGTTCAACTTATCCTTGGACTTGGGTTTTTCCTAGGAATTGAATACCTTAGGCTCTGATACCACAAAGACTGTCACGCCCCGAGCACGGAAGATACCCGGAGATGCGCGACGTGTCTATATCAATCATGTCAATCAGAGTGGTCGTGTATTCGACACAAAAATAGAGACGCGCAAAATAGCAAGATAACCCAATCCTTTATTTCATAATGGATAGACTATTACAAATCCAATACTCTGTTTAATAAAAAGGAAAAGAATACATAGTTGACTCAAGAAAATTATAGAGAAGACTAGACGACACTTGTAGAAGCTCTATCACTTTCACTCTTGACCATTCCCATCCGATTGACTTCCATCGTCGTCGGACTTACCTGAAAAGTACAAAGGGACAAACGGAATGAGCGAACGCTCAGTAGGAAATTATATCTCAAGTACTAGCAAGGGGTTTAAGTAATTACATCTTTCATAAATGTAATAAAGCTATGCATGCTCGCATAAAACGACACGATAGAGAGAATGTAATATCAAGGAAATAAGATGAACTAATCATGATCTTTCAACAAGATAACAAGGGTATTCAAGATATTTAAGCAAGTACGTTTAACAAGTCAGGTCAAGAACTTTGGCTATCATGTATCAAGCAAGTAAATTACCCTTTTTCGGGCCACGCATTTCATGTCAAGTCAAGTACGATTCAAGTGCAAGATGTGTGTGGAATGTCCAATCAAGCAAGTCAAGTACTCGATATAATGCCAGATACCTTATCATTTTAACTCCCATGGGCACAAGTACTTTCGGGTGCTCCTCCCAGGACCAGATCGGGCCCTATATGCGCAGGCATTTATCATGTATTTTTGACATCCACTCTTGTTTATATAGCCAATATACAATTTTAATAATCAAGCTTGTAGACATGTATGATAACTTGGATAGAATAGAGTGCAAAATATGACAAAGGACATAGATTGATAATAACGGTATAATCACGATATCGACAAAACTAGGTAGAATATGGTTCCCTTAACTTAGGTACCATGACAAATCAGTATGGACATTCTTTATATAGAATTGAGGTCCACATGAACAGTATATCAAAGTAAGATACCCTCATTCTTATCATAGAATTGAGGTTTACAAGAACGACATGATATGGCATGATATCATCATCCCATTAAGAATTTTCTTATGATATACTCTTTGTATAAACATAAGGGCCGGTATACCATGTTTCTTTAGATTGACATGGCAAGGATCGTGTAATGGGTTTTTAGGGTACAACCAGCTCAGTCGGCCTTGAGGGAATCCAAGGCTACGAGGAGTCTTACGGAGGTCTCTATGACTAACTCGCTAGTCCAAAGGAACGGAATGTCCAATGGAGAGCTTGTATGTCAATGAGAGTTGAGTGTGATCGATGGAACAACATGAAACGTGGGACTATACTCACGGAGTGGAGAATAGTGCCGATATATATATATATATATATTATAGCATATGAAACCATCGGTTAACAGAACAGTGAAAAAAATCAATTTTACAGTAAAATAACGACTTATGTCAAGTCGTTTCTCAAGTAATTAACGCCTAACATAAGGGCGTTTACATATGATCCGTTTTGCAAAATTTTCAATCATTCAATAATTTATCTAAAACGCGCCCTGGTCAGGGGCGTTTCTTCAAGAGTTGACGACTTCACAAGAAGGCGTCTTATTATTTACATATCTGTCAGAATGTAAATAATTTTTAGGATTGATAGAAAACACGCCCTGGGAAGGGGCGTTACTGTTTAATTCTATTTTACAGAATAAATATATTTCAGGATTTTAACAGAGAAACGCCCTAGGAAGAGGCGTTAGCTTCCCTGTTCTGGGGCGTTAACATATAAAAAATGACTTTGTCCAAGTCGTGAATTCAAGAAATTTACAATATTCCAGGAAATAAAATTTCAAGTGACAGGAGACATGGTCATGACAAGAAAATTAGTAGGAATTTACAGATGGAGTCATGCAAGATATTAGAATCGATATTTCATATTTATCGAATTTTAAACAGGATCAATTATTAATTACATGCGGTTGTTCATGAAATTAACGCCTATATATAAGGCGTATAATTTTGAATTAGCGACCTTGTGAGGGTCGTATCTTTTAAAATAGCACCCTTGACAGGGGCGTTTCTTTTAAAATATACTAGCAACGTCCGAGAAACTATAGTAAAACTAATACATGATATGCATGATGCTTCTTGTATTATATAAATTTAGTTTGGGCTACAAGACTTGAGAAAATCCTACCTTGATGAAGATAATCTGATGAACGGTGAAGAATTTAGAAGAACAGAGTCTCCACAAAGTCTCCTGGCGATGGAACTTGCTAACAGCAGTATGCACAGAAGAGGATGCAAATGATCGTCGATGAAGAATCCACGTTCTTCAGTAGGTTAGAAGAATTTTCCTACAGAGAAAATTGAAGAAATTACTATTTCTTCATGAGTGTAATCGTAGGTATAGGAGAAGAGGAATAACCTTACCGGTCTTTAGTCTTGACAGGCAATTCCTATAAAACCAAAGAAGATGAAGAAAAAGTCAGTGTTCTTCATATGAGCATATGCAGAGAAAGAATTTAAGGAATAACTGTTAGTTATTCACCTACCGCGACAGGGATGATCGACCAAATAGCTTTCTAGGATTCGACTGTCAAGGGCATTTATAGGGTTTTTGGGTGTCCTATTAGAGTTAGTGTTCGTGTGGAAGTAATACTTCTATGATAGAGTCATTACCACGTTTGAACTCTTTCTAATGCTTATCACTTACCCTGGATAAGTTCTGGGTTCGAACGGTTCACGAACTGAATTAACGCCTTGGGTCAGGGCGTCGATTCTTTAATTAACGACCTTGTTCAGGTCGTTTCTTAAGAAGCGTCTTGTATAAGGGCGTTCCTTGTTTTTGAAACACGCCCAAGATATGGGCGTTTCTTTTACTTGCCTATTTGGTCGCGTGAGAGTTGACGACCGCACGTGTGGGCGTCCTTTCTTTAGTCACGCCATTTGTAGAGGCGTGTCTTTTTAAATTAACGCCTTACTCAGAGGCGTTATTTGTAATTTGTTTTATTTTGTCTAATTAACCCTATTCTTATTATCTGTATTACTTCTGTAATATATATGTTTTTAATTCATTTCAAATATTCATTTATCAGGGTTGCTACAACAAGTGTCACGTCGGACCACAATCACATCATCTCTCGATGCACCACTGCTGGAATTCCTCAAACTACAACACACCACGCCAAGAGCCGCAACACGAGGAATAATCGATAACCACCGACGCTCATCCTCGAGTCCCGAAATCACCACAGAACCTTCTCATCTCAGACCAAATCCAAGGCGAACACAACCCAATCGCATACAAGAGCGCAGGAGCAAGACTTACTAGGACACCATAGCCCAATCATACCTCGAAATCCGTAAGAATAATCGGGACCAACACGTCATTTCTGACGCCACAGAGCACGACAAGAACACCAGGCTCGACGAGATAGTAGCTCACCGAGAAGATCCTCTGCTCACCCGAGCACACTTCTCAATCAGAACACCCGCTCTGCCACGTTAAACTATGACCTAAACACCTCAGGGGCTGGACAAACCTCAAGCTGGAGTGGCCAAAACCGACAGCAGCTCCCTCAGAGCACACTCACGGCCACCTAACCACGAACAATCTTCTCCAGCCACCTGACCACGCTGCAGATTCCTCGAACTCAGCACCGCGAGTTCACGCCTGCCAGCAACCTCTGCCCAACGCAGCACAACCAGGGCCACCACCGATGAGGGAGAAGGCTCTCGACCTTGATCCTTAGATCCCATGCTGGCACGAAAGCCGCAGACAGCAACCACCTTCACAGCCCCGCACAGCGCACTCGAGCTCTCAAACGAGAAACTAGGCGGAAAGCGAACACAAAACCCTAAGATAGCTATCGACTGTACTGGACCTTATGGACTCTGATCACTGCAATATTTTGAATTCTTATGTACGTCCACAACCACCGCTCTGATACCAGCTGTAACGACCCGAGAATCCGATTACCGGGAAGGCCCGATAACCCGAGACTAGAACCGCCACCCACGAGCATGAAGACTCGGAAGGGTTAAAAAGGAGTGTGGAGGCACAAAGAAATAAGTAGTAAAGCAGGACAATTCAACAATTAACAAAAATAAATAACAACTACTACAACAGCAGAGTCCAGTCCAACAGAAAGTATAGTCTAAAGTAGTAAAACGTACCACATGCCGAGTGAACACTCGGCCCGGCGAGCTGGCGACTGAGAACCTCCGTACCGCACCCTCGAACCTCGAGGAAGAACCGCCACACCTGAAAAGTAGGGAATGAGTCTCCAAAATAGAGACTCAGCAGGGATCCCGTGGAACCCCAACCGGAAACAACGGCGGTAGCGTAAAGGAAAGCTACAACACAGTGGTAACGTCCTAGAGTCGGAGAACGCCACGGTTCGCCCTGCACAGAGTTCCAAAGACACATCAGGGAAAAACACGTGTAAAGCACAAAATACACTCCGAGACCCACTAAAATAATCCGAAAAAAAAACCTGGGGCATTACAATATCGATCATATACTGGACGAGCAGGTGAGAGTTACCAGGAGTGGATCCTACCTGCGCTACCTAGTGCGATGGAGAGAGTGACCCGTCACCGAGGATACTTGGATCACGCGGGCCGAGTTGCAGAGGATAGATCCGGACCTACTGGAGCGGTACCAGAGTGATGCAGACCCTTACTCGACAGGGTCGAGTTTCTCCCACCCGGGGAGAATTGGTGCGGACACCCGAGCGATCGAGAAGCACGAACCGGAGAGTCACCGGTACCATACGCGGAGCACCACTCGAGCTACTTCGGCGTCCATATGGCTTGGAGACAGTCTGGAGACTCCCCCTTGAGTCTCGATATTTATCGCATTTATTTGGACTTTACTTGTGTGTCATGTGTGTTTGTTTAATTTTATTCAGATTGTAATTTGGATTGTAACTGGGGTTTATGTGTAAAATGGGGCCACCTGAGTCCCATGGGCCCCCCTGTCCCTTCCCCATTGATCCACCTCATCTCTAGGGCCCATATGGGGTCAGTCAACCTTCCAATAGTGGGCTTCTAGAAGAGTGGGCCAAGTGGGGGACAAAGGCTTTAAAAAGTCCAAGAAGGGGGCTTCTTGGTCAAGGCCCCCCCCCCTTTGGAACATATTAGATATATTTTGTAATTTCTTTTATTTTGGTCCACAACACATGGGAGAAATAATTTGTGGACTCCCTATTTTACCCCTCCCAAATCCTAGATCTAGGGATAGAGTTGGTCTTTTTGTATTATCTATAAAACTCGTGTATTTCCATTTTTGAGTGGAATTAATGCATAAATTTTTGAGAAATCCTTGGAGCACCAGCTTGGTGCGCCCCTCTCCCTCTCTCCTCTCTTCTTCTTGCAGCTGGGAAGGCTGTATTCTGAGGTGGGAAGCCTCATCTATCAGGTGTGAGGTTCATCGTTGCCGCCGCCGCCGCCGCCGAGCCGCCGTTGCACCACCACCACCTCCGTCGGTATTCTGTCAATCGAGTGACAGCAGGTCCTTCCACGAATTTTAGCGCTCACCCAAGAGCTCATCTGGATCTCAAATTTTTAGGGTGAGTTCTAGGGATCCAACCCACATCCCAGAAAATTTGGTTTGGCCTCTAGTTTCCGATTTCCATTTTTCCATTTTCATCCATCTTTCCCTTCCAGATCTGCTAGTTTTCAGTCTAGATTCACAGCCACCCTGAGTTTCCCATCTCCGGACCTCCTTTTGATTTTTTATGGAACCCCCAAAATTACTGGAGGTTCTACCCACCACCCCCTCCATCCACGAATTTTCGTGGAATTTCAAAAGGCCTCCACCTCTTTTCTAAAAATCATTTTCAGATCCCCTTCAGTTCTGTCTGCTTCTGTCCAGATCCGACCACCTGCCAGTATAAAATATTTTTGCCCACCCAAACCTCCACCAAATCAGTCATAAGAATTATTGTCATTTTCCTCTCTCTCCCCTCTACAACTTTAATGAAGTGCTCGAGGTATGAATCAGAGGTCTATCCTGCGGTCAATGCCAACTCTCAGAAAACTTCAGTTCTGCCCAGCCGATCTGAAACTGAGAACATGCCGGTTCTAAAATCGCCCATCAGAAGCACGGCTCCGGTGAATTTTTTTGAGTCCCATAGGGTCGAAGGATTTCCAGTCAGCGTTCCAACGGTGCTGGTTCGTGCCGATCTGACATCGGTCCTAATCACAGCGGTGATTCTTGCCGAGTCGCGCGCCCAAAAATAGAAGCAGCAGACTCGTGGGTAGCAACCCCAAGTCTTGAAGATCGGAGCCGCCCGGCCTCCAACCGGTGCTCCTGCCCGACCGCCTTCCAGGGAGGCGCGCCACCAGGAGTCTCCATCACAGTGGGACCCACCCCATCAGGCCCGGAGGATAGAGCGATCCGTGGGCCCCACGAACCCGTAGATCGCGCCATCCGGACAGCACTAAACGCGGGTTTCGGCACCGCCGGAGCGACATCAAGATGCTGCCCGTCAACCCAATTCCCGTGACTCCCGGGCCCCACATGTGACCTATTACCTCCCTACGTGGAGTGGGTCAAATTTTTGTACTGCAGAAAAACTTTGTTAACCGGGAGTCCGGATTTGGCCGGGGTTATCTTCCCTACGCTGAGAGTATGGAGGTAACGGTCTTAACTCCTTGGCGTTCATTTGCTAGTTTAGTATATGGTCGTATGTGTTAAACAGGAGGACGGTGAGCTAGAAGGGGAGGGGATGAATAGATCACCGTTTAAAAAATATTTGTCCGAACCGAGGAGATCTTAGAAGATGAGATTGGCTAGGAAGACTGACAATATGTAAAATGATCCGGAACCTTAACCAAGATAAAGCAGGTCACGAGCGCAGAACCTATATCACTCAGAATTTCATCAGCACATATGCACAAGCACTAAGCGAGCAGTCAGACCATGGTTTCGATCATCAACAATCACGCTTACTTCATGAAGCCAGACAGAAGCATAAAGAAAATAGATGCGCACAATCACACCACGAAGAACAAGAGGTTTAGATGGTTCAGTCTGCAACCTGCAGACTTACGTCCATCCCTCACTCAAGGCAGACTGAGGCTTCCCTTTCACAAGAAAGAACCGCAGACTCAGTCTGCCAACAACACGCTGATCCACAGCTTGGGGATCGAAATCCCTACAGACGCTGAACTCATAGCTTGCACCCAGGTCTCACACCACAAGACCTGACCCGGAGATAACTCTCCCTTCCTCTTAGATAAGAGGGAACCCAGCAGTGACCCACCCTCACTGCAATTCAGAGACGCTGTCTCTCTTCCTCCTCAGCCGGAGGGAAGAACCCAGGTAGCCTTCTCACTACCTGAACACAAAACCCCGGAGAACTCCTCCCTTCCTCTGATCTAAATCAGAGGGAAGCCACACTGCGACCCAGAGGATTCACCTCTCTTCCTCTACACCTAGAGGGAACGAAAACAGAGTATCGGAATTTGAGAACGAACAAACGAAGACATAAAGAAATATTGAAAGACAATCGAACGGAGAAACAATGTAGCTTCTTAAAGAAGCATAGACAAAACGTAGCAGAAAACCATCCTCTCCTTCATCACTCTCTCTCTTCCAGGTACGCTCAACGAATGGATCAGGATGGCTTCTCCTCTCCTTCCTCTCGCTCTGGCCTCACCCTTTTTCTTGTGGCTTCAGCATCTTTTCAGGAACAGAAACCTTCCTATATATCCAGACTCACGAGAGACTGAGGGTGTGGGAGACACGCGCGAAGAAGATGCTTCCAGAAGAGCCGAGCCACGTGTTAGACGATTATTCCCTCAAATCACGTGCTCACATGATTGGAATAAAGTTCCAATTTGTCTTTAAGTCCCTGTAAGGTTTCAGAGAACATTCAGTCACTCTCAGAAATATTCAAGTCATGCGTTTGTTCACACAGATTGCATGGAACTTATCAAAGGACTGAAGAACGCGTCAACGCACTAAAGCCAAGGCGTTAACGCAATGGATATAATGGAGAACAGGTCCCTTGACAAAACACACCAATGCGTCAACGCATTAGTGACAGCGTCGACGCGTCTGCTTGGTTGTTGATCATAAGACCTTGGGTCATAAGCTCAAGGCGTCGACGCTTCCATCGTGCAGCGTCGCCTCAGCTCCTTAGGCGAGACGCTCAAGCCCTTGGCAACAAGCCAATGCGTCAACGCATCAGGTGACAGCGTCGACACAGTGAACACGACAGCAAGCGAAAGACGCACAATTGCGTCTACGCAGCCAGCCAAGTGCGTCAACGCACTGAAGGCACGAACCCATATAAATGAAGACAAACAGATACGAGCTAATGAGTGAACAAGTTGGAGAAGCATTTAATCAGAAGAGCATGATGAAAGACATTTTAATCAGAAGATGTGCATGCAAATAATTTGATTCATAGTGTTAGTCATCATCAAAACTACAGAGATTCAACAATCTCCCCCTTTTTGATGATGGCAACACCATGAGTCAAATTCAGTGAAAGAGGAAACATCAACCTAAAACAGTCTCATTAACAACAGCAATAGTTTTGGAAAAATAGCAATGGTGACCTCTCAAAATTAGAACTCTCAGCACTCATTATCTTTTACCCAAAAGAAACACCAAAAACTTCCTTTTCACTAGCTCAACCTCCTCCTTACAACCTCTTCACTCCCCCTTTCAACCTTCTCCCCCTTTGACATCATCAAAACAGAAGAGAAAGAGAGCAGTTGACGTTGGATTGATGAGAAAAGATGGAGAGAATTCCAACAGTAGAATCTCAGTAACAGATCTTAGATGCTTAAGTGGGGCTCTAAGGTCAGTGAGGAATCTTGGAGTTCTAGTAAGAGAAGGAGATTCAGAAGAAGCTTGAAGTTTATCAACTTACGATGAATATGAAAGAAGAGCAAGTGTCAACAAATATGGCTGAGGTAGCTGTTAAGGCTAGTCAAAAAGACAACAAGAATTTGAGCCACTAAAACAGCCTGTAGGCGTTGAGGACAACCATTCAAGGAGAGAAAACACTATTATAG
Source organism: Amorphophallus konjac (assembly GCA_022559845.1). Taxonomy (NCBI): domain Eukaryota; kingdom Viridiplantae; phylum Streptophyta; class Magnoliopsida; order Alismatales; family Araceae; genus Amorphophallus; species Amorphophallus konjac. The sequence continues at coordinate 185,179,159 of CM040122.1, read as the reverse complement.
AGTGTATTTGGCCAGTTACACCTTTGACATTAAGTATGCACCTTGGTCAGAGGCCAGCATCCTCAGTTACTCAGTGTAAGAGCCTCATACCTTCTCAGTTAGAGAACAGAGATAGTGACTATTAGTTTTTACATGAGGAGACACCTTGATCAGAGGCCAGAATCCCCAGTTACTCACCACATTGTCATCATTGCTCTGCCAAACATAAATTTTGAATTGAATTTCTTTCTTTTGTTTTTGTTTATGAGAACTGATACTTCATGACTTAGAAAGTTCCCATTTCATTGATGGGATTCCTAGTTTCTCAGTATACAGTTTTAAACACTGATCAGTTTAACTAGCTCTTCAAGAAGGTTGTTTGAAGACAAAGCCAGGGCAATTACTCGTGGTCTTATCACGAAATCCAATGAAAAGCGTATAACAGAACCCATTTCATATTAGTCTAGCTTGTTCATCAGTCAAGAAACAAAGTAAGAGGATATACTTGTGAAGGTTAATCTTAGCCTCTTAAGACTTACTAGAAGAAGATTCTGGCTAGATTTTAATTACACAAACTTAAGAATGTAGGAAATGAACGAGGTTCTACTAAAAAGGAATGCTCAAGATCAATTCTGACAATTAATCCAGCAACAACAACCATCTTTCAAACATTTTTAATTAGTCAAGCTCCCCCTCTCTAGTAGCTCTATCTCCCATTCTATCCTGATAACAGCACAGCAACAGAACAGATACTTCTCAAATCTCACACCCGCTCCCCCTCACATAGTGACCCCATCAGAAAAAGTAAGACAGAACTATCACTAACAACATGGAAATACATAAAACTGAATTCATTTCCACAGATTAGTCAGAGTTTGTAAATACCAAGTTCTCTTCTCAATGAAGTGAATTTTTCACTATCTAAAGGTTTTGTAAAAATATCAGCAATTTGATTTGCAGTCCCAACATGAATTAGTTCAAATGTTTTATTTGCAATTTCATTTCTAATAAAGTGGTGCCTGATTTCAATGTGTTTTGTTCGAGAGTGTAACACAGGATTCTTTGCAATGTTTATGGCACTAGTGTTATCACAAAAAATGGGAGTGCAACCTGTCTCTACTTGGTAATCCTGAAGCTGATGCTTTATCCAGATAACCTGAGTGCCACAGCTGCTTGCAGCCACGTATTCAGCCTCTGCAGTGGAAAGGGCCACTGAATGTTGTTTCTTTGAACTCCAAGAAACTAGGCATCCTCCTAAGAATTGGCAGTGGCCACTGGTGCTCTTCCTATCTAATTTGCATCCAGCAAAGTCTGCATCAGTGTATGCAACTAAATCTAATGTGCGAGAGCAGGATACCATAATCCTAATGTGTGTGTGGCAGACAGATATCTAAAGATCCTTTTTACAGCAGACAAATGAAGTTCAGTAGGCCTAGACTGATATCTTGCACATAAGCCAACACTGAATTGTATGTCTGGCCTAGAAGCTGTTAAGTACAAGAGGGATCCAATCATACCTCTGTAGAGTTTTTCATCCACTTGTTTACCTGACTCATCTGCATTAAGGGTCATGCTTGTGCTCATTGGGGTGGATATTTGCTTCAGGTTAGTCATCCCAAACCTTTTTAGGATATCCAGCGTGTACTTGGTTTGGTGGAAGAAGCAGCCATCTGACATTTGATTTATCTGTAAGCCAAGAAAATAAGTCAGTTCTCCAACTAAGCTCATCTCAAATTCAGCTGACATAAGTTGTGAAAATTCATTACACAGTTCAGGATTTGTTGATCCAAAGATGATGTCGTCTACGTATACCTGAACTATGATGAGATCTTGTCTTGAATTCTTAGTGAATAAAGTTTGGTCAACATTACCTCTGTTATATCCTTTATTCAGTAAGAAACTGGTCAGCCTTTCATACCAGGCCCGAGGAGCCTGCTTTAGTCCATAAAGAGCTTTGTTTAACCTGAAAACTTGATCAGGTTTAGTCGAAAACTGAAAACCAGGAGGTTGTTCAACATAAACTTCTTCTTTTAGAATTCCATTCAAGAAAGCACTCTTAACATCCATTTGTTGAAGTTTTATGTTGTTTGAACAAGCAAATGCTAATAGAATTCTGATAGCCTCCATTCTAGCTACTGGAGCAAAGGATTCATCAAAATCTACTCCATACTCCTGACTGTAGCCTTTAGCTACAAGTCTAGCTTTATTCCTAGAGATGACACCTTCTTCATTCAGTTTGTTCTTAAAAACCCATTTTGTTCCTATTACATTGAAATTTCAGGTCTAGGTACAAGTTCCCAGACATTGTTTCTATCAAATTGCCCTAGTTCTTCACACATGGCAGTTACCCAATTCTCATCACTTAAGGCTTCTTCAATGGTCTTAGGCTCAATTTGAGAAACTAAAGCAATTAAGTCCTGATTCTGAACATTTCTGAAATGGGATCTTGTCCTAGGGGGATCATGAAGACTACCAATTATATTGGTTACATGGTGGTCTTTTAAAATTCTGACATTTGTTGAGGACTCACCTTGTTCGGCTGTACTTACTGGGTTCAGATCAGTGGGTTCTTCAGTCGGTTGTACTTCCTCCTCTTGCATTTGATTCAGGAACTCTCCATCATGACTTGTAGACCTGTTATCATCATTTAGACTGTTAGAGATTTTTGTTTCATCAAAAATGACATGAGGGGTTTCCTCTACAGTTCTATCAGTTTTATTAAAGACCCTGAAGGCCCTAGATGTTTCAGAGTATCCTAGGAATATTCCTGGAATACTTCTAGCATCAAATTTATCTAAGTCTCTCTTGTTGTTATTATGAATAAAGCATTTTGAACCAAAAATTTTGAAATATGAGACATTAGGCCTCTTACCTTTCAGGAGTTCATATGGTGTTTTCTTATGTATGGGTCTTACCAAAGCTCTATTAAGTATATAACAGGCTGTGTTTGCTGCTTCTGCCCAAAAACTCTTCGGTAGCTGACTCTCCATTAGTAATGTTCTTGCCATTTCCACTATTGTTCGATTCCTTCTCTCCATAATTCCATTCTGCTCTGGGGTCCTGGGAGAAGAAAATTTGTGAGTCAGTCCCTCCTTGTCACAAAAACTAGAAAATGAGGAGTTCTCAAACTCTCCTCCATGATCTGATTGGATAACAGTGATCTTGTGGCTTACATGTTTCTGCTTATTGAAAAAATGTTCAAATTTTTGAAAAACATCACTCTTATTCGCCAAGAAAAACAACCATGCAAATCTAGAGTAGTCATCGACAATGACAAAACCAAATCTCTTACCATTTAGGCTCTGGGTTCTGGTAGGACCAAAGAGATCCATGTGCAAGTGTTCCATAAGCTTGTTTGACAAGCTCTCAGTCCTTATTTTAAAAGAAGCTCGGGTTTGCTTGCCTAGAGCACAGGCATCGCAAGGCTAGAGAATGATTTGAACTTCAAGCTAGGCATGCCTCTAACTAAGTCAAATTTAGCTAATTTATGCAAGGTGTTAAAGCTAGCATGACCTAGTCGCCTATGCCAGTCAAACATGTTATTCTCTGAGTCAGCAGAGAGACACAGATTAGACTCAGACTCAACATCAAGATCCACAATATAGACATTATTGACTCTATTTGCAATGAACTTTATTTTATCGGAGTTTGGTTCTAAAATTTTGCAAGCATGCTCATCAAAGAGGACCTTGTGACCCTTGTCACATAACTGACTAATACTCAATAAATTGTGTTGCAGACCTTCGACCAACAATACTTTTTCAACAGAGTTGGAGGTTTTCTTACCGATGGTTCCGGTCCCAATTATTTGGCCTTTGTTTTTACCTCCAAACTTGACTGTCCCTCCTGCTTTCAATTCAAGCTTGCTGAACTTTCTTTGATCCCCTGTCATGTGCCTCGAGCAGCCACTGTCGAGATACCACTTGTTGTTCTCGGCTGCTAGGCTCACCTGCACAATAACAATTTAAGTAGTGTGCTTTGGAGCCCAAGGTAAGTTGGGTCCAAAAATACCGCTCAAATGATTAAGCACAGTTTTGGGGATCCAGATCTGCTTCACCCCTTTTTTCTTTCTGTGCTGAGAATTGACAGTTTTGCTATTGATGTGCATTTCAGTTGTTTCCTTTTGTTTCTCAAGGTGTGTCCAGTTTCTGTTGATAAAAGCTTGGGTCCCAGCCAGACCATAATTTCTAAACTGTCTAGTTGAAGACATTTTATTGACAGTATTCTGTGTGTAGTTAGACCTTCCCATGTTTCTTTTCAAATAGCCCATTCTTTTATTAGAGTCATAGTTGTTGAATTGACAGGCACCTTGTTTCTGGTGCGTGGGCTTGTTGAATTTCTTAAAGACATTTTTTCCAAAATCAGGCTGTTGTTTATGGATGTTCTTTTGTTGTTCAGTACTTTTGGAACTGGATGGGATGTCAGTTTCTCTTTTCCTTTCTCAGTGCAAAATGTGGTGGTTTTTATCCCAAATGCTTCCTTCTTATTTGGGTTGAAACCCAACCCTTCTCTGTTAAAGTTTACTTTGGTGCCTAACAAGGCGTTCAAATTGCTTTCTCCCAAAACAAACCACTCAAGAGTTTTCTTCTTATCTTCCAACTCCTTCCGCAGAGATATGTTGTTTTCCAGCAATTCATCATTGACATTTATAACAGCTTCATACCCTTCCTTGATTAAGTCAATTTGTCTCAGGTTTTCTTCAGTATGTTGATTGGTTTCATCAAGCTGTTTTCTAAATTTTTTAAGTTCATTCTTAAAAAGATTATTCTCATTTCTTACATTTTCCATTTGAGCTAATTCAGCTACCAGTTTGGAATTTTCTATCTTGACGAGTTCTTGTTCTTCATTAACCATATTGAGTTTGCGTTTGATGACTCTATGTTCTTTAGCTAAGGCATTGTACATATCTAGCAGTTCACCATATTTCTCTTCCCAGTCATCAATAGAGTAAGTTACAAAGGGATTGGTTACCTCATTTTCCTCGTCGGCCATCAGACATACTCCTTCAGTCTCCTTTCCTGAGGAATTAGTCTCTGAGTCTTCTTCTTCATCGCTCCAAGTGCATACCATAGCTTTTGGCTTTTTCTTGTACACTTTGGAGCCTTTCTTGTGGTAGTCCGGTGTCTTCTTCTAAAGCTCAGGGCAATCTTGCTTCATGTGCCCAAAGTTCCTGCAATGATAACACATCACACTTTTAGCATGCCTATCCTTGTCATTGCCATTGTTCGGATATTTACCTGATGAGTAGTTTCTTCTTTTCCTATATGAATTTCCCTACATTTTCAGGAATTTCCTGAACTGATGTGTGAGCAATGCTTTTTCACTTCTGTCAAGGTCTGGAATTCCATTAGACTCTCCGCTACTGCTACTACTACTGCTGTGTCGTTCAACTTTAAGAGCAACATTCTTGCCCCTTCTGTCACTTCCTTCTCCTGTTTTCTTGAGATTTATCTCATAGGTCATAAGAGACCCTATGAGTTCAGTGACGGTCATGGTTGTTAAATCCTTTGATTCCTCTATCACAGTAACTTTTGTGTGCCACGCTGGAGTCAAGGATCTTAAGATCTTCCTGACTATATCCCCTTCAGATATTTCCTTTCCAAATCCCTTGAGGCTGTTTGTGATCAGTGACAGCCTAGCGTACATATCAGTCGCGCTCTCCTCTGACTTCATCTTGAATAATTCATACTCAGAGGTTAGGTAGTTTACCTTGGTAGCTCTGACCTGAGAGGTACCCTCGTAAATCAGCGCTAGTTCATCCCACATCTTCTTAGCTGTCTTGCACGCCGAAATTCGGGCATATTCTTCAGGGTGAACTGCGCACGGGATGATGTTGAGCGCAGACCAGTTCAGTCTGGATAATTTGACTTATTCTTCAGACCACATCTCCTCATTCCGAGGTAAATCATAAGGTCCAGTTGTAATGACTCTCCACAGCTTGTGGCTCTGAGATCGAATGAAGACTTCCATCCTATTTTTCCAAAAGAAATAATTAGAACCATCAAAATATGGGGGACGGGAGATTGACTGTCCTTCAGCTATGTAGCTGCGAGGACCACTGGTTCCAGGATTACCCTGGTCGTTGTACCACATCTCGGGTAAACCTGCTCTGATACCAACTGTTAAACAGGAGGACGGTGAGCTAGAAGGGGAGGGGATGAATAGATCACCGTTTAAAAAATATTTGTCCGAACCGAGGAGATCTTAGAAGATGAGATTGGCTAGGAAGATTGACAATATGTAAAATGATCTGGAACCTTAACCAAGATAAAGCAGGTCACGAGCGCAGAACATATATCACTCAGAATTTCATTAGCACATATGCACAAGCACTAAGCGAGCAGTCAGACCATGGTTTCGATCATCAACAATCACACTTACTTCATGAAGCCAGACAGAAGCATAAAGAAAATAGAAGCGCACAACCACACCACGGAGAACAAGAGGTTTAGATGGTTCAGTCTGCAACCTGCAGACTTACGTCCATCCCTCACTCAAGGCAGAGTGAGGCTTCCCTTTCACAAGAAAGAACCGCAGACTCAGTCTGCCAACAACACGCTGATCCACAGCTTGGGGATCGAAATCCCTACAGACGCTGAACTCACAGCTTGCACCCAAGTCTCACACCACAAGACCTGACTCGGAGATAACTCTCCCTTCCTCTTAGACAAGAGGGAACCCAGCAGTGACCCACCCTCACTGCAATTCAGAGACGCTGTCTCTCTTCCTTGTCAGCCGGAGGGAAGAACCCAGGTAGCCTTCTCACTACCTGAACACAAAAACCCCGGAGAACTCCTCCCTTCCTCTGATCTAAATCAGAGGGAAACCACACTGCGACCCAGAGGATTCACCTCTCTTCCTCTACACCTAGAGGGAACGAAAACAGAGTATCGGAATTTGAGAACTAACAAACGAAGACATAAAGAAATATTGAAAGACAATCGAACGGAGAAACAATGTAGCTTCTTAGATAAGCATAGACAAAACGTAGCAGAAAACCATCCTCTCCTTCATCACTCTCTCTCTTCCCGGTACGCGCAACGAATGGATCAGGATGGCTTCTCCTCTCCTTCCTCTCGCTCTGGCCTCACCCTTTTTCTTGTGGCTTCAGCATCTTTTCAGGATCAGAACCCTTCCTTTATATCCAGACTCACGAGAGACTGAGGGTGTGGGAGACACGCGAGAAGAAGATGCTTCCAGAAGAGCCGAGCCACGTGTTAGACGATTATTCCCTCAAATCACGTGCTCACATGATTGGAATAAAGTTCCAATTTGTCTTTAAGTCCCTGTAAGGTTTCAGAGAACATTCAGTCACTCTCAGAAATATTCAAGTCATGCGTTTGTTCACACAGATTGCACGGAACTTTTCAAAGGACTGAAGAACGCGTCAACGCACTAAAGCCAAGGCGTTAACGCAATGGATATAATGGAGAGCAGATCCCTTGACAAAACACACCAATGCGTCAACGCATTAGTGACAGCGTCGACGCGTCTGCTTGGTTGTTGATCATAAGACCTTGGGTCATAAGCTCAAGGCGTCGACGCTTCCATCGTGTAGCATCGCCTCAGCTCCTTAGGCGAGACGCTCAAGCCCTTGGCAACAAGCTAATGCGTCAACGCATCAGGTGACAGCGTCGAAACAGTGAACACGACAGCAAGCGAAAGACGCACAATTGCGTCTACGCAGCCAGCCAAGTGCGTCAACGCACTGAAGGCATGGAACCCATATAAATGAAGACAAACAGATACGAGCTAATGAGTGAACACGTTGGAGAAGCATTTAATCAGAAGAGCATGATGAAAGACATTTTAATCAGAAGATGTGCATGCAAATAATTTGATTCATAGTGTTAGTCATCATCAAAACTACAGAGATTCAACAGTATGCCGCTGTGAGAGCGTAGGATTCTAGCCCGTGAGTCCATGTCACCGCTGTGAGCGAGAGAGTGACCCGTCCCGTGACTCGATCCGAGCACAGAAGTGAGTCGACCACCCTTGACTCTGCCGGTTTCTCAACCGCGCGGATCCGCGTTTCCCCTCGCTTGGGATGACGAGTGAGCTTGCGTTTCTGTTAGCGACGTATAGTCCATAGGAACTCTTAGTGTCGGGCCAAAGTGTCTCCGTTGTTGTATGTTGCTGGTCGCGTCCGCATTCAGAGTCCGAGGTCCGCATCACTTAGAGTCGGTCCCCGTGTCCGTCCCGCATCAGTGAAGCCTAGGTGATCTGGCGTGGCCAGATGTAACGTGCTATGGTGATTATGAATAATGAAGTGCTGTGACTATGCAAAGACTAAAAATCAAAATTGTATGAGTAGCAGAGGAGAGTAATGGAGGTGATTGTTGACACCTATTTTTTCGTTGATAAGTTGAGTCATTTCTCTTACTATCATTTGTTGATACCTTGAGTTGTCCATTGCTCATTGGGTTATTTCCAGGCAACTTATTGGGCCTAGTTTATGGGTACCTCCCTCCCGGACTTGGTCTGCTATAATTCGGGACTTAATGGGCCTTGATTTTGCTTGATTTATCACATTTCATTGATTTTCGAGTGTCCAGCCATTGTGCGGTCTATCGCTTGACCGTTCAGTAATTGCATGGTTAATTCTGAACTGTTTGCCTATTTATTGGATATTAAGGTGATTTTTTTGAATTTTCGTCGACAAGCTTTTGAACGGTCCGTTTGTAGCCGTCCAATGTCATGGAACGGTATGCATATGACCGCCCTGATTCCAAGAGTCCCAAGTCGTTGGTTTTCCAGATAATTATTTATTTATCTAATCTTTTTGATTTATCACCGATAGGCCTAGGACGTTTTGTTCTGGACCGCCCCATGAATTGAGTGGTCTAGTATTAGACCGTCCAATCCTCGAGAGTCCAACAGTGAAATAGTCTGTTAGTTCGATGGATATTTAGATAATATTTCTTATTTATTTAATTTCCACCGACAGGTTGGATGGTCTGGTAATGGGCCGCTCAATGAACTGGGCGGTCTATCGAGTGACCGCGCAATGGTTCGATTGCTGAAAAACTAAGGGTTTTTCTCTCTCTATCCGAGGTTTTATCCTTAATTTGTTCTGACCATTTCTCCGTGGTTTCTCAACCAAATGGGATGCCGTTCGAACTGGTTGGAAGATAATTCTATTATCTACGGATTTTGTGTTGATATCTTGAGCTGATTTTCATTGGAAACCCTAATTTCGGGGATGGCTTTTAGGCTCTATAAATAGGACCCTAAGGCCAAGCTTTGAAAAGGGGGGAGATTTGAAGGTCAAGGCGAAGCTTTGCCGAATTTTTGAGTGAGCTACAGTCTGGGAGGAAGGCTTTCTACGTCCGCATAAGCCTTCGGTTCAGGGAGTATTTGTGTTTTGGGTCATAGTTTAATTGTTCTCCGTCGTGTTCTTCATTGCATGCAATCATCGTCTTTGTTCTCTCTCCACGTTTTTCTTCATCTACATATCATCACATATCGCATCCTATTGTTTTGACGCCCTTTATGGGTTTAAAAACTCCCCAGGTATTCCCCATTCCATTTTGCTATGATTCTTTTCGTCCGCAAGCACATTTACTTCACCTCACAGTTCTGATCTGGGTTTCCTTGCTTGTTTTGCACTTTGTTTCGCAGGTCAGCAGCATCCTGACACGAGGCCCATCCTTTTTGGCCGACCGGAAAGGGTGGAGGTCGAGATCCCACGTTTTGGGAGTTGGTGACACAGAGCGGTCTTCATCTATCCGTGCGAGGAATAGGGCGGCTTCATCTTAACCGTCCCATTCTGTCTAGCGGTTGAGCCTGAACCGTCCCGTCATCCAGCTACTCTTCGTCCCGCGTTCGTCCCAGCGCTTTTGGGCAGTCTGTCGAGCGACCGCACGTACATTGGGCGGTTCAGTTCGAACCGCGTATTGCTGCAGTGCTGTTCTAGGCGAGTGTCTCCCCTTTCTTTCCAAGGTACGGTGTACTTGCTTACATTTGGCACCTTGGTGACGATCACACACACTCCACATCCTTCCCCCTGCTATTTACACGTTGTTTAGTTCTTTACATTAACATCGTAAAGAAGGGATTTGGAAGGATAATTAAAAAGGGGAGACGGGAAAAACATGTCAACACCCTCTTTTTTGGCGATCACGGTGGGACATTTAGTGCCCATCGTGTTAGTGGTGTGCTGACCCATTTTTGTGCTTGTTTAGGGTTTCTGTTTGAGTGGTTGCAGGTTGCCATTAGCTCTTCCTCCATTTCTGTCCTTTGGAGATTACGCGGTTCTCTCTGAGCCGCCCACCTTTCTAAGCGGCCGTTTGTTAGCCGTTCTGTGCTCATCTTGGTGTTCCATTCATGCCAGCCTATTACATCCAGTGGTTCTATACAAACTGTCCACTTCCTCCCGCGGTCTGATAAAGACTGTTCATCATTGCTGGCTCAGGTACGTTGCTGTGCTTACATTTGTGATTCCTGTTGATATTCCGCGGTTGTTTCAGGTCTGTTCCATAATCTACGCGGTCTGTCGAAGGATCGCTCATCCAGGTACACTTCTGAGCCTCATTCTTTGGTCATTTCGACATTTTGTGGTTTTTCTCTACTTTTGGCGTTACCCCCTGCTTTCGCATGGTCCATCTGAGACCGTTTATACTCCCTGAACGGTCCGTTCCAGACCATCTTCCACCCCTAAGTAGTCTGTTACAGACCGTCCTTATCGTGCTACAGTGCACCCGAGCCTTATTTTGATTTCTATGTTATATCTTGTTCATGATATTTGGTGCTGATTTTTGTCCCCCTTGATTGTTCCTTGCTGTTGCATCATTATGAGTTCTAATCATCATACTTGTTTGCCATTGCTTGCTAGACCTAGGCTAGAACTTTGCATGCTCTCCGGTGCGCATAGGGGCATACATACTCTTCACAGTAGTTGCATTCCTACCGAGGTGGGGTTTCCTCTCGTCTCCATATTCCTTGGAGCTGACTAGGTGACCTTGCTGAGGGCCTCCGTAAGTCCCCGTGAGCCGTGGATTCCCACACGGACGCCGGGCAGGTTGTACCGTACCCACCCAAGTCTAGGGTTTGCATTAGAGCAAGAGAGAGAGTCCCCTAGAGTCAGCCAGTTCCCCATCTCCTACCCCTGTTAGGCACCTATGTGGTTGAGTGAACTTACATCTTAATTAATTCACTAAGGTTCTAAAAGGAAAAATTCATAAAATCTGGCGCGCATCATCCATAATTTGGGTGTTCACTTGGTTGTCTCTCTCCTCATCTCTTCTCTCTCTTGTGTGCATCGCTTGGCTGTTATTTAGATTTTGGTTAGGGCTGTTTGCTTCTTCTTCCTAGGTGCTCTAGTGTATGTGGAGTTGCCTCACACCCTCAGGATCATCTCCTAGGGGTAGCTCACATTTCTATTCCTATCTTAATCCCCTGTTCGACTCATCACCCACCATATCATCCTACAACTTCTCCCATTCCCATGAGGATTCTCTCCATCAGGGACTTCTCGAAGACCCGCCTAGGGTCGCCCATGTGCAGGGGGGAGAGGGGACTGCCCCTCCTCTCCCGACCATTGTCATCGAGGGCTCTCAGCCCTCCCTTTCTGGTTCCTCTTCACAGAATTTGGCCAATCAGATTCTTAACATGATGGCCCAGCTTGATCCGACCCAGCTTCACCTTATTCGACAAGCTCTGCAGGGGGCGGACGCTCCATCTTCAGTTCCTTCTCATGGCGTGACTACTGCCGCCACTACATTTCCGGCTGCCGGATTAGGGGCCACCTCTTCAGCCCCCGTTGATCTCACTCTGATCCATCCTCAGGTTCTCTGGTTCCCCACTACGGAAGCGGGCCAGGCTTCTACCACGGCCTATCAGCCACTTGACAATGGGAAGACTCAGATCCCCTCCAGTTCTTATGTTGATCCCTACACCATTGTCTCTCCAGCGCCGCAGGCCCTCGTTGCCCTGGCTGATTTCATTCGTCTACAACCAGGGGCCACCCAGTTGGCTCACACAGATGTGGGCCCTTCTTTGGGCCATTATCCATCTTACGGGCTGCTCCCTCAGTCAGTTTATCCTTCAGCTCCCTACTCTGGATCCGCCTTTCCAGCCATATCTCCTCCTTCCTGGGAACGAGAACTTCTTCACAAATGGGCTGCCATGCAGCAGCAGATTGACCTCCTCCACAAGCGGATCGCCCTGCAGTCTCTAGCCGATGTCCCCATTCCGAACTTCAGGGACATTTGCTTTCCTCCCCAGTCAGAGCTCCCCGTGTACCAGAAATATGATGGATATGGCAACCCGTTTATTCATGTCAGGGAGTTCTTTTATGAGTCGGCGTAGTTCCAACACGACGACCGCCTGATGGCGTATTTGTTCCGCCGATCTTTGGATGGGGTCACCCTCGAATGGTTCTACACCTTGCCTCTAGAGGAGGCAGAAAGTTTCAAGACCGTGAAGGAGAAGTTTATCCAGAGATTTCAGAATCGGGTTGGTCCCGAGTATTCTTCACCGACCTAGTTGCGGATAAGATGAAGCCGGATGAGGACTTTGCTGTGTATGCAGACCGATGGAGGCAGATGGCCTCACGTGTGCCCAGGCAGATCCCGGAGGAAGAAAAAGTAAAGTTGATGATTTCTAATGCTACGGCGACGTTCTGGAATATATTGGCAATGAACGACATATCTAACATGCACCAGTTGTACAGTCGGGCCCGGTTCATACAAACCCAATTCAAGGACTCCCCCATTCATTCATTATTCGAGGCCCAGAAATCCAAAACCACTAGAAAATCCCAAGGCCTAGTTACTGAGGGAGTACAAACCAATGAGCAGGTCCAGGATGTTCAATTCCCTAACCAGCCCGCTTCACCCCGTTTCCAGCAACCCCCACGCAACCCCAAGTTCTCCACTCCATAAGCTCCTCGACCCACCTTCCAAGCTCCTTAGAACCCACAACAACCACCACCACCACAATAGTCACAACAGCCACCCCAGTACCATAACGTTCCTCCTCCCGCTGGTTATTGGCCTGCTCGGCCGGGACCCAAGAGAGTCAACTACCCCCCACTTCCAGAAACACTCCCTGACATCTTTTCGGCTTTAATGTACACTGGTGATATTCAATTGCCTCTGGAGCGTCAGAATTGGAATCCGGCAGCCGATTAGTCAAGGTATTGCATATACCATCGGCAACCCGGGCACACCATAGAGAGATGCTACCAGTTCAGAGATTTGGTGTATGATCTGCATGAGGGCCAGAGAATTGATTGGGCCCAAATGCATAAATTAATTGAAGATATCAATGAAAGAAGAAGACAAGCCAGGCCGCAGCAGGCACCGCCTCAGCAGCAGTAGTTCCAGCAACCTTTCCAACAACAACAACCTCTACAGTAGAAGCAGCAGCAGCAAGACCTCGGGATTCATTAGAATCCCATGCCAGAACATCCGCCCACTCCTCAACAGCAACAACAGCCGCCGGCACCGGCTCAAGTAAATGAAGTTCACAACCCAGTCCTTAACGCTGGGTGGTCTTTTGACGATGAGACTCCCACTCACCTCTTGGCCTTCCACCACACCAGCTTCCCCGCACCTTCTGTTCCTTCCATTCTCTGACCCACCACCTCCGCCACCGCTCCACCCGCTATCCCTTCACGATCACCTATTGCACCCACCGCATTCCCCACCATTCCTCCAGTCCTTCCACCATCGCACGCCATACCCTCCGTCATCATCCCTCCGCTTAACCCTTCGCCCATTACCACTCCACCAGGGCCCGTCAGGCCAACCTCTGCTATCCTCACCCCTGTTTCTACCTCTTCCACTCACTCCACTGGGCCGATCGGGGGTCCATCTTATGCCGTGCCGGCATGACAATGCGCCCTCCGGAGCGGGCATCCATTCCATAGAGTTTACCCTTCCTCTGGTGCATCTACACCCAACCCCCAAGTCCCTTTCTCTACAGTCGAAGCAGAAGAAGTAGACCCCGTGCCAGGCACGGAGTATGACTTGCTACAGCATTTGGACTGGATGCCAGCCAAAATATCAGTTCTGGAGTTGATCAAAAGGTCCACGCTACACTAGGACGCCCTCAGGGCTTTTTTACAGAAGGTTATGGTCAGCGAGGACGTGGTGGTAGACAGTTTGCCGTCAGTGCTAGAAACAATTACAAGGGGGCCTTCCATTTCATTCTCTGAGTCAGAACTGGCACCCCCAGAGGCACGGCAGATGCCACTATGCATTACTATTTCTCTAAACAAGGTGGCAGTCGAATCAGCCCTTGTGGACACGGTAGCATCGATAAATGTGTGTCTGCTAAGTACACTGCGTGCCTGCAATATTTAGGAATATATGCTTAGGCCAACGCCAACCATAATTACGGCATATGATAACTCCAGACGAGCTTGCCATAGGGTCGTGATAGTTCAGACCGAGCTAGGGCCTTTGGTGATGGACGTGGAGTTTTATGTACTGGACATAGACCCGATGTTCAAGGCAATTCTGGGTCATCCATGGATAGATAGCCTGAATATTGTACCCTCAACCGCCCACCAGTGCCTTAGGTTCCCATTTCAAGGCCGGGTAGTTAAGGTGAAGAGTATCTCCACCGTCCAATCTATTGATGCGATTGCAGATAAGATTCTTCCTACTATGTGGCCGAGCAACAGGCCAGTCCTTTCTATTATTGACTTAAACTACTCATGGGCATATGCGTCACGAAAGCCCGCCACTGCATCGGTGAATGTCAAAATTAAGTCCAAGATTCAAGATTTAAAAGGGTGGCATATGATTTTGAAATTAGGCTATCAGTCGGGCCTGAGCCTCGCCGCACAGTTGTAGGGGCGAACTAAGCCCGTCCCTAAAGGTAGGAAAATGCGCCGGAGAGGCCTTGGCTACCGGGAGTCAGCACTGTCCATACTGGGAGACTTCAGGCCACTACCGTGGGACTACCGTCAACACTTTGTGAAATGCCCATTACAGCCAGGCACTTTAAAGAAGCCGCCGTCCTGTTCTGATATGAAGATTGATGCCGCTCATATTGTTGCTGACCCACTGCCGCCACTAAAGAGGCTGGTCGGTGACATGGAAGACTTTTGTAGTTGCTTTGAGAAGCTGTTCCAAGAAGAAGAAGCTTGTCCGAAGAAGACGGAGATGTAGCTGGTGAAGCATTCTCCAACTAAGCTAGTTCACCGGAGGCCGCGGGAAGTTGGGAGCTCCATCACAACCTTCTCCTTGTCCCCATCCCGTCTCACCTCCTTGTTTCAGCAAGTGGGGTTTGTTCCCCGTTCCCCTCCGATCATGGTCGACCCGTACTTTACGAAAAGACCGTTTGAAGTCCTATTTGTTCCTTGTGCATGTGGGCGCTGCCCACCCATTGACTTATCAACTCTGTTTACTCCTCCTTCCCCCACTGCCCAACTCCACGAAATGTGATTTTCACCTTCCGACCCATTCTTCGATTGCATCTTTCTCGATTTGTTTCCCATGCAACTCCCTCCTCCCCCATCTTCTTCTTCATGTTGTGTGATCTCCTCCGACTTCCAAAAAAATGCCAATTTTAAAATGGAGGTTTTAATGGAGGATTACGCTATACTCTTCCCATATCCCCGGGGGGACGAGACCCCTGCTCCTTTCCCAGTAGATCTCTTGTCTTTTAGGTTAGATGTATATTCTGTAGAGTCCCCTAGGTTGGTAGAGTCTAGTTCTAGTTTGGTCAGCCCATCCACGTCCGCGGCGCACCCTGTGATGCGCCATTCTAGATCTATTCCAGATAGGTTCCTCCAAGATTTAGCTCAGAGATGTCATGCCCTTCTTAAATGCCCTGAGTTTGTAGAGACCGTGATTGTTTTAGAAGATGATGAGGAAATAGAAGGGGTGTGCACCAATGACGGGTTAGGTGTATATGAAGTCATAGATGAGAAGGACCCAGCCGATGATGAGGAAAGCGATGTGGATGACACTGCCGATCTGTACGCACTGGGATTAAAGAGATTTGATGAACCGTCGACGGTAGTGGATGAACCCACTAAAGAAATTAATCTTGGAACCGAAGAGGACCCTAGGCCGATAATCATTTATACTAGTCTCCCTCCTCAGGTTGAAGAGGAGCTGATGAAGGTTTTGAGGGAATACATCGATTCATTTGCCTGGTCTTATGAGGACATGCCGGGTCTTGACCCCACGTTGGTTGAACACCGACTTATTCTTAAACTAGGGGCAACACCCGTTAAACAAAAATCAAGGAGATTCCACCCGTAGATGGCCTTAAAGATAAAGGAGGAAGTTGATAAATTGCACAAGGCCAGGTTCATTAGAGTGGTATTATATCCACAATGGGTGGCAAATATAGTCCCGATAATGAAGAAAGATGGAAAATTTAAATTTGCATCGATTTTAGGGACTTGTATAAGGCATGTCCAAAGGATGATTTCTCGCTTCCTCACATTGATGTACTGGTGGACAACACGACTGGGTATGAGGCCCTCTCATTTATGGATGGGTATTCTAGTTATAATCAAATCCGCCTTGCTCCTGAGGATCAAGAGAAGACCTCTTTCACCACTTCCTGGGGCACGTACTGCTATGTCGTTATGCCATTCGGATTAAAGAATGCATGTGCCACATACCAGTGGGCAATGATGGCCATCTTCCACGACATGATGCATGTGTACTTGGAAGCCTACGTGGATGATATCCTAGTAAAGTCAAGGTCCAAAGAAGAGCACGTCGTCATTTTAGCCAAGGTGTTGCAAAGGGTTAGGAAGTACAAACTGAAGATGAATCCAAAGAAATGTGTATTTGGAGTTGCATCGGGGAAATTGCTCGGGTTTATGGTTAGTAAACGGGGGATTCAGATTGATCCGAATAAAGCGAAGGCCGTTATGGAAATGCTGCCACCTAAGAACATCACAGAACTCAGAGGTTTGATTGGGCGCTTGCAATTCATTAGAAGATTTATATCTCAACATTCGCAGAGATGCCGCCCATTCTATGAATTATTGAAGGCGGGAGCCAAGTTTGAATGGAACGAACAATGTCGGAAGGCCTATGAGGATCTTAAGGTCTATCCTTCTAATCCCCCGGTTCTGCAACCACCCGTCTCTGGGAAACCCCTAATATTATACATTTCCGTTATTGAGGACTCCTTAGGAGCTGTTCTGGCTCAGGTTGATGATGAAGGAAGGGAAAGGGCAGCATACTACCTTTCGAGGTTGTTTAATCTTGCCGAATCTAAGTATACTGCCATGGAGAAGACATGTGCAGCGCTAGTATGGGTAGCTCAGAAACTCAAACACTATTTTCTCGCCCACGAGGTTAAGCTGATCTCTAGAATGGACCCCATTCGTTATCTCTTGCAAAAACCAATCCTTTCTAGCAGATTAGATCGCTGGCAGAGCTTTCTTTCCCAATTCGATATCACCTTCATTATTCAGAAAGTGATCAAGGGCTACGCAATTGCTGAACATCTTGCTCATTCTTCTATCCCTTACACTAATTCAATCCAGGACGAATTTTCTGATGAACACTTGGCTGTACTTACTCATCTTCCATTTTGGTCTCTTCATTTCGACGGTGCTCTCAATTCTCAGGGCCGAGGAATCATCGCCGTTCTCCTCACTCCGGAAGGAGTAACCATCCTCATCGCTTATCAACTCTCTTTTCCTGCCACAAATAACATAGCCGAGTATGAGGCTCTCCTTGCCAGTCTGAAGCATGCCTACCTCATGGGCACGCGATACCTTAACATCATAGAAGACTCTTAATTGGTGCTGCATCAAGTTTTGTCAACTTATCGCACCCGTGACCCCAAACTCAAGCCTTATCAAGATTTGGTCACGCTCTTGGGTAGGCAATTCCGGAAGCTCATCTACATTCATACTCCTCGTTCTCAAAACATTCTGGCCGATGCACTAGCATCGCTCGCCTCTTCTCTCTCATTCCCCCTCAGTCGCGCCACTGAGACCATCGTGGTCCAGCGGTTAGACGCTCCTTCCCTTCAGGATCCCTGGTTTAACAACCTTAGGAAATCTACAGAAAGGAAAGCAGAGAGAGAAAACTTGAAAGAAGTTTCATTGACAGAGCTCGAGGAGATTATAGAAGAAGAAGAATTGCCGTGGTACCACGAGATAGAGATGTATTGCAGGGATGGTTCCTTTCCCGAGATGGCAAATGCCGAGCAGTGCAAGGACATTAGAAGAGTCACCGCTAGATACACGATTATTGCAGGAGAATGGTACAGGCGGGCTCTCAATGGAGTTCTAATGTGGTGTTTGGATGACGATGAGGCTTGGAAGGTAGTAGAAGCCGCTCACTCCAGTGAGTGTGGAGGGCATGTTAATGGGCAGGTGTTGGCGAAAAAGACTCTTAGGCAGGGCTATAACTGGCCAACTGTGGGTGCACTTTGATAAACAGGAGGACGGTGAGCTAGAAGGGGAGGGGATGAATAGATCACCATTTTAAAAAATATTTGTCCTAGCCGAGGAAATCTTAGTAGATGAGATGGGCTGGGAAGACTGACTATATGTAAAATAATCGGAAACCTCAACCAAGATAAAGAAGGTCACGAGCGCAGAACATATATCACTCAGAATTTCATCAGCACATATGCACAAGCACTAAGCGAGCAGTCAGACCAAGGTTTCGATCATCAACAATCACACTTACTTCATGAAACCAGACAAAAGCATAAAGAGAAAAGATGCGCACAATCACACCACGAAGAACAAGAGGTTTAGATGGTTCAGTCTGCAACCTGCAGACTTACGTCCATCCCTCACTCAAGGCCGAGTGAGGCTTCCCTTTCACAAGAAAGAACCGCAGACTCAGTCTGCCAACAACACGCTGATCCACAGCTTGGGGATCGAAATCCCTACAGACGCTGAACTCACAGCTTGCACCCAGGTCTCACACCACAAGACCTGACCCGGAGATAACTCTCCCTTCCTCTTAGATAAGAGGGAACCCAACAGTGACTCACCCTCACTGTAATTCAGAGACACTGTCTCTCTTCCTCCACAGCCGGAGGGAACAACCAAGATAGCCTCCTCACTATCTGAACACAACAACCCTGGAGACCACCTCCCTTCCTCTGATCTGATTCAAAGGGAACCACAATGCAACCCAGAGGATTCACCTCTCTTCCTCTACACCTAGAGGGAACGATAAAATAGAGTATCAGAATTTAAGATCAAACAACTGAAAACATAAAGAAATATCGAAGACAATCGAACAGAGAAACAATGTAGCTTCTTAAAGAAGCATAGACAAAACATAGCAGAAAACCATCATCTCCTTCATCACTCTCTCTCTTCCAGGTACGCTCAACGAATGGATCAGGATGGCTTCTCCTCTCCTTCCTCTCGCTCTGGCCTCACCCTTTTCCTTGTGGCTTCGGCAGCTTTTCAGGAGCAGAAACCTTCATATATATATCCAACCTCACGAGAGAGTGAGGGTTTGGGAGACACGCGCGAAGTCATGCTTCCAGATGCACCGAGCCACGTGTTAGATGATTATTCCCTCAGATCACGTGGTCACATGATTGGAATAAAGTTCCAATTTGTCTTTAAGTCGCTGTAAGGTTTCAGAGAACATTCAGTCAATCTCAGAAATATTCAAGTCATACATTGTTCACACAGATTGCACGGGACTTATCAAAGGACAGAAGAACACGTCAACGCACTAAAGCCAAGGCGTTAACGCAATGGATATAATGGAGAACATGTCCCTTGACAAAACACACTAATGCGTCAACGCATCAGTTGACAGCGTCGCCGCTTCTGCTTGGTGGTTGTTCAAAAGAACCTTTGGTCATAAACTCAGGGTGTCGACGCTTCCATTGTGTAGTGTCGCCTCAACTCCTTGGGCGAGACGCACAATCTCTTGGTAACTAGCCAATGCGTCAACGCTTCAGGTGACAGCGTCGACTCTGCTTCATAGGCGAGACGCTCAAGCCCTTGGCACCAAGCCAATGCGTCAACGCTTCAGGTGACAGCGTTGACTCAGCTTCATAGGCGAGACGCTCAGGCCCTTGGCACCAAGCCAATGCGTCAACGCTTCCATCGTGCAGCGTTGACTCAACTGCTTAAACGAAATGCTCACGCCCCTGGCAACAGGCCAATGTGTCAACGCATCCAGTGACAACGTCGACGCAGTGGACACAACAACAAGTGAAAGACGCACTATTGCGTCTATGCAGCCAGCCAAGTGCGTCAACGCACTAAATGCACAGAACCCATATAAACAAGACAAATAAGTATGAGCTCATGGGTGAACATGATAGAGGAGCATTAAATCAGAAAAACATGATGAAAGAACATTTGATCCATAGATGTGCATGCAAGACAACAACATTAGATCCTAAGAATATTTAGACAATTCAGGATCTTTATCATTCATCAAGGAGCATCGAGATAATTATCATAAAAATAATTTGATTCATAGTGTTAGTCATCATCAAAATTACAGAAATGCAACAATCTCCCCCTTTTTGATGATGGCAACAACATGAGTCAAATTCAGTGAAAGAAGAAACACCAACTTAAAACATTCTCAATAAAGGCAGTAATGGTGACCTCTCAAGGCCTGAACAGGCCTGAAGTCACATCACTCATCATCTTTTACCAAAAACCATTCCAAAACCTTCCTTCCACTAGCTAGCTACAAAATCACCTCTTTACTCCCCCTTTCAACCTTCTCCCCTTTTCAGACTTCTCCCCTTTTCAGACTTTTCAACCTTCTCCCCCTTTGACATCATCAAAACAAGGAGAAAGAGAGATGTTGACGCTGGACTGATGAGAAAAGATGGAGAGGATTCCAACAGTGGAAACTCATTATCAAATCTTAGATGCTTAAGTGGGGCTGTAAGGTCCAGTGAAGAATCTTGGAGTTCTGGTAAGAGAAAGAGATTCAGAATAAACTTGAAGTTTATCAATTTACTATGATTATGAGAGAAGAGCAAGTGGCAACAAGTATGACTGAGGTAGCTGTTGAGGCTTGTCAAAGAGACAACAAAAGTTTGAACCATTAAGACAGCCTGTAGGCATTGAGGACAAACAGTCCAGGCAGAGAAAGCACAGTTATAGAGTGTATTTGGCCAGTTACACTTTTGACATTAAGTATGCACCTTGGTCAGAGGCCAGCATCCTCAGTTACTCAGTGTGAGAGCCTCATCACTTCTCAATTAGAGAACAGAGATAATGACCATTGGTTGTTACATGAGGAGACACCTTGATTAGAGGCCAGAATCCCCAGTTACTCTCCATATTGTCATCATTGCTCTGCCAAACATAATTTTGAATTGTATTTCTTTCTTTTGATTTTGTTTATGAGAACTGATACCTCATGACATAGGAAATTCTCATTTCATTGATGGGATTCCTAGTTTCTCAGTATGCAGTTTTAAGCACAGATAAGTTTAACTAGCTCAACAAGGGGTTGTTTGAAGACAAAACCCAGGGCAAATATTAGAGGTCTTATCAAGATATCCAATGAGAACCTCATAAACAGAAACCATTTCTTACAAGTCTAGCTTGTTCATGAGTCATGCAACAAAGTAAGAGGATATACTTGTGAAGGTTAATCTTAGCCTCTTAAGACTTACTAGAAGAGGATTCTAGCTGGATTTTAACTGCACAAACTTAAGAATGTAGGAATTGAATGAGGTTCTATTAAGAGGAATATTCAAGATCAATTCTAACATTTAATCCAGCAATAACACCCATCTTTCAAGCGTTTCTAATTAGTCAAGCTCCCCCTCTCTAGTAGCTCTATCTTCCATTCTACCCAGAAAACATCAGAGAAGCAGAATTGACTTTACTCAAAGCACACACCCGCTCCCCCTCACATAGGGACCCCCACTAGAAAGAGTATGACAAAACTACCACAAAATTTATGGAAATACATGAACCAGAATTCATTACCTCAAAATAGTCAGAGTTAGTAAATACCAAGTTCTCTTCTCAAAGAAGTGAATTTTTCAGTATCTAGAGGTTTTGTAAAAATATCAGTAATTTGATCTACAGTCCCAACATGAATTAATTCAAATGTTTTATTTGCAATTTCATTTCTGATAAAGTGGTGCCTGATTTCAATGTGTTTTGTTCGTGAGTGTAAAACATGATTCTTTGCAATGTTTATGGCACTAGTGTTATCACAAAAGATGGGAGTGCAACCTGTCTCTACTTGGTAATCCTGAAGCTGATGCTTGATCCAGATAACCTGAGTGCCACAGCTGCTTGCAGCCACGTATTCAGCCTCAGCAGTGGAAAGAGCCACTGAATATTGTTTCTTTGAACTCCAAGAAACTAGGCATCCTCCTAAGAATTGGCAGTGGCCACTGGTGCTCTTCCTATCTAGTTTGCATCCAGCAAAGTCTGCATCAGTGTATGCAACTAAATCTAATGTGCGTGAAGCAGGATACCATAAGCCTAATGTATGTGTGGCAGACAGATATCTAAAGATTCTTTTTACAGCAGACAAATGTAGTTCAGTAGGCCTAGACTGATATCTTGCACATAAACCAACATTGAATTGTATGTCTGGCCTAGAGGCAGTTAAGTACAAGAGGGATCCGATCATACCTCTGTAGAGTTTTTCATCCACTTGTTTACCTGACTCATCTGCATTAAGGGTCATGCTTGTGCTCATTGGGGTGGAAATTTTCTTCAGGGTAGTCATCCCAAACCTTTTTAGGATATCCAGCGTGTACTTGGTTTGGTGGAAGAAACAGCCATCTGTCATTTGATTTATCTGCAAGCCAAGGAAATAAGTCAGTTCCCCAACTAAGCTCATCTCAAATTCAGCTTACATAAGCTGTGAAAATTCTTTACACAGTTCAGGATTTGTTGATCCAAAGATGATGTCGTCCACATATACCTGAACTATGATGAGATCTTGTCTTGAATTCTTAGTGAATAAGGTTTGGTCAACTTTACCTCTGTTATATCCTTTATTCAGTAAGAAACTGGTCAGCCTTTCATACCAGGCCCGAGGAGCCTGCTTTAATCCATAAAGAGCTTTGTTTAACCTGAAAACTTGATCAGGTTTAGTCGAAAACTGAAAACCAGGAGGTTGTTCAACATAAACTTCTTCTTTTAGAATTCCATTCAAGAAAGCACTCTTAACATCCATTTGTTGAAGTTTTATGTTGTTTGAACAAGCAAATGCTAATAGAATTCTGATAGCCTCCATTCTAGCTACTGGAGCAAAGGATTCATCAAAGTCCACTCCATACTCCTGACTGTAGCCTTTAGCTACAAGTCTAGCTTTATTCCTAGAGATGACACCTTCTTCATTCAGTTTGTTCTTAAAAACCCATTTTGTTCCTATTACATTGAAATTTTCAGGTCTAGGTACAAGTTCCCAGACATTGTTTCTATCAAATTTCCCTAGTTCTTCACACATGGTAGTTACCCAATTCTCATCACTTAAGGATTCTTCAATGGTCTTAGGCTCAATTTGAGAAACTAAAGCAATCAAGTCCTGATTCTGAACATTTCTGAAATGAGATCTTGTCCTAGGGGGATCATTAAGACTACCAATAATATTGGTTACAGGGTGGTCTTTTAAAACTCTGACATTTGTTGAGGACTCACCTTGTTCGGCTGTACTTACTGGGTTCAGATCAGTGGGTTCTTCAGCCGGTTGTACTTCCTCCTCTTGCATTTGATTCAGGAACTCTCCATCATGACTTGTAGATCTGTTATCATTATTTAGACTGTTAGAGATTTTTGTTTCATCAAAAATAACATGAGGCGTTTCCTCTACAGTTCTATCAATTTTATTAAAGACCCCGAAGGCCCTAGATGTTTCAGAGTATCCTAGGAATATTCCTAGAATACTTCTAGCATCAAATTTATCTAAGTCTCTCTTGTTGTTATTATGAATAAAGCATTTTGAACCAAAAATTTTGAAATATGAGACATTAGGCCTCTTACCTTTCAGGAGTTCATATGGTGTTTTCTTATGTATGGGTCTTACCAAAGCTCTATTAAGTATGTAGCAGGCTATGTTTGCCGCTTCTGCCCAAAAGCTCTTAGGTAGCGGACTCTCCATTAGTAGTGTTCTTGCCATTTCCACTATTGTTCGATTCCTTCTCTCCACAATTCCATTCTGCTCTGGGGTCCTGGGAGAAGAAAATTTGTGAGTCAGTCCCTCCTTGTCACAGAAGCTAGAAAATGAGGAGTTCTCAAACTCTCCTGCATGATCTGATTGGATAACAGTGATCTTGTGCCCTATATGTTTTTGCTTATTGAAAAAATGTTCAAATTTTTGAAAAGCATCACTCTTATTTGCCAAGAAAAACAGCCATGCAAATCTAGAGTAGTCATCGACAATGACAAAACCAAATCTCTTACCATTTAGACTCTGGGTTCTGGTAGGACCAAAGAGATCCATGTGCAAGTGTTCCATGATCTTTGTTGACAAGCTCTCAGACCTCATTTTAAAAGAAGCTCGAGTTTGCTTGCCTAGAGCACAGGCCTCGCAATTCTTCAAAATTGATTTGAACTTTAAGCTAGGCATGCCTCTAACTAAGTCAAATTTAGCTAATTTATGCAAGGTGTTAAAGCTAGCATGGCCTAGTCGCCTATGCCAGTCAAACATGTTATTCTCTGAATCAGCAGTGAGACACAGATTAGACTCAGACTCAACATCAAGATCCACAATATAGACATTATTGACTCTATTTGCAATGAACTTTATTTTATCGGAGTTTGGTTCTAAAATTTTGCAAGCATGCTCATCAAAAAGAACCTTGTGACCCTTGTCACATAACTGACTAATACTCAATAAATTGTGTTGTAGACCTTCAACCAACAAGACTTTTTCAACAGAGTTAGAGGTTTTCTTACCGATGGTTCCGGTCCCAATGATTTGACCTTTGTTTTTACCTCCAAACTTAACTGACCCTCCTGCTGTCAATTCAAGCTTGCTGAACTTTCTTTGATCCCCTGTCATGTGCCTCGAGCAGCCACTGTCGAGATACCACTTGTTGTTCTCGACTGCTAGGCTAACCTTCACAATAACAATTTAAGTTGTGTGCTTTGGAACCCAAGGTAAGTTGGGTCCAAAAATACCGCTCAAATGATTAAGCACAGTTTTGGGGATCCAGATCTGCTTCACCCCTTTTTTCTTTCTGTGCTGAGAATTGACAGTTTTGCTATTGATGTGCATTTCAGTTGTTTCCTTTTGTTTCTCAAGGTGTGTCCAATTTCTGTTGATAAAAGCTTGGGTCCCAGCCAGACCATAATTTCTAAACTGTCTAGTTGAAGATATTTTATTGACAGTATTCTGTGTGTAGTTAGACCTTCCCATGTTTCTTTTCAAATAGCCCATTCTTTTATTAGAGTCATAGTTGTTGAATTGACAGGCACCTTGTTTCTGATGCGTGGGCTTGTTGAATTTCTTAAAGACATTTTTTCCAAAATCAGGCTGTTGTTTATGGATGTTCTTTTGTTGTTCAGTACTTTTGGAACTGGATGAGATGTTCAGTTTCTCTTTTCCTTTCTCAGTGCAAAATGTGGTGGTTTTTATCCCAAATGCTTCCTTCTTATTTGGGTTGAAACCCAACCCTTCTCTGTTAAAGTTTACTTTGGTGCCTAACAAGGCGTTCAAATTGCTTTCTCCCAAAACAAACCACTCAAGAGTTTTCTTCTTATCTTCCAACTCCTTCCGCAGAGATATGTTGTTTTCCAGCAATTCATCATTGACCTTTATAACAGCTTCATACCCTTCCTTGATTAAGTCAATTTGTCTCAGGTTTTCTTCAGTATGTTGATTGGTTTCATCAAGCTGTTTTCTAAATTTTTTAAGTTCATTCTTAAAAAGATTATTCTCATTTCTTACATTTTCCATTTGAGCTAATTCAGCTACCAGTTTGGAATTTTCTATCTTGACGAGTTCTTGTTCTTCATTAACCATATTGAGTTTGCGTTTGATGACTCTATGTTCTTTAGCTAAGGCATTGTACATATCTAACAGTTCACCATATTTCTCTTCCCAGTCATCAATAGAGTAAGTTACAAAGGGATTGGTTACCTCATTTTCCTCGTCGGCCATCAGACATACTCCTTCAGTCTCCTTTCCTGAGGAATTAGTCTCTGAGTCTTCTTCTTCATCGCTCCAAGTGCATACCATAGCTTTTGGCTTTTTCTTGTACACTTTGGAGCCTTTCTTGTGGTAGTCCGGTGTCTTCTTCTAAAGCTCAGGGCAATCTTGCTTCATGTGCCCAAAGTTCCTGCAATGATAACACATCACACTTTTAGCATGCCTATCCTTGTCATTGCCATTGTTCGGATATTTACCTGATGAGTAGTTTCTTCTTTTCCTATATGAATTTCCCTACATTTTCAGGAATTTCCTGAACTGATGTGTGAGCAATGCCTTTTCACTTCTGTCAAGGTCTGGAATTCCATTAGACTCTCCGCTACTGCTGCTGCTGCTGCGGCTGTGTCGTTCAACTTTAAGAGCAACATTCTTGCCCCTTCTGTCACTTCCTTCTCCTGTTTTCTTGAGATTTATCTCATAGGTCATAAGAGACCCTATGAGTTCAGTGACGGTCATGGTTGTTAAATCCTTTGATTCCTATATCACAGTAGCTTTTGTGTGCCACGCTGGAGTCAAGGATCTTAAGATCTTCCTGACTATATCCCCTTCAGATATTTCCTTTCCAAATCCCTTGAGGCTGTTTGTGATCAGTGACAGCCTAGCGTACATATCAGTCGCGCTCTCCTCTGACTTCATCTTGAATAATTCATACTCAGAGGTTAGGTAGTTTACCTTGGTATCTCTGACCTGAGAGGTACCCTCGTAAATCAGCGCTAGTTCATCCCACATCTTCTTAGCTGTCTTGCACGCCAAAATTCGGGCATATTCTTCAGGGTGAACTGCGCACTAGATGATGTTGAGCGCAGACCAGTTCAGTCCGGATAATTTGACTTGTTCTTCAGACCACATCTCCTCATTCAGAGGTAAATCATAAGGTCCAGTTGTAATGACTCTCCACAGCTTGGGGTTCTGAGATCGGATGAAAACTTCCATCCTGTTTTTCCAAAAGAAATAATTAGAACCATCAAAATATGGGGGACGGAAGATTGACTGTCCTTCAGCTATGTAGCTGCGAGGACCACTGGTTCCAGGATTACCCTGGTCGTTGGACCACATCTCGGGTAAACCTACTCTGATACCAACTGATAAACAGGAGGACGGTGAGCTAGAAGGGGAGGGGATGAATAGATCACCGTTTTAAAAATTATTTGTCCTAGCTGAGGAAATCTTAGAAGATGAGATGGGCTACGAATACTGACTATATGTAAAATAATCCGAAACCTCAACCAAGATAAAGAAGGTCACGAGCGTAGAACATATATCACTCAGAATTTCATCAGCACATATGCACAAGCACTAAGCGAGCAGTCAGACCAAGGTTTCGATCATCAACAATCACACTTACTTCATGAAACCAGACAAAAGCATAAAGAGAAAAGATGCGCATAATCACACCACGAAGAACAAGAGGTTTAGATGGTTCAGTCTGCAACCTGCAGACTTACGTCCATCCCTCACTCAAGGCCGAGTGAGGCTTCCCTTTCACAAGAATGAACCGCAGACTCAGTCTGCCAACAACACGCTGATCCATAGCTTGGGGATCGAAATCCCTACAGACGCTGAACTCACAGCTTGCACCCAGGTCTCACACCACAAGACCTGACCCGGAGATAACTCTCCCTTCCTCTTAGACAAGAGGGAACCCAACAGTGACTCACCCTCACTGTAATTCAGAGACACTATCTCTCTTCCTCCATAGCCGGAGGGAACAACCCAGATAGCCTCCTCACTATCTGAACACAACAACCCTGGAGACCACCTCCCTTCCTCTGATCTGATTCAGAGGGAACCACAATGCAACCCAGAGGATTCACCTCTCTTCCTCTACACCTAGAGGGAACGATAAAACAGAGTATCGAAATTTAAGAACAAACAACTGAAAACATAAAGAAATATCGAAGACAATCGAATGGAGAAACAATGTAGCTTCTTAAAGAAGCATAGACAAAACATAGCAGAAAACCATCCTCTCCTTCATCACTCTCTCTCTTCCAGGTACGCTCAACAAATGGATCAGGATGGCTTCTCCTCTCCTTCCTCTCGCTCTGGCCTCACGCTTTTCCTTGTGGCTTCGGCAACTTTTCCGGAGCAGAAACCTTCATATATATATCCAACCTCACGAGAGAGTGAGGGTTTGGGAGACACGCGTGAAGTCATGCTTCCAGATGAACCGAGCCACGTGTTAGACGATTATTCCCTCGGATCACGTGCTCACATGATTGGAATAAAGTTCCAATTTGTCTTTAAGTCCCTTTAAGGTTTCAGAGAACATTCAGTCAATCTCAGAAATATTCAAGTCATACATTGTTCACACAGATTGCACGGGACTTATCAAAGGACAGAAGAACGCGTGAACGCACTAAAGCCAAGGCGTTAACACAATGGATATAATGGAGAACAGGTCCCTTGATAAAACACACTAATGCGTCAATGCATCAGTTGACAGCGTCGATGCTTCTGCTTGGTGGTTGTTCAAAAGAACCTTTGGTCATAAACTCAGGGCGTCGACGCTTCCATTGTGTAGCGTCGCCTCAGCTCCTTGGGCGAGACGCACAATCTCTTGGTAACTAGCCAATGCATCAACGCTTCAGGTGACAACGTCGACTCAGCTTCATAGGCGAGACGCTCAAGCCCTTGGCACCAAGCCAATGCGTCAACGCTTCAGGTGACAGTGTCGACTCAGCTTCATAGGCGAGACGCTCAGGCCCTTGGCCCCAAGCCAATGCGTCAACGCTTCCATCGTGCAGTGTCGACTCAACTGCTTAAACGAAATGCTCATGCCCCTGGCAACAGGCCAATGTGTCAACGCATCCAGTGACAGCGTCGACGCAGTGGACACAACAACAAGCAAAAGACACACTATTGCGTCTACGCAGCCAGCCAAGTGCGTCAACGCACTAAATGCACAGAACCCATATAAACAAGACAAATAAGTATGAGCTCATGGGTGAACATGATAGAGGAGCATTAAATCAGAAAAGCATGATGAAAGAGCATTTGATCCATAGATGTGCATGCAAGACAACAACATTAGATCCTAAGAATATTTAGACAATTCAGGATCTTTATCATTCATCAAGGAGCATCAAGATAATTATCATAAAAATAATTTGATTCATAGTGTTAGTCATCATCAAAACTACAGAGATGCAACACACTTTTTATTTAGGTCATTTATTTATTTGGTTATTAGGTTTATTAAGTGCGTAGGTGTGCCAGTCACCAAGGTGACGATTTATTCGGGCTGCAAGGAAGCCCATGTTGTGCTCGATCTGACTAATCAGACGATTGTGTGGTTCATGTCAGGACTGAGAACCCGCCGTACCATAAAGGCTACGACGTTAATTACATCCCCTCGGAGAGGGAAAAACCCTTGATTGATTGCCAGGAAAAGGGGCCCGATGGCCAAAGGTTCGTAATAATGAAAGCGAGAGCAAAAACTCGGATTGCATTTAAACAGACCCCGCGTTGGGGCGTAAACGTTCATGGATGCATGCATGTCGGTCACTCATGGACGATTCCATGTACGGACGGAAGTCCGCATTAGTAGCGCCGAAGACGATGATAAAACCGTGCAAATGTCTGTCGCAGACACGGCAAGCTCAACTCAGGTGCGGGATTGAATCCCGGTAGAAGCGGGTCAGATTAATGGTCTATTGGCCTGAGATGGTTGCGGACTATGGCCATATCGGGGTCCCCGAGGTCCACGTCCGATGCCATGGGGCGTCATTGATTTTCTCTTCACACACAGCCCGGGGGAATTGAAGGTCCCAAGGTATGCGTGCATGTCGGTCATTGGTGGACCATTTCTTGTTCGGACGAGAGTTCGTGTTTGTAGCGTAAGAGACGGTGACAAACTGTACAATTGTCTGCCGTGAGTATGGCAAGTTTAATGCGGATGCGGGATTAGATCCCGGTATATATGTCGGTCACTAACGGACCATTCATTGTTCGGACAAGAGTCCACATTTGAAGCATCAAAGGCAATGACAAAGACATACGGATGTCTACCGTAGGTACGGCATGTTTAATGTGGGTACGGGATTGGATCCCGGTAGAGGTGGGTCAAGCTGATGAACTATCGGCCCAAGATGTGCCCAGACCATGACCATGTCGGGGATTCCGAGGTCCACGTCCGATACCACGGGGCACCGTTGCTTTTCTCTTCACGCACAGTCCGGGGAAGCGAATAGTTAAGTATGAAGCCCGAACTTGCCCGGAACAAAATTCGATTATAACAGGGGCTGTACGGCACGTGAAGGTGAAAGAAATGGCTAAAACGGCGCGCGAGGGTGAAAGAAGTGGCTAAAACGGCGCGCCCCTGGGAAGGTTAATCCGGCGCGCCTAGACCGCACCGGTTTAGAGCCCATGGGGTTAGAATGGTTTTTGAGTGTATTGCTAAAGCGGCGCGGTGGGGGGGCGTGCCGGAAAATGGCGCGCTGGTTTAGGGGCGCGCCGGAATAGCTCTCAAGAGGTTTTCTTTGATTCTTCTCACTTCTTTCTTCTTTCCTTCACCTGCAAGCTGATTAGTTGATTAGTTTGTTCACCCAATTGGTGGATTAAATTTGTAGAGAGGAAGTTTTGATATTTTAATCGTTTGTTAGGGTGACTTAGCATGAAGATTCAAGTGTTTTGTTCAGAGGAGCTCGTTGCAGGAACTCAAGGGTCCCGGGTTTCAGACATGAAAGAGCCTGGTTTGTTCAGAGGTTCAGTTTGATTCAGAGGCTTCAAGCACATGCAGCTCTAGCCCTCGGAGAGTTTAGTTTGATTTGTTCGTTCTCATGGGTTCTTCGCCTGGCAAAAATTGGGCAGCACCTCCCCCGGACTGCGATTTGCTAGGGTGAAATAAGGGATTGTCAAACGGAGTACTCCGGGACGATCCCAAAAACTTGGAGTGGCCTAACGGCGGTCCAGTGTCCCATTGTTGAACGCAGAAGCCCCAAGGACCAGCCTTCAAGGTGTTATAGCAGTTCATGGGTAGCAACTTCGTGATAGCTCCAGCGGGACGAATGTTCACCATGGAAGGCCATGAATATTCATCCTTCATACGGGCTCCCTAGAAGGCCATGCCACAGAGAGGCAGGCTTCTAGACGCCCTGGATGAGTAGAAGATGAGAGAGGGAAAGCAGAAACTAAACAAACAGCCATGCTTGCCAAAAGACTCTCTTTTTATTCATCCACTGAAGGGGGAAAACCAAAATACAAGAATAGGGGGGATTACCCCGTGACACGGAAGAGCAAAAATCGAAAGGAAAGAGATACAGTAGGGGGAAGAGAGCAAAGACCCAAGCCCCTTCCTCAGCTGGACTCCTCCTCTCTCACACCCTCTTTCTTTTTCTTCACCTTTAGGTGCCAGGGGACGAAGCTCTTCTTCTTCTTCTGCTGGAGGAAGCCAGAATCTCCCAGTCCCTCCTCTTCAATAGCCCACACTCCCTCTTCTCTTGTCGAACATGCATAGTATATATAGCCAACTGCCCTTTCTTTGCTCAGACGGAAGCAACTCCCGCCACTTACTTCATCTGTCAGATGAGCAGGACTGACATGTTACGCTGGCATCCGGTGATTCATGCCGTACGTTGTCGTTCGTCCGAGGATAGGACGTTTGTGGGTTTGTCGAGAGATCTTCTGCTGCTTCTCCACCGTGGATCCATGCCTTTGCCGTTGATGCCACTGCGCTGTCGAATGGAGGCGGAGACACGGCTTGCTAGCATTGAATGCTATGCCCTTTCGAGTCTGCGTCCGAAGCTGACAGGAGAACATAGTATCAGAGTATGGATGGGATGGCATTTGA
This sequence comes from Amorphophallus konjac, assembly GCA_022559845.1. Taxonomy (NCBI): domain Eukaryota; kingdom Viridiplantae; phylum Streptophyta; class Magnoliopsida; order Alismatales; family Araceae; genus Amorphophallus; species Amorphophallus konjac. Next base: position 185,147,320 of record CM040122.1, on the reverse strand, counting down.
GTTAAACCGGTGCGGTGTTGTGCACGCCGGATTAACAACATACAAAGGGGCGCGCCGGTTTGCAGCCAAGAAGGGGGGCGCGCCAGATTAAGGCCCCTTGGGGGGGCGTGCCTATTTAAGGCCCCTTGGAGGGGCGCGCCGGTTTAAGCGTCAAAGGGCTTCCTCCCAGCTTAGTGGTGATTCGGACAGATGCTTGCCCTCCTGTGCTGCTTCAGTTGTAATGAACCGCCTCCGAGGTGTTTGATTTAAAGACTCTAAACCCCGATTCAGGACTTTGAGTAATTTCCGGCGCACGCCGAACATGTGTTCGAATTCCTGAGTTTCTTCTGATTCGGCCTTTGACAATGCGGACTTGGGAGCCGGGGCCGTCTCTTCTGCCCGAGGGGCTTCTCATTGGGTGGCGGAGCACTGAGTATAAATCTATTCATCCTGCCTAGAGGAGGTGTAGGGTTTGTTCGGCCTTTCTATCTTTAACTTGCTCTTGAGGTGTCGAGATGTCTGTGCCGCAGGAACGTTCCTCTTCTTCTCTTCTTTTTGACGTCCACACCAACCCTAGGAGAAGACTGTTCCACCTATGTCCGTTGGTGTCTTCAATGCCAACTCCATGTCGATAAAATCCAAGCTCCTGCTTCTTCTCTTCCTCCTCTTTCTGCTCCTTGGCCATTCTCAATGTGGGCCTTTGATATCGTTGGACCACTTGGTGACCCTAATGCTCAGGTTAAACAGAAATCCTTCATTCTAACCGCTATAGAGTACTTCACCAAGTGGACGGAAGCTGAAGCTTATGTAGAAATCAAAGCCACCACGGTATGCCGCTTCATCCTCAAGAACATCATCTCGCGGTTTGGAGTACCAAGTGATATCGTCACCGACAATGGGCCTCAATTTGTTTCTCAAGAACTTTGGGACCTCTATAAGAAATTTAATATTTCATTGCATCATTCATCACCATACTACTCTCAAGGTAAAGGCCAAGCTGAGGTCACGAACAAAACCCTTCTTAAAATCATTAAGAAAATATGCAAGTTGGACAAATTTGCTGATTGTGCCGATAAATTGATAGAAGCTCTATGAGCTTATCTCACCTCCGTCCGTACTCCTACAGGGCAAACTCCTTTTGCTCTAACCTATGAGATGGAGGCGGTACTCCCGTACGAGATCTTGATCCCTTCCCTAAGAGTGCAGCTAGACAAAGAACTTAATCTCGACGACCGTCGAGAGGCGTTGTTAGTCCAACTGGAACTCTTAGACGAGAATAGGCTTAATGCGGCCAATCACGTCTCAGTTTATCAAAAACGTGTCTCGTGATATTTCTAAAAGAAGGTTATTGAAAGAAAATTCCAAGTTGGTAACATGGTTTTGAAACGCAAATTTATTAGATCAGCAGGTCCCAGGTCTAAGCTGCAACCCAACTGGGAATGGCTATTTGTAGTTAAGGAAGTCTATCCGGGTAACGCGTACCGTTTAATTAACGCTGAAGGTGAAGAATTACCAAATCCGTGGAATGGGTTGTATTTAAAATGTTTTTATCCATACAGTCGAGCCAGCAACAGCCTGGCGGCGGGGTGCACCTCTATTTGATCATGAAGGGAGATCCCCGGTTTAACATTCACACACTACACGACCCCCTGTGGTTCAGTTTTTCTCTTTTGCGCAACACCGTTTCTTCCTTGGCCATGCTTAGGGAAAAGTGAAAATCCTTATTTTTTTCTCCTCTCTCGGCTGAAAATAGGGGCAAGCGGTGAATAAGGGGGCGAGAACTGATCTAGACCCCTCGATAAAAGAGGTCTCAAATAGGGGCAGTCCGTTATGACCTTATTCCGCAGATATAAGAGCAAAGGAAAAAGAGAGAAAAGAAATAGAGAAAAGGGGAAAAATCAAAATCAAAAGCTAAAGGCTCGTCCACAAGCTCGAAGCTTGAGAGTCTAACAGTCCCCAAAATAACGAAACTAGGCATGGCAAGAGTGGCATTACAGTTTCTCCGTTGGACGTCATGAGCCCGGTCGTATGCGTGCCTAGAGCGGATGTAGGTTCGATGGCGGACACAAAGCCCAGGCGCAACAGACCCAAAATTCTTTGAAAGGGGGTGTCGCGAGAAGAACTCAAGCCCTAAAAATCTCTATACCTATTGCCATTTTTTCTATCAAGCTCTCATTTATTTTTCAAGGAATGGATCCCACCCTGGGTAAGGCCTCGGTAGAGGCACCGTTAAGCACAATTGGACCCTGGCCATGGGCAATCACCCATAATGCACATTGAACCTAGGAGACCCCTAGTGAGATATGAAGACCTCCGTCGTCAGGTTTGAGCTGGTTCCAAAATCCAACAAAATGAAATATTTCAAGACCCAAAAAATCAAATATTTCAAAATCCAACAAAATCAAATATTTCAAAACCTAAAAAAATCAAATATTTCAAAATAAAAAAAAATCAAATATTCCAAAATCCAAAAAAATCAAATATTCCAAAATTCCAAAAAAATCAAATATTTCAAAACAAAAAAATTCAAATATTTCAAAGTCCAAAAAAAATCAAATATGTCAAAATCCAAAAATAAAATATGTCAAAATCCAAAAAAATCTAAATATTTTTAAAAATATTTTCATCATTTGCATGGCATCCATCGCATTCATTTTCATTTTAATAAGGCTTACCCCCTTGACCAAGAATCGAGAATTGGTCATTCCTAACTTGCTATAGGCAAGGGGTTAAGCCTAAAACAGATTTAATCTGTTTTCTTTGTTTGTGTGTGTGTAGGGGCAGGTTGAAGCTCAAGGTTCAACACTTCAGTCAGTAAACGGTCCTTTGGGGATCGTCCTCCTTCTTTCAACGGCCATGGGCAGACCATCCAACATTTCACACGGTTTTATACAAACCGTTCTAGCCTCAATCCACAGTTTTCATTAGACCGTTCAAAAATATGAACGGCAGATTCTTGACCGTTTTACCATTTTCACGGTCTGTTGTAGGCCGCTCAATTCTCCGTTCTCAACTCTGCCATTGATCTAATGCACAGCTCTAAGGGAGCCGTTCTACTCCCCGAGCAGTCAGATTCTAACCGTTTATTCAACTAAGTGGTCCGTGTGTGACCGTGTGCATTCGGAGGGCACACCCAAACTCATTTCAACCACGCATAAGAAAAGCCTAGCTCAAGTCGAACAAAATCACCCACTTTATTAATTCATATATCAAACTTTCTAAGCATAAGTCTCTACATCAAGCATCATGAAAAGAAAAGAAAAAATCACTCGGTCCTCCGCTGGGCATCCCCGCGGGGACGTATCTCTCTCAGCTCTCTAACGTATGCCTGGCCTGTCGCCGGAATCTCTGCAACCTCCGCTGGAAGGGTAAGCACCCTGCTCATTTCCCACATGATCAGGGCACTCCTGACCGCCTGCTTGTCCTCCTCTATACCGATCCTCCTCGCCTGTAGTGTGGGAAGGTGGGGTAGTGCTGGTAGAACGGTCCGAGGTAGTTCAACCTGTAGGTAGCACCGGTGCGGGCTGTACATCGCCAGTGTAGTGTCGCTCATGAGCCTCAGATCCAAGCCCAGCCTCCTAGGCACCCTGATAGTGGTGTCGTGGAGGAATTCAGGGTGCATCACGAACCAATCCAGGGGCATCCAGTTGATGTGCAGTCGCCACTCGTCCCTGGTCTTCTTTTCTGTTGTCCTTCACTCTACCTGTGGAGAGAACCCGAAGGCGCCACCTATGAAGAAAAGGGGGTGGCTCCCAAAAATCCGACTGGCTGAAGTGACATCCCCCTTATAAATGAATTTCTTCCTGACACCTATCCAGCACTCTAAAAGCATCATAGAACCAAAGAGAGGACCCCCTAGAGCTGCTGAGGTGAGGCCCTCGTACAAGTAAGCAAGGACAGCCTAGGAGATAGAAAGACCCTACCACAGGCCGCTAATGGTACTAAGGATGGGGGTCTCTAGCATGTGGTCGACAGAGGGGAACAGGATGGCCTCGCACAGGCAGATAGACGCGGCCTTGGCTATGGCCTCATCCCACCCACACCTATTCCTACAATGTTCAACTTCCCACTGGCTAAGAGGAAGAAGGTGGATCTGACGTGGGCCTATGAAGGTGTGGATGTCCCTGCTACCTGGTATAAACCCTCCCAAGATGAGCCTAGGGTCTACAGGGGCAATAGTGTGACACACTAAGTCTTCCTCACCCACCTTAGACCTAAGAAAAGAGAAGTAGGTATCTACCTCCTCTAGTAGGATAGTGGCCTCAAAAGATGGGAAAATGAACGTGTGGGTCTGAGGATGCCAGATCTCTACCAAGGCTGAGATGCTGTGCCAATCAAGAGAGAGCTTTGGGTAATTTTGGCCTAGTATCAAGAGTGGATGTAGGTGCCAGGACTTCAGGATGGATATCACTCCTAGGGGCAATGCTCGGACCATGGGAGCCATCCACTTCAAAGTGGAATAGCGTCTGGAGCTAGAGAGAAGCTGAGATGGAAAAGAGAAAAGGAGAAAGAGAGGAAGAACGTGTAAGTGAATGAATAAACTTATTTGAATGAAATCATGCTAACATACCTGTCTCAAAAGGCTCGAGCTGAGATGACGAGGGATTGTGGTCAGCCGTTGGAGCACTTCACGCTCCTTCCTGGCCAGCTTTGGCCCTTCATAAGCTGCCCCCTCCATGGAGCTCCCCTCAAAGGATCTTTTCATGATGATTTGATGAAGAATAGCAAAGGTTTGAGGCCTAGAAAGAGGAGTATGGTGTGAGCTACGAATTTAGAGGTCCCTCCTACTTATAGGGCTTGGTTAGAGGCCTAGACCCATTAAAATTGAGGTTGAATGGGATAGGTTGTGGTTTGGATCGGGTTGAAGCACTCTATCCGGGGTTTTGGACTCTTGAAGAGAGTCCCGTTCGAATGCACAGGGCGTCCATTTGCGCGGTCTCTCGATGGACTACCTCATTCATTGGGCGGTCTACTTATGACCGTTCCACATCTTCTAGACAGTTCGAATGCTGGCGTTTGGGTGGCCTAATACAGACCGTTCACATCAACAAGCGGTCAAGATGGAACCGTCCTATAATCTGAACGGACAAATGTGGACCGTTTGCTATCTCATCTGGGCGGTCAAGAAAAGACTGCATGTTTCTTGGGGCGGTCTAATGGGTGACCATCTAGAAGGTCTAAAGCCTTGTTTTAATCTGTTTGCACCTATATCACTCAAATTCTGTGGTTCATCTCTCTCTTACTCAGTTTGGCGTCTCTCTCTTACTCAGTCTGGCGTCTCTCTCTCACTCAGTTTGGCGTCTATCTTTTACTCAGTTTGGCGTCTCTCTCTCACTCAGTTTGGCGTCTCTCTCTCACTCAATTTTGGCATCCCTCTCTCACTTAGTTGGGTGTCTCTCTCTTACTCATTTTGGCATCCCTCTCTCACTCAGTTTGGCGTCTCTCTTTCACTCAGTTTGGCATCCATCTCTCTCACTCGTGGTCGTGTCATCTCCCCCTCACTCGTAGTCAGCACACTCGTGGTCGTGTCGTCCCTCTCTCACTCATGGTCCTGCCGTCTCTCTCACACGTGTCCATCTCACTCGCGTCGGGTCAGTAATCATAGTCGGTTAGCTTGCATTCATTCATTCATACATCCAAAAAATCACAACAAAAGCATATCATATCACTATCATATCATGTCCACATGTGCAAAAGTCATGTCCCTAGTACAAGAGTCAGGCCTGTCCCTCTCCCTGACCCCCGTCACTGTCTCCACCTCCCTCATGCCTCTTTGGTGGAGGCATCGCTGAGGTCGCCTCGTCGCGACGTCGCCGGCACCGCTCGTCCTCCTCGTTCCTCCGGTGACCGGAAGAACTCGTAAAATAACTCCTCACCGAGCCGTGGGTGCCATGCGTGCTGCCACTCGACATCCCGCTGCGCACTGACCGTCGGCTCATCTCCTTATATGCCCGCAGCTCTCCCCACAGCTCTGACGCATCCACCCGGTAACGCTCCGCCTCCACTACTCCGGCTCAGAGACGCTCTAACTCTGTATGATGGAGCGCCGTCTCGACCGTATCTGCCGGTCGACTCCGCGTCATCTCCTCCCGAAGGTGAGAAACCTCAGCTCGGTAAAGGTCTGCATCTGCCGCCCACGCTCTAAGAAGCTCCGTCTCCACTTTCCCGGCACGGGAGCTCTCCATCACTGCATAGAGGCGTGAAGCCTCTACTACGTCTGCGCGTAAAGCCTTGACCTCCGCGTGGGACCACTCTGCCTCCTCCCTAGCCGCTGCCCAACTCTGCTCAAACTCTGCTCTAAGTCGGGTCAGCTCAGTCGTCTACATATGCACATTTTCATGATTAGTCAATAACATTTCATACATTTCATAATCATAAGCATAACAACAGGGAAAGTGGAGTGATTGCGTACCCTCTTGGTGAGCGCCACCTCGGCCGCCTTGGCCCGCGCTACCAGCCGTGTGAAGTCGGCGTCCCGCTCAGCCCGGTCTGCGGGAGTCTGCGAAGAAGAGGAAGGAGCGTCGACCCCCTGCCGCTGGGTTCTCTCGGCGCGCTGCATCCCAAAATTCCAGGTCAGTCACATGCATAATCATAATCATAAACATTTGCATAATTTAAAGGGTTTAGGGTTTAAAAACACACCAGTAGGGCTAGCGTCTGCTGAGCCTCATCTCGCTCGCGGATCGTGGCGTGAAGGAGCCCCTGCAGCTCTGCGATCCTGCCCTCAGGGTCAATCTGCATTTAGAAGTTTAAACATCAGTGCATCATCATATAGAAAGCATAATAGAAAAGAGCATTTAGGGTTTAGAAGTCGTACCGATCAGCGGGCACCCCGGAACACCTGGTCTCGATAGTGCCGAGCGTACGCTGTGTAGGACGCCACGTCACTCTTTGCACGGGCGGTCACCACCAGCCCGAGTGCTGGCCAATCTGCGATCTGCTCCGCAGCTCGCTCTCTCCAATCGACCACCGTTGCTGCTCCCCGCGGGTGCCGGCTGAGGCCCTCTCCTGGCGCTGGAAACTCTACCGCTGGCTGTGGAATGCCGGTCGTCCTCGTCATTAACCTGTAGTGTAGTGGCTCCACTATGTTCATGCAGTGAAGCCACACGTCGCGTCCAGAGAAGGCGAGGGCCTCGGCCACCCAGGGCTGACCCTCGTGCCCCTCCCCTACATAAGGAGTCCACCGTACATGTCAAGATAGGAAGTCACATCAGCATCATAATCATGTAGAATTGCATTTAAGTGAAGAGTCTAAGTTTAGAGTCATACTGAGGTGTATGGTAGAGTGTCCATGTCCTCCTAGAGCTCCCGGACCTGTCTCCAGAGACCTCCACTCTCCCGAGGTGCAGTCCACCTCCTGGCGATGGGCAGTCAATCCGGGTGAGTCTCCTCGCCTCGCTTGAGCCCGCGTAAGTACACGTAGGCCCATACCTGCATTGCATTTCATCAAGAGTCAGCATATAGCAGTCTTAAGGGTCCCATAGCTAAATGCATAGTAGGAGTCAGAGTCATACTTGGAGTAGAGGGGAGAAGCCCCCAAGCACCATCCGTCGGGATGTCGAGCTCAAAGTGTTGAATAAGAATGTGAGGACAGCAGCTCCCCACGCATAATCACCCACGCAGTCAAGGTCCCTGAGCAGTGGCAAGAAACGACAGCTGATGACGTCCCCTTACATCACGAAAAGAAGTCGGTCGAATAGCAATGTCAAGAACCTCCGTAGTACTCGGTCTACCTCCGGTCCCGCCTCCGCTGCAACCCGTGGTCTGGCTCGCTCCACGAGTCTCTCAAGGTGCTGCTCGGGCAGCTCTCTAGTCGTGATCCCCGCCCGCCGAAGCCCCAGGCTGTCCTGAAGTGCAGCCCGAGTCAGGGTGGTGGACTACCGCTCAGGGTGCAGCAAGTCCAGTCCCAGGAGCTCCTGGGCCATCTCCCGATAGTCAGGGTATGTACTCCCACTGACTGGTGACCCATGCATGTGCAGGCCAGTAAGTCGGGCCACGTCCTCGAGCGTGGGGACCATGTGTCCCCACGGGAAGAGAAACGCGCGACTCACTGGGTCCCAGTGGTCGTGCAGAGCGTAGAGTAGCAGTGTGTCAAACTGGCTGACCTCCACGCTCAGGAACTCTGAGAATCCCATGACTCTTAGCCTCTCAAGTTGGAAGTCGGGCAGCGCGAGGTACACTGCCCGAACCTGTAGCCATGAGATCTGGGTCCTACGCTTTCCCTGCATACTTTTAGATTAACTGCATTTTAGTTTAGAATTTTGCATTTAATTGAATAGTTCACTCTCTGCCCTCTAAGCAGTCAAAGATGGACCGTTTTCTATCCAACGGTTGGCTCCCAACCGCTTCAATAAATCCCACGGTCCCACCTGGACCGTCCCTCTATCTAATGATTGCCATGGAACGGGCCACTCTTGGCCGTTCAATAATAACACGGTCCCCATTTGACCGTTCCCCTCCCTTTTCAAGTTAGTAATCGTCTGGCTTTGCATGGTCTGTCGACCGGCCGTGTGGTTTTTAACGGTCTGATTTCAACCATTCTGTTCCTTGGTGCATTGTTTTCTAAGCGGACCAGAGAAGGCCGTCCTCCATTTCAACGGTTTGACCTAAATCGGTATACTTCTATGAGCTTCAGTTTCTAACCGGACCATGACGGGCCGTCCTATATTTCACGGTCTGATGATGACCGTTTTGGTTCTCAAAAGTCTATATTCTGAATGGTCCAATATGGACCGCCCTAATTTTGAGCGGCTCTCCTGAGACCGCACTGTGATGTCGGTTCAGCTTCTTTAAGCGACCACCCTTCGGCCGTGTGTTCTTTGAACGGTTCTATATGAACCGCGTGGTTTCGTAGTGCGGTCACCATTGGACCGCTCCATGACCGTCGTCCCCAACGACGTAAACTCCCTCCCCGCCGGCGGTGGGGCCTTCATGGCCTCCCAACCAGCTCCTGAGGGGTCGTGGACCCCTCCTTCACCCCTAAAACTAGCATGCATGGAGTAAAAATGGAGATGGGGGGAGTTTTAGGGCACCTACCTCGGGGTCTCATGGTTTCTTGGCTGGCCTCTCCGCCGGTGCACCGTCTTCGGCGTCCCCTTCCATGACGACAGCTCCAAGCTCCTCACCGGCCGTGGCCACCTCGGCCTCTTCCTCAACCACGGACTGTGGTGCCCCAAAATGTATAAGTAATTTCTGGATTATTTATAGAATTTTCTAGAATTTATAAAGGGCAAAATAGAATAACAAATGAATTAATGTTGGGATTATAAGGCCCAATTATGCTAATTAAGCAATCTAGCTTTGATAATTGAAACCCAATAGGTTTAAGGACCAAGCCCATTAATTTTGGCCCATATTCTAGAATGTTATTTAGCCTATTCACGAATTATAAGGATAAATACCACTTATATAGATAATTATGTGGATAATTAACAAAAAGAGTTTGAATAAAATTGAATTCTGCGCACAGTGGATGTAGCGGTCTATCGTGCGACCGCCATAGTCATGTAACGCACACAGCTTGGACCGTTACACTCTGTCAGTTCTGTGAATGGGAGAAAGAAAAAAAAGATTGGATCTTTGGGATCCTATCTACAAGAGACCTAATTAGGAGAATGTGAAAGGTTACTAAGGACTTTTAGGGATCAGGTTCTGGCCAACTAAGGACTCTAGAATCGATCTAATCCTCAAACCCTAGCCAAAACCCTATAAATAGAGCCCAGTTCTGAACTGAGCGACCCTTACTTTTGGCTCGTGCAGGAACAAGGTAAGGAGATAGAATCTTAGGTAAGTCCTTTGGAACTTTTTGTTTCTAATACTTTAGACTAACTACCCTCAAAATTTCATGTTAGGAGGTTGAGTATCCACGGAGTTAGGATCTTCCAAAGTTGCTGGTTTCATCACGCCAACTCAGGAAACTGTGTAACAGGGTGCTGAAGATCAGGAAATTATAGAAGCTAAACGAGGTAATTAGAGTTAGATGCTTTAGAACTTTTTGTTTCTCTTAGTATCATCTTCCTAACCTCTAAATTTCACATCCTTAGGTCAATAGACTGAGGAGTTAGAGTGACGTGAAGTTGTTGAAAAAAATCTCAGGAAGGGAAGAACTAGGGCGTGTCTTGAAGACCAAACTAGAAGTTTAAAGTTAGTAAGAAGGTAGGTTTATCTCATGAACGGCAAAAACACATGGTTAGGGATAAAAGCCCTCTACTTTATTTGGATTTCATGCATGATACTTCATGAATTCCATGTTATAGGATTAGTCTATACATTCATACATGCCTTCAACCCTAATTAAAGATAAAAGTTATCTCTTGTAATTTCATTACTATCTATGCATCTAGATGGCCTTTACTTCGTTATCATAGCTAGAATAGTTAGATATTTTGATTCTTCTTGCATGGGACATAGTTCCTTATCTTTATTGTCAACAGAAGCTCTGACGGATTAAAGTAGGACCGCCACATGATTTTAACGGCCTTACGATAAGTCGTCACACCCTCTGTTGTGTTTAAAAATTCTCTGTTATCTCTGACGCACCATAACTGGAGCGTTACAACATTGTAACGACCCCATGATAAACCGTCACAGAAAGGTAACGCCCCCATGTTAGACCGTCAGATCACTATGTTCTGTCAACCCGAGACAGAATGGAAACCAGTCATATTTACTTATAAATAAGCCTAGTTAGCTAAGTTTTAACCTATTTTCATGACCTTGAGATTATAAATTGACTTATGATAGAAATTGCATGTTTAAAAGCATCTCTAGTTATTTCAAGCATATGTTAATTTCATTAGCTAAACTCTATGGTTTTATATTTACACTATGATTTTAAATGATGTAATGACGGAGTTTTTATCATGGTTTCACATCGCTACACAGTCTTTTTCTATCTATAGAGTCATTTCTTACATGGCATATATTCCGGTATATGGCCATTAGTTCACACTTTGCACTATAGGAACATATTTTTGAACTTGAGGACCTCTCTATTGGATATTCCTTCCAATGGACTAAGAAATTTTTTTTCAAGGCCTCCTTAATTCTCTGCGAGCATGTGATTCCCACTAGGATGCCAAGTTGGTTGTACCATGAAAGCCCAATTGTTAGATAGCACTATCGATATTTTTGAGTTCTGGATATGTAATGGATCTACATTCGACCGTTAGGAACATATAACGGTCCAATATATGACCGTCACATTGTACTGAGTCTAATTTCTTTGTTTCTGGATTCAACCTTTCTAACGGCCCAACACTAGACCGTTATGTTCATGTAACGGCCCAGTATTAGACCGTCATAGTTCTAAATTCTTTAACCCGAGATTTGACCAAAGGGTTGATATTCTAAGTTCCTAGATGGATTATTGATGGTCTAGGACTTGGCATATTGTCTAAAGATATTTAGCTTAAATTATGAATGATAATAAATGTACCGTTATGCTGTCGAGTTATTTCCATAAGCACTACATCGTCTTAAATCATCCTTGATCTCTCATGTCCCAAGTTGAAGCATTCATTGTTGATTATTGTTATCATGAACTTATTTACATTCTTGGCCATAAATTTTATTACTTGAAACGTGGATATTGCTTGATTTATACTTGAAGATGCGATCGAGCACTAATTGTGTTCAAGGGCTCTATGCTAGTCCCCTCGGCTGATTGTCAGAAACATACTATTATAAACCATGGGGTATGATGCTACTGGCGTCGCATTGCGCTGGGCGTGCTTTCTCTATAAATAAGTGAAGATCCACGGGCATCATGAAAATACTTGTACATGACTTTCTTGATTGTTACATGATATTCCACAGAAATTCACCAAATACTTGCTCATAAGCAAAAGATGTTTGGGTGATGAGTATGTGAACTTGCTAGTACATTCTTGTTCATGAAAGGCCATGCTACATTCTTGTTCATACTTGTCACATTCTTACTAGTTCATACTCGTTTGTTCTATCTTACATGATCATCTTGTTACTTTAGTTTAATCGCATGATTTTACCTTATTTTCTCTAGAGCTAAAATATTACTTACTTTAATAGTGCCTTCATGTTGATGCAAAGATACCGACTGGGCAAGTGTGCTCATTACCTATTTCTAATCTTTTCAGGAGACGGAAGTGAGTTAGGATCGGATTCGGAACGTTCAAATAGCGGGTCCGAGAGTGAATAAAGAATGAGTGAAGACTTAGGAAGTCTACATTGTTTAGATTGAGTCTATGTAATTTTCTTATTTCTTGAGTCTAGTATGATGAAGAAAGTTGAATTAGTGATTGTATTTGATATTTGATTGATAATGAAATAAAAGTTGAGGTTTGAAGAAATATTGTGCAATTACATTTGTGTGTGATTGTATTGTGCTCTGATCATTCTTGCTTGCAAGAGGCTTGCCATGCCAGCTGTTCACGTTCCTCGAGCTAGTCTTCCGCTGTAATAAAGGCTCGGGGCATGACAATTAAGTTGGTATCAGAGCCTAAGTCTCAGGACTTAGGGAGAAGAATCATGTCATAGGCCCCTACCTGTGAACTAAGGAGGAAATTTCCATACCCATGTGAGAATTGGGTAGAGCCCGGGATAAGATAGTTAATCAGCTTTAAGATAAATTTTCTTCCAATTCCACGAGAAATAACAAGTTGTTATATTTCTCTCAGGTACCTTATTTTACAAATGGCTCATCGCGTAGATTGGGATGGCAGGCAACAAACGATTGCCGGCCTTACTCAGGCATTACAAACTATGGCCCAGGGAGGCGCAAGGGCAAGGGTTGGCGACTTACATCGCAATTTTCGGAGTTTAAATCCTCCGCGTTTCTATGGTTCTTCTAATCCGGACGAAGCAGAGAACTGGATTGACGAGATGAACCGTATATTTGACGTCATCCAATGCACCGATCAAGAGAAGGTGCATCTTGTAACTTTCCAGCTCAACAAGGATGCCCGTACATGGTGGTAGTCGGTTCCGGCACCTCCGACCGATGCACCTCATACATGGGATGGTTTTCTCACTCTATTCCGTGCCAAGTACTTTTCTAAGCATGTGAAAGAAAAAAAGGCTATGGAGTTCGCCTCTCTTCGACAAGGGATGATGACAGTTGTGGAATATGAACTTCAATTTTCCAGACTAGCACCTTATGCATCGCATTTAATCAGTACCGATCTATTGAAGGCTAATCGGTTTATGGACGGGTTACGACCCGATTTCATTCTGCAGCTCGGGACCCAAAACATCCGTACTTATGCGGAGATGGTTCAGCGGACATACTTATGTGAAAGGACCTTAGAAAAGGTCAAAAAATTGAAAGGAAAAGGAGAAGAGTCTAGCCGACGATCTAATCGGTGTTATAAGAAAGAAAAATTTAGCATCACGGAGCCTCACAAAAGCCGTGATAGTAAGAAACGGTCCAGGAGCGGGAACGGTGGAAGTTCCCAGAAGAACAAGAAGATTAAGGAGGAGGAGCAAGTTGCCACGGCTTGTACTTTTTGTGAAACGTTCGGCCACTCGGCTGAAGAATGTTGGAAGCGCCTTAGTGCTTGTTTACGCTATGGAAGCAGGGAGCATCGCATGTCGGATTGCCCCCTTATGAAGGACCAGTCATCTGGTGGTGGACGCAGGAGGCATGCTCACCTCAATGCCGTTCTAGAAGAAGAGGAAGCGCCCAGGGATGGTGGGCTTATGGAAGGTACTCTTCAAATTTATTCTCGTCCTGCATTTGTGCTATTTGATACTGGTGCCTCTCATTCTTTTGTCTCCACTACGTTTGCCAAAACATTACCAATTGCGTCAGTTCCTCTACCTTCAGATCTTGCTATAACCACACCCCTAGGTTCTGGAGCAAAACTTACTAGATATTACCCTGATAGTGAATTGATAGAAGGTCACAATCTCCCCGCAAACCTAGTATGCCTTGACATGAAAGGTTATGATGCCATTTTAGGGGTAGATTGGCTTGTAGATCATGATGCTGATATTAACTACCGAAATAGGATTATATCCTTCCAAAAATCAGGTCCTCCAAGATTCTCTTTCCTTGGCATCAAGTATAAGAAACATCCCACTATCATATCTTCTCTTCACGCTCGCAAACTCATCTCGCAAGGATGTGAAACTTTTCTTGCTTCTGTCATTGTTACTGAATCCAAGGAAATCGTTCTAGCGAACATTCCTATTGTAAATGAGTTCCCAGATGTATTCCCATCCGAATTACCCAGTTTACTACCCGAGAGGGAAGTAAACTTCACTATTGAACTCATTCCAGTAGCAACACCTATTTCTATAGCCCCTTACAGGATGTCCCCCATGGAACTTAAGGAACTAAAGAGACAGTTGCAGGAACTACTAGATAAGGGCTTCATTAGACCTAGCACATCCCCTTGGGGTGCGCCGGTGCTATTTGTCAAGAAGAAGGATGGCTCTCTCAGGCTATGCATAGACTACCGGCGACTAAATCAACTTACAATCAAAAATAAGTATCCATTGTTGCGTATTGATGAGCTCTTTGATCAGCTTTTGGGAGTAGTGTATTTCTCCAAAATAGACCTCAGATCAGGTTATCATCAGCTTAGAATTAAAGAAGAAGACATTTATAAATCGGCTTTTTGAAGTCGTTATGGCCACTATGAATTCGTGGTAAATGCCGTTTGGGTTAACAAATGCCCCAGCAACATTTATGCAACATATGAACAAAGTTTTCTAGCCATATCTGGACCAGTTTATTGTCATCTTCATTGATGATATCTTGATATATTCCAAGATAAAAGAGGAACATGAAGAACATTTGAGGATAGCCTTGTAAACACTTAGAGAACATAAACTTTATGCCAAGCTTAACAAATGTGAATTCTGGCTCAAGGAAGTTTCATTCCTAGGCCACATTATTTAAAAGGAAGGTATCGCTGTGGATCCTTCAAAAGTCGAAGCTGTCAGAAATTGGAGCCGGTCAACTACTGTATCAAAAGTAAGAAGCTTTCTGGGTCTGGCTGGTTATTATAGGAGGTTCATTAAAGACTTCTCAAAAATTATGGTTCCTTTAACTAGACTCACAAGACAAGAAAATCATTTTGCCTGGTCAGAGGAATGTGAAAAGAGTTTTCAAATTCTTAAGAATCACCTTACTACAGCTCCTATTTTAGCACTACCGGTGGAAGGTGGTAGATTCAAAGTATATACGGATGCATCTGGCATTGGCTTAGGATGCGTTCTCATGCAAGATGGAAAAGTAATCTGTTATTCTTCAAGATAATTGAAACGTCACGAGGAAAATTATCCCGTGCATGATTTAGAATTGGCAGCAGTTATTTTTACCTTAAAAATTTGGCGTCATTATCTCTATGGAGAAAAGTTCACGGTCTACTTGGATCACAAAAACTTGAAATACTTATTCTCTCAAAAAGAGCTTAATATGAGGCAGAGGAGATGGTTAGAATATCTTAAGGACTTCGATTTTGCTATTCAATATCATCCTGGCAAGGCTAACGCTATAGCAGATGCACTCGGCAGAAAACCAATGGGTATGCTATCAAGTCTTAGGATTAGTATGACTGATCTTATTCCTCAATTTGCTCAGATGAACTTAGATATTAACATAAAGGAAGATGATTGTTTCATGGCTAATATCCGAGTTCAACCTACATTAATAGAGGATCTGGTCAAGCTGCAAAATGATGATCCCGTGTTACTGGAGATTAAAGTCAATATTGAACAAAGGTCAGATTTCTCTGTTTCCAATGAAGGAAGATTGTAATTTAAGGGTCGAGTGTATGTACCAGATCATGAGGATACGAAGAAACTGATCCTAGAAGAAGCACATAATTCCAAGTACACCATTCATCCAGGTGGTACAAAAATGTATCAAGATCTCAAAAGAAACTTCTGGTGGCCCAATATGAAGAGAGAAATAGCTGATTTCGTGTCCCGATGTCTCACATGCCAACAAGTAAAAGCAGAACATTTTAGACCCACAGGTAAATTGCATCCCTTGAATATTCCCGAATGGAAATGGGAGAGTATAGGAATAAATTTCATCATGGGTTTACCTAAGACCAGAGGAGGACACGATAGTATATGGGTGATAATAGACCGATTGACTAAATCCGCACACTTCATACCAATAAAAAGTCGATGGTCTGTGGATATTCTAGCAGCATTATACATGAAAGAAATTATCAAATTACATGGTGTCCCTGTCACTATTATATCTGATTGAGATCCTCGATTCACATCACAATTTTGGAAGGGCCTACAACATTCACTAGGGACTAGATTAAATTTTAGCACAGCATTTCACCCACAAACTGGTGGTCAGACTGAAAGAAAAAATCAGGTAGTAGAAGATATGCTCAGGGCTTGTGCTATTGATTTTGGAGGAAGTTGACATGATCACTTGCCTCTGGTAGAATTTACATACAACAACAGTTATCAGGCCAGCATACAGATGGCGCCCTTTGAAGCTTTATATGGAAAAAGTTGTAGATCACCAATATGTTGGAACGAAATAGGGGAAAAGTAATTCCTAGGCCCCGACTTTATCAGGGATTCTACAGAGAAGATCAAGCTCATTCAAGAAAGAATGAAGATGGCGCAAGATAGGCAGAACTCTTATGCAGCGAATCGAAGACACGACTTCGAGTTTCAGGTGGGAGATCATGTATATCTGAAAGTTTCTCCAGGCCGTGGTATTCGAAGATTTGGCATTAAAGAAAAGCTAACTCCAAGGTTCATTGGCCCATTTGAACTTCTCGAAAGAGTCGGTGAAGTGGCTTATATACTGGTTTTACCTCCATAATTAGCAGGAGTTGACGACTTATTTCACGTCTCTATGTTGAAGAAATATGTATATGATCCTCATCATGTCATTACTTATGATAATCTGGAGATCCAAAAGGACCTGACATACGAGCAGAAATCGGTCAGGATTCGGGAACGAGAAGTGCGTCAACTAAGGAATAAAACAATTTCTATGGTCCAAGTCCAATGGACGAAGCAATGGCCACACAAAGCAACATGGAAAACGGAAGAATCTATACGTAGAAGATTTCCAGAATTATTCGATTGTAAGTACACTCTCCATAAATCCACGTATTGAATTTGGGGACCAAATTCTTCTAAGTGGGGGAGGGTGTAGCGCCCCAAAATTTATAAGTAATTTCTGGATTATTTATAGAATTTTCTAGAATTTATAAAGGGCAAAATAGAATAACAAATGAATTAATGTTGGGATTATAAGGCCCAATTATGCTAATTAAGCAATCTAGCTTTGATAATTGAAACCCAATAGGTTTAAAGACCAAGCCCATTAAGTTTGGCCCATATTCTAGAATGTTATTTAGCCTATTCACGAATTATAAGGATAAATACCCCTTCTATAGATAATTATGTGAATAATTAACAAAAAGAGTTTGAATAAAATTGAATTCTGCGCACGGTGGATGTAGCGGTCTATCGTGCGACCGCCACAGTCATGTAACGCGCCCAGCTTGGACCGTTACACTCTATTAGTTCCGTGAATAGGAGAAAGAATAAAAAGATTGGATCTTTGGGATCCTATCTACAAGAGACCTAATTAGGAGAATGTGAAAGGTTACTAAGGACTCTTAGGGATCAGGTTCTGGCCAACTAAGGACTCTAGATTTGATCTAATCCTCAAACCCTAGCCAAAACCCTATAAATAGAGCCCAGTTCTGAACTAAGCGACCCTTACTTTTGGCTCGTGAAGAAACAAGGTAAGAAGATAGAATCTCGGGTAAGTCCTTTGGAACTTTTTGTTTCTAATACTTTAGACTAACTACCCTCAAAATTTCATGTTAGGAGGTCGAGTATCCAAGGAGTTAGGATCTTCCAAAGTTGCTGGTTTCATCACGCCAACTCAGGAAACTGTGCAACATGGTGCTGAAGATTAGGAAATTAGAGAAGCTAAACGAGGTAATTAGAGTTAGATGTTTTAAAACTTTTTGTTTCTCTTAGTATCATCTTCCTAACCTCTAAATTTCACGTCCTTAGGTTAAGAGACTAAGGAGTTAGAGTGACGTGAAGTTGCTGAAAAAAATCTCAGGAAGGGAAGAACTAGGGCGTGTCCTGAAGGCCAAATTAGAAGTTTAAAGCAAGTAAGAAGGTAGGTTATCTCATGAATGGCAAAAACACATGGTTAGGGATAAAAGCCCTCTACTTTATTTGGATTTCATGCATGATACTTCATGAATTCCATGTTATAGGATTAGTCTATACATTCATGCATGCCTTCAACCCTAATTAAAGATAAAAGTTATCTCTTGTTATTTCATTACTACCTATGCATCTAGATGGCCTTTACTTCGTTATCATGGCTAGAATAGTTAGATATTTTGATTCTTCTTGCATGGGACATAGTTCCTTATCTTTATTGTCAGCAGAAGCTCTGACGGATTAAAGTAGGACCGTCACATGAATGTAACGGCCTTATGATAATCCGTCACACCCTCTGTTATGTTTAAAAATTCTCTATTATCTCTGACGCACCATAACTGCAGCGTTATAACATTGTAATGGCCCCACGATAAACCGTCACAGAAAGGTAACGCCCCCATGTTAGACCGTCAGACCACTGTGTTTTGTCAACCCGAGATAGAATGGAAACTAGTCAGATTTACTTATAAATAAGCCTAGTTAGCTAAGTTTTAACCTATTTTCATGACCTTGAGATTATAAATTGACTTATGATAGAAATTGCATGTTTAAAAGCAACTCTAGTTATTTCAAGCGTATGTTAATTTCATTACCTAAACTCTCTAGTTTTGTATTTACGCTATGATTTTAAATGATGTAACGGCGGAGTTTTTATCATGGTTTCACATCGTTACACAGTCTTTTTCTATCTATAGAGTCATTTCTTACATGCCATATATTCCGGTATATGGCCATTAGTTCACACTTTACACTATAGGAACATATTCTTGAACTTGAGGACCTCTCTATTGGATATTCCTTCAAATGGACTAGGAAATCTTGTTTCAAGGTCTCCGTAATTCTCTGCGAGCCTGGGATTCCCACTAGGACGCCGAGTTGGTTGTACCATGAAAGCCCAATTGTTAGAAAGCACCATCGATGTTTTCAGGTTCTGGATATGTAACGGATCTACATTCGACCGTCAGGAACATATAACGGTCCAATATATGACCGTCACATTGTACTGAGTCTAATTTATTTGTTTCTGGATTCAACCTTTCTAACGGCCCAACACTAGACCGTTATGTTCATGTAATGGCCCTGTATTAGACCATCATAATTCCAAATTCTTTAACCCGAGGTTTGACCAAAGGGTTGATATTCTAAATTCCTATATGGATTATTGATAGTCTAGGACTTGGCATATTGTCTAAAGATATTTAACTTAAATTATGAATGATAATAAATGTACCGTTATGCTGCCGAGTTATTTCCATAAGCATGACATCGTCTTAAATCATCCTTGATCTCTCATGTCCCAAGTTGAAGCGTTCATTATTGATTATTGTTATCATGAACTTATTTACATTCTTGGCCATAATTTTATTGCTTGAAACGTGGATATAGCTTGATTTATACTTGAAGATGTGATCGAGCACTGATTATGTTCAAGGGCTCTATGCTAGTCCCCTCGGCTGATTGTCGGAAACATACTATTATAAACCATGGGGTATGATGCTACTGGCGTTGCATTGCGCTGGGAGTACTTTCTCTATAAATAAGTGAAGATCCACGGGCATCATGAAAATACTTGTACATGACTTTCTTGCTTGTTACATGATATTCCACAGAAATTCACCAAATACTTGCTCATAAGTAAAAGATGTTTGGGTGATGAGTATGTGAACTTGCTAGTACATTCTTGTTCATGAAAGGTCATGCTACATTATTGTTCATACTTGTTACATTCTTGCTAGTTCATACTCGTTTGTTCTATCTTACATGATCATCTTGTTACTTTGGTTTAATCGCATGATTGATCGTATTCGCATGATTTTACCTTATTTTCTCTAGAGCTAAAATGTTAATTACTTTAATAGTGCCTTCATGTTGATGCGAAGATACCTACTGGGCAAGTGTGCTCATTACCTATTTCCAATCTTTTCAGGAGACGGAAGTGAGTCAGGATCAGATTCGGAACGTTCAAATAGCGGGTCTGAGAGTGAATAAAGAATGAGTGAAGACTTAGGAAGTCTACATTGTTTAGATTGAGTCTATGTAATTTTCTTATTTCTTGAGTCTAGTATGATTAAGAAAGTTGAATTAGTGATTGTATTTGATATTTGATTGATAATGAAATAAAAGTTGAGGTTTGAATAAATATTGTGCAATTGCATTTATGTGTGTGATTGTATTGTGCTTTGATCATTCTTGCTTGCAAGAGACTTGCCATGCCGGCTGTTCACATTCCTCGAGCTAGTCTTCTGCTGTAATAAAGGCTCGGGGCGTGACACAGACAACGATGTGATTTCCTCCGTGACCACCTCCGGCGGCGGCGGGACCTCTTTGGCGGCGACGGTCGGGGGCGGTGGTGGGTTGTTTTCTTCTCCGGCCATTGACGAACGTTTGGCCTGGTGCTTCTGGCACATGGACTAGAGTGAGAGACGGGGGAGATGTGAAGAATGAGTGGGGGAGGGAGAGATGAGAGAGTGGAGGAGTTAAGGGGTTGGCGGTGGCATTTCCTTCCCTCCCGCCATCGGTTACGGTGGGGAGGGAGGGAGATGAAAGGTTTTGTTTTTTTTAAATGCCCCAGGTATTGCGCGGTCTATCGCCCGACCGCCTCACTTTCGGACGCTACGCCTATGGCCGTTTGACCACCAACGGTACTTTGCATTGAGCGGCTAGAACCCGGCCGTTCTTTTTTTGGCACGGTCTACATGTGAGCCGCGTGGATTCACATTTAGGTTCAAATCGCTCATGATGGAACGGTCTCGGGTGAGCCATGCTATGGTCTGAGCGGTCTATTCTGACCGTTCATGTGCTTGAAATGATGTAGTTTGACCCCCCTTCTTTATGCTGCATTCTATGACTCGTTGATAAATCTAATTTGATGATATATATATTACAAATCCTGCTCATGGTTCTTTTTGCAGCATCACTTTCAAATGCCGTTTTGCCTGCACAGGTAAGTCAGGTATGGCTTCTATCTCTATATCCCTTATTGCATTACTATATGGTATTATGCTATATTATCTCGAGAACCGGTTGGTTACTCGCGTGTTCCAGGATCTGATGTTCCCCTTTAACAAAAAGGATGATGATCGAGGTCCACGTATTTAATCTCCGGATAGGCCGTTAGGTTGGGAAAACTGGGGAGGATGGTTCTGTCCCACACACCGTGGTTGCGGATAGTGTCTTGACTCTGTTTCCATGAGTCTAGCAATATTATTCTCGAGTATTTTCTATTTTGTGACTTTCTTTGCATTCGTTTTAATGGTTTCTTTTATGTTAGCCCAGCATGCATCATACGCATCTTTTTGAACATTCATGACCAGTGATTTGCCTGCTAATGTCCCATCAATGATGGATAGCTGTGTGTTCAGTATTTGAGTAAGAGGAACAATTCCATTCAGAGTTGGAAGGTTCTCTCTGGTCGATTCACTCGGTTTGGTTAATTAAGAGGTTCCTGTCTAGAGTTTTTGTCCATTTCCTTCACTTTTTGCTTTGGTCTCCTCATTGGACCGCGGGATTGTGTCCCCCATGAGGATGATCATGTGTTTCCTTTTATTTAGTTAGTTCCTTCAGACTGGTGTCGCTTTTGGTCTAACCGTTCCTTGTGGTTGATTCAGAGTTTTTTGAAAGATTCCTATCGCTTGTTGGCAAAATGGGTGTCATTTTACCTTAACGCCCGCTTTTTCAGTCCGCTCCGCTTCATTTCTGCTTCATCTTCATGTTCCACTTCACTTTCGCTTCACCTCCGCTCGCTCCCCTGCAAAGAGGACGTTAAGGAGGGCCATCTGCTGACACCCATTTTTTCACCGATAAGTTGAGTCATTTCTCTTACTATCATTTGTTGATGCCTCGAGTTGTCCATTGCTCATTGGGTTATTTCCAGGCAGCTTATTGGGCCTATTTTATGGGTACCTCCCTCCCGGACTTGGTCTGCTGCAATTCGGGACTTAATGGGCCTTGATTTTGCTTGATTTATCACATTTCATTGATTTTCGAGTGTCCAGCCATTGCGCGGTCTATCGCTTGACCGTTCAGTAATTGTGTGGTTAATTCTGAACTGTTTGCCTATTTATTGGATATTAAGGTGATTTTTCTGAATTTCCGCCGATAAGCTTTTGAACGGTCCGTTTGTAGCCGTCTAATGTCATGGAACGGTATGCATATGACCGCCCTGATTCCAAGAGTACCAAGTCGTGTTGTGCCCCTGTGGTTTTGATGATTGGTTTTGATGTGAGTCAAACACTGTGAGTCACAATGCGATGTTCAGTCATTCTGTCACATCATAAAGCATTCATATATATACATCTGTAAGGTTTATGCATTTTCCTGTCATACTATGAGTCATGGTTTAAGGTCTATGCATTTCCCTGTTTGTGGAAGTCCTACACATTGCATCAGTTCAATATCTGCCATATGCATACACTACATCAGTGCATTCATCAGTTGCATGCCATATAGTCGATGCTTGATTCACTGCATATGATGTCTATACACTGTTGCATGCTCATTGCATATGAGGTCCTGTCTGCACGTTATTAAGTATGTACAGAGTCTTGTTGCATCGTGTGTTTCATGCATTTAAAGTCTGTACAGCCCATGCTCAGGTTATGTCTGTACATCGTCTTGTACATTGCACACACAAGTCCATACATTGCCTTGCAGCATGCACGCAATCAAAGTCTGTACATCATTATCGCCGCATACATCAAGTCTATACATCGTCTTCTCGCATTCACGCTAAGTCCATACACTATGCATTTGGGCATCGTTCATTACAGCAAGTCTGTACACTCGATTGGTGGCTTGTTCATGCATCATCTCATCAAGTCTATACATTGCTGCATGAACACAAGTCTGTATAGTGGTTGACTGCATGTCCGAGCATCCATGATTCAATGTGTAGACTTCCCTATCTGCATTTGTGCAACCTCACAAATGAAGTCTATACACTCGTTATCATGCATTCATAGTCCATGCATTCATTTCATGTCTGTACATTCTACAAGGGCAAAGTCCATGCATTCATTTCATGTCTGTACATTCTTCAAGGGCATAGTCCATGCATTCATCTCAAGTCTATACATTACCTTATGGCATGCACGCACTCAAGTGTGTACATTCTTCAATAGCATGTCAATGCATTCAAGTCTATACAACTCCTGGTGGCAAGTCTATATAACATCCTTCGCATGCACACAAAGTCCATTGTGTCGGTCAAGTCTGCACATCACTTCATGCTTCATATACTCAAGACTAAGTCTGTACATTGGCCAAGTCTATACATCGCCACTTGTTCAAGCATATGTACAAGTCTATACATTCCTATCTTTAACTATGTTCACTATTTTAGCACACACACGTAGTCAGTACAACCTTTGCATTGCACATAAAGTCTATACATTGCCCTGCTGCATTGCACGCGTTCAAAGTCTATACATTGTTGTCGCATGCACTCAAAGTCCACACATGCACACACTTAGCTTGTGCATTATGCATCCATGCTTAAACTCTAGGCACAGTAAGTCTGTACATTGTTTTCTTATGCACATAAATGTCAAGTCTGTACATCGTTCTCGCGTGCACACTAAGCCTATACACTCCCTTGTGACATGTCTATACATCGGTCGTTTTATACATACATAAAGTCAGTACAGAATGTTTTATCTCTACTTGATCGACTGAAGTAACTCTGTCATTAAACTGGCAGATGCCTGGCACGTGATCCGAGGCTGGAAGGGCTGACAGGATGATGACACGTGGAGGAACCTTCTGGACGGGAAGGCGTGGGAATCACACGCCCAGTGTTGCTCCTGCTGGTGCTGCTATAAAATGAAGACTTCTCCATCAGGAGAAGGAGATTGTGATAGAAAGAGCAGAAGTAGAGAGAGAGAGCCTGCACGATCCAGAAGAAAAAGAAAAAGAGTGAAGAAGAGAAACAGAGAAGAAGAAGAAAAAGAAAGAGGAAGAGAAGCAGAGAGGAGAAGAAAGAAGTTGCAGAAGAAAAGGAGAGAGAGATAGAGCTTGTGAGGATCGAGAGAAAAAGAGAGAGAAGAGTAAAGAACTGAAGCCTTCATTGAAGATTTGTTCTTCTGGTATTTGGATCAAATCCATGCCAGATTGCTCCTTGACGAGCTACACTTTGTGGATTTCATTTCCAGCTTTCTGATTGCTGTATTTTCATTTCTTGTTTTTACTTTACACTTCCTTGGCTTGCTTTTTTCTGATACTCTGTAGTGAGGTCGGGGTTCTTCCTGTGGTCTCAGGAGAAGGGAGATCTATTCTTCGGTTTGCTAGTGATTGTGTGTCACTAGTGGTTCCCTCTGGGTTTCAGAGGAAGGGAGTCTCTTACTCCGGGTTTGCAGGTAGTGGTTGCTACCTGTGGGTTCCCTCCTGGTCTGGAGGAAGAGAGACGTTTGTCTCTGGTTTCTAGTGATTGTGTGTCACTAGGGTTGCCCTCCGGGTTGGAGGAAGAGGGGAGGTTGTTCCCCTGGTCAAGTTGTTAGGCAGCACCTGTTTGCAGACTGAGTCTGCGGTTCTAGTTTTTGCTAGTGGAAGCCTCACTCCGGTTTGGAGTGAGGGGTGGACGTAGGTCTGTGGACCGAACCACCTAAAAATCCTAGTGTTCTATGGTTTGCTTTTGCGTTATACTCCATATCATCTACCTCCCATTCACAGGTTATGCATGCGTGATTATTTGTGTTATCCTGGGGAGTTAACTTGATTGTGAAGTGCTTGTTCATACGCTCAGTAGAACTTCTTCTGTTGTGTGAGTCTGGTTTCTCAGTTCATGGTTGTGAAAAGAGAGAAGCTTCGTTGTTTCATTAGTTTATATTGAGTTCAGTTAAAAGTCTATTCTGTGTGACAGCTTATTGTTGAGTGCTCAATTGATTAAGCCATCTGAGATTTTAATTCCGCAATAAATTTTATTAGGGATTCATTCACCCCCCCTCTGAATCCGGGCCTTGCACCCCAACAATTGGTATCAGAGCGGGTTTCTGACTTTCAGATCCAACGATCTGCAGAAGATCCTGCTCCTACGTGGTGCTATCTCGCTTTTGGTGCATTTTTGAACTTCCTTCTAGTGTATTGATTTGTTCGTCGATTCACTCCATGGGTCATCCACCGGTCTTCAATGGCTCGGATTTTAATTCGTGGCTTAGTAGTCTGCGTACCTATGTTAGACAGATTAATCCTGATCTATGGAAGTTAATTTCACAAGGTCCTCACAGATTACCAAAGAAAATGTCCAAATGGACCGACGGTCACAGATCAAAGGATGGAGAAAATCAGAAAGCTTTGAATATGATGAAAGCAGCTACTGACAAAGCCTTACATTCTTGCCTTCATGATTGCAGGTCTGCTAAGGACATTCTGGATGTGTTGAAGCTAGCTCACAGGATAAATGAGGACAGCTGCATGATGGCTAACGGAAGTAATCAAAGTGGCATCCAAGATGAAGAAGAGAATGATGATGAGGTAAACCCTTTTGAGAACTATACTTTAGATGATTGGGAGAATGCATATGCTGATTTATTAGAGTCACATGAGAGGTTAAGAAAACAGTATAAAAAATTAAAAAAGGGTACTGGGTTAGAAAGTTCAAGCTCTTCTTGTGAAAAATGTCTAGAGTTGAAACAATCTCATGATGTGTGCTTTTCTGATATTCAAATGCTTAAAGACCAAATTGGGTTGTTGAAAATTGAAAATCAAGAACTTGCAAATGAGATTACTGACCATGAAGAAAAATTTAGAAAACTTGAAGTCGAGAAGAGTCTAATAGCTGAAAAATATGATGTGATAAAGTCTGTGAACATAAAGCTTCAGAAAGACATTAAAAATATGCAAAGAGAGTCTGAAATTTCAGATAATCCAAAAATATCACATGATGACCAGATTCTTCTTGATGAGTTAATTCAAAATGATGCTCTGTCTAAGGAAAATGAAAAGTTAAACCAGCTGAACTCTGCTATGTCTGAAAGACTTCTAGCATTAGAAAGAGGAAAGTCTGTTCACATAGAAGAGTCTGATAAACTGAGCAATCTGGAATAGGAAGTTGAGAAATATAAAACTGCTAACAAGGTGCTAAGTGAATGTGTGAATTGCAGTGAGCAAGAGATTGCTAGTTATGAGTTACACATTGCCTCTCTAGAATATGAAATCCAAGACTTGAGGAACTCTCTGTCAAAGTTTGTTGATGGTCAAGAAAATTTGAATAGGTTGTTAGGTGTCAAGGTAAATCTTCAAAAAGAAGGGATGGGCCATAAGCCAATTAATAAGAAATCATTTGAAAATAAACTAGTGACATCCTTTGTAAAAGAATCAAATGTTGTCACAATCAATGTCAAAGCTCCTAGTGTAGCCACCACTTCACAAGTGAAACACCCCATTGTTCAAAAAAATCAGAAACAAAATGACCTTCAGAAACAAGCTGAAAAAGTGAAAAAGTATGTTCATGTGAAGAACAAGCAAAGAAACAATTATGCTGATGCTGTGCATGTGACACATAACCTAAACACACAGACATATGCACACAAAAGGAAAATGTCATGCCACTATTGTCATAAACCTGGTCATTTGATGCATGAGTGCAGGTTGATGGAAAAGGATGATATGAATGCTAGTAAAATGCGTGATAAGAGAATTCATGTCAAAACTCATGTATTTAAGAAGAAGGGGATTCTGTGTTACTGCTGTGGCAAGATAGGCCACATTGCTGCTACTTGCTGGGATAATCAGAGTAAGAAATTTCATTATAAATCTACTAATATCCCTGTCAAGAACCATGTTGCGTGCTTTAATTATGGGAAGCCAGGCCATAGGGCCATTGAGTGCTGGCTAGGCTCTCGTAGGAGAAACTCTTCTGTTCATTCTCACTGTGGAAAGCATGGCCATACAGTCAAGGACTGTTGGCATATCCAGGGTAGGAGTGTGAATTTCAAATATGCTAGATACCCTGCTAGGAAGAATGTGCTTGATAGAAATAAAAGGAAAAATTTCCATGATAATGCTAATGTGCAGAAAAGAAATTTAAAACATGTTGTCTCATGTCATTACCGTGGTAAGTCTGGACATCCCATGTCCAATTGCAAGTTGATGGGCTATGATGACAGTGTTGTTTGCAAAAGGTCAAGAACACCTATTGAGGGTAATACAGGACCCAAGGTTGCTTGGGTTCCTACTAGATCAAAATAACCCATTGTTTTGCAGGTGTGCCTTGGAAGCTATGAATAAAAGGGTTAATAATCCAAGGCACTCAAAGAATGAAACCCCCAGGAGAGCACTATTAAGGTCAGCTCCGAAAACTTGCCTTAGAATCTGCTATCTGAAATTGTTTGCTTTAGATGATTGCATATCATATTAATCTGTTTGTGCTTAATTAAAATCTTTTGAAAATTTGATTGACTTCACATGATGTCCTGCTGCTCATATAAAGTATGATGCATTGCATATCATCTAAATTGAAAAATCCAAAAAGGGTTAAATCATTGCATCTGCTAAAAGGAGTCAGTGCTTTTGCATACTTGTGTTGATCACATTTGAACCATTTTGAAAACTCCAAAAGGATGATTTAGTAGATTTAGGCAGGGGGTGTGTGTTGCCTCTGCACCATAATTATGTCCATGCATTGTGCTTTAGAAGTGGTCACTGCGTATGCATGCATATAGTTAACTGCACTGGATTTATTTTTGAAAATTCAAAAACAAGTGATTTTCTGTGCATATAGACAGGGGGAGCAAAATGCCTTTGTGATTCCAAATCTATCTAGTCAACCGAAGCTCTCTAATTCAGATTATCGTGTCTGGACATCAATGCATTTAGATAGGGGGAGTGTTTCATGCATATTTGGCTTCTTGTGCCCTGATAAATTCTGATTGATTGGCTATTCATCTGTTTCCTTACTGACAAACTCGGTTAACTTGAAGTGGTCACTCTTTCAACCGATACTCCTCCTGAACAGCCACATTTTCACTCATTCATCAGCCTATGCTCTTCCTGCATCATATACCATCAATTGATATCATTGATACTTTGGCTGTCTCTGAAAGTTTTCTTGATGTAGCTGCAATTGAGAAGATCTCAAATTATATACCTTGCTCATAAATCTGAATAATTACTTCAATAAGGAATCTTCTATTATACAGATTTATGAATATCAGAAAGATCAAAATGGTTTACATTTAATGTATTCGGTTAGGTTGGCTATAAATGTCCTGAAAAATATCTGAATCAACTTTAATAAACCTTAACCAATTGATTCATGTTAAGGCTTGTTAAATCTTCTATAATCTGAAAATATGGAAATCATGACTTTATTTGGATGAAATACATGAAATCTGTATTTTTTAAACATCTGAACTTCCTGAAAATATCTAAGGGTAAAATCTGATGAATCTTGCATGAGCAATGACTTTGATCACTAAGAAACACATGTCCTAAGGACTGTGTCATGAGGTGTCTTAGTTAACCCTGCCTAAAATTAATTAAAAAAAATAGGTAGAGCAATGGCTGACTCACTGAGAAACATATCTCACTCGTCAAAGAAATGAGAAAAGACATGTCATGAGGTGATCCGTCAACTCTGTTAATTATAAAGCATGACTGTTAGTCACACTAAGTGCTTAGGGATATTGGCGTCTGATCAACGTATATCCTCTAGTTACAAGGTGTGCACTGAACTTGAGTGCTCTTGAAATTTGTTGCATGAAAATTCTTGTTGAACATTGCAATATGTGAAAAAGAATGCAAAGGATAATCTATAACCCTTGATATGGTCAAATGATTTCACGCATGTTTAAACTCAATACTTATGAGTGTATTTTCTAAAGAAGTCATTGAAATTGATTGAGTAAGATGGAGGGAGATTAATCAAGATGTACATATGAGTTTGTGGTTCATTTGTTATTAAATCTTGATTTCAGATATGAGTACAGAATTTTTTGTCGAACCTGGTATACATCAACTTTAAATCATGGAGTTCAATAAAGTTTATTCATAAATCTTTATAATGGGAGACTCGCTGTAAAATTAGTTGGATGTATGAAATTGGTATACTCTTTGAAAATCTTGCTAAATGTGTTTAACTTTCGCTACTCTTGCTAAATTTATCTCAGTGTTTGACTGTGGTTCATCTGTCTATCTGCGATCTACTTTAATTGACTGTGAAACATCTGTCAAATCTAAATATCCCTGTGGTCTCCTTCTCATTCATCTCATAAGACTCCATTTATTCAGGGGGAGCTTCCTTGTCATATGAATCATGCTGCATAGATATTCTTAAAGGGGGTGAATTATGTGCTTGCATTCATACATTTAGGGGGAGATCTTGCATTTCTTGTTGCATTTGCATCTCTGCATTCATACCTCCCCATGGTTCCTCTTCATAATAACATGGGGGAGAAATTGGTTTGAGTCATACACATGGTTGTACTAATATTTTTTTTTCTGAAGTCAAAGGGGGGAGATTATTGCCAAAGGAGGAGACTTTCATTCAATCATTGCATGCATGTTTCTTTTGCTCTCTCAAACTATCTTCTTTTTGATGAAGTCAAAGGGGGGGAATAGTTTGAGTCATCAGAATGACCCACAGTGTTGCCATCATCAAAAAGGGGGAGATTATTATGTCCCTGTGGTTTTGATGATTGGTTTTGATGTGAGTTAAACACTGTGAGTCACAATGCGATGTTCAGTCATTCTGTCACATCATAAAGCATTCATATATATACATCTGTAAGGTTTATGCATTTTCCTGTCATACTATGAGTCATGGTTTAAGGTCTATGCATTTCCCTGTTTGTGGAAGTCCTGCACATTGCATCGGTTCAATATCTGCCATATGCATACACTGCATCAGTGCATTCATCAGTTGCATGCCATATAGTCGATGCTTGATTCACTGCATATGATGTCTATACACTGTTGCATGCTCATTGCATATGAGGTCCTGTTTACACGTTATTAAGTCTGTACAGAGTCTTGTTGCATCGTGTGTTTCATGCATTTAAAGTCTGTACAGCCCATGCTCAGGTTATGTCTGTACATCGTCTTGTACATTGCACACACAAGTCCATACATTGCCTTGCAGCATGCACGCAATCAAAGTCTGTATATCATTATCGCTGCATACATCAAGTCTATACATCATCTTCTCGCATTCACGCTAAGTCCATACACTATGCATTTGGGCATCGTTCATTACAGCAAGTCTGTACACTCGATTGGTGGCTTGTTCATGCATCATCTCATCAAGTCAATACATTGCTGCATGAACACAAGTCTGTACAGTGGTTGACTGCATGTCCGAGCATCCATGATTCAATGTGTAGACTTCCCTATCTGCATTTGTGCAACCTCACAAATGAAGTCTATACACTCGTTATCATGCATTCATAGTCCATGCATTCATTTCATGTCTGTACATTCTACAAGGGCATAGTCCATGCATTCATTTCATGTCTGTACATTCTTCAAGGGCATAGTCCATGCATTCATCTCAAGTCTATACATTGCCTTATGGCATGCACGCACTCAAGTGTGTACATTCTTCAATAGCATGTCAATGCCTTCAAGTCTATACAACTCCTGGTGGCAAGTCTGTACAACGTCCTTCGCATGCACACAAAGTCCATTGTGTCGGTCAAGTCTGCACATCACTTCATGCTTCATATACTCAAGACTAAGTCGGTACATTGGCCAAGTCTATACATCGCCACTTGTTCAAGAATATGTGCAAGTCTATACATTCCTATCTTTACCTACGTTCACTATTTTAGCACACACACGAAGTCAGTACAGCCTTTGCATTGCACATAAAGTCTATACATTGCCCTGCTGCATTGCACGCGTTCAAAGTCTATACATTGCTGTTGCATGCACTCAAAGTCCACACATGCACACACTTAGCTTGGGCATTGTGCATCCATGCTTAAACTCTAGGCACAGCAAGTCTATACATTATTTTCTCATGCACGTAAACGTCAAGTCTGTACATCGTTCTCGCGTGCACACTAAGCCTATACACTCCCTTGTGACATGTCTATACATCGGTCGTTTTATACATACATAAAGTCAGTACAAAATGTTTTATCTCTGCTTGATCGACTGAAGTAACTCTGTCATTAAACCGGCAGATGCCTGGCACGTGGTCCGAGCCTGGAAGGGCTGACAGGATGATGACACGTGGAGGAACCTTCTGGACGGGAAGGCGTGGGAATCACACACCCAGTGTTGCTCCTGCTGGTGCTGCTATAAAATGAAGACTTCTCCATCAGGAGAAGGAGATTGTGATAGAAAGAGCAGAAGCAGAGAGAGAGAGCCTGCACGATCCAGAAGAAAAAGAAAAAGAGTGAAGAAGAGAAACAAAGAAGAAGAAGAAAAAGAAAGAGGAAGAGAAGCAGAGAGGAGAAGAAAGAAGTTGCAGAAGAAAAGGAGAGAGAGATAGAGCTTGTGAGGATCGAGAGAAAAAGAGAGAGAAGAGTAGAGAACTGAAGCCTTCATTGAAGATTTGTTCTTCTGGTATTTGGATCAAATCCATGCCAGATTGCTCCTTGACGAGCTACACTTTGTGGATTTCATTTCCAGGTTTCTGATTGCTGTATTTTCATTTCTTGTTTTTACTTTACACTTCCTTGGCTTGCTTTTTTTCGATACTCTGTAGTGAGGTCGGGGTTCCTCCTGTGGTCTAAGGAGAAGGGAGATCTGTTCTCCGGTTTGCTAGTGACTGTGTGTCACTAGGGGTTCCCTCTAGGTTTCAGAGGAAGGGAGTCTTTGACTCCGGGTTTGCAGGTAGTGGTTGCTACCTGTGGTTCCCTTCTGGTCTGGAGGAAGAGAGACGTTTGTCTCTGGATTCTAGTGATTGTGTGTCACTAGGGTTGCCCTCCGGGTTGGAGGAAGAGGGGAGGTTGTTCCCCTGGTCAAGCTATTAGGCAGCACCTATTTGCAGACTGAGTCTGCGGTTCTAGGTTTTGCTAGTGGAAGCCTCACTCCGGTTTGGAGTGTGGGGTGGACGTAGGTCTGTGTACCGAGCCACCTAAAAATCCTGGTGTTCTATGGTTTGCTTATACGTTCTACTCCATATCATCTACTTCCCATTCACAGGTTATGCATGCGTGATTATTTGTGTTATCCTGGGGAGTTAACTTGATTGTGAAGTGCTTGTTCATACGCTCAGTAGAACTTCTTCTGTTGTGTGAGTCTGGTTTCTCAGTTCATGGTTGTGAAAAGAGAGAAGCTTCGTTGTTTCATTAGTTTATATTGAGTTCAGTTAAAAGTCTATTCTGTGTGACATCTTATTGTTGAGTGCTCAATTGATTAAGCCATCTGAGATTTTAATTTCGCAATAAATTTTATCGGGGATTCATTCACCCCCCCTCTGAATCCGAGCCTTGCACCCCAACAAGTCGTTGGTTTTCCAGATAATTATATATTTATCTAATCTTTTTGATTTATCATTGACAGGCCTAGGACGGTTTGTTCTGGACCGCCCCATGAATTGAGTGGTCTAGTATTAGACCGTCCAATCCTCGAGAGTCCAACCATGAAATAGTCGAACAGTTCGATGGATATTTGGATAATATTTATTATTTATTTAAATTCCACCTACTGGTTGGACGGCCTGGTAATGGGCCGCTCAATGAACTGGGCGGTCTATCGAGTAACCGCGCAATGGTCTGATTGCTGAAAAACTAAGGGTTTTTCTCTCTTTATTTGTGATTTTATCCTTAATTTGTTCCAACCATTTCTTCGTGGTTTCTTAACCAAATGGGATGCCGTTTGAACTGGTTGGAAGATAATTCTATTATCTACAGATTTTGTGTTGATATCTCGAGCTGATTTTCATCCGAAACCCTAATTTCGGGGCTGGCTTTTAGGCTATATAAATAGGACCCTAAGGCCAAGCTTTGAAAAGGGGGGGGGAGATTTGAAGGTTAAGGTGAAGCTCTGTCGAGTTTTTGAGTGACCTACAATCAGGGAGGAAGGCTTTCTACGTCCACATAAGCCTTCGATTCAGGGAGTATTTGTGTTTTAGGTCATAGTTTAATTATTCTCCATCGTGTTCTTCGTTGCATGCAATCATCGTCTTTATTCTCTCTCCACATTTTACTTCATCTACATATCATCACATATCCCCTCCCATTGTTTTGATGCCCTTTAGGGGTTTAAAAACTCCCCAGGTATTCCCCATTCCATTTTGCTATGATTGTTTTCGTCCGCATGCACATTTACTGCACCTCACAGTTCTGATCTGGGTTTCCTTGCTTGTTTTGCACTTTGTTTCGCAGGTCAGCAGCATCCTGACACGAGGCCCATCCTTTTTGGCCGACCGGAAAGGGTGGAAGTGGAGATCCCACGTTTTGGGAGTTGGTGACACAGAGCGGTCTTCATCTATCCGTGCGAGGAATAGGGCGGCTTCATCTTAACCGTCCCATTCTGTCTAGCGGTTGAGCCTGAACCGTCCTGTCATCCAGCTACTCTTTGTTCCGCGTTCGTCCCAGCGCTTTTGGGCGGTCTGTCGAGCGACCGCACGTACACTGGGCGGTTCAGTTCGAACCGCGTATTACTGCAGTGCTGTTCTAGGCGAGTGTCTCCCCTTTCTTTCCAAGGTACGGTGTACTTGCTTACATTCGGCACCTTGGTGACGATCACACACACTCCACATCCTTCCCCCTGCTATTTACACGTTGTTTAGTTCTTTACATTAACATCGTAAAGAATGGATTTGGAAGGATAATCAAAAACGGGAGACGGGAAAACATGTCAATAGTGATCTCCCTCCATCGGGCAGTGTTGCAGAGAGAGAGAGGAAGAAACCCTTCTTGCGTGAAAGGGATGGAGGACGGAATCTTCTGGTAGGGAGTAGTAAAGGAAATCACAAAAAACGAATGTTATTATGACTCCTTTGATATCTTTCTCTCCTCTCTCTCTCTGTCTCTCTCGTGGGAGCGCTCAAAAGAGAAGGCATTTATATGGGAGAAATCCCTTCGTTGGGAAAGGATAAAAAACAAGGAAAGATTCCCTTCCAAAAAAATGGCAGGGATCAAGAAATGGCAACAGCCAACCCGGGGGAGGGGGATCTTCGGCCGATAGAAATGGAATGGGAAATAGCATCATCCGTGACAGCCGCTATTTGAAATAGCGTCCACCACTATGAACGCAGAATCTTGGAGCTAATTTAGTAATATTCAGGCTTTCTAAAACAAATGGCATCTTCCATAGCAGGCGTTAATTAAATCCCGTCCCTGATAAAGGTTGCTTATTTTTTAATCAAAATATAACAATTTTTGAATTAAAAACAATCAGCGTCTACCATGTGAGCAGCTATTTATTAAAAATCATCGTTAAATAGATAAATGCCCCAAGAATAAGCGTCCGTCGAGGAAGACTCTGATAACAAATAGCGTCCGCCAAGAAGGATGCAAATTCAACAAATTACCCAAGAAAGAGAAAAACTCATCTCATTCAGTTCGAGAGTAGAATCCACTTTGGGCATTGCATGGTGACATGAGATTTACTAAGGCCAATGCCAAATTTAGCGTGTCTACAGGTGCCTGGATTGAAATCTAGGCAAAGAAAGGTCGTCGACCTCGCCCTGCCAAAGCACCAGCTCAGAGATACCCTCAGAGGAATTTATTAACTCCGGCCCCATCACCTCTCCCTCCTACTCCCTTGGAGACGGCCATCGCCAAGAAACAGGAGAAAAATAGGAGGAAGAACCTCAGAAGGCGGCTCAAGAAACAAGCTGAACAAGCGGCCGCCCTACAATCCTCAATCGAGCCAATGCCTCTCTAGAGGCTCCAGTGACTCATCGATGACCTCGAGGAATACGTCCCTCCTCGTCCTACCGGTGCTCTCCCACTCGACAGCTATATCCCGTGGGAGGAAATGCAGAAACGAGCCCGCCTCAGAGACTGGGTCCAAGCGATGATCCAAAAGCTCAAGAACGGCGAAAGACTCCTGATCCCGGATGGGCTCTCATTGTGCTATAAGGACAAGGAGATTACAACATAGCAGCTAGAAGAAATGCTTCAGAACTGCACCTGTAACATGGTGGTTATTCCAGCTCCTGACAACATCAACGCTTCTCGATGAGGCGAGCCAGTGGCCACCCGAACCAGGCAAAGAACCACTGCCCCACTCGGGCTACAGCCAGCTCCTGAGCACTCAGGCCACGGCCGAGGTCGTGGCCGGGGACGCGGTAGAGGCCGCTGGAGAATTCTCGAGCTACCCCTTCACCCGTCCACCTTTGACTCGGAGCGAATCATCCTCTTTCGAGGAGAGGAACCTACCCCCATTCTGGAGGTAGAAATTCGGAAGGGACCCGGCATCTTCGATCCTTCCGATATTGAAGAGATTCCTACCAGCCTCCCAGTCTCTACACCAGCTCTGGCTTCTTCCGCAGAACAAGCGGGACCATCCGGCATGGACGAGCCAGCCCACCAGTTACCCCTAGAAGTGCCATCATTGGCACCCTTATTCCAGAAGTCCATAGGCGATCAGAGTCAGTCTGATCCCAGTAGTAGGGACAAGGAAGTGTAACTCCCCGACGGGGAGTAGCGCGGTGGCTCGCAGAAAGCTCAGCCTGACATACTACCCTCCTTGGAGGATGCTCGAGCCTGAGCTGATCGAAAAGTCCTCCACCAGATGAAGCACTTTCCCGCCAGCATTACAATCTGAGAAGCCATTGCTTGGAGTAAAGACCTCAGAGAAACCCTCATCAAGATACTCCAAGGGCCAGAAGCTTATGAAGCACATTGATGCGGGACGGACACGGGAGACGACACTATATGGTGCCACCCTCGGACTCTAGATGAAGACACGACCAGCAACACACACCAGGGATACACTAAGCCCGACACTACTAGCTCCTAGTGGCGAAACATCGCTAACAGAAGTGGAAGCTCACTCGTCGTCCCAAGCGAGGGAAAGCGCGGACCGTGCGCGGTTAAGGAACCGGCGGAGGTCAAGGGTAGTCCAACTCAGCTTCCGGACTCGGATCGAGTGGCGGGACGGGTCACTCTCACTCTCACAGTGGTGACATGGACACACGGGCTAGTACCTACACTCTCGGCAGCGGCAAAGACCATATACTAGCTAAGCAAATGAATGCCAAGAGATTAAGACCTTTACCTCCACGCACCCGGCGTGGCGAAGACAACCCCGGCCGAATCACGGACTCCCGGTTAACAATTATTACAACAATACACTAAGTCGACCCACTCCACGCAGGGAGGTAAAAGGTCACATGTGGGGTCCGGGAATCACGCAACTCGGGTTGACGGGCAGTATCTTGATGTCGCCCGGCGGTGCCGAACTCCGCATTTTCGTGCTTTCCGAACGGCGGCTTCTACGGGCCTGCGGGGCCCACGGACGGCGCTATCCTCCGGATCTGCGGGGGTGGGACCCACTGTGATGGGGACCCCTGGTGGCGCGCCTCCACGGACGGCGATCGGCCGGGAACACCGATCGGGGGTCGATCGGCCCCGATTCCCAACTCTTGAACTAATAACCCACGGATTTTGGTTGCTGTCTTCCGGCGCGCGCTCCGGCGAAAATGGCCGCTGCGATCAATCCCAAAGTCGGATCGGGACGCATGAGCTATCGTTGGAAATATCTCTTCAAATGCTTCAATCCAGACCCAGAGAGATCTGCTGGATCTGGTCGGATCAGAACTTTATTGAATTTACAAGTCCCTGTTGTACAGTAACCGAAATCTCAGATCTTCAGGGCACTTGTCTGAGAACCACCATTGACCGCCTAGTAAACCTACGATTCAGCTCTTGGGCTCTTCTTAGGAGTAATAGGGAATCAAACCACGGAACGGGGACTAGTTTTAGAATTTGATTTGGAGGTGGTTACGATTTGTTTTGATATTTGGGGTGACTGGTGGTCGGATCTAGGAACAGGTGGACAGAACTGTAGATGGGTCTGAGAATGATTTTTAGAAAATATGAGATGGGCGAATCAAAAATTGAGAAACATTTTGGATGAAGGGGTGGATGGATGGAACGTCCAGTAAAATTGGGCGAACTAACAGAAATCAAAACATGGCTCTAAGACATGAAATGCAGGACGGAGGTTAACCTGGACAGAACTCTGGCAGAACTGAAATGGAAGGGTGGACGAAAATCAAAAATTAGCAAACGTGATCTGAATGCTGGCCTGATTTTTGTGGGTGGATAGGAACATCCCAGGAACAACTCCACCAAATTTAATAGCCAAATGAGCTCAGGGAGGACCTGTGAATTTCGAACAAGCTGCTGTGGTACTGCACAGGCAGAACTCCGTTGATGGCGTTGGCGGTGCGGTAGCGGCTCGTGGCGGCGGTGGCGATCGTCGGAACCGATACACGAGGAGTCACACCTAAGAATGGAAGCCTTCACAGCATCCAAGGGGGAGAGGGAGAGGAGAAGGGGGCGCACCAAGCTGGAGCTCCAAGAATTACTTTGATTCAAATGGCATTAATTAATCCAAAATGGAAAATACAAGCTTAAATAGGTTACATCTCACATCCATCCACAACCGTAGGATCTAGGAGTGGGAGATGAAGGGCTGGGATGGCATGAGACACACACACACAAAAATAAATAAAAAATAAGGGGAGGGGGGCGGCCTATTGACTATGGTGGCAAGGGGGGGACAAGTTGGTAGCCACCTTGGACTTTGAAGTCCACTTGTCTCCCATGTGCCTTTTACCATTCAAACTTCTAGATGCCTCCATTTGACATGTTGACTGACCCCACATGGGGCCCATGGGCTGAGGTGGCTCAATGGGATGGGGCCTGGGGGGCCCGTGGGGCCCACGGGGTCCAAATTGTACATAAGCCCCTCTTACAATCAAAATAGCAAACCGAATACAATGAAATAAACACAAATTACACACAAATAAAGTTTAACTAAATATGATAAATGGGGAGGCTCAAGGCGGAGTCTCCAGGCTGTCTCCGAGCCAGATGGACGCTGAGGTGGCTCGAGTCGTGCTCCGTGTGCGGTACCGGTGGCTCGGCGTGTCGCGCCGCTCAACTGCTCGGGTGTCCGCACCAATTCTCCCCGGGTGGGAGAAACTCGACCCTGTCGAGTAAGGGTCTGCATCGCTCCTGTATCGCTCCAGAAGGTCCGGATCGATCCGCTGCAACTCGCCATGTGTGATCCATGTGTCCTCAGTAGCGGGCCGTCCTCTCCATCGCACTAGGTAGCGCGGGTAAGATCCACTCCTGGTAACTGTCACTTGCTCGTCCAGTATACGATCTATATGCTCACGCTGCCGTGAAAAAGGGGCTGGAGGTGGAAGTGGACACTCAGGTGTGGGATCACTCTCAAGGGGAGGAGATGGCTCAAAAGGCTCACTAGGGATCACCGCTGGGTCCCTATATGCAACAAGATCCGATACATTGAAGGTAGAGCTTATACCATATTCCTCGGGCAGGTCCACAACATACGCATTGGATCCAACGTGTTTCAACACTCTAAAGGGACCGGCTCCGCGAGCTTGCAACTTCTTAACGGTTCCAGAGGGAAACCGTTCAGGTCTTACCCTGATCATGACGTATTCGCCCTCGTGGAACTCTCGGTGGTGTCGGTGGGCATCGGCTAACTCCTTGTACCGTGCATTGCTGGCCTCAATGTGACGACGGATGTCGTCATGCAAACTCCTAACATGCCTAGCAAACGACTCGGTCGACTCCGACACTCTAGCATGGATAGGCATGGGGACAAGGTCAACGGGTTTCCTAGGCCTACGACCTGTGACAATCTCAAATGGACTCATGCCGGTAGACCTATTCATCGAATCATTATATGTAAACTCAGCCATGGGTAAAATGAGATCCCAATCCCCAATGCGGTCCTTAACTAGACACCTCAAAAGATCTCCCAGACTCCTATTGACTACCTCAGTCTGGCCATCTGTCGGGGGATGATATGCAGTAGAAAACTTGAGGTGAGTACCCATCATATGCCATAGTGTCTTCTAAAAATAGGAAGTGAATCTAACATCACGGTCAGACACTATAGTGTGAGGCAACCCGAACTTGCACATCACATGAGTAAGGAATAGGCGGGCTACCCAAGAAGCATCCGAAGTCTTCGAGCAAGGGATAAAGAGGGCCATCTTCGAGAAACGGTCAACCACCACATAGACCGAATCATGCTTCCTGGAGGTACGTGGCAATCCCAAAACAAAGTCCATACTAACATCCTGCCACAGGGCATCAGGCACGGGTAGAGGCGTATAAAGGCCCGAGCTTTGCTTCTTCATCTTGGCCGTAGCACATGTACGGCACTGAGCCACGATGTTAGCAACATCGCGCTTCAAGCTCGGCCAATAAAATCGATGCTCCACTGCCTCAATAGTCTTGTTCCGACCAAAGTGGCCGGCTAGACCTCCCGCATGTAGTTCCCACACTAAGAAATCTCGAACCGAAGTTCGGGGAACACATAGCCTGCTACCTCGAAAGAGGTAACCCTCCTGAAGCACATACTCATCAAGGTCTCTCGAGGGTCCGGCCTGGAGAGTGGTAAAAATCTGACCGAAGTCAGGACAATCAACATAGGCCTCCTTCATCTTCTCTAACCCTATGACCTCGGCACTCATGGTGGTAAGCAAACATGCTCGCCGACTCAAGGCATCAGCCACCTTGTTCTCCACTCCAGCCTTATGTTTAAGCACAAAGGTGAACTGCTGGAGATACTCGACCCAACGACTGTGACGCGAGTTAAGCTTCTTTTGGGAATGGAGGTACCTCAATGCCTCGTGATCGGAGTATAGGACAAACTCCTGATGTAAAAGATAGTGCCTCCAATGCCTAAGAGCCTGAACAACTGCGTAGAATTCTTTATCATACGTGGAATATCGCAGTTTCGCGTCATTCAGCTTCTCGCTGAAATATGCGATCGGGTGGGACTCCTGACTCAAAACTCCTCCAATCCCAACACCTGACGCATCACAAGAGACCTCAAACACCTTCGAGAAATCAGGCAATCGAAGGATAGGTGTCTGGGTCATGCGCTCCTTGATGTCCTTGAAGGCGGTAGATGCGGCCTTCGTCCATACAAATGTGCCCTTCCGGATGCAATCCGTGATTGGGGCGGTGACGGAGCTAAATCCGCGGATGAAGTGACGGTAGAACGTCGCAAGGCCATGAAAGCTGCGGACATCATGAACCGTACGGGGTTTCGGCCACTCAACAATGGCCCGGACCTTCTCCGGATCGGCGGAGACCCCAGTACTAGACACGATAAAACCCAAGAAGGTAAGCTGAGGTGTCATGAAGGCACACTTCTGTGGGTTCGCAAAGAGCTGCTC
This sequence comes from Amorphophallus konjac, assembly GCA_022559845.1. Classification (NCBI taxonomy): domain Eukaryota; kingdom Viridiplantae; phylum Streptophyta; class Magnoliopsida; order Alismatales; family Araceae; genus Amorphophallus; species Amorphophallus konjac. Next base: position 185,106,891 of record CM040122.1, on the reverse strand, counting down.
TCGCCGAAGAAGTAGACAGACCTGCCGAAGGTGGTCTAAGTGGTCCCCTGTGGTGCGGCTATAGATAAGGATATCATCAAAATACACCACTACAAAGACTCCAATGAAAGGTCGAAGGACCTGAGTCATGAGCCGCATGAAAGTGCTAGGGGCATTGGTCAACCCAAAAGGCATGACCAACCACTCATATAGACCGTCCTTGGTCTTAAATGCGATCTTCCACTCATCACCTGGCCTAATCCTCACCTGATGGTAGCCACTCTTAAGATCGATCTTTGAAAAGATAGTGGCACCTGCCATCATATCCAGCATGTCATCAAGGCGGGGAATAGGGAACCTGTACTTCACGGTGATCTTGTTGATGGCACGACTATCAATGCACATTCTCCACGTGCCATCCTTCTTCGGGGCGAGTAATGCGGGTACAGCACATGGACTCATGCTGTCCCGAACAGACCCTCTCTGCACTAACTCATCGACCTGCCGTTTAAGCTCGGCATGCTCCGTGGGACTCATGCGATAATGAGGAAGGTTGGGCAAAGAAGAGCCCAGAACAAGGTCGATGGCATGCTGAATATCCCGCATAGGTGGGAGTCCCTCGGGAAGCTCATCGGGAAAGACATCAGCATACTTCTGCAGAATGGGAACAACCTCGGGTGGGAGCTCACCCTCGGAGTCCCGCTCCACCTCTCGGACCTTAATGGCAAACACCGGACAGCCCTGACTAAGCTCCTGCTCCATTTCTCGGGAGCTAATCATCATCAATCTCCTCGTCGAGGGCTCTCCTGGGCCAGAGGTAACGGTCATAGCCCTCGCTGGGGATGGGGTACTAGGCCCGGGAACGGAAGGCTTCGGAGTACTAGGGCCAGTAGGGCCCCTGACTGATGGGCTCCTGGGCCGAACGGGTTGGAGGGTGACCCACTGGCCAGCGTGGTCGAAGGTACAGGTGTTCGACTGGCCATGGAGCGTGGCATCACGGTCGAATAACCATGGCCTACCAAGAATGATACTGCCCACTTCCATGGGGAGAACATCACACCAGATCTCGTCATGGTAGGAGTGGAGCTGCAGCGGGACCAAGCACCGCAGCCTGACCGAAATGGAAGTGGTATCCACCCATGATACCTGATAGGGGCAAGGGTGGTCTACGGGTGTGAGACCAAGACGAGTGACGGCGTTCGTGGAGATTGCATTGATACAACTCCCGTTATCGATGACCACCTTGCAAATTTGCTTACCCAGCCTACAGAATACATGAAGGATAATAGTTTGTCGCCAGTCATCACTGACCTGTGGCTGGGTGAGGATACATCTGACGACCCCCACGTGGGTATCGTCCGAATGATGGGCATCCTGGGCCTCACCTCCCATCTCATAGTACTCGTCAGCTAGCTCTTCATCGGCCTCATAGCTGACTAACTCGAGGCCCGTAGGGGTGGTATCCTCGGCCTGTGTGTCCCCAATGTGAAGAGATGGGCGGGTGGGACACTGGTTGGCGAAATGGCCAAACCCATTGCAGCGATAACACTGCTGCCGTGATCCACTAGGCTCCCCAATCATAGGTCCTTTACCTTTATCCTCCCGACGGATAGGAGGCGTAGGCAACAAAAGACGTGCAGGAGGTACGGGTGCCGGTGGACGGGCTATGGGTGGGGCTGTAAGATGCTGGGGACAAGGAAGGTCCCTCGAGGGTGGAGGACGAGGCCTAGGAGCAAACGGCTCGGGACCAGCGGACTCCTGAGGTCGAGCCATGGGGGCCCTCGGATACGTGCCAGATGAGCCACGGGGCTCGACACTACGAAGGGGAAAAGAGCCCAACCGATGGGGTGACTCGAACTCGGCCTCGAATTGCTCCAATTCGAGAGCTATCTGATATGCCTGCTCCAAAGTGGTTGCATTGCAGCGAAAGAGTTCATATTGATAATTGGGCCGTAAACCTCTTTGAAAGCGGGATATAGTCATAGTGCTCTCTTCCGTGACCCCACACCGTAAGTAATACTCATCGAACTCGACAGTGTACTCGGTCATGGATCGGTTCCCTTGGGAGATACTTTGCCACTTGTCTATGAGACGTTGGCGATATGAGGCGGGAAGGTACTTCTCCCTCAACTTGGTTTTCATATCATCCCAAGTACCGATCTGGGGTTGACGTCGCTGGTTGAGCAGGCTCTCCACATTGATCCAATAAGTTTGAGCCTACCCTTGCAGCTTCATCTTCGCGTATCAGACTCTTCGGTGGTCCGTCATCTCAAACCACTCGAAGTACCGGTCCATGCCGGCCTCCCAATCAAAATACACCCGAGGGTCCAAGGACCCGCTAAAAGTGGGAGGGTCCGCACGCACGCCCCTAAGAATGCGGTAGTCCTCTTCGTCATCACGATTCCGTCGTTGATGATGGCGACCGTTACCCCCTTGATCATTATCAGATGCATAATCATCCACCACATGCACCTGTTGAACCCCAACATTCTCCGCCTGAACTCTTGGTACAGCAGGTTGCTGAACCGGCTCCTGTTGGCCATTCGTCGGCGCGGGTTGCGCCGCTACTGGGCCCCTCTCGAGGATGGCAATCCTCCCAACTAAGCCATGGATGGACTGATCCGAACTCTCGGCCAGATCCTCGAGGGCTTTCATCCGCCCTTCTAGACGCGTTCCTATGCCATCCATACGCGTACTAAGACCATCCATACGCGTGTCAAGACGTTCCATAATGGCTTGGAACATCTCGGCCGTCGAGGATTCATCGGAGCTACGGGCCCGGGATCCGCCATAGGTGGTGGTGGCGAGTATTGGGTACCTCGACGGGTGGGCATGCAACTGACACACGACCTAGAAGACACCGACTAATGCAAACACACACTAAATGATGCACTTAGACCTAAACCAATATCAGGTATGGGGCGGAGTTAATCGATCCGAAGATCACTCCCGCAAGTGTGTGACCTCCCAATAGGCGTAGCCTAACGTTCGGACAACACCTTTTAAGATACCGAATTATCGGGATGAAATGTAATTTTAAAACACTCTTTTTTTTTTGTTTTGAAAATAATGATGATCCTAGACTTGACTTAGACCATGATGCATGCAAGACTTATGCAATGACTACCTTAGACTCGACTCGCTCTGATACCAAACTGATGCGGGACGGACACGGGAGACGACACTATATGGTGCCACCCTCGGACTCTAGATGAAGACACGACCAGCAACACACACCAGGGAGACACTAAGCCCGACACTATGAGCTCCTAGTGGCGAAACGTCGCTAACAGAAGTGGAAGCTCACTCGTCATCCCAAGCGAGGGAAAGCGCAGACCGTGCGCAGTTAAGGAACTGGCGGAGGTCAAGGGTAGTCCGACTCAGCTTCCGGACTCGGATCGAGTCGCGGGACGGGTCACTCTCACAGTGGTGACATGGACACACGGGCTAGTACCTACACTCTCGGCAGTGGCAAAGACCATATACTAGCTAAGCAAATGAACGCCAAGAGGTTAAGACCTTTACCTCCACGCACCCGGCGTGGCGAAGACAACCCCGGCCGAATCACGGACTCCCGGTTAACAATTATTACAGCAATACACTAAGTCGACCCACTCCACGCAGGGAGGTAAAAGGTCACATGTGGGGTCCGGGAATCACGCAACTCGGGTTGACAGGCAGCATCTTGATGTCGCCCGGCGGTGCCGAACTCCGCATTTTCGTGCTTTCCGAACGGCGGCTTCTACTAGCCCGCGAGGCCCACGGACGGCGCTGTCCTCCGGATCTACGGGGGTGGGACCCACTGTGATGGGGACCCCTGGTGGCGCTCCTCCACGGACGGCGGTCGGCCGGGAACACCGACCGGGGGTCGATCGGCCCCGATTCCCAACTCTTGAACTAATAACCCACGGATTTTGGTTGCTGTCTTCCGGCGCGCGCTCCGGCGAAAATGGCCGCTGCGATCAATCCCGACGTCGGATCGGGACGCATGAGCTATCGTTGGAAAACTCTCTTCAAATACTTCAATCCAGACCCAGTGAGATCTGCTGGATCTGGTCGGATTAGAACTTTATTGAATTTACAAGTCCCTATTGTACAGTAACCGAAATCTCAGATCTTCAGGGCACTTGTCTGAGAACCACCTTTGACCGTCTAGTAAACCTCCGATTCAGCTCTTGAGCTCTCAGGGCACTTGTCTGAGAACCACCTTTGACCGTCTAGTAAACCTCCGATTCAGCTCTTGAGCTCTCCTTAGGAGTTATAGGGAATCAAACCAGGGAACTGGGACTATTTGTATAATTTGATTTGGAGGTGGCTGCGATTTGTTATGATTTTTGGGGTGACTGGTGGTCGGATCTGGGAATAGGTGGACAGAACTGTAGATGGGTCTGAGAATGATTTTTAGAAAATATGAGATGGGAGAATAAAAAATTGAGAAAAATAGTGGATGAAGGGGTGGATGGATGGAACCTTCAGCAAAATTGGGCGAACTAACAGAAATCAAAAAGTGGCTCTAAGACATGAAACTCAGGACGGAGGTGAACCTGGATAGAACTCTGGCAGAACCGAAATGGAAGGGTGGACGAAAATCAAAAATTAGCAAACGTGATCTGAATGCTGGCCTGATTTTTGTGGATGGAGAGGAACATCCCAGGAACAACTCCTCCAAATTTGGTAGACAAATGAGCTCGGGGAAGACCTGTGAATTTCGAACAAGCTGCTGTGGTACTGTGCAGGCAGAACTCCGTTGATGGCGTTGGCACTGCGGTAGCGGCTCGTGACGGCGGCGGCGATCGTCGGAACCGATACACGAGGAGTCACACCTCAGAATGGAAGCCTTCACAGCATCCAAGGGGGAGAGGGAGAGGAGAATGGGGCACACCAAGCTGGAGCTCCAAGAATTACTTTGATTCAAATGGCATTAATTAATCCAAAATGGAAAATACAAGCTTAAATAGGTTACATCTCACATCCATCCACAACCGTAGGATCTAGGACTGGGAGATGAAGGGCTGGGATGGCATGAGACACACACACACAAAAATAAATAAAGAATAAGGGGAGGGGGCGGCCTATTGACTATGGTGGCAAGGGGGGGGACAAGTTGGTAGCCACCTTGGACTTTGAAGTCCACTTGTCTCCCATGTGCCTTTTACCATTCAAACTTTTAGATGCCTCCATTTGACATGTTGACTGACCCCACATGGGGCCCATGGGCTGAGGTGGCTCAATGGGATGGGGCCTGGGGGGCCCGTGGGGCCCACGGGGTCCAAATTGTACATAAGCCCCTCTTACAATCAAAATAGCAAACCAAATACAATGAAATAAATAAAAATTACACACAAATAAAGTTTAACTAAATATGATAAATGGGGAGGCTCAAGGCGGAGTCTCCAGGCTGTCTCCGAGTCAGATGGACGCTGAGGTGGCTCGAGTCGTGCTCCGGGTGCGGTACCGGTGGCTCGGCGTGTCGCGCCGCTCAACTGCTAGGGTGTCCGCACCACACATGTTGCGGAAATGAAGGCGGCTGCCTATGAAGCCTTCACAGCCACCATCTCCTTCACGGAGAGGGACATGCTACTATCCCTTCCGTGCCATAACCGCCCTCTCCATATGAAGGGGAAGGTCAATGGGCATGATGTGAACCAGATTCTGGTGGATGCTGGCACCGCCGTTAACATCATGCCGCTCAAACCATTCAAGACTTTATATCTGACTCCACACCTCTAGAAGGTTCAAGCGGTCAAGATATCTGATTTTAACCAAGACACTGAGGACGTCCTCGGCGGAGTGGATGTCAAGCTGGTGCTCGGCGATTTCACCTCCAAGGTGACATTCTACATCATCGATGTCAAGACATCATATAAAGTGCTACTGGGCAGACCCTGGCTCCATGAAAATTGGGTCCTCCCGTCAACTCTCCACCAATGCATCAAGTATGCCAAGGGTGGGGAGCAACACACGGTCTTCGCAGACCTGTCACCATTCACTCTAGCAGAATGCAATCTGGCCTACGCTGCACTCTACTTCAAGGGGATTAGTTCATACCCCATGATCAAGAGCAAAAGCAATTGCTGGCTCTTAGAGGAAGATGATGATGATCTCTTCTCCGTTGACGAGGAGAAGGCCAAGCTCCATCGGCTATGCCTCAGCTCCAAGTTAACCCCAGATCACCCCGAGAGGCGCAAGATCGACTTTTAGGCCAACCTCATTAGTCGAGCTATTGGCAAGAGTATATGCTTGCCACCAGACTGCATCTAGTTTCCATGTGCATCCAAAGAACACAGCGTTGAGTCGTTGACGACATTTGTTGTCACCTTCAAGCGACAGCGCAGAAACAAGAAGAAGGCTAACAGGGACAAACCCATTGTCTTCTATAAGGGAGACGTGGTTCCTCAAGCCCCACCAGATGACGACTCCGGTTTGCCCAAATGAGCCGATGATACCCCTGAAGCAGTCCAAGTACTGGATGACCTTCCGCCGCACATTCCGAAAATGTGTCTGAAGCAACACATCCCCCAATGGCAAGGTTTCACGTGATGTGAATATTTTCACCAACTGTGGACTCCTTCCCAGGTCAGGGGGCAACCCCCATCCTTTCATAAGGATACCAAGGGACTGGGCTACGACCAAGACTAAAATTTCCGCGTTCACTACGCGGTCAATGTCATAGGCTTGACACAGCCGGTCGACGGCCGAGCTAAAGTCGAGGCCAAATTCGACAGCTCCGGGGACGAGGAGGAGGAGGTCCTAATCTCGATCCCCGTTAAAGCCAGTGCTTCATCCCAAGCAGTCGAGGAACCCTCCTCGCCTCCCTGCCAAGATATCGGGGCCGAAGAAGCTCCTCCTGCCACCCAGTCAGTCGAAGGACCCAGTTCAACAAACTCTCCTGGTAAGGGGGAAATCCCTTATACTAGCTGCGAAGGATCATCGGCTTTAATAGGCAACTCCAGGGAAACCTCAGCAACCCCAGTTGACAACTGCTGGTGGGAAGCTGGTGGCCCAGATCATTCCTTGATGGATTCCAGCAACAACAACTTTCCAGTCCCATCAGCGTCAACCAGTGGCTTCGAGAATCAAGAAATGCATGAAGTCGACACCGACGATGAGGATTTCATCGACTTCCAACCTGCTCCTCCCAAGCTGGAGGACGGCGGCCAGGCGACCGTTGATGAGCTCGTTGAAATCAACTTGGGCGAAGATGAATCCCTCCAGCCCACATTCGTCAGCGCTCTCCTCACCAAGGCAGAAAAGCGGGACTACAGGCAACTCCTGCTCGAATATAAAGACTGCTTTGTCTGGACATACAAGGAGATGCCAGGGCTAGACCCCTCCGTGGCGGAGCACGAGCTAGCTATTTCCCCCTCAGTCACTCCAGTCAAACAGCCACAACGGCGCATGCGCCATGAGCTAGAACTCCAGGTCTTGGCTGAAGTCAATAAAATGGCGGAGGTCGACTTCATCGAGCCATGTATCTACTCGATCTGGCTGGCCAACATAGTCCCAGTTAAGAAGAAGAGTGGTCAAGTCTGCATCTACGTCGACTTTCGGGACATCAACAAAGCCTATCTGAAGGATGTCTTCCTAGTTCCAATCACAGAAACAATGGTCGACATGACCACCGGACACGAGGCCTTGTCTTTCATGGATGGGTCATCCGGTTACAACCAGATCCGGATGTCCCTTAAAGACAAGAACCACACAGCCTTCAGGTCCCCCAAATGGATTTTCAACTACAAGCTCATGCCCTTCGATTTGAAGAATGCCGGCGCTACTTACCAAAGGGCCATGACCAAAATATTCGACGAGATGCTGCATAATACCGTCGAATGTTACGTCGACGACCTCGTCGTCAAAACTAAATGGCATGACGACCATTTACGCGATTTACGCCAAGTCTTCAATCGTCTCCGGCAATACAGGCTCAAGATGAACCCCATGAAATGTGCCTTTGGCATATCCAGTGGCAAGTTCCTTGGCTTCATCGTCCGATACTGAGGAATCGAGGTGGATCCCAGCAAGATCAAAGTAGTCCTGGAGCTCCCACCACCTAGCAACCTCACCGAACTTAGGTCCTTCTAAGGAAGACTGACCTACATTTGGAAATTCATCTCCAATCTCTCCGATCAATGCGCGCCTTTCAGCAAGCTAATGAAGAAAGATGCCCCATTTGTATAGGACTCAGAATGTCGTGCTGCTTTTGAGCAGATCATGGAGTACCTCCTTACTCCCCCAATGCACCAGTCAAGGGTAAACCCCTTATACTCTACATCGTCGCCATGGACGCTTCGCTAGGAGCTCTATTGGCGCAAATCAACAAAGAAGGTAAAGAGCAGCTGCTCTACTACCTCAGCTGGAAATTGATCGGTGCTGAATACCGCTACTCCCCTATGGAGAAAGTTTACTTGGCATTGGTATTTGCTGTCAAGAAGCTGCAGCATTACATCCTGTCCCATCAAGTCGAGCTCATATACAAGCACGACCCCCTGAAGTATCTCCTCCGACAGCCCATCCTCTCAGGCCGACTGGGAAAGTGGGGTCTCCTCCTAATGGAGTACGACATTACCTATATCCCCAGAAAGGTAATCAAGGGACAAGGCATGGCTGAATTCTTGGCAGCTCATCCAGTACCAGACGACTCACCCTTCAACATGGAGCTCCCTGATGAGGAGACACTTGCTGTCCAGTTACAACAACCAATTGAACAGAGCGGAGATGTCTTGCATTACTGGCGTCAAAATGCTCTCACAGCCAGCGTACCTTTCTAGGAGCTCTACTTTGATGGCGCTTCCCGAGGGATTACCCGAAGCAACCAGGATCCAACCACCATGGCAGGTGCCGGTATTGTTTTCCTAACTCCTCAAGGTGGAGTTTTGTACAAATCATGTACTCTTATGAAGTCCCTGACCAACAATGAGGCCAAATATGAAGCTCTACTCATTGGACTTAAGATGGCTCTCGATATGGGCATCAAATGCCTCAAAGCCTACGGGGACTCCCTGCTAATAGTTCGGCAAGTCCTCGGCATCTATGATGTGCGAAAGCTAGAGCTGGTTCCATACCACGTCACCGTCGCCAGATTGACCCAAAAGTTCTATTTCTTTAAAACAGATCATATTTCCAGAAGCAGCAACGCCCAGGCAGATGCCCTGGCAAAGTTGGCTGTGGCTATCAAGCTCCCGCCCAAGGGTGAGGTCGACATCATCGTCAAGCACAAAATATTGATGCCGAGCTCAATCGAGGGCGATGCTGGTCTCACCGTCTACGAGGTCCATGACCTTGACCAGAACACTCCTCCAGAAGAAGAAGATTGGCGGGCGCCGATCATCAAATCCAAGAAGGGGTGGCTCCTCCCTGACTGAGCTCAAAGAGTCCAGCTACTACGCCGAGCGACCTCTTATGAGGTGATTGGCGACTCCCTGTATCGACTGGTCCATGAGAAGGATAAGTCGATTCTCCTGAGATGTGTCTCTCCGACCGAGGCTCGAGCCGTCATGTGGGAAGTACACTCTGGATTGTGCGGAGTGCACTAGGCTGGAGATCGAATGAAGCACAACATCAAGCTCAAAGGCTTCTATTGGCCAACCATGTACGTGGATTGCATCCAGTACGCCCGTACATGCCATCAATGCCAAGCCTTTTGCCTAGTACCCAGAAAACCTCCCAATCCACTACGTCCTACAGTCTCCACTTGGCCATTCACAGAGTGGGGCATGGACATCGCACGGCCTTTCACGCCATCTTCCAAGGGCCATAAATATATCTTGGCCGCCACCGACTACTTCTCTCGTTGGGCGGAAGCCCTCTCCTTGAGGGAGGTCACTGGCGAAGTGGTCACCAGATTTATCTGGCACAACATCATCTATCGATTTGGTACTCCCAGTCGCATAGTGTCAGACAATGGCACACCATTCAAGAATAGGGCCGTATACCAGCTAGCGGCCAAGTTTCACATCGACTGGAGAACCTTTTCGGTCTACAACCCCCAGGCCAACGGCTTGGCGGAAGCCTTCAACAAAACCCTCTGCAAGCTCCTGGCTAAAATGGTTAGCCACCAGAAATGTGATTAGGGGGAGAAGGTCTTCAAGGCACTATGGGCCTACCGGACGATCTACAAAACCCCTACGGGGTGTTCGCCATTCTCCCTTGCCTACGGCGCAGAAGTCGTTATCCCCATCGAAGTCCAGTTAGCCTCTTACTGCATGGCGATCCACACCGGCCTTGCCGGCCCTAATGAAAATGAATACCAGAGAAGGCTAGAGTAGCTGGCCGATCTAGAAGGCAAGCGACTCGAATCCTACAAACACGTACAAGTATACCAGGCCCGCATGATGTGAGCCTATGATAAGCTCGTCAGGCAGCGAGCCATCAAGCAAGGTGACCTCGTCATGATCAAGGAAAGGAAGTCATGGCGGGGTGCTCTAGTAAAAAACTACAGCCGAATTGGCGAGGTCCATACATCATTCACAACGTCTACGAGGGTGGGGCCTACACGGTCATCGACCACACGGGTCACAAACCCTTCCCACCTCTCAATGGCAAACATATGAAGCTATACTATGCAACTGAACACGAGTTCGTGCGCCAGCCAGAGTAAGGCGCACGTCCCAGCTACTGCCAGTAAACTTGGCCTTTCTCTGTGAAGGGTTTAACCAACCATTCCCTCCAGTCTCCGATTCCCAGCCAAGCAACAGGGCCAGCCAAGCGCTCCCAGAACCACCGCCAGACATTCTCAGGGGGCCAACTCCCCGCTGTCATCCTTGCCACAACAAGAGCAAGGACACCTCTGCACCAACAACAATCTTGCCATCATGCTCCCAGTTAAGCAAAAATAATAAAAAAAAACAAAAAAACAACAAGAAATGGGGTTAAAAATAGAGATGCCCCGGCAGACCCAGTCACCCTCATCGCAAGGGGATGACTGGGGGCAAAAAGGCCATTAACTCGGCTGAGGCGGAAACCCGAAAGGGCACCTCAGGCAAAATTGGGAAACCCCTTGACGTGAAAACCCGCAAGGGTGCGTTGGAAAAAGTTAAAGGGGGTCGGCTCTGGCGAAAACCTTAAAAGGGCGGTAGAGCTGATAAGGAGAAAATCTTCCTCTCCCCACCGATCAGGGTGGCCTTTTGCCTATTCCTCAATAGGCCGTAGGCCTCCCCAGATACCGGCCTTTGGTTAACCCACAGTTCCAGACCATTAACCCTGCAATCTCCAGTCAGCCTTATATCACCCTACTTAGCCCACTCTAGTTTCGGCCCTCGCTCCGTCACAGCGAACCGATAACCTCTAGCGCTTGCGTGACATCCCAGTCACCATTCCGGTCAATGCCAGTCTCAGCCTATTCCCAGACTCTTGTCATTCCACACTACTACATCCTACATCTCCTGTAAATCCAGAATTCCCTGAGTCTCAGTATGCACCCAGTTCCCCCTATAATCCCTGACCCACCAGCTATAGCTCCGGTCACATCCTGCCACGACAAGATGGCCTCCAGCACCATAATTTCATAATTTGTAAGAACCCTTATTAAGGGCGAAGCAATACCCAGTTACCCACATCCTCCAGCTCCAGGCTACGTCCCCTCACAGCGACATGCTACAGACGATAATTCCTCAAAAAAATAAATAATAAAAATAATAACAAAAAAATACATGAACAAGGGGGTTAAAAATAGAGCTATACCAGTAGACCCGGCCGTCCTCATTACAAAGAGATGACTGGGGGTAAAAATTGTCAACAACCCAGTTGAGGTGAAAACCCACAAGGGCGCCTCAGGCAAAATCGGGTAACCCCTTAGTATGAAAACCTGTAAGGGCGCACCGGAAAAAGCAAAAGGGGGCCAGCTTTGGCGAAAACCTGTAAGGGCGGTAGAGCTAGTAAAGAGAAAACAAAAAAAAACTCTCTCCCTCTCTACTCCTCGCCGATGGAAGCCGTCAATCGCAACACCCCGCCGACGGCGACCTCAGCATCGCTCTACAACACCAGTGGCCATTACGCCCCCGAGGGTCGGCCATCGCCAACTCCAGTTCCAGTTTCTGGCTACAACGCCTTCACAGGCCAGCCGTCCAGTATCCAGCTCCAGTTCTTGGCTACAACGCCTCTACAGGCCAGCCGTCCAGTCTCCAGTTCCAGTTCTTGGCTATAACGCCTCTACAGGCCAGCTGTCTAGTCTCCAGTTCCAATTTCTGGCTACAACGCCTCTACAGGCTAACCGTCCAGTCCCCAGCTCCAGTTCTCGGCTACAACGCCTCTACAGGTCGGCCGTCTAGTCTCCAGTTCCAGTTCTTGGCTACAACGCCTCTATAGGCCAGCCATCAAGTCTCCAGTTCCAATTCCCAACTACAACATCTTCACAGGCCAGCCGTCCAGTATCCACTTCTAGTTTTTGGCTACAATGCCTTCACAGGCTAGCCGTCCAGTCTCCAGTTCTAGTTTCTGGATACAATGCGTTCACAGGCCAGCCGTCCAGTATCCAGCTCCAGTTCTCGGCTACAACGCCTCTACAGGCCAGCCGTCCAGCCTCCAATTCCAATTTTCGACTAGAACGCCTCTACAGGCCAGCCGTCCAGCCTCCAATTCCAATTTTCGACTAGAACGCCTCTACAGGCCAGCCGTCTAGTCCCCAGCTCCAGTTTTCGGCCACAACACCTCTACAGGCAAGCCATTCAGTCTCCAGTTCCAATATTTGGCTACAACGCTTCTACAGGCCAACCGTCCAGTCCCCAGTCCTATTTTCCAGCTACAACGCCTTCACAGGCCAGTTACTCAGCCACCAGGCTCAGCCACAGGCTACAACGCCCTCACAGGCCAGCCGGTTGGCCCTACCCCAGTCCAAGTCCTTGGCCGAAATGCCTTCCCCATGCCATCTGGCCAGCTTGGACTCGGTCCCCCAGGCTAATATGGACTACATTTCTAGCTAACCACATGATACTAGCCGATACTCTATCACTCGGTCTTCGACCGACACATCCTAGAACCACCATGGTAGCCCTAAACTGTGTAAGCCGTCATACCCCAGGGTCCACTTCGGCTCCATGATTACACATGCCTTTATCCTTCATGAGGATTAGCCCCAACACCTAGTTATTCTCCTCTACTGCCCAGTGCTTAGCCGCCAGTTTCCCACACTCTGTCCCCGGGACCCAGTACCCGCCATCCGGCTACACTATTCTCCATACTCAACCCCCTTTTACTCCCACACCCGAAAGCAGGTATATCCAGCCCCCTGTCTCTTACACCAGCACACGACGGGAGAAACAAGCACCATTAACAGCAAGTGGTCGCCAGTCCGTGCACACAACATCGTTCCACCGGAGAAGGGAGGGAACAACCCAGTAAACAACCAAAAAAATCTGGCAAGTTTGTCATTAATGCTCTGTAAAAGGAGCCCAAGACATGCCCCTGGGGTGACAAAATCCATACAGTCCGGATGACACAAAACAAAAAAAGGGGAAAAAATACAATCAAGCCTCGGGCTCGATCCCCTCTAGTGCCGCAAGGCGAGAGTCAGCAGCCACAAGCTCCTCCTCCAGGGTCAAAAAAATCTGAGTGCTAGCCTCAGCCGTCTTCTCGGCCATCCGCCACTCAGCTCGGGTGTGCTCGGCGGCTGACTTCTACTCCTCCAAAGCCTTCCTCAAGGCCTCAACCCGGCTCTCTGCCTCCCCCAGCTGTGCGGTACGATCTCGAGACACCAATGCGGTCGCCTCAGCATGGCCCCTCTGCTCTGTTACTCCCGACACAAGCTGGGTCCTCTACTCCTGCACCGCTCGGAGGGTTGCCAGCCTCCGAATCCTCTGCTCCTGAGCCTCGCAGAGTTGCAAGTACTCTGCCCAGATTCCAGCTAACCCAGACATCCAGAGCTCGTGTGGGAAGCCGAGCACATGGTAGCCTTGGGTGCACTCTCTCAACCGCTGCCTCAGACCCTCCGCAGAAGGAAGAGGGTCACCCTACAGGGAGCCCCGGGCTCGTTGGAGCAAGGCCGCACCTGCACTCACATCCAACAATGGCACTGGTGGAGAAGCGGACGTAGGCCACTCGATCCCTAAATCTAGGGAGAAGTCGCCTGACGCGGATAGCACTCCAGTAGAGCCTACATGACCTCAACAAACACCAAAGGGAGTGAGCGATACATGCAAAACTTCCTACGATAAATAAGGTGGAAAATCTGAGAAAAAATAAGTTTTCATCCCTTACCCAATCTGACGCCCGCCACGTCAGTGGTGTCTTCCGCCGGGGTCGGGGAAGGCAACCACTCCCCCATCTCGGTGGCATCACCCCCCGGGGTCGAAAAGGGCGGTGACTCCTCCACGACCTGGTCATCTCCAGCAACCACGGGTGAGACAGGAGGCTCCCCTTGCACGCTCTCAGTAGGAGCCGATACGTGCCCCTCTCCAGACTCCGACATTGCGTGCAACCCAAGAGTGTCAGCACTCCACCATAAAGCACAAACAAATACCAAATGGGGAGGGGGACAACCCCCACATACCTCCAGAAGTACTCCCCATCTCAGCCTCCTCGGTGGAAGAGGCCCCAGAAGAGGAAGAGCTCGAGCTTGAACTCTCCTCCGACTCCATGGCCAAGCTGCCATTGCCCAGAGAGCCTGATGAAGCGTCCGACGAACTCCCGGAGGTGGCTGAGCTAGAGGCCCCTGCAAATCAACAAAGCAAATGAGGTTACCACACAACCCAACCTCATGCAAAAATAACTCTCCAGTCAAGGGTTTCAAACAAGAAACTCACTAGCCGGGGCACTCCCCTCCGAGACCCTCTCAATGTTGAGGATCTCCTCATCGCCCCCAGTCGAGGATGTTGTAACAGGCCCTTCTCCCGCTGCCTCAGTCACATCACGGGGAAGCTCACCCTCCTCCAAAGGTGAAGAAGTACCTATGACCAACGCCAAAGGGAGCCTAGTGTCAATAGATGACATAAAAAGGTCACCATAAGTGGCTAAGTCCCCAGTCACATACCTGAGGGTCCCATGCTGGAAGACCCGACCAGTCCTATAGTGCAGGCAGACACCATGGCTAGTAAAAGGGCGAGGGGCATCTCTGCCAGCAACTACGGTAGCAAGCCAGGTGCATCCTCGATAACAGACAGGATCGAGGTGTCCACCGCGCTTGGCTCTACCTCGAAAGAGGGGAGGGCCACCGACGGGCCAGTACTTACTTACTCTTGGATCATCTCTAGAGTAGCGGCCGGATCCTCACTTGCCAAATAACAACACAAGCACAATCAACAACTCCGGCCCAACAATTGTGCAGCCATGGGAGGGTAATCCCCGCCATGATAATTCAATGCTTACTCACCTCACCCTGTGCCTCAGAAGGAGCCACGGTCTCTGACATCTCAGCCACATCTACACAATACCAATGACTATGTTAGTCTTCAGAACCAAACACAGCCATAACCAGAGTATGCCTAGTTCCAGAAGTCCCTACCTAGCCGGGAGTCCTCTGAGGTCTTCCACGACTCAAAGTCAGGGAAAGTCTCGATGTTGGGGGCAACCTCGTCCATCACACGAAGGAAGCCCTCCATATCTATCCCACACTCGGCCCCGTCATTAGGCAATGGGTCGACTTCCTAGGGCAAGGAGAAAGCCATGTCCGCCCCCGTCTCCAGCGGAGCTACAAGACACAAATCCAGCCACGCAGGGTTAGTCAGTCGTCATAGCTAAACCAATAAGGCACAAGAAAGGTGAATACAACACTTACTCAAATCCGACTCTCCGTCGATGTGCTCGCCAGCCTCGGGTCCCCGAGAGGGCTCGCCAGCTTCCACTGCTCCGGTCTCTACCCGAGGGTGCTTCCGCCTAGGCTGAAGACCCCCGTCTCCACTCCCCGAAGATGCCTCTATAGAAGGGTGATCTCCGTCCGCCGCAGAGCCTGTCAGCAAACACAGCAACACAACGTCTCAGCCATGCACCTAAGAAAATAGTAAAGCCGAGACAACATATCAAAGACAGGGTCTCACCTTAGGCCGTGAATGGGGTCAACGGAAGGGGAACCAGTTGGTCCGATTTCAAACCCACAGCTTGCGCGGCCTTCGCGACTGCCTCTTTAATATCCCTCAGAGTGTAAGCACACTTAACATGAGACACAAGCTCCACGGGCACGACTGACCCTATCGCGTGGGTGATGTGGCATCTCCAGTCGTCGACCGCCGTGTCAACAAAGCTCCCCTCGGGAAGCACTCGGTCCATCGAGCCCTTCTTCCCAAAGCCACAGTCGGCTAGGAATTAGGCCCACCAAGTCCTCGGCACCCTCGATCGAGACGCCTCAGCTCCAGTACCTGCAGGCGCTATCTGCACCTGCCTAAGGGGCTTCAGTGCCCCACTGTTTCTTCGTCCTGCAGACAATGAGCCCCGGCCACCGCGGGGCACCTGCTATGCTAGCCGCTCCACCTCCTGGCGAATCCGAGAGAAGCGGGTCCTCAGATGCTCGTCATCCAGTAAAATAGGAGATAGATCCTCCCTCAAAAGATGATCCTCCTCGGCCTTCCTGATCGCCGAGGCCTTCTGCCGGTACAAGTGGCTGTGCTTGAACCACCACTTGGCATAATGGACGTCGAACCATCCCCTGCGTCCCAGCCCAGGTGTCGACAGTCGCTCCGGCTCCCGACGGCAGTAGAAATCCCACCACACAGCGGCAAGCAAGTGGGTGTCCCAGCCTCTGTACTGTCGGCCCGCTAAGGGAAACTCCTGGTTCGGCGGGATCCCCTGGTCGTACCTGAAGTTTCGGGCGAACCTGTGCGGATAATACGACTCCAGAAAGCTCTTCACAGATCGGTGCAGCGCCAGTACCACTTGTCGGGTGCTTATCACCCACTCTGTATACAACGCCGCATCCGGCTCCCGCTGATAAGGAAGGGAATATGCCGCCCCGCCGTTTGAAGGCTCCAAAATCAGATGGGAGTCCCTCACGACATTGTCAAAGGGTAGCCCCTCCTCGCCCCTACCAAGCAGGTAAGATAGGGCTCTCTTAACCCCCGCTAACTATGCAACCGCATCTCCGCCTGGCTGTCCGGTGAAGCTAAAAAGTAGGGGCGCCGCTGGGAACAGTAGACCGGCCCACACACTGAGGTAGTGGGTCGGCAAGAGTAGACTCCTCTCACATGGAGTCGAGTGCACCGCCAATGCCCCCAGTCCCTGATATATGTTGGCTAAAGCCGCAAGAGCTAAAGCCAGCCTCCGTTCCTCCGCCAACAGGCACGCATGCCACAACAACTCAACCCTCAACAGACCATCCTCCCCGTGCGGGACCACAAACGTCGCCAACCAGTACACCAAATACGCTGCTAAGTGCGTCACATCCGGTAGCCCGTGGGGGTTCCACCCCTCTCGCGGTGCGTAGATGTACCTCGTGTACGTCCGGAACCGCTGCTCCACCTCTGTGTACTCCTCCCACGGAGTCTGATCTCTTGCAAACTCTTGGTAAAAGTAGAAGGGCCCATTGTAGAAGTGGCAAATCCACACATTCAGCGGCACCCTGGGAGTCTGTGCAGCTCTCTCTCTCCCAGCTAGGGCTAAGTCCCTCCATGTCTTCAGCAGATACCGATAGTTGTAAGGAACTCAGTATCATCCCTGCCCATCTATATGACTGCTGTGGAGGTCATCCAACATAACCTCCTCGTATCCCTCGTAGCTGATCGATATCCCAGATATCTGAAATAGAGACAACAAGTCAAGTGACGTCTCTCCTTCTGCCGTCGCTACTGTGTTCCACCGATAGTTGAAGCGCTCTACCAATGCCTGCAGAAGCCCCGTGTAGCAGGGGTACCCGTACAAAGCCGCGGTCACATCATATCTAATATTGGCCCAGTCCAATAACGCCCGGTAATGGTGCACAATCCCCATCAGCCACTCGGTAGCTCCCTGGCGGTATCTGTGCGAAGGAATTACCACCCAGTGGCCATACCAGCTAACAACAGTCTACCGTAAAACCCCAGATAGGAGACTGTGGTCGTCATAGCCCTCCCCATCATACTGGAGCCCGGATGGCTCTAACACCAACCTTGTGCTGCCTTCTGTCTTAGCCCGATGGTGTTCGTGCAAATCCCAAGAGGAGGGACCTACCGTTCCAACGCGGACCCCAAACTGGTCCGCCCTGCTAAAGAAGCCTAGACACTTAGCACTGGCAAACTGACACTGCCTCCAGTAGTCTCTGAAAAAACTTGGGAAGCCGCAGAAGACGATCCCGTGCAGGCTATCCCTGCCTACTAAAATTGCCCACTCCAGTCGGTGACGTGCTCCAGTGACTCGGGAGTCCCCCTCCTCCATGCCTGGTGGGACGAAGCACCTGATAAACTTGAACAAGTGACGGTCCAGAGGAAACTCCACCGGGTAGCCTCCACTGCGGTCGTAGGTGAAGATCCCTCCCGCCTCTGAGATCCGGGCCAACTCTACTGCCCTAACTTCGCTCGTCTGCTCGCCGACAGGGCCCTTGGCTATCACTGTGTGCCCCGAGTCAAGCTGCTCTACACCAGTGATAGTGATGACTAGAGGGCCCAAGGGAGGCATGGGCTGCTCAGTCCTCCTCACCCAGTGGTCCCCCTCCCGGGCCACACGTCTTGGGACCCGCTCATCTCTGCCAAATCAGGCCATAGCTACAAGACAAAGCACACATAAATGGTCTGCACACCGGAAAGTCAATATACACAATGCAATAAAACAAAGACATATGAAGTGTCAAAGTACAACTCTAACAATCTAGAATGAGGAGTTCACGAGCCATACTCCCTCGTCCCCGCCTCCGACGCACGCCCCGTGGGGGGCATTTGTTGTACCCAGATAATTTCCCAGTAAAATATTTAAGGATAAGGGTTCGGGAATTTCCCCGAACACCTTTTAGGCATGGACGACCCAGCCTCTCCTACAACTTGTCAACCCTACCAAGGGTCCCAACCAGGTAGCCGTGACACACGGTGACATCAACAATTGATTGGGATCACTCCCGATCACTCCATGGCACATTTTTCACGCATTCTACACGGCCACCCGGGGCAACCCGGGGGCACCCCGACTATGAGTCTTGCCACCGGCACCCAGCAACGAGGCCGGGGCCCACGCCCGAAATGCCTTCTTTCAACCCTCCAATGTCAAAGGAAGACCTAATCAAGTCAACCACAGGCCTTGAAGGCCCGCGGCACGTGAATACGGCTCACACACGGGTGTCAGGCATTTCCCCAAACACCTTGTGGGCGTGTATGTTCCAGCCCTTCTACAACAAACCGTGGGCCAACCCACGGCTCCAGCACACCGGTCGGGTTTTGCAACAACCCTCCAGTAGGTCAGGACTGTTCCCGACCCCTAGACACACGGTGACGAGCCGTTTATCTTTTGCTTTCGGGCCAACCTGAGGCTACCCTGCCAACTAGCCGTGTAATATGGCACACGCCTCGAGGTCAGGCCCAAGTGCCTCCTCTCAACTCCCACAAGCTCGTATCCTCATCCCAAGGCCCATTCCAAGGCCTCTCAGCCAGCTATCCAGGCCTTACAAAACCCGGCGTGTGTTGGGCATTTACCCGAACACCTTGCGAGCGACAACTACAACTTCACAACAATAGCCCCCACGGGCCAATCCCAGCATCCCAGGACTCGGTGGCCACTCATGAGACATGATGCGGCACCTACTCTTGACACAGAACTGTGTGCCTACTGCTCGCCCCGAGCTGGCCTCCAATCGCTCTGACTGATGACTCAAGTTAGCTGGACCCTGGCCCGGGAGTAACGCTCCCGGGGCCGGCCTTGACTCCCCAGCACGACGACATTCACCTCCGTGGCCCAGACACGACCGCTCACCTTGAGCCACATCCTATCTTTGTCAGGCGCCAGCCCACGACCGCCCCTGCCACCTAGGCCGTTGGACTCATCTTGATCCCCTCATGGGGAGCCTCTGTAAAATGTGTGGATATCTGCCTTATTACGCATTGACCCAGAGACTGACCCACGCATCGGAGTTGTCCCGCGGCTTGCACCCATTGTACTTCAGCCCTCTCAGCCCATTTGTAAAGCCCGTGTGGCTCTCATATAGCATCAAACAAGTTGAACACAAGTGCCCGTATGTGGGCCCCAGTCTCCTGCCTACATCACTCGACATATATGCCTAATACCACAAACTCTAGCAAATACTTCCCAGTCAAAAGCACACCCACGTCAACTTCATTTGCGAGTCTAATCCCATAATAAGGTCATCCAATGTATCAATATGGTGACTAGACCGGAATGTGGTATGGAATGTGTTGACGGGCACTAATGGTAATGTGGGGTCCATGGATGGGTGGAAAAAGGCTTTAGGGACTAAGCCTTGCTAGAGCCAGCTAGGAAGTGGCTCTACAATGACAATCTCACCCTTAGTAAGTAGGTATGGCTCTGGCTGAAGTTTGAAGGGTGAAGGTTCTAGCACGACATCTCCCTCGGTTGGGGAAGGGACTTCCTCCATGATGGGGAGAGGACTTGGGGACTCCGTAGATTGCACCAGGTTCAGACTACTGGCTACTACCTCCTTAGGCTTGGGCAGGAGTCATGCCCACATCCCATCTATCCTATCCATCCGGTCCATAAACATTTGCAAGAGATCGTCTAAGGTGCGGTTTGGACTAGGGGCATCTTGGTGGGTTTGCTTGTACTCAATTGGCCTAGTCTTGGGTCTAGGCTCGTCTACATGCAGGGCTCGTTGCCTCCGACTACAACCCACTTGGTTGGAGGTGACTGGGTGGGGTCGGGTGGAGGTGAATGGGCCGGGTAGGTAGACCCTTCTAAGCTCGCCCTTCATCTCACGCCATGATTCTATAGGCCATTGCCTCCTAACTTCCCTCATGTGTTCAATGTCCTCCCATTTTTCGGCGGCTTCGTGAAAAAGCCGCTTTATGGCAAAATCAACTTCCATGGCATCAGACATAATGTAACACTCAAAGTATTTATCCATAGCAGCTTCCCATTCTAGGTAGTTGCTCGGGACTTTGGAGCGATAGAAGTCGGGGGCTTCGGGCCTACGGAGGTGGTAGGGTTGGGTTCCCCATCCTTGGGTGTGTCGCCACCATTCATATGACGTGGGCTTTTGGGGATCCATGGGACACGGGGAGCTATAGGATAGCCATACCAACACTTGGTTCAAGACAAACCGACTAGACACGACCCTACAACAATAATGCAAAGTTGGAATGCATACTCTACTACAAACCTAGACTCAACTAGTATCCGGTACGTGGCGGAGGTTTGATTCGAAGATCGCACTCACGCAAGTGTGCTACCTTCCCGATAGGCGTAACCTATCATTCCGGGAACACCTTTTGATATACCGGGTATAGGAATGCAATGCAAACTTTGGACCGACTAACCGACTACCCTAGACTCGACTTAGCTCTAATACCAATTTGATGCGGGACGGGACGCGAACCTGGGACTCTAGCTCACTGACGGCCCTAAGCAAGGGAAACACGTGGATCTGCGCGGTTGAGAAACTGGCAATGAGTCTCGGGTATCGGCTTTTTCACGTGCTCGGATCGAGTCGCGGGACGGGTCACGCTCACTCTCTCGGAGCGGTGATTGAAATAATATAACGAGCTAATTAACATATCACTCATACAGCGGCATATGAAAATATATAAGAGTAAAGCAAATGCCAAGTGCGGAGCGGACACGATACCTCTACGCTCTGGGCGTGGGGAAGATGACCCAGGCCAAGACTCGTACTCCCGGTACACAGTAATTAAATAATTACAACGATAATTTTATGGCCCACACCACGCAGGGAGGTAAAGGGCGACAACAATAACCCAATAATACCACGCTTGGGTTGACGGGTAGCAATTTGGAACGCTCCCGGGCCAGAGACGGGCTGCTGGTCAACCTCGGTTCTACGGGGCCCGCGGGACAGCAAGTGGGTCCGGCTACTGGGATGGTGGTACCCGGGCGTCTCCTTGCTGCGGCGGCTGGCTGGGACGCTTATGATGGGTTGCCGATCGATGTCCGGGAGCGGCGGTCGCCGAAGCTATCCCGACGTATTTTACCGGGATTAACCGGTGGACTGATCTGCTGGCCTGTTCTCAGATCAGAAATGCGCGCCTCCACGAAAAAAATTTCTGCGCCTCGATCCAGTGTCGGATCGAGGAAAAATTGGTACCGATGGATAGAGGACTCAAATGGCTACAACATATAATTATTTCAGATCCATCTAGTAGATGGAATAGAAATGAAAACGACTGTTCCCAAGGTTTTTTTACTGACTCGGATTACAGATAGTAAGGACAGAGCAGGTTCTGCCTGAAAATGAATTTTGACTGACATAAAAATGATGGATCTAGACTCTGAGAAAATTATGAGCGGAAGAGGGGGATGTGAGGAACACATATGATTTTTTTTTAGAATTTTTAGAGGTGGATAAGGGGGCGGGAAAAATACCAAAACAAGACACTATCCCGCAGATCTGCAAACTGGCAGATTGCTGTGGGGAAAACTTAATTACGGGAAAAATAGCAAATGAAGGCGGAATGACACGAAATTTGAACTGGGGATGGGAGATGATAGGAAGAACAAACCCTCAAAATTTACGGTCGAACAGATCTCCTGATTGGGAGATAAAATTTTGGCCTCAACTTGCTATCCAGAGTTGGACAGAACTCCGACGAGGCAGCGGTGGTGGTGCGATGGCGGCTCGATGGCGGCGGCGGCGGCGGTGCTGAGCTTCTCACTCAGAGAGGGGGTGGTGGGGAGGCTTCACACCTCTGATAATTCAGAGTTATCACAGCTCCAAGGGGGAGAGAGGGTGCCCTTGGGTAAATTGAGCAACAAATGTGATTTTTCTTCATTAATTGCTAAGGAATTCACAAAATACATGGGTTATATAGAAATGAAAAAAAGACATAAACTACCCTCAAATCTAGGGTTAGGGAGGGGTAAACTAGGGATAGGATAATTAATCCTCCATGTGGTCAAATGACCAAATCAAATAAAATACAACATGAATAAACTATATTAAAGGGGGGAGCATCTTGGACTTTGCTTGGTCCAAGTTTGAATTTTCTTCCACCCTTTCCCACCCTTGGTCCAAGTCCAATCTTGGACTTTGAACTAGCCCCACATGGGCCCTAAATCCTAGGTGGACCAATGGAAAAGAGGTGGGGGCCCTACTGGACCTATTGACATTTTACATAGAAACCCAAAGACCTTTTTGCAAAGAAACCCAAAGATTTCTAATGGCTAACCCTTTGGCTTATAATGCCTTATACTTGTAAACCCAATTAGCCAAAGATATAAATGTAAACAAAAGGACACAAATGTAAAAATAAAATGTTAGTGCCCGGTGTTGATTTCCATCACCCAATCTCTTGAGCCACGTGCCGCGTCCTAGCGACGCTTCCCCGGTCAATCCTTGGTTCCATAGGTGATTGTCGAGAAATCGAATGGCACGCTCGCACCCTGTCCAGCTAACCTACACCCCAATATTTTCATGCCATTCAACCCCTTTCGACTTTCCGTAAGAGGAGAGTGCCCGGTACCACCGTGAGGGGCGTACAACCGCAAGGAGGATACCCGAGATACATCAAACTCCCGTATTTTCCTTCCCCGCTGTATCCCTACCTTCACCCCAGTCATCGGCATAAAACCCCCCCGCAACATCCATCTATATCAATTATTGTTAATCATTCTCGACATTATCATACGTTCATGCCTAGCTATACTCGAATTCATGTAACATGTAATTTACTTAAATCAAGCATGTACTTGAGATATAATTCCTACTGAGCGTTCGCCCACCCTAGCTTTCCCCCTATTTTTTAGGTAATTCCGGTGAAGAAGATCATTTGGATGGGAATGGACACGAGTGAAGATCGTAGAGCTATCCTCTTGTTGAAGACGTTATCTAGTCGTGTCTTCTCTATTTCTTGAGTCATTATTGTATTTTCCTTTTATTGAGTCTAGTAACTTTACTTTAATAATAAAGAGTATGTAATTGAATTATCTTTGGAGTTATTAATGAAATAAAGGATTTGGTTTATTATCTCTACCTTTGCGCGTTCTATCTATATGTCGAATTCCTTATGCTCTGATTGACATGATTGATATAAACTCGTCACACGTACCGGGTTCCTTCCGCGCTCGGGAGGTGACAAATCAATTCACCCCCCTCTTGATTGTCGTTGCACCAGGGCCAACAAGGACGAAGGAGATCCTCCCAAGAAACAAACACTTCGAGATAGCTGATTCTAACAGATATATTAAGAAACTTGGCGCCCTCTGTTATCTGTGACTAGCGATCATATTTTAGAGTCTAACGTTAACCACTTTGTGTCTAACGGCCTCAAGAATAAGTCTAACAATAATATGCTCAAAGCAGACTATGAATACAAGCAAGTCATAGGAATATAAGTATAATGCGCTACTTGAAGAACTCCAGTGAGAATTTGACAAGAGATTGAGCAAAGCAAATAAATTCTTCTGTAACTCTTCCTCCTATGCAAAGTCTCAGTGCAAAGAAAATTAGCCACTGCAGTCATTCTAAACTTCTTTCTGCTGATTTCTTTTTGCCTTTTGCACTTCTCTAAATTAATTCTTTTGAAGGCATCTTATTGTTCAAGATTGTATATCTCTATTCTAATTCTTTATCTTGAACACTTTGCATTTTACTGTACAGCATAAACCTACTCAGAGGCACCAATTGTGTATTCTTTTGTATTATTGCTTCTACCTCCTTGCAAAAGGAGTGATACTTGCTTGCCAGTAAGGGTGTCCTGCAGAAGGACTGTATTTTGTGTAGATTTGCCTGAAACTCAGAAATTTAGCGGGGTCTCTGTTTGAGGGAGTACCCGAGGTGTGGCTAAACACCTAAGAAAATAGCCTAGTGTAATCTGTCTTGGTAATACTAGTTGAACCTTAGGTATTTTTTTGAGAAATTGGATGTAGGTGTGACAAGAAGTCACGACCAAACCTGTATAAATCAAGCCGTGTTTAATTGTGTGATTGCGTTTTGCTGAAATTTCTCCTACATTATTAATTGATATTTCTGGTGCATCTTTAAGAGATATACTTAAATCGATAATTTTTTTAATTACCCATTCACCCCCCTCTGGGTCATAGCCATATACTGGGGAATAGACCGATCCCTGTGTTCAGATCAGTACTGGCAAATTCGATCGACCGACCCCTCTGGATCGGTCGACCGATGTAGCCAACTGGTTAACCGACCCGTTTAGGCTATCGAATGATTCTGTTGGGCGGTCGATTGACCCAAAAGATAGGTCGACTAACCCCTTGTGCAGTTGGCCATTTTAGCCTGAAAACTTGATTCTTATCTCAGGAATAGAAATTAACATATTTATCATTATAAATTAATAATAAATTGGTCATCTAGGCCCGGTGAGGGCCACCATGAAGGTGGACACCCAGTGACCAGAGTTCTGTAGTATGAGCATTTATGTTTTCTTACAGAGTGTTATTCCAACTCGTGTTCTATGACTCGATAACTGATGGTTTCACTGTATGGCTAGCTGTTCTTGAGTTCTGTAAGTACTGAGCCACCAGGTGACTCGTGATCCGTGCAATGGGTGTGTGTGACCTAGTAGTACTGATGCGGGATGATAACGAGACTCGGCTCGAACTTGTTTCGAATTGGGACTCTATAGGACGACGCGACTAAAGAAACGACGTGACCAGCAACAACACTACAACGCGGCACCCAAAGAGCTCCAGAAGAGGCAATCATGCCCCAAACAAGAAGCGCTAACTCACAGTCATCCCCGATGAGGGAAACACGATGATCTGCACGGTTGAGTAATCGGCTTTGAGTCTCGGGTGGTCAGCTCACTCTCGTGCTCGGAATGAGTCACGGGATGAGTTTCACTCTCACAACTCACAGCGGTGATTAATTTAACTAGCTAGGAATTAAACTACTCACATACAGCGGCAGTAAGAATTTATACTAGCTAAGCAAGTAAGACAAAGTAGGTGGCGAGTGTACCTCCACGCTCGGGGCGTGTGGAAGACTTCCCGGTCGAGAATCGTCACTCCCGGTACAAAAGGTAAATTAATTACAGCAAGATAATTACGGCCCACTCCACGCAGGGAGGTAAAATGTCACAACAGCGGTCCGGGAGCACCATTTCGGGGTTGACGGGCAGCGAGTTGGCGGCGTGACGGGCGGTTGCGAACTACGACTCCGAAGCTGCAAATTCTGCCCGGTAGAATAGCAAGCATGGGCGTCCAAAGGGACGTCGATCTCAGGGAATCTTCTGAAGGCGGCGGCTCACCGGGACGCTAGCAGAGGGTCCCTGGTCGACCCATGGGAGCGGCGATCGCTGAAGCTACCCCGGCGTATTTCTTTGGGATTTATCCGGTAACCCACTTTTCTGGCCTGGCTCGGAGCAAAAATGCGCGCCTCCACAAAAATGGCTGGTACGCCCAGATCCGATGTCGGATCAAGACGCGGTGGATACCGTTGGAAAGAGAACTCAAAATTCTACGACATATTGGAATTTTAGTTCCATCCAGCAGCAAGATTGGAAATTAAAATGACTACTAACTGACTGAGTTCTCTGTCTTAGAACACAGAACAGACAGGACAGAACATGATCTGCCTGTTCAAGGGGTTTGAACAAAAATCAAATGAAAGATTTAGGACTTGGGATTTTTATGGTGGATAGGGGGAGGGTGATGATAACGGAAATATTTTTTTTGTATTTGTATAACAACGTTTGAGGTGTGGGAAAAATTGGCTACCATAGGCTATGCCGCAGATCTGCACATAGGCAGACTGTGAGAAGGAACAACAAATGGCCGGGAAAAGGCCTAAACGGGCTCTGACTTGCCTAAAACTTAAACTGGAAATGGAGGACGATGGGGGAAACCTACCCTCAAAATCTCATAACAATTCGATGGTTTGATCTCCCGTACCAGCCCTTTTACCTAGCTACTATATAGGAACTCCGAATTTCGGGGCAGCAGGTTGGAGTTGATGTTGTGGCTGCTTAATGGCGGCACGAACGGCGGCGGCGGTGGTCGATCACAGCAGGTAGAAGAAGAGGGGGAGAGGAAGAAATCTCATAAATTTGGAGGATTCAGCCTTAGATCTTAAGAAGAGGGAGGAAGGAGGGGAAGAACACTCAAGAACAAGAGAGAGAGGGGGGTGCGCCCAATGTAATTCTCACATAAATTCTTCATTAATTTTTGTCCAAATGACACAAGAGACATTAAATACTCAAACCCTGGACCTAGCCAAATGACCTAGGTTACCCTTGATCAAGGGGGTATAATGGGGAAATGGGATAAACAACTATTAAACAAATCCCCCATGTGGAGACAAAAGAGGGGGTGCCCCTCTCTCCAAGTCAACATAAGGGGCTTGCATTAATTAATCCCCTTGGACCATATTAATCCCCCCCTTGGACCAAAATAAATCAAAAATATAAATATATTGTCAATTATTCTACCATTGACCCAATATAAAAACCCAAGATAATACAAACCAAATACACACCAAATACGATGAAATACATATAAAATAAGAATACGTATAAAAATATGTACGAAACTATCAAGGCTCCGGTGGTGACTCCAGACTATCCCCCAGCCACAAAGAGGTCGGTGTCGACCGAATCGTGCTGCGTGTCCGGTGCTGGCGGCTCGCTGAGTCGAGCCGTACTCGGCCTCTGGTGTCCTCAGCAAGTACTTTGATAGTTTCCACGCTACTGTGAGTTCTCACGTTGGGTGACCTTCTACTAGTCGTGGCCTTCTTACGGCACGTGGGTGCTGATCCACCAGGGAGTGATGGAGCGGCTGTCCCAGTTGAGATGATTTTAAGTTGGTTTCCATAGGGCCCCCACTTTGGCGGCCTAAGTCCAGGCTGGGAGGAAAACCAACTAGAGGGCCTGACGTAGCGTAGTCAGTTGGTGTGTGCACATGTGGTAGGGGGTGTCAGACATGTCCAGCTATGTTGGAACCTTGGTTTTGAGAATGACATCCTATGAATCATGTTAAGACTGGAATGCATATATATATATATATATACCTCATTCATAACTCATTTGTGTCAGTCAGCACCCAGGTCGATGTAAGTTTATGTTTATGCATTCATATAGGTCTGTGCATACATTGTGAGTCTTCATGCAAGGATGACATATAGGTCAATGCATATTTTGCGTGTCTAAGGACAGCAAATAAGTCAGTGCATTTTTATCTTCTTATCCATATCAGGTCCGTGTATATTCTCATCAGCATGCAGGTCGGTGCAATCTTTATGGAATGCATATGCAGTCGGTGCATATTTTACCTTAAGTCTATTAAGGTCTTGTGGACGCAGAAAAATGACGGCGTCGATCGTACGGCATGCACATCGTAACACTCGAGAGCAAGCCGGAGATGAAAAGGCCGAATAAACCTCATGCCTTGCCCGATCAGGACGAGAACTCGCTTGGTGGTCCGCTACCCGCTAAGGAAGCCCCCCTAAGCAGAAGATACAGCTACAACGCTCCGACCGGCCATGCCGAGAGCTGAATCAGAGAAAAGTCAGGAACTCCGGCATAGTATCGGCATGCACCGAAAGTCACGTAGAATCTGGGACCGAGTCCCAGAGGCTACAAACGGAATATTGTGGAGGCCATACGTCGCAACCGGAACGTTCTGGGAATACCGACATTCATATAAATGGCCGCGACTTTGAAAAGAATCTGTTTGGTGCTTAAAATGGCACGAAGGGGCCTTAAAACGGCGCGCCCCCCTCTTAAAATGGCGCACCCCCTTTTTTTTTCTTTGGCTACACGGCGCGCTCCTATCGAAGGGGCCTCCCCCCTTTGATGCTTAAAACGGCGCCCCTTTGAATGTGGCGCCGTTTTAACCCCTCATTCTATTCTCTGAAGCGCTTTTTTTTTATCAAAAACCTTTCCTAGGTGCATTAGTAATGCATAGCTAGGAGGTATTTTTATTCATATAAAAGAATCACAAGAATTACATTGTACGGATGCTAGGCATTCCTAGCTTATCCAACCGGGCAATGCCTCTTATAGCACTAGGAAGCTGCTGCTTTGAGGAAAAATAAAGATTACATTTGTTTGTGCAAGCTAGATTAGCCAAAGAATCTGCCACCTTATTCGCCTTACGAAAGATATGTATGATGGTATCATTTGCAGTGAGGAGGACCCGGATTTCCCTCACATACTTCAATATTTCCCAAGGACAGGGAAACTTTTGGTTAATAACTTGGACCAGGATTTGGGAGTCACATTCAATGGTGCTCGGGTGTGTAGTAATAGTTCTCAGATATTTCAGACCATCCTTAAGTGCTCTAGCCTCTGCCATCATGCTGCTAGCTTGAGCATAAAAATGGGAAAAAGCCAATAAGATTGATCCATGTGAGTCCCTGATAACACCACCCCCACCTGAAACCTGAGTAAGCTTGGAGGCACCATCGGTGTTCAGTTTAATGTGAGGCCAGGGTGGGAGTTGCCATTTGATGAGCTTCAACTTTGGACTGTTGTTCCTGATGGACTGAATTCCACAAGCAGCTAGGACTGTTTTTCTTTCATGTTTGTCTTCCCGAAGCTTTGACATTGCTAGTGATTGCCTTACCTGGGAGAGAATTTTTTGGATCATGTGCTGGATCTTTGGAGGCTTTCCATCATGGAGGACAGAGTTTCTAGTAGTCCATATCTCCCACAAGCTGAAACCAGTCAGAGCTATAATGAAGAGACCAAACAGAGATGTACCAGCAGCATTTTGAATATTTTTGGAAATAAGTTCTCTGACTGTCCGACCACCTAGCTCCAGACCTTTGTTTTGAAAGAAGGACCAGATGTTCACAGCCCAGTCACTGTTAATAAAGAGGTGGTTAGTATCCTCTTCTTTATGGATCTGACAGCAATTGCATTTGGAGCATATAGGTATACCACAAACTTTAACATTCTGATCAGTGGGCAGACAGTTGAAGAATACTTTCCATATATGCAGCGAAATTTTGGTTGGAATCCATGGGGACCAAATGCGATTCCAGTTTACATTCATCTCCATAATCTGCGAGTGTTGAGTTTGCATCAGATTTTTATAAATGGATGAGACAGAATAGTCACCATTTCCTGATAATGACCAGATGAAGTGATCTGAATGAGGAGTCAGAATGGATGGTGTCAAAGTTCTCCTGATCTCAGCTGGTAGGTGGAGTTCCAATGCATTAGTGTCCTCCGGCCTTGGAGTCATAAGTATGTCTTTAACAGTTGCATTTGTGTTGATGGTGCTATCAGTGCATATATAGGAAGCAAGAGTTCTGTTTCCCAGCCAAGTATCCAGCCAAAAATTAGTTTGAGCCCCATCACCCAGAATGACCCTCTGATTATCCTGGATGATTATTTTTGCTTTAGTCCAGCTGCTTTTATTTATGCCCTTCATGCTTTTGAAATTAACCTCAGAGAGATGTGCATTCTGAATATACTTGGCCCTGAAAAACTCTGCCCAAAGGGATTGAGAATGGAGACCATTCCATAGCATTTTGACCCGAAGTGCAAGATCCATATGTCTTAGGGACATAATCCCAAGACCGCCCTGTACAATAGGTTTGCATACAGAATTCCAAGATTTCCAGTGTTTTCGGTTGCCATAATTAGAGGAGCCCCAGAAAAAATTGGCAAAGGATCTGTCCATCATCTGATGTATGCCTGCGTGTAGAGGGGTGGATGCCAGGATATAAATTGGGATGGATGACAGAACATGTTTGATCAAAATTAACCGAGCACTCTGTGAGAGTAATCTAGCTTGCCAACCTTCTATTCGCTTCTGAATGGTGGTGATGATGCCAGCAAAGAAAACTTTCTTGGATCTGCCCAAAACCAGAGGGTAGCCCAAGTATTTTTGAGGAAAGGTTTGTCTAGAGAAACCTGTTATGTTTTCTAGTTTTCTACTGAGGGTGGAGTTGCAGTTTGAGTGTAGAAGAAAACCACTCTTGCTAGTATTGATCAGTTGCCCTGATGCTTCCTCATAAGTTTTTAAGGAGTGCATGAGTTGACGGATTGAAGTGGCACTGGCATTGGCAAATATTAATGTATCATCAGCAAATAAAAGGTGGGATATGGGTGGGCACCTCCGGGGGCCAGAATACCAACCCACTTTACCTTTGTCAAATTGGTCCTTGAGCAACCTGCTAAGTGACTCTTGGGCCAGAATAAAAAGAATGGGGGCAATGGGATCACCTTGCCTGAGGCCTCTGGTAGATTTGAAGAAACCAGCTAGTTCTCCATTTAATGCTATTGAGAACCAGCAGTTAGTAATCAAGCTTTCAATCATATTAATGAACTGAGTGTCAAAACCAAACTTCTTCAGAACTGCAACAAGAAAATCCCATTCAATTCTGTCGTATGCCTTGGCCATGTCCAATTTAAGAATGACATTGCTACCTCTGGTTTTCCTGCCTAATTCTTGCACCAGTTCTTGGGCCAAGGCAATATTCTCAATGATGTGCCTTCCTTTGACAAAGGCTGTTTGTTCCTTTGAAATGAGTGATGGAAGAAGTCTGCTAATTCTGTTGCTGAGGATTTTAGAAATGATTTTATGAGAGAAGTTGCATAAACTGATAGGCCTGTAATCAGAAATGTCATTGGCATTCTTTGTCTTTGGGATAAGGGCTATGACAGTAGCTGTGATACATCTTGGGAGAGGCTTTCTATCAGTGAAAAATTCCTGAATGGCCTTGATGAGAGTGTCTGCAATTATATGCCATGCATGTTGAAAAAAACTGCCAGTGTAGCCATCCGGGCCAGGGGCACTATCAGGAGATATTGAGAAGACAGCTTCCTTTATTTCCACATCAGTTGGGACTGCATTTAACTGTCTGTTATCATCCTGGGTCACAATATTTGGAATGCAGTTCAGACTGTCCATATCAACATGGTGGGGTTGGGAGGTGAAAGCAGTTTGAAAATGGGAGACAGCAATTTCCTTCATCTTCTGAGGGTCGGATGTTAAGTCACCCATGGCAGTCTTGAGATGGTTGATTAAATTATTCCTTCTATTAGCTGAAGCAGTGGCATGAAAAAATTTAGTGTTTCTGTCTCCTTCAGCCAGCCACCTGATCCTAGACTTTTGTTTCCAGAAAATTTCCTGCTGTAAAATTCTTTCTGTGAGAATGTTTTTGGCACTTTCTAGGGATGAGAGTGTATGAGAGGATGGTTGCTGGTCATAGTTGTGTTCGGCCTGTAACACCATATCTTCTGCTTCCATTAAGTTTTTGTGAACATTTCCAAATATGTTCTTGTTCCAATCCGAAGGGTATACCTCAAGGATTTAAGTTTGAGAACCAGAGTAGTAATAGCAGAGGAGGCTAAAGGACTGGTTCTCCAGGACTGCTCTACTGCTGAAAGGAAGAAGTCATGCTTTGTCCACATTTGCTGAAAATAAAATCTGCTTTTAGTAGTGTATTGTCTAGCCAATTTGACCAGAAGGGGGGCATGGTCTGAAGCTTCTCTAGAGAGGTGTTCCACAGTAATGGGAAAAGAATTCATCCAAGAGTTATTAGTGAGGACTCTGTCAAGTCTAGCCCAAATGCCATTGGAGCCTGTTTGCTGATTGTGCCAAGTGTATTTGGAGCCCATAAAACCTGCATCTAAGAGACCACACTCATTCATGCAATCCTTAAAGTCATTCATGGACCTGAATGACGGAAGATTGCCCCCCAATTTTTCATCAACTGCCATGATACTGTTGAAATCTCCGGCCACTATCCATGGGCCATTAATAAGAGAGTTGGCATGAGTGAGAGATGCCCATAACTGAAGCCTTTCCACTGGAGTGCATTTGGCATAAATAAAGGATGCATAGAATTCAGGCAAATTGTGGGAGGTCTGTTTGATGGTAACTTGTTGATCATGCTGACATATAATATCAAAATTCAACTGTCCTTTCCACATAATCCAGATGTGAGCTTGCTCATCTTTATTTGCAATACATTTCTCCATACCTAGCTTCTTGCAAATTCTATCCATGTTGCTGTTATTAATTTTAGGCTCAAGAATGGCAATGCAGTTAACTCTATGCTCTTTGAGTAAGAGTTTAGCACGACCCACAGAGAGGTCATTTCCGATGCCCCTTATGTTCCAGATGAGAAAAGACATTAGAGAAGGGTTTTGGACTGGATCTTGCCTTCAGATCCAATCCTCTTCATTCCTCTGGTTATGACCCCCGGTCTGTCAGCATGGATAGCTGTGATGTTGTCAATCTCTGCTTGGAGAGCAATGTTATTCCTGCATTCTTTTATCTTTTCCTGCGACTGAGGATCATTTAAATGATGTGTCTCCTGCTGCATACTGAAATTGGTGTCAGCCTCCGATGTGTAACTTTGGTTGCCAATTCTGACTGGGCTTATTTCAGATGGGGGCCTAGTATTGAAGGAGGGGGAACTTATGATAGTTTTGCCTTTGTCCAACCTATTAATTGTTGGGTGATCAGTGCCCTGGGGTGTTGGATTATAGGATATTTCAGGAGCATCGGCAGTCTTTTGTGAGGACAGAGTGTGAATCTCCTGAGAACAGGCTTCGACATGTGTCTTGTTTTGGTCCTCAGTTTGATTAGGAGAATTCTCCAAGGGGGAGGGGTGCAAATCCAGAGATGAAGGATCAGCCTCATCCTTAGTGGATTCATCAATCTGCTGAAGGAGTTGAAAGGTAATGCCGACCGGAATTTCTTCTTGTCCAGTAGCTTTCTGCAAGTGTGTGGCAGGGTAAGTATGTTTCGAGCCCACAGGCACCCAAGCCTGATTAGTCTTGGCAATTGCAGTATCATCCGAGGGAGGTCTCTGTATATTATTGTCTATATTAACAGTTGAAGTGCCAGGTTTCCTCGCACAAGCCTTTGTTTCGTGGCCAATCTTGTGGCATGCTGAGCAGAGATGAGGTATGCGGTGATATTTGATGCTTTGCCAAAAACCAGGGCCCCCGCAATCGATCCAAATGTTCTCCACAAGAGGCTTTTCAATATCCAGTTCAACACAAACAAAAGCCTCAGCGGTATGAGTCCAGGCTAGAGTGGATTCATGAATCCGCAGCACCTTTCCAAGATTACCTGCTATCGAGCAGAGGAAGTCCTCACCATAAAAATTAACAGGAAGGGCTGGGAAACTAACCCATATTGGCATGATGGAGGGGTCATTGTTGAAGTTGAAATCAGCTGTCCATCTGAAGAAACGAAAGAGAAAGCCTTTGACGTAGATGTTCTTCCGAAGCAGGACCTTCAAGAAATCTTCTTCCGACGAGAAACGCAGCAGGAGATGTCGGGGATTGAGAGCACTTAGTAAGAAATCTTTCTGAAGATTTAGTCATTGGGAAAGAAAGCTCTTGATCTCCGGTATCGACGGCCGACCATAGGAGCATCTGGCGATTATAGCGAACTCTAGTGGCTTGTAGGACTGTAAAACTTCCTATTTGGAGAAGAAAACCGCAGCATGGCCATCATCTGTAAAGGCTGGAGGCTTGATACCTATTGAGACCTTTGTTGGGGAGAGGGCGCGGCCTAGAGTATGAAGTAAGGAAGGCTTTTGCGAAGACGGAGGGGGATGGGGATGGAGTTCACCATCCCCCGAGGGGGGGGCCGCCATGGCTAGGCAGCCATGCAAACCCTAAGAGAGGAGACGTGACTTCACGTTCTCTGAAGCGCTTCCCCGACGCGTAAACAAGCCATCCCATCTACACTCCGATGCTCTGTTTTGCATCATTATGGCATGCAGAGAACATTCAATGCCCACGGCTCTGCTTCTACCTCCGTTCGACAGCACAGAAGCGACAATGGCGAAGCAACACCCAGTAAACCTGCGAACATCCCGTCCTCGGATGAATGGCAGCGTACGACGTGAACCAGCATCGTCCAGCGTATCGTGTCAACTCCCGACTTCGTTGCGGACGAGGTGGAAGTGGCAGGAACGCTCCCAAGCTGGCCATTCTATAAAAGGGGCAGCATTGTGAAGCTGAAGAGGAGCTGGAAGAGGAGAGAGGCTGAGGGGGGCTGTTCAACGAAGGTCTCCGATGTCCGAAGAGAAGAAGAGGCTCCGTCCATTCCCATCTGTAAGGTGAAGAAAGAAGGAGAGAGAGGGTGAGAGAGAGAGAGAGGGGAGAGAGGGGGAAGAGCTTGTGCTCTGTTCCTTCTTCTCCCCCACCGGTGTATCTTCTTCTCCCCCCCCCCCACCTCAACGCCTAGTTCTTTTTCTTTTATCTTCTCCGTTGTATCCTTCCCCGTGCTTTGGGGGTAGATCTCCTTTTGTACCTCTCTTCCCTCCTTTCCCTTGAGGATGAATAAAAGAGTGACTTTTGTAGGCGTAAATAGCATTCTATTGCTCTGATCTCTCCCCCGTTTCTTCCGTTTTCTTTCTCCTAGTTTTCCAAATCACCTGGGGTCCTCGGAAGCATGCCCTTCTGTGGCATGAACTCTGAGGGAACCCATTCAAAGGGTGAACATTCATGGCCACCTATGGCCTACATCTGTCCCGTTCCATTAAATCATCACCCGTGAGTTGTGAGAGCTCTTGAAGGCTAGTCCTCGAGCTTTCCAACACTCACATCTGGGTTATTGGACCGCCATGAGGTCTAGATTTGAGGTTCACCCCGGAGTTATCCGTTTGGTGTTCCTTATTTTTCCCTGGCAACTCCCAGTCCAGGGGAGATGCTGCCCAAATTTCGCCAGGACGAGAACACTTAAGAACAAATGAACAGACCAAGTTCTCTGAGTATAAGAGCAGCGTATGTCTAAAATCGTTGAATCAACCTGAACCTCTGAGTTACTGCATAATCCCTCCTAATAAAACATTCAATCTTCATGTTCCTTCATCTTAATAAATGATTAAAAAGCTTTAACCTCCTTCTCTATCAACTTAACCCATCAATCAAGTGAATAAACCAATCAAAACGTCAGTCTGAAGGTTTAAGAAACAAGAACAAAAGCAAAAGAATCAAACAGAGCGAAATAAAACCCCGCAGAAGCTTAACCCGGTGCCCCCCTAATCCGACGTGGGTTAATCCGGCGTGCTACCCCCCCGTGCCGGATTAGCTCCACACTCAAACCCACATTTGAATTCTTGAGATGAATAGTGCACCCCATTCATATTTGGAGCTTAAACCGGCGCGCCTCCCCTTCTTAGGCTATTCCGGCGCGCCCCCTCTCCCTCCTTGGCATTACCTTAAACTGGCGCGCGCCCCCTTCCTTGGCCTTGAACCGACGCGCGCACCCTCCCTTGTATCATGCTAAACCAGCGCGCCCCTAGTGTCCTCCTAAATCGGCGCGCACGCGCCCCTCTCTTCCCTTATACCCACTTAAACCGGCGCGCCCTCCTCTTGATACTAATCTGGCGCGCCCCATCCCCCTTTTGCTTCCTTATCCGGCGTGCCTGGAAGAAAGAAGGTGATCAAGCAAATAAAAGAAAATATATACTTCAAGTTAATAGAAAACTAATCAAGAGTTTCCCCTCTACTATAATCCAAAATTTGCTTCCTTACCCCGCGACCTGACCGGGCAGGTCGATCCGCGTGCGAGGGCGCACGTTGGCGAGTTTGGGCTCCACACCTAACAATCCGCTTCCCCGGACTATGTTTGAAGAGAAAAGCAATGATGCCCCACTAGGTCAGACTTGGATCTCGGGAGCCCTCGCCCAAACGTGACCATGATCCGATCTTATCCCGGGGCCGATAGTTCGTTAGCTCGACCCGTCTTTATCGGGATCCGATCCCGCACCCACATTAAACTTGTCGTACCTACGGCAGACATCCGTGTGGTTTTGTCATTGTCTTCGACGCTTCAAATGCGGACTCTCGTCCGAACGATGAATGGTCCGTTAGCGACCAACATATATATACCGGGATCTAATCCCGCGCTTGCATTAAACTTGCCGTACTCACGGCAGACATTTGCACGGATTCGCTCCCGTCACCGTCTTGTTTTCTATACGGATCTCTGTCCGAACATAAAAATGGTCCATGTATGACCAACAAAATTTGAATGTAACGAGAAGGCTCTCGTCATCCCTGGACCCTTTGCATGGGGATATCAATAAGACCTTCGTGAGTCGCGTGTGGACCTCGGGTTCGCCCCAACCATGGTCATTGCCTGACCCACATTCTAGGCCTATAGCCAGCTATCTCTGCACATGTCTTCATTTCATAATCTAGTCCCAGGACACTTTCCCGTTGCCTCCTTGGCACCGGGAACATTGACGATGCCCACGCGAGCCCGACTTCTACCGCAGGGGGCCGACCGTAGTATGGTCGCAGCTTGAGCTTGCATCGGCTGACAAACTTCTCAGTTTCTGACCTCTCTAACCGGGGATTTAACTGGGCATTTTCCGTTCCTTTGAACAATAAATCTATCGTATCCCGACGCGCACATGTTCCGGTTTTCCCGCAACGATTACGCTATTCTCAAGCCGGACATTCGTCCGAACATTAAAATGGTCAACACATGACCGACATAGGCTCAGATACTTTCTTCACACCCTCGTGTGAGGACTTCAGCATTTCTTAATAGTTTTTTTTTATGCATTAATTTCCTGGCCATCGAGCCCCTTTTCCTGGCAATCAATCAAGGGTTTTCCCCTCTCCGAGAGGATGTAATTAACGTCGTAGCCTTCATGGTACGGCGGGTTCTCAGTCCCGACACGAACTACACAATCGTCTGATTAGTAAGATCGAGCGCACAATAAATCGTGACTTTGTGACTGGCACGCCCACGCACTTAATAAACCCAATAAATAAATAAACAACAATCTTAAATAAAAAGTGCATCCACAGGTCTGTGCACGCCTCTGAAGTTATGCACACAAGGTCGGTGCATTTCTATCTGCAGAATGCACATGAAGTCGGTGCACGATTTTGCCTTACACATATGAAAGAATAAGGTCAGTGCACGTCCTTGTGTTCTCCTAATAAGGTCGGTGCAATCTTCGCTTCTCTGCTCATATAAGTCAGTTCACATCCTGCGTGAATGCACACCAGGTCAGTGCATGTTCTGATGTGTGTACATAAGACCGGTGCAGTTTTTGTGTCGAGCATGTAGAAGTCAGTGCATTTTCTGCATAGGGTAGAACAAGTTGGTGCATACTATGCCTTGTGCAATATAGGCCCATGCATGTTTTCATCTTAAGTGTATAATGGTCAGTGTAACTTTTGCATCGGGCTTGTATAGGTCGGTGCATCTTTTGGTTGAACGCATGCAAGGGTCGGTGCACATTTGTGTCTCATGCATACTGAAGTTGGTGCACTCCTGATGACTGCATGTATAGTCGATGCACGTTTTATCATATGCATACAAGAGTCAGTGCATTATCTGCATTTTTCACATTAGGATCGGTGCATGGTTTATCCTACGCATGTAAGGGTCGGTACACGTCTCTGCCTTATGCATTCAAAACTCAGTGCACGTTGTTGACACCCATTTTTTGTCTATGAATTGAGTCATTCTTCTTACCACTATTTTTGATGCCTCAAGTTGTTCATGACTCGTTGGGCCATTTTCAGGCATGTCTTTGGGCTTATTTTATGGATACTTCCTCCTTGGCTAGGTCTGCTCTCAAATTCGGGCTTAGTGGGCCTTGATTTCATTTAGTCTTTGGGGTAAGTAGGCATATTTATCCCATTTTATTGATTTCAACCACCCAGCATAAAAGCGGTCTAGCGATAGACCGTCTGATATGTTAGGCGGTTGTTTTGGAGACCGTTTATATCACTCAGATTTATCTCTAGATTAATTGGCTATTTTCTGAATTTCCACCGACAAACCAATACACGGTCTTTCACTAGGCCGTTTATTCAAGGTGGATGGTCCATCGCACGACCGTTTAGTGGCCAGAGTCCTAAGTGAGTTAATTTTTAAGATAATTATCTATTTATCCTATTTTTGTTGATTTATCACCGACAACAGGTACACGGTCTTGTAATGGGCCGTGTGACTAGTTGAGCGGTCTATCGATGGACCGTTTATATCTTGAGAGTCCTACGCTGAACCAGTCGGTCAGTTCTTTGGGATAAATGGCTTATTTATCTTATTTTCTATTTACCACCAACACCCATAGGCGGTCTAGTGTTGGACTGTGTATTGAGGTGAGCGGTCTATCGTTCGACCGTTTTGGAGGCCGAGATCCTTGCTTTAACAGATTTTTCTCTCTCCATCCGTGGTTGAATGAGCTGCTTCATCCTCAATTTTCTCCATGGATACTTAACCAAATGTTATGCTGTTTGATCCTGGAGAAAATTGGGAGTATTATCTCCAGTTTATCCAAAAGAATCTCACCCTAATTATCACTGGAAACCCCTCAATTTCGAGTGTACTTTCAGGGGTCTATAAATAGCACCCTTGGTCCAAGCTCGAAGAGGGGGAGAGATCCAGCGTTTGCGTCGAAGTGCTGCCAAGTTTTTAAGCGGATCTCATCTTAGGAGGAAGGCTCTCTACGTCCATTTCAGCCTTCGGTTCAGGGAGTAGTAGTTTATTTAGTGTTTTGCTCTAGGTGTTTGGTCATTCGTTCATCATTGCATGCTCATTTCCTTCACTTTTTCTCCATGTTTTTTCACTGACATTTCACATTTCTTCACCTTCCCATTGTTTTCACGCCCCATAGGGGTTAAAAACCCAACCCCCAGGTATTCCCCATTCCATTCATGCGTTTAGCTCTTCATTTGCTTCATAGATACTACACTTCATAAAACTAATCTGGGTTGTGTTTTCTTGTCATTGGCTGTGTTTTGTAGGTCAACAGAAGCTTTAACATGAGGTCCATCCCCTCTGGCCGACCGGAAGGGGTGGAGGAATAAGTTCCACAGTTCGGGATCTGGAGGTGCTACGCGGTCTATCTCCGTCCGTCTGAAAGGATAAGCGATCTTCTTCAGGCCGTCCAGTTCCTTCTAGCGGCTTGTTTCAGACCGTTTCATACGCCAGCCAGGTCTTCTTCCTGCGTTCCTCTTCAGCACTGCGCGGCCTATCGATCGGCCGTCTATATCCTTAAGCGGTCTCTAGAGGACCGTGTTCACCTTGTTCCAGCGCTGCATTATTGGCGAGTGTCTTCACTCTCTTCTCCCCTTTCCAAGGTATGTGGTACTTTTTTGTTGTGCTATATATCTTGGTGGCGATCACAACATGTTTTTGTGTGAGTGATTCATTGGTTGCTCTTTCCCCCTTCTAGCCCCATTTGATTATTTTCATATTAACTTTTGAGTTAAGGGAGGGAAAGAAAAACTTGTCTACACCCCCTTTTTTGGCGATCACGGTGGGACGCCTACTGCCCATCGTGCTTCTGATTTTGTTGATCTGCTCATTTTTTGTGGTTGGATTAGTTGGTAGTCCACTTGGGTTTGCCATTTCGATTGTTGTTGTTTTCTGTTCCCGGGGTTGTGCGCGGTCTTCTGAAAGGCCGCTTACAGAATCAAGCGGTCGGTCGATAGACCATCCACTTCTGCCTCAGGTACGTTTTGGCCATTTATATTTCTGTGGATTTGCTATCATTACACGGTCTTGTCAGGGCCGTCTCACAGGTTTTGCGGTCGTCGTCCAGACCGCCCAGGTCGTTCAGGTACGGTCCAATTTCTTTTGTTTCCTTTCATTTTCATTTTTTGTGTTTTTATTTTTACTGCTCCCTGTCATTTAGCGGTCCTGTCCTGGGCCGTCTACTCTCCCTGAGCGGTCTCCCATCAGACCGCTTTTGTGCTACAGTGCACCCGAGCTCTATAGTGGTGTGTTATTTCGTATCATTTCATACTCATTTTTGGGTGTTATTCATCTCCCCTGGTTGTCATTTATCTCTACACTATTGTTGTCATATTTCCCATATTGTTTGAACAATGTATGTTAGTCTTAGGCTAGATTTTGCATGCACTTCGGTGCACATAGGTTCTTACATTTTATCATACTAGTTACATTCCTACCTTGGTAGGGGATCCTCTCACCTCCATATTCCTTGGATCCGACTAGGTGACCTTACCCGGGACCTCCGTAAGCCCCCGTGAGCCGTGGATTCCCACACGGACGTCGGACAGGTTGTACCTTACCACCCCCAGTCTAGGTTGCATCAGTGAGAGAGAGTAAACTTAGAGTCAACCAAGTCCCTATTCCACCCCTATTAGGAACCATATTGTTGAGAGAACCTCATTTAATTGAATTCATTAAGG
Source organism: Amorphophallus konjac (assembly GCA_022559845.1). NCBI lineage: Eukaryota > Viridiplantae > Streptophyta > Magnoliopsida > Alismatales > Araceae > Amorphophallus > Amorphophallus konjac. The sequence goes on along the minus strand of CM040122.1, from coordinate 185,065,816 downwards.
TTCTAAAAAGAGAACATATAAAAACTTTCGCGCATCATTACAACTTGGTTGATAATTGGTTGCCTCTCCTCTCCTCTTTGTTTGTGCATGTTTGTTAGTCATCTCCATTTAGGTGCTTATTAGGTGTTGTCTTCTCTTATTTCCAAGGTGTTCGTTGCATGTGGAGTTGCTTCACACCCATAGGATCGTCTCCTAGGGGCAATTCCCATTTCTTTTCCTACTTCAATCCGTTGTTCGATTCCTCGCCGACCATGTCTTCCTACAATTTCTCCCACTCCCACGGGGACTCCCTTCCTCAGGGACTTTTGGAGGACCCACCTAGGGTCACCACTGTGCAGGGGAGAGAGGGATCTGCCCCTCCTCTTCCGACTGTCGTTGTTGAGGGTAGTCAACCCTCCCATTCTGATTCTTCTACTCATAATTCAGCCAATCATGTTCTACATATGATGGCTCAATTGGATCCCACCCAGCTCCACCTTCTTCGTCAGGCGTTGCAGGGGTAGGATGCCCCGTCTTCAGTTCCTCCCCACGGCATGTCTCCTGCCGCCGTTTCTTCATCTTTTGTTAGTGGGCCAGGGGCCTCGTCTGCTATTCCCATCGACCTCTCCCCTGTCCAGCCCCGGACCCTCCGATTTCCTGGTTTGGAGGTGGGCCAAGCTTCTAGCTCGACCCATCAGATTCTTGATAAGGGGAAAACCCACCTCCCCTCGTCTTCCTATGCAGACCCTTACGGGACCACCTCTTCAGTGCCGCAGGCTCTAGTAGCCCCGACCGATTTCCTACGTTCTCAAGCTGGAGCCGCCCAACTGGCTCACGTGGATATGGGCCCATCCTTGACCCACTATCCCTCTTATGGGCTTTCCCCCCATCTGTCTATCCTTCGCCCCCTTACACCGGGTCTGCCCTCCCAGCCTTGCCTCCTCCATCCCGGGAACGAGAACTTCTTGATAAGTGGGCTGCCATGCAGCAGCAACTTGACCTCCTTCATAAATGGGTCGGCCCACAATCCCTTGTTGATATCCCTGTTCCCAATTTTCGCGATATCTGCTTCCCTCCCCAATCGGAGCTCCCCACGTACTGCAAGTACGATGGGAATGGCAACCCCTTCATTCATATAAGGGAGTTCTTATACGAGTCGGCGCAATTTCAACATGACGACCGCCTCATGGCATATCTTTTCCGCCGCTCGTTGGACGGGGTAGCATTGGAGTGGTTCTACAATCTGCCATTGGAAGAGGCGAAAAGTTTTAAAGTTGTTAAAGAGAAATTTATATAGAGATTACAAGACCGGGCAGGCCCGGAGTATTCTTTCACCGATCTAGTGGCTGAGAAGATGAAGGCCGATGAAGATTTTGCAACCTATGCTGACAGATGGAGGCAGATGGCCTCCCGTGTGCTAGGGAAAATTCCGAAAGAAGAGAAAGTGAAGCTGCTGATTTCTAATGCCACTCCCACATTTTGGAATATCCTAGCCATGAATGATATTTCTAATATGCATCAGTTGTACAGCAGGGCCCGGTTCATCCAGACCCAATTTAAGGACTCCCCCATTCATTGTTTGATCGAGGCCCAGAAATCGAAACCTGCCAGGAAATCCAAAGGCCCAGTCACCGAAGGAGTCCAGATAAATGAGCAGGTGCAGGCTGTCCACTTCCCCAACCAATCCGCTCCACCTCGTTTTCAACAACCTCCCCACAACCCCCAGTTCACCGCTCCACCAACTACCCAACCATCATGATGGGGACATCGAAGCAAGACCGCTCATATTTTGTTTGCATTTATGTCCTTCTATATTTGTATGTATACCCTTGTGTTATATGGGTACACAATTGTAAGTCTTAGTGGGTTTTTGTGCAAAATGTCAGTAGGACCAGCAAGGGGGCCCTCACTCCTTCCTCATTGGTCCAAGTGACACCATTTGGGTCCATGTGGGGCTGGTCAAAGTCCTAGGTGGCATCTAGAAGGTCAATTGGACACATGGGAGATAAGTGGTAAAAAAATTCAAAGATGCCACCTACCTTACCTACCTAGTCAAGGGGGCGCCCCCCATTTTGGTCCAATTTTAATTTTTGAAAAAATAAGTCTATTAGAACTAATTAGTTCTATACCTTGTATATCCCTCCCAACCCTAGATCTGAGGGTATTAAGAGTCTTTTTTCATTTCATATAAATAGCATGTAATTAACATTTGTGTGAATTAATGAGAAGAAAATATTGCATTGTGCATTGGAGCTTGGTGCGCCCCCTCCTCTCTCTCTCTCTGGTTCCTTCCTCCTTCTGCATTTCAGGGTATAGACCCCTTCTATCTTAGCCCCTCCACCTCTGATTTCTATCTCTGCCGCCGCCGCCGCCGTTCGTGCTGCCAACGAGCCACCGCGAGCATCCTTCTGAAGTGTTGTCCAAGTTTTGTTTTACTGGATAGGGGCTCACTCCGAGAATTTTAGCTCCCCACTCCGACATCATCTGGAGCTGAGAATTTCAAGGTGCGTTTTAGAGGTCATCACCACATCCCATAAAAATTGAAAAAAATTCCAACCCCCGTTTTATATTTTTTCATTTTCGTGCTTCCCAATCCACCAGTTCTGCCTGCAGTCTGTCCAGTGTTACAGCCACTCTGAGTTTCCCCCTTTCGACCCCCTTCTTGATTTTTTTTTGAATCCCCAAATTTATTGGAGGTTATTTTTACCACCCCCACCATCCACAAATTTTCTTGTGAATTTATAATTTCGTTTATATTTTATAAAAATTCCATTCATATCCCAATTTCTATTCTATCTCTACTGTCCAGATCTGACCACCAGGTACTAGAAAATACTTTTCCCCAGTCAAATCTCCACCAAACCTCTCATAAATCATATCCCCGTTTTCCTCTCTTCGACCTCTATCACTTTCATGAAGAGCTCTACAGCTGAATCGGACATCAACATCGCAGTCAATGCCAACTCTCAGGAAAAGGCACTTCTATCCTGAGTTTTTAGATCCTATGAACAAGCAGCTTGAATATTCGACAAAGGCAATCAACGAGAAATTAAAATTTCTTTATCTAATCATATATCGAAGGATTTTGAGTTATCTTTCCATCGGTACCTCTTGTGGGTCGATCCGACATCGGGGCCGATCGCAGCATTAGTTTTCGTCGGGATGCGCAGGTCTGAAACAAAATTCAGATCCGTGGGCAGCAACTCCAACCCGCACCGGTCGGAGCCTCCTCACCTTCCGCGAGGTGAACCAGCATGCCGCCTTCCCTGGGAGCACCCCTCCGGACATCTCCAGCACATCGGTGCCACTCCAGACCCACACCGCCCCACTGACCAGCATATGGGTCCCACGTTCGTGAGTACGCATGCCGCCAAAGCTACACAAGAAGCTACCCGTCAACCTGAACCCGCTACTCTTGGGTCCCGCTGTGTCACCCTTTACGTCCCTACGTGGAGTGGGCATTCATATTCATTGCTGTAAATTAATTAATTGTTGTTCCGGGAGTACCGATTCGGTCGGGGTCGTCTTCCCCACGCCAGGCGCGTGGAGGTATCGTGTTCGCTCCTTTACCCGGCATTGGTTTTATTCATATATACTTGTTTATGATGCTACTAGAGAGCATGTGTTAGGTCTGTTAGCTCGATATATTTATTTCACCGCTGCTGCGAGAGAGAGCGAGACCGTCCTGTGACCCGATCCAGGCACGAATTTGTGAGTTGACCACCTTAGCTCACTGCCGGTTTCTCAACCGTGCACGTCCGTACGCTTCCCTCGTTAGGGGCGATCGCAAGGTTGCTTAGAGTCCAAGGATCGCATATCCATTTGGAGTCGAGTCGCGTGTCTGTCTCGCATCAGTTTGGTATCAGAGCACCAGTTGAGTCTAGGGTAGTATTTGGTCAAAAATAAAAAAAAAAGTGTCATTTACGTCTAGTCATCATCTAAGTCGGTCTAGGTTGCATTTCATCGCAATAACCCGGTATATCAAAAGGTGTTGTCCGAACGTTAAGCTACGCCTATCCGGAAGGCAGCACACTTACGCGAGTGATCTTTGGATTGATTAACTCCGCCACGTACCGAGTCTTGGTTTAAGTCTAGGAGCATCATCCTTGTATTAGTCCGTGTCTCCTAGTCCTTGTGTCGTTGCATGCCCACTCGGCGAGGTACCCAATACCATCGCCCTACACCTATGGCCAACCCGCGAGATAACATCTCGGGAGACATTCACGCCATGCACGAGGTGATCATGGCCCTCGTAGCTCGGATGGGCCAATCCGAGGCCGCCTTTAAGAGCTTCTCGGACCGCATAGATGGCTGGTTTAATGCCATGGAGAAATGGATGGAATCATCCGACAGATCCGTCCAAGGTCTGGTCGGACGGTTGGATAGGATGTCACACGGAGACCCTCCTAGAGTGGCCCAAGGCCCACCCTCACCTGCTCAGGTAGCTGCCCAAGGCCAAACCATTCCCATAGCTCAGGCCCAGCCTGCCCTTTTGGTCCAGGACCCGCCCGCACATGCTCCTCAGCCACCACAAGCTCCCCCACCCGTCCTGAAGTCCCGAGATTAAATGGCACCCAAGAGGGGGGGTGAATTGGGTGATGGTAGAAATAATGAAACTTTTTCGCCTTTTTATAAAATGTGTGACAAGAAGCTAACAAGAGAACCTGAAATAATTAAAGCCCACAGACAAAGCAAGTTTTATAAGGTGAAGAAGGATTATGCAGGATAAAAGAGAATAAAAACTGAACTAAACTAAGACACTTACGATTTGCACAGAAGGAGGATAGAGGAAAAAGAACAAACCACACAGAGACAGCGATTTTAGGTGGTTCGGATGCCACAACGGCAACCTACGTCCACCCCTCACGGACAGTGAGGAACCACACACTATCTTATAGGAAGTTACAAGATCAACCACACACAACACTCACACACTAGGAAGGAGGATTCCCACGAAGGTGTAGGAACACCTTAATACACACACACACCTCCAACCAAGAACACACAACCACACACACACACGGATCTAAGAGGATCCACACACTCTGGAATGTTTAAAGATTATAAAGATTACAGATGAAGCTTTGAGAGATCAAGAATGAATTCAAAACATAAGAGAAGGATCTTGATTTGCTCCCCCTTAGTGGATGATTGTATGCTTTGGATGCAGCTTGAATCCTTGGACTGATTTACACTTGATTGGATGAAGAAGGATGAAGAACTTTCCTCTCGGAGCACTGTTCACGTCTATAGTGCCAAATCCCTTCTCTTCCTCTTGACAGCCTCCCTTTGATCTTCCTTGAGCATTGGGGTTTTCCAAACCCTCTTGTATAAGTTTTATAGGTTCTTGAATGGTCCAAAGACTCCCCCAGACCAGATCCACAATTTCTGGAGAGTTAGGTTGCTTAGGGATTAAACAATACCAAGAGAAAGACCATTTCTCGAAGTGACAAAAAGTCAACATTTGTTGGCAGCTCGAGGCTGGCGGTCGACCTACAAAGGCCAGCGGTCGACCGCCATTGGCCGTCCTGTAGCCATTTGGCTGCTGGGAAAATAGATCGACCGCTAGCTCCTGGCGGTCGACCGCCAGCTTTCTCAGATTCCAGATTTCAATTTTGTTATTTTAGGTCGACCGCCAGGGGTCCACAGGTCGACCGCCAATCTTCAATCCTGCAAAAATCAAGTGTTAGCTCTCTTGAAGCTATCCATTTGTTCGATGATTGAAACGGGCTTGTGTATGAGTTTATTTATGTTTGAATAAACACATGGAAGGATTCATAACCACACATTTGACATGGGGTGAAAGTGAAGGTTTAAAGCATGAAGCTTTGCTTGAAAACAAGATACAAGGGAGAGAAATATCTTAGGTTTTGTTATCATCAAAATCACTCGGATATGTTCAACAATCTCCCCCTTTTTGATGATGACAAAACCTAGGCAGTAGAATTGCATTTTCATAAATGTGCCTTTGAAAGAGTTTTAGAAGCTTCGGTAATCACATGTGAGATATGTGGAAATCCATCAAGTTGAATCTTCTAAACTCACGATTTGAAGGCATTCGAAATGCTCATATCACCAAACATATCACTACCAACACAAGCATGTCAACGAATTCATACCAACCATTCAATACTTATTTGTCGTATTGACAAGAGGTGAGAAGGAAAGGAGCCAATCTTGTAACGTCAAAGAGTGCATTCTTCCATTCATTTTCATTTGATCCATACAAGGTACACTGAATGCAGAAGGGAGAAATGAGCTTGACACGCTAAGGAATGCAACCACTAATGCATACAATATGCTCAAACTATGATGCAAGAGATAGACAGGCATGCAAAGATAGGCATGCAAGCAGGCAAACACCAAACACACATAGCATATATATATATAAGCCTAATAGCCTACTTCTCCCCCTTTGACATCAGCAAAAAGGAGAGGGAGGGGATACAAAAAGTGGACAAAAGGGACACTAGAGACCCAAAAAGCAGCTACACAGCAGGGTGATCCTCAGCTTCCTCGCCATGAACACCATCCGGTGGACCATCACCATGGGGGGAACCAGCAGGAGCAGGAGGAGGAGGAAGACGATCCTCAAGGTTATGGAGAATGTCATCATAATGTCGGAGCTGGTTACGGAGGGAAAGAAGGGTATGGTTGGTGGTGCGAAAGGCCTCACGGTTATCTTCATGGCTGGCAAAGAGAGTGGCTATGTGGAGAGAAAGATCATCCAGAGCAAGAGTGAAGGTATCCATTCGTCCAGTCAGGGTGTCCATAAAAGTATCCAAACGCCCAAGGGAGGAGTCAAGCCGAGTTTCCATGCCAAAAAGGCGCCTGTCAAGAGCCTCATAGTCCCCCCAAGTGGAATACCCAGCACCCTGAGTAGAAGACTCCCCATGAAAGTGCTGCGGTGGAGGAGGGAGATCCGCTGGAGGAGGCACATCTGCAGGCTGAACTGGTGCAGGTGCATTTTGGTTATCTTGCTGTGGGTCCGGCGCTTGTTCTTCTTCACTGCCAATTTCTTCCCCATAAACTGGGACAGCACGACGAATTTCACCATTTGCATCCCTGTAATATCCCATATCGGAGAAAAGCTTATGCTCATTGTAAATGTCATCATGGCGGACTAGAACAGACTGCTCATTCTCCAATGGGACCCCGACAAAGATGAACACTCCAGTGAGCTGAGAGGCATAGGGCAGGGATCGCCGTAAATGTGTACGGCATCGAGTTATCAATTGAGTCATGAGCCATCCCATATTAACCAATTCGTCATTCATAACATGATAGAACAGGAAACGGTGCACTTCGGTCACTTCATCTCGGCTGCCACTCTTGGGATAAATAAGTGTAGTAAACATGTGATGAATAACCCGTTGTAGTGCGGGAAAGTGGTTGGCATTCAGCTCAATGAGATCACTCACACCACGAACAAAATCACAGCTCGTCATGGCAATAAAACTAGCCTCAACCTCACCATGCCCAAAAAGCATGTCTGCACCATGGGAGGAAACACCTAGGGCATTATGCAATAATTCTACATTAATGCGGATCTCAATGCCTTGAACCATTGTATACAAGCTTCCATTTCTGTCAACCAAATTCCCATAGAACTGTTGTACTAGATAGGGATAGAAGCGATTGTATCTAGTGACAAAATCAAGCCACCCTGGTTGCATTGAAAAAACTGTATAGATGTTGGGCAAGATTTCATTCAACTCTTGAAAATCAACAAGACGAGGCTCGATGATAGACCTCGGAGGTAACCTGCATGCGGGAGCTTGTGGTGGAGGTGCGGCCGGAGCTTCACGTCTCTGAGCACCAGACTCCCCTTGGAGAAGACGCCGAGCACTCCTTCGAGGTGCCATTTTAGACTAGGAAACCCGCTAAAGAGAGTATCCTCTAGAGAGGTAGAACCTCTACCTTGGGATGGAGAGGGAGACACCGGGAAGAACTAAGAACACCGTCTCCACGCTCTGGAGCTCAAGGAAGGTTGGCACGAGTGCACGAACGCCGACGAGGAGACGTTCCGAAATGGTAACCAATCGACCGGATCGTGCTTGGGTAGAAACGGTGTGGGGTTTTTAGGGCTTGAAAGGTGGGATGGAGATGTGCTAGAGTGGAGGTGGAATAAGTGAGAGAGAAGGGAGAGTGATAGAATGAGAAAGGGGGGGAGAAAACCCCCTTAAAGTAGGGTTCGGACGCGGTTGACCCGGGCCGGTTCGCCGCTGGCGGTCGACCGGCACGAAGCCAGCGGTCAACCGCTGGGACCTAAATCCCAAAAAGGACCCCGAGAGAGAGGAAGAACCCCAGCTAGCCACTACCGGAGATAGAAGTGGGCTCCATGACCCTTGGACTCCCCCATTTTCATAGATAATTCTTCTTTCTCTTTTTTTTTATTTCTTTTCTTTTGCTAACCCACGAATGATATCAAGCATGAGTCGACTACGGAAACCCTTGAATGGAGACTGCTAAGAGCACTAGATCACTAGTCCACATTTATCTATCAAGGAATATTCAGTTGTAGAAAAATGTCAAGGAATAAGTGTATATAAATATAAGTACAGGCACACATGCTAGGTATAGTCATACACAATAAAAGTGAACCACACACAATGCATGCATCTCACATGATCTACCCAACAAAAAGAGAAACAACCTAATGCAGACTTAAGTGCATATGCCCTCACCCTTACACATGCCAAGTTCTCGCCTGATTTTATTGAATTGATCCTGATTTAGAGGTTTTGTGAAGATGTCAGCCAGTTGGTTAAGAGAATCAATGAACTTGAACTCAAAGACCCCTTTGCCTACATGATCTCTCAGAAAATGATGTCGAATGTCAATGTGTTTGGTTCTGGAGTGTTGAACAGGATTTTTGGATAGATTAATTGCACTCGTATTATCACAAAAGATCGGCACACAATCCACTTCAACATTCAAATCAAGCAATTAATTTTTGATCCAAAGTACTTGGGCTCCACAACTTCCGACGGCTACATATTCAGCCTCGGCCGTTGAGAGAGCTACTGAATGTTGTTTCTTAGAGGCGCATGAAACAAGGCACCCGCCAAGAAACTGACAGTACCCACTTGTGCTTTTACGATCTACAATGCATCCGGCGTAATCCGCATCGGTATACGCAATTAACTCAAAAGAACTACCAATGGGAAACCACAAGCCAAAGTCAATAGTGCCAATTAGATATCTGAAAATTCGTTTAACAGCTGATAAGTGAGATTCTTTAGGGCATGACTGGAAACGGGCACAGAGACATACACTGAATTGAATGTCAGGGCGGCATGCTGTAAGGTACAGTAGTGATCCGATCATACCTCGAAACAGTGTGGAATCTACTGTTTTACAATTTTCATCCTTATCCAGCTTTGTGGTGGTGGCCATGAGAGTTGATATGGGTTTTGCTTCCGCCATCCCGTATTTCTTCAGCAATTCCATAGTATACTTTGCTTGATTTATAAAAATTCCTTTCGAAGTTTGTTTCACCTGCAATCCAAGAAAGAAATTTAGCTCCCCCATTAAGCTCATCTCGAATTCTCCTTGCATGGTCTTTGCAAAATCCTCGCATAAGGCATTATCAGAAGCTCCAAAAATAATATCATCCACATACACTTGAACCACCAAAATGTCCTTACCTGATTTCCTTGTGAAAAGTGTTTGATCAACCTTACCTCTCTTGAACCCATTTTCAGCAAGAAAAGAAGTAAGCCGTTCATACCATGCCCTTGGTGCTTGTTTTAGTCCGTACAAGGCCTTTTGGAGCTTGTACACGTGTCGTGGATGTTTGGAATCTTCATAACCTGGCAACTGCTCTACAAAGACATCCTCCTTCATATAGCCGTTAAGAAATGCAGATTTAACATCCATTTGAAATAGTTTAAAGTTTAAAGAGCAAGCGTAGGACAGTAAGATTCGGACTGCTTTAAGTCTAGCAACTGGTGCAAAAGACTCATCAAAGTCAATTCCCATCTCCTGGCTGTATCCCTTGGCCACAAGCCGAGCCTTATTCCTCACAATCAATCCCGCATCATTTAGCTTGTTTCTGAAAACCCAGCGAGTTCCAATAGTAGAATGGTTCTTAGGACGCGGCACGAGAGTCCACACCTCATTTCTTTCAAATTGATGCAGCTCTTCATGCATCGCCTGAATCCAGGATTCATCTTGAAGAGCTTCATGAATGTCCTAGGGCTCTACTTGAGAGAGTAGGGCCATCAGGTCCTCCTGTTCAACCTGCCTTAGAGAGGACCTAGTTTTCACCCCATCCTCCATATTACCTATGATGTTCACAGTTGGATGATCCTTTAGAAATGTGGAGGAGCTGGGCAGATCAGGATGCTGCACTTGTGGTTCTTGCAGTGTCTCAATTGTAGGATCCTCATCTTCCTCATTTTTACTTGAAGTTGCCTTCAATGGCTCATCATTGGCTTTAACATTTGATGAGTTCTTAGGGTCTTCATCTGCATCCAAGATAGAAGAAATTTGCTTTGTGAGTTTTGACTCGGATTCATCAAAAATAACATGAGGACTTTCTTCAACAACTAAAGTCCTTTTATTGAATAATCGATAAGCTCTAGAATTGAGTGCATAACCTAGAAAAGTTCCTTTATCACTCTTTTCATCAAACTTACCCAGATTGGACTTACCATTGTTCAAGATATAGCAAGGGCATCCAAAGGGTTTAAGATAAGAGATGTTTGGCTTCTTACCCTTGTAGAGCTCATATGGAGTTTTCTTCAGAATGGGCCTTACCATTGCCCTGTTGATGATGTAGCATGCGGTACTTACCGCTTCAGCCCAAAAATACTTGGGTAGAGAATTCTCACTGAGCATGGTCTGGGCCATGTCTATCAACGTTCTATTCTTTCGCTCTATTACTCCATTTTGCTGGGGCGTTCTTGGTGATGAAAAATTGTGTGTGTACCCCTGCTCTTCACAGAACATGCTGAATTCATGATTTTCAAATTCACCACCATGATCACTTTGGATTGTGGTGATGAGGTAACCCTTTTCATTCTGAATTTTTCTGCAAAACACTTGAAACTCCGTCACGGCATCACTTTTATTAGCTAAAAATAGCACCCATGTGAATCTGGAGAAATCATCAACAATCACAAAGCCATAGGATTTTCCTCCTAAGCTAGATGTTTTAGTAGGACCAAAAAGATCAAGATGCAACAGTTCCAATGGCCTAGCGGAAGAAATAATATTTTTGTTTTTGAATGAGATTCGTGTTTGCTTGCCTTTCGTGCAAGCTTCACAGATATTATCGCTTTCAAATTTCAATTTGGGCAGACCTATCACCAAGTCATGTCTAGACAACTTAGAGATCACTCCAAAACTAGTATGACCTAGTCTGCGGTGCCATAGCCATGCATTCTCATGGTTGTTAGCTACCAAACACACATTATCAACTGAAACATCATGAAGATCAATGGTGTACACATTGTTGCTCCTTTTACCAATGAATTTGATTTCATTTGAATTTTTGCACATGACAAAACAGTGAGTCATATCAAAAACAATCTTAAAACCCTTATCACATAATTGACTTATGCTCAACAAATTATGATTCAAACCTTTCACCAGAAGGACATTTTCAATCAGAGTTTCAGAATTCTTACCTATGTCTCCAACTCCGATTATTTTACCTTTGTCCTTCCCGCCAAAAGCAACTAAGCCTCCTTCTTTTTCTTACAGCTTGGAGAACACTTTCTTGTCCCCTGTCATATGCCTTGAGCAACCGCTGTCTAGATACCATTTGCTCCCCCTGGCTTCAAGACATATCTGTAAGAAGAAAAATTCTCATGCAACTATTTTTGGTACCCAAATCAGTTTGGGTCCATAGGAGTTAGTCCAACTTCTTACGGGTGTTCTCTTCGTCCATGGAACATGATAGTTAGGTGTGCTTTGTCTAAACCAGCAGTTGGAAATCATATGGCCAAATCTACCACAATGAAAGCAGTTAGCATGTGAAAAAGTTCTTTGATATCTGTGTGGTTTAGGCTGAGCATGTTGGGGTTTAGAGTTAGAACATGAAACATGATTATCGTCCTTTCCATGAATAAAGGATGTGGTGATCTTATGCTCAAAGGATTTTTTGTTTTGAGGTGTGTACCCCAAGCCTTCCTTTTGGAAGTTGACTTTAACCCCCAATAGGTTATCCAGGTTTTGTTTCCCCTTAACAAACTTAGTCAAGGTGAACTGAAGCTCAGCAACTCTTTCACCCAAAATCCCATTTTTCCTTACGAGTTCTGAATTAGTGGATTTTAGAGTTTGTTCTTCAATTTTGATCCTTTCACATGCTTCCTCCATTTTAGTTATTTTGCATGATAGTTCCTTTTTAGTTTTATCACAGTCTGAGATTATTTACAGTAGACTTTCCTTTTCTTTTGAAGCCTCAAACCATTCCTGTTCCAGTTTCTCAAATTTGGCAAAGATATCTTCACGTGATGAATCATCAAGTTTCTTTTTAAGAGCTTTATTTTCAGATCTGACTTTCTTGTACTTAGTGTACAACTTTTCATATTCAGATTCCCATTGTTCATTGGAAATGAATTCAGGGTTAGAATTTACCTCCGTGGATTCATCATCATGTGCCATGAGGCACAAGCTTTCCACAAGTTCTTGAATCTCTTCATCAGATGGTTCATCTTCTTCGTCGCTCCAAGTGGCGACCATGGCTTTGGGTTTATTGAAGTTATCCTTCTTGAATTTCTTCTTTAGATCTGGACATTCACCTCTCATATGTCCAGGCTTATTGCATTCGTAGCATATGTGATGGGGACATCACCTCCCATGCCCACGTTCACAGCTCGTCTCCTCGCCCCGGTTGCATCCGACATGGTTTAGTCATTTAATTTTGAGTCCTATGTAATTTTATTTGAGTCATTTGATGTATTTTCCCTTTTATTTGAGTCATGTTCCTAGGTCTTGCATTTATTTTCCTAAGTTTGAGTGTCATTAGATTGTGTAATGTGCTATTGGGCCCAATTCGTCGGGCTTGGCCCATGAGCCCCCCCTACCCCTTCGGTTATTTGTTATTGAGTCTTTTGTAAGGGACTTATTGTAAAATGTGGGTTTCCTATATATAGGGCCCCATTTCCTTCATTTGGAGGTAATGAATCAATCAATGAAAAAAAATGCCATTTGAGAGTCCAAAGCTTAGTTTAGTGGAGTGATTCCAACAATTTTTGGGTGAGAAACCCTAGGGGAGAGATTCCCCACCCTTCCCTCTCTTAATCCCACTTTTTCACTCCACTTTCTCTCTCCTCAACACCCAATTTCGAATTTTATTCTCTCTCCTCCCTTCCCAACCACCTCAACCCCCACCTACCATCATTAAAGCCCTCCACTTCCCCATGGCCTCCATTACTCCACCCCCCTAGTCCCAAGGAGATCCCTCACCATTCCAACACCACTTTCTCCATTCCAACACAATCAACCCCTTCCCCACATAACCCCACAACTTCCAAGGCCATTTCAAATTTGAAATCCACCACTCCCTCCATGTTTTGGCCGCCCCCCTCCCCTCCCTTCTTGTTAGGTTCGCCCCTCCCACCTCCCTCCATTCTCATTCCCTTACACCACCTTCCCTTGCCTCCAGCTGAGACCCTGCGCCCCCTGCCCTCTCCCATCTCTATCCTATCACCATTAGCATCCCCATCCCTCCCACACACTTCATCTTCCACCCCCTTCACCCCTTTCACACATACACTTCCTCCATCTTCTTCTTTAGGTCATTTTGGTGGCTTCTACAAGGCCTGCAGGTTGCTGTCCAAATGTTGTAGAGGTACCAGTAGCTTGCAGAAGCCATCACGGTCAACTACCTGCGATTCTGAAGGCATAAAAGGCATCCACGGAAGCGTCTGCCAGTCCTCTTCGTCACGAAAGTGGTTTCGTCCTCATCGGAGCTCGGTGCTGTCCGGGACCTCCATTCTCCCACAGCTGCGCGGTTCTGCCTCGGCTGAGGACCTGAGCTGGCTTAGAAGCTCTTCCACGACCAGCCCTGAAGGAATCAGTCTTCAAGTTCTTCTTCAAAGTTCCTCTTTGGCCTCTCTAGCTTCATATTCAAGAAGCGGAAGTTCATTCAGCATCGGGGAGCAGAAGTTACCAATTTTCTCCCCCGAACGTGCGGTTCTGCCTTCTACAGTCTGCACCGACCCCTCCTCACTCTTCTGGTTCAACAGATTGTCTCCGACCTCTTCTGGGGTCGCCGTTTCTTTTGCTGCAAAGAGGACTGACCCACGGTTCTAACGGCGCTGACGGCATCAAATTTGGAGTTTGGGAGCAGCCAGGATAGCCTCTGCATCCTACTGTTGGTGACCTGCCCTGCTAGTCCGAGAAACAGAGGCCCTGTTCAAGCTCCTGCCCCGACCAGCAGCGACACCAGAAGAAATTAAGAAAATTCTGAGGCATTCCCCTACCAGATACAAAGGTTTTCCCTCTGGTTTCGTCATCAAAAAAATTCTTGATCAAGATCTACAGCAGCAACACCGACTCTCTGTCCCGGCTCGCAGATAGCAAGCAGATTCGACGTCCACCCTTATTCCTCGTTCTTTGCTTTAGTTTCCCCACCCCGCTTGACCGGCTGAAGGTCCCTCCCTGTGTGGAGGTAGTATTGATTGTAATTTCTATTAACCCCCACCCCAAGATCCCCCTCCTACGTGAGGTGTAGTGTTGTAACTTGTTTGGGTAGGTCAAGCGACACTACCGCGGCGTGTGGGGATCCACTCGCCTCCCCGCTCGCCCTCATCTCCGACTGGGACCGGTTTCTTCAATCCGGTCGAGTAAGTGCTCAAACCTTCACTCCACTTAGTGCTTGTCTTTCAATATTAGTTCTAATTCCGCTGGTTATGCGAGTGAGAGCCCGATCCTCAAGCCCCATAAACATGAGTGATCACCGTGGGAATCTTGCAACCGGTGCCTTTGGCACTTTGTCGGCCCCCTTGATTTGGGCATCCCCACCCTTTGGGAATCAAGTCTTGGCCTTGCTGGCCCTCTACCAGCAAGGGCCCAACCCCACATCCTCCCCTTGGCATTGCCCAGTCACCCCGGGCTTGGGTGAGTGACGATAGAGCGGTGGCCCAATTTGGCCCATTTTGAATACGATTGTGCTTGCTTGCATTAGGTCCGAGGTCGTGTCACATCAAGTGGTATCAGAGCAAGTCATTGACTTGTCTCTACAAGTCAAGTCCTAGGGCATGCTTGCATTCTTATCCGAACCGTGCATTGTCAACCCATCATTGTTAACATTGAGTCTTGGGTCACATGGCCCCTCTCCCAATCATATCACATGCATGCTTACCTAATGGAGAGCCCGTAGAAATTGATTTCATTGACCTAGAATCTGAAAATTGGGTGTCCCCCGATATCATTACCTCTCTTTGTAGGACCGGACAAATTGTGCACAATGGAGACCAAGTCTTTATTGAATTCCATAAATGGTTCGGGAAGACTAAGTATTTGGATGGGGCTTGGTGTCAAAAGGGAACATTGGCGGGTCCATGTATAATCCTAGGTAAGAAATGGTTAGATGAAAGGAATGCCGACATCGACCCAACACGTCAGACTTGCCTAGTGCATCCGCCACACCTTTCGGGAACCTTTAAATTCAACAACCTTATATTCTCCCACCCGTGGGAATCCCGCCCTTATTCACCACCCCGGGTGCACCATACTTCGGCCATCATCACCCCACCATCAAAGAACCTTCCCGCTCCATTAGCTTTGGAAGAAGTAGTCCACACCACAACCATAGGTCCCCATACCCAATTGGGCCCCATGACCAACTCTCCACCTAGGCCCATGGTAACCCTCACCACTACCTCGCCATCACCCCTAAAAGGGGACACTCCTCCCAAAACCAATCAACCCAAACCCCTTCAACCCACCCATCTTCCTCTCCCTACCCCAATCCTATCCCAACCTAAGCCTCCAATACTTCCACTCCCAAACCCCACACTACCAATCCCAAACCAAGTTTCCCTTTACCCTCCACCCCGGGAGCACCACACACCAACCCCCATCACCCCAAAAGACCCTCTCACCTCCTTGGTAGAAGAACTCATACCCAATTCAATAGTTGAGGACACTCCAAACCCACTCCCCACCTTGGAGGAAACCCAAGTCCAAGTTGAGAAAAAAACATCACACGATGGTCCTCACCTTACATCAGCCTCTCTAGTTGGGACCAAGCTCATCTTGGGAGAACCCATTGTTAGTTGGCTAAAGGAGAGCCCAATTAGAGAGATCCGGGCCCATGTTTTCCCTCCCATAGAACAAGACCTTCCCTTAGTGCCCTTCTTCTCCTATCACACCACAATCCAAGCATCCTATCAAGTGGAGACCTTAGAGGATCTTCTCAAGGGCATAGCATGGCAATTAGAGATGTCTAGCATGTTGACCCCTATGGTAGAACAACCTAGGAGCCTTAGCCTCCTACACCTATGCATAGGGTCTATCACCTCGGTTTGCACCATTGGTTGCTACACTAGTGACCTCCTTCTATTCCTACCTACACCCGATGAGCCCAACCTTCTCCTCGATTTAGAGCTTCTTATCTCGGGAAGAAAGTCAAGCCCTCCACTCATGGCTGACCCACTTGCCAAGAACATTGGCCCAACTATCATGGAGAAGGATGACTTAGCACCTTTTGAGGATCTTGAGGACATGGAGTTCCTCCCCCTAGGTAACCCATTTTATGATCAATATGATCCATTCCAATGGGAGTCAAGAGACTCGTGTGACCCAAACACTTTATCCACCACCCACCTTTCCCTAAACCAACTCACAATGTTTGACCCAATTCACTCCATCTTAGACCCGGGTTACTCCTTGGGAGCCATGACCTTGGGCCACATATCCCTAGGTAATAAAGTTTTGCCCCACCCCATGATGACCACCTTCTTAGATCCATTCGATCCTTTCCAATGGGAGTTCAAGGGTTGTCCCACACCTATACACATGGAAGTCACCTTTGGGAAAAGCATGCATGTGTCTAGGCTTACCATACCCCTTGGCATGAACACTATATTGAGTCCATTCATTCATATCACCCACATGTCAAGTAGAAAGTATGAGTGGTCCATATTTGGATGTCATGGTCCACCTTCATGCATCATGGGTCTTAAGCATGTCAAAAGCATCTACGGATGTCCAGGTCCCCCTACATTCATCACCACTTTGCATGATAGGTTCACCTACGGGTGCCCCGGCCCAACTAGGCCCACCAAAGTCTACGTGACAACATTGCATGATAAGTCCACATATGGTTGCCCCGGCCCTCCAAAATCCATCAAAATCTTCTTGGCATCAAAGCATGATTGGTCTACTTTTGGTTGCCCAGGTGCACCCATCACCCCTAGAATGTCAACATTCACAAAATTACATGAAAGCTTTTGCAAGCACATAAGCAAAAAGAATGAGGCTTATAAGAGGCGGGCCGACTCTCATCGGCGTCACCAAGAATTCCATGAGGGTTACTTTGTGATGGTAAGGACGGAGAGGCTCTCCCCGGGAGCCAACTCTAAACTGAGGCCACGTGGGGCTGGTCCCTTCCAGGTCTTGAGGTGCATTGGTGCAAATGCCTACGAGTTAGATCTCCCTGAGGAGTATGGAATAAGTCCCACATTCAATGTTGCCGACCTAGTGTCATATAAGGGACCCACGGTGGTACCTAGTGAGGAGATTGAGCCTACGTCTTCCCTTGAGAGAGCACCCACCCGTGAGGAGAGACCACAAGCCAAGAGAGCCCAGCGTGAACAAATTGAACAAATATTGGATGAACAAGTCACTACCACTCGGAGCAAGGTATACGAGCGCTATCTCGGTAGGTGGATGGATCAGTCTCGTTCGGAAGACTTGAGGGCTGTACCACTTCTACACCCTCCAAGGAGGGAAGGACACTTACTCGACGGAGTCGAGTTCTCCGCACCCCGGGAGTATGATGGGGACATCACCTCCCATGCCCACGTTCACAGCTCGTCTCCTCACCCCGGTTGCATCCGGTATGGTTTAGTCATTTAATTTTGAGTCCTATGTAATTTTATTTGAGTCATTTGATGTATTTTCCCTTTTATTTGAGTCATGTTCCTAGGTCTTGCATTTATTTTCCTAAGTTTGAGTGTCATTAGATTGTGTAATGTGCTATTGGGCCCAATTCGTCGGGCTTGGCCCATGAGCCCCCCCTACCCCTTCGGTTATTTGTTATTGAGTCTTTTGTAAGGGACTTATTGTAAAATGTGGGTTTCCTATACATAGGGCCCCATTTCCTTCATTTGGAGGTAATGAATCAATCAATGAAAAAAATGCCATTTGAGAGTCCAAAGCTTAGTTTAGTGGAGTGATTCCAACAATTTTTGGGTGAGAAACCCTAGGGGAGAGATTCCCCATCATTCCCTCTCTTAATCCCTCTTTTTCACTCCACTTTCTCTCTCCTCAACACCTAATTTCGAATTTTATTCTCTCTCCTCCCTTCCCAACCACCTCCACCCCCACCTACCATCATTAAAGCCCTCCACTTCCCCATGGCCTCCATTACTCCACCCCCCTAGTCCCAAGGAGATCCCTCACCATTCCAACACCACTTTCCCCATTCCAACACAATCAACCCCTTCCCCACACAACCCCACAACTTCCAAGGCCATTTCAAATTTGAAATCCACCACTCCCTCCATGTTTTGGCCGCCCCTCTCCCCTCCCTTCTAGTTAGGTTCGCCCCTCCCACCTCCCTCCATTCTCATTCCCTTACACCACCTTCCCTTGCCTCCAGCTGAGACCCTGCACCCCCTGCCCTCTCCCATCTCTATCCTATCACCATTAGCATCCCCATCCCTCCCACACACTTCATCTTCCACCCCCTTCACCCCTTTCACACATACACTTCCTCCATCTTCTTCTTTAGGTCATTTTGGTGGCTTCTACAAGGCCTGCAGGTTGCTGTCCAAATGTTGTAGAGGTACCAGTAGCTTGAAGAAGCCATCACGGTCAACTACCTGCGATTCTGAAGGCATAAGAGGCATCCACGGAAGCGTCTGCCAGTCCTCTTCGTCACGAAAGTGGTTTCGTCCTCATCGGAGCTCGGTGCTGTCCGGGACTTCCATTCTACCACAGCTGTGCGGTTCTGCCTCGGCTGAGGACCTGAGCCGGCTTAGAAGCTCTTCCACGACCAGCCCTGAAGGAATCAGTCTTCAAGTTCTGCTTCAAAGTTCCTCTTTGGCCTGTCTAGCTTCATATTCAAGAAGCGGAAGTTCATTCAGCATCCAGGAGCAGAAGTTAATAATTTTCTCCCCCGAATGCGCGGTTCTGCCTTCTACAGTCTGCACCGACCCCTCCTCACTCTTCTGGTTCAACATATTGTCTCCGACCTCTTCTAGTGTCACCGTTTCTTTTGCTGCAAAGAGGACTCACCCACGGTTCTAACGGCGCTGACGGCATCAAATTTGGAGTTCGGGAGCGGCCAGGATAGCCTCTGCATCCTACTGTTGGTGACCTGCCCCTGCTAGTCCGAGAAACAGAGGCCATGTTCAAGCTCCTGCCCCGACCCGCAACGACTCCAGAAGAAATTAAGAAAATTCTGAGGCATTCCCCTTCCAGCTACAAAGGTTTTCCCTTTGGTTTCGTCATCAACAAAATTCTTGATCAAGATCTACAGCAGCAACACCGACTCTCTATCCCGGCTCGCAGACAGCAAGCAGATTCAGCGTCCACCCTTATTCCTCGTTCTTTGCTTTAGTTTCCCCACCCCGCTTGACCGGCTGAAGGTCCCTCCCTGTGTGGAGGTAGTATTGATTGTAATTTCTATTAACCCCCACCCCAAGATCCCCCTCCTACGTGAGGTGTAGTGTTGTAACTTGTTTGGGCAGGTCAAGCGACACCGCCACGGCGTGTGGGGATCCACTCGCCTCCCCGCTCGCCCTCGTCTCCGACCAGGACCGGTTTCTTCAATCCGGTCGAGTAAGTGCTCAAACCTTCACTCCACTTAGTGCTTATCTTTCAATATTAGTTCTAATTCCGCTGGTTATGCGAGTGAGAGCTCGATCCTCAAGCCCTATAAACTTGAGTGATCACCGTGAGAATATTGCAACCGGTGCCTTTGGCACTTTGTCGGCCCCCTTGATTTGGGCATCCCCACCCTTTGGGAATCAAGTCTTGGCCTTGCTGGCCCTCTACCAGCAAGGGCCCAACCCCACATCCTCCCCTTGGCATTGCCAAGTCACCCCGGGCTTGGGTGAGTGACGATAGAGCGGTGGCCCAATTTGGCCCGTTTTGAATGCGATTGTGCTTGCTTGCATTAGGTCCGAGGTCGTGTCACATCAATATGATGCTACTTGGCTTGCTCGATTCGCCTTTAGTCTGCGTGGGCCTTCTTTGCCCTTTTCTGAAATTTCCTTGAAAGTTTCTCTTCTTCCTTAGAAATTTTCTCACTTGGCGAGTTATCATCGCCAATTCTTCTTCTTCATTGCTTCCGTCACTTGATTCACCTTCTTGAAATTCGTCATCGGATTGATGAGATTTCAGTCCAATGACCTTTTTCTTTTTGATGTCTTCATCAACTGTTCTCTTTATATTTATCTCATAGGTCATGAGTGACCCTATGAGTTCATCCAAGGTAAGAGTTGATAGGTTCTTTGAGTCTTCAATAACCGTGGCCTTTGTGTGCCAAGCTGACAGTAGAGACCTTAACACCTTCCTCACAAGGTCGGAATTTGAGTATTCCTTCCCGAGACTTTTGAGACCATTTGTGATCTCTGTTAGCCTTGCAAACATCTCGGAGATGGTTTCTTCAGGTTTCATTTTGAATAGCTCATAGTCAGTGACTAGGAGATTTGCCTTGGTTTCCTTGACCTGTGAAGTTCCCTCGTATATGAGTCGCAGCTTGTCCCACATTTCTTTGGCTGAGCTGCACATAGAAACACGAGAGAAATCATTAGGGTGTATCGCACATTGCATGATATTCATGGCATTAAAATTAGCTGTGCATTTCTTAATTTCCTCGGGTGTCCATTTTTCTTCATCAGCCCCGAGTTTATGAGGACCCTTGTCCACAACTCTCCAAACCTCGTACTCTTGAGCCCTCAGAAAAACATGCATTCTATTTTTCCAGTAGGAGTAGTTGGAACCGTTAAAAAATGGAGGACGGTTGATGGAATGACCCTCGGGTACCATACCCTTGTTTGCCATTTAATCGGATCTTGCTCTAGATCGTTAGATCTCTGAAAGAAATAACCTTGGCTCAGATACCAATTGAAGTCCCGAGATTAAATGGCACCCAAGAGGGGGGGTGAATTGGGTGATGGTAGAAATAATGAAACTTTTTCGCCTTTTTATAAAATGTGTGACAAGAAGCTAACAAGAGAACCTGAAATAATTAAAGCCCACAGACAAAGCAAGTTTTATAAGGTGAAGAAGGATTATGCAGGATAAAAGAGAATAAAAACTGAACTAAACTAACACACTTACTATTTACACAGAAGGAGGATAGAGGAAAAGGAACAAACCACACAGAGACAACGATTTTAGGTGGTTCGGATGCCACAACGGTGACCTACGTCCACCCCTCACGGATAGTGAGGAACCACACACTATCTTGTAGGAAGTTACATGATCAACCACACACAACACTCACACACTAGAAAGGAGGATTCCCACGAAGGTGTAGGCACACCTTAATACACACACACACCTCCAACCAAGAACACACAACCACACACACACACGGATCTAAGAGGATCCATACACTCTGGAATGTTTAAAGATTACAAAGATTACAGATGAAGCTTTGAGAGATCAAGAATGAATTCAAAACATAAGAGAAGGATCTTGATTTGCTCCCCCTTAGTGGATGATTGTATGCTTTGGATGCAGCTTGAATCCTTGGACTGATTTACACTTGATTGGATGAAGAAGGATGAAGAACTTTCCTCTCGAAGCACTGTTCACGTCTACAGTGCCAAATCCCTTCTCTTCCTCTTGGCAGCCTCCCTTTGATCTTCCTTGAGCATTGGGATTTTCCAAACCCTCTTGTATAAGTTTTATAGGTTCTTGAATGGTCCAAAGACTCCCCCAGACCAAATCCACAATTTCTGGAGAGTTAGGTTGCTTAGGGATTAAACAATACCAAGAGAAAGACCATTTCTCGAAGTGACAAAAAGTCAACATTTGTTGGCAGCTCGAGGCTGGCGGTCGACCTACAAAGGCCAGCGGTCGACCACCATTGGCCGTCCTATAGCCATTTGGCTGCTAGGAAAATAGGTCGACCGCTAGCTCCTGGCGATCGACCGCCAGCTTTCTCAGATTCCAGATTTCAATTTTGTTATTTTAGGTCGACCGCCAGGGGTCCACAGGTCGACCGCCAATCTTCAATCCTGCAAAAATGAAGTGTTAGCTCTCTTGAAGCTATCCATTTGTTCGATGATTGAAACGGGCTTGTGTATGCGTTGATTTATGTTTGAATAAACACATGGAAGGATTCATAACCACAAATTTGACATGGGGTGAAAATTGAAGGTTTAAAGCATGAAGCTTTGCTTGAAAACAAGATACAAGGGAGAGAAATATCTTAGGTTTTGTTATCATCAAAATCACTCGGATATGTTCAACACGTCCCTCCTCGGGTCCCCGAACTACTGCGCCGTGACCTTGGTCTCGAGGACTATGGGTCCGACAATACCTACGAGGGGTATGGTCAACGCCGTCGTGGCCCTCAGCCACAGAGAGATGAGGAGGATGATAGGGTCCTTAAGACCGTGCGAGCGGACCCTCCCATTTTTTACAGGTCTTTGGATCCGAAAGTCTATTTAGATTGGGAGTACGGCATGGACCGATACTTCGATTGGTATGATATGTCGGAGCGTCGAAGGATCTGATTTGCTACCATGAAGCTCATGGGACAGGCACAAACCTATTGGAAGAATGTAGATAGCCTGTTATTTCAGCGGCTAGAGCCCCCGATTGATACATGGGGTGAAATGAAGATTAAGCTTCGGCAAAAGTACCTTCCTCCCACGTACCGTCAGCGACTCATCGATAAGTGGTAGAGTCTTAGCCAGGGAGACCGATTCGTCTCCAAATACATCGCTGAATTTGATGAGTACTTTCTGCGATGTGGTGTCACGGAGGAGAGCACCATGCCTGTTTCTCGCTTTCGACGTGGTTTGCGGTCACACTATCAGTATGAGCATTTCCACCGGAATGCCAAAACGTTGGAAGAGGCATATCAGGTTGCTCTCGAGTTGGAGCAATTTGAGGGAGATTTCGAGCTTAGCCATCTGTCGGGCCCTACCCCTCTTCGTAGTACCGAGCCGCGGAGTGAAATGCTCCTCACGGAAATTTCCTTGAAAGTTTCTCTTCTTCCTTAGAAATTTTCTCACTTGGCGAGTTATCATCGCCAATTCTTCTTCTTCATTGCTTCCGTCACTTGATTCACCTTCTTGAAATTCGTCATCGGATTGATGAGCTTTCAGTCCAATGACCTTTTTCTTTTTGATGTCTTCATCAACTGTTCTCTTTATATTTATCTCATAGGTCATGAGTGACCCTATGAGTTCATCCAAGGTAAGAGTTGATAGGTTCTTTGAGTCTTCAATAACCGTGGCCTTTGTGTGCCAAGCTGACAGTAGAGACCTTAACACCTTCCTCACAAGGTCGGAATTTGAGTATTCCTTACCGAGACTTTTGAGACCATTTGTGATCGCTGTTAGCCTTGCAAACATCTCGAAGATGGTTTCTTCAGGTTTCATTTTGAATAGCTCATAGTCAGTGACTAGGAGATTTGCCTTGGTTTCCTTGACCTGTGAAGTTCCCTCGTATATGAGTCGCAGCTTGTCCCACATTTCTTTGGCTGAGCTGCACATAGAAACACGAGAGAATTCATTAGGGTGTATCGCACATTGCATGATATTCATGGCATTAAAATTAGCTGTGCATTTCTTAATTTCCTCGGGTGTCCATTTTTCTTCATCAGCCCCGAGTTTATGAGGACCCTTGTCCACAACTCTCCAAACCTCGTACTCTTGAGCCCTCAGAAAAACATGCATTCTATTTTTCTAGTAGGAGTAGTTGGAACCGTTAAAAAATGGAGGACGGTTGATGGAATGACCCTCGGGTACCATACCCTTGTTTGCCATTTAATCGGATCTTGCTCTAGATCGTTAGATCTCTGAAAGAAATAGCCTTGGCTCTGATACCAATTGAAGTCCCGAGATTAAATGGCACCCAAGAGGGGGGGTGAATTGGGTGATGGTAGAAATAATGAAACTTTTTCGCCTTTTTATAAAATGTGTGACAAGAAGCTAACAAGAGAACCTGAAATAATTAAAGCCCACAGACAAAGCAAGTTTTATAAGGTGAAGAAGGATTATGCAGGATAAAAGAGAATAAAAACTGAACTAAACTAACACACTTACGATTTGCACAGAAGGAGGATAGAGGAAAAGGAACAAACCACACAGAGACAACGATTTTAGGTGGTTCGGATGCCACAACGGTGACCTACGTCCACCCCTCACGGATAGTGAGGAACCACACACTATCTTGTAGGAAGTTACATGATCAACCACACACAACACTCACACACTAGGAAGGAGGATTCCCACGAAGGTGTAGGCACACCTTAATACACACACACACCTCCAACCAAGAACACACAACCACACACACACACGAATCTAAGAGGATCCACACACTCTGGAATGTTTAAAGATTACATATGAAGCTTTGAGAGATCAAGAATGAATTCAAAACATAAGAGAAGGATCTTGATTTGCTCCCCCTTAGTGGATGATTGTATGCTTTGGATGCAGCTTGAATCCTTGGACTGATTTACACTTGATTGGATGAAGAAGGATGAAGAACTTTCCTCTCGAAGCACTGTTCACGTCTACAGTGCCAAATCCCTTCTCTTCCTCTTGGCAGCCTCCCTTTGATCTTCCTTGAGCATTGGGGTTTTCCAAACCCTCTTGTATAAGTTTTATAGGTTCTTGAATGGTCCAAAGACTCCCCCAGACCAAATCCACAATTTCTGGAGAGTTAGGTTGCTTAGGGATTAAACAATACCAAGAGAAAGACCATTTCTCGAAGTGACAAAAAGTCAACATTTGTTGGCAGCTCGAGGCTGGCGGTCGACCTACAAAGGCCAGCGGTCGACCACCATTGGCCGTCCTATAGCCATTTGGCTGCTAGGAAAATAGGTCGACCACTAGCTCCTGGCGATCGACCGCCAGCTTTCTCAGATTCCAGATTTCAATTTTGTTATTTTAGGTCGACCGCCAGGGGTCCACAGGTCGACCGCCAATCTTCAATCCTGCAAAAATGAAGTGTTAGCTCTCTTGAAGCTATCCATTTGTTCGATGATCGAAACGGGCTTGTGTATGCGTTGATTTATGTTTGAATAAACACATGGAAGGATTCATAACCACAAATTTGACATGGGGTGAAAATTGAAGGTTTAAAGCATGAAGCTTTGCTTGAAAACAAGATACAAGGGAGAGAAATATCTTAGGTTTTGTTATCATCAAAATCACTCGGATATGTTCAACACGTCCCTCCTCGGGTCCCCGAACTACTGCGCCGTGACCTTGGTCTCGAGGACTATGGGTCCGACAATACCTACGAGGGGTATGGTCAACGCCGTCGTGGCCCTCAGCCACAGAGAGATGAGGAGGATGATAGGGTCCTTAAGACCGTGCGAGCGGACCCTCCCATTTTTTACAGGTCTTTGGATCCGAAAGTCTATTTAGATTGGGAGTACGGCATGGACCGATACTTCGATTGGTATGATATGTCGGAGCGTCGAAGGATCTGATTTGCTACCATGAAGCTCATGGGACAGGCACAAACCTATTGGAAGAATGTAGAGAGCCTGTTATTTCAGCGGCTAGAGCCCCCGATTGATACATGGGGTGAAATGAAGATTAAGC
Source organism: Amorphophallus konjac (assembly GCA_022559845.1). Classification (NCBI taxonomy): domain Eukaryota; kingdom Viridiplantae; phylum Streptophyta; class Magnoliopsida; order Alismatales; family Araceae; genus Amorphophallus; species Amorphophallus konjac. The sequence goes on along the minus strand of CM040122.1, from coordinate 185,039,906 downwards.
TTCGGTAAAAGTACCTTCCTCCCACGTACCGTCAGCGACTCATCGATAGGTGGTAGAGTCTTAGCCAGGGAGACCGATTCGTCTCCAAATACATCGCTGAATTTGATGAGTACTTTCTGCGATGTGGTGTCACGGAGGAGAGCACCATGCCTGTTTCTCGCTTTCGACGTGGTTTGCGGTCACACTATCAGTATGAGCTTTTCCGCCGGAATGCCAAAACGTTGGAAGAGGCATATCAGGTTTCTCTCGAGTTGGAGCAATTTGAGGGAGATTTCGAGCTTAGCCATCGGTCGGGCCCTACCCCTCTTCGTAGTACCGAGCCGCGGAGTGAAATGCTCCTGACGGAAATTTCCTTGAAAGTTTCTCTTCTTCCTTAGAAATTTTCTCACTTGGCGAGTTATCATCGCCAATTCTTCTTCTTCATTGCTTCCGTCACTTGATTCACCTTCTTGAAATTCGTCATCGGATTGATGAGCTTTCAGTCCAATGACCTTTTTCTTTTTGATGTCTTCATCAACTGTTCTCTTTATATTTATCTCATAGGTCATGAGTGACCCTATGAGTTCATCCAAGGTAAGAGTTGATAGGTTCTTTGAGTCTTCAATAACCATGGCCTTTGTGTGCCAAGCTGACAGTAGAGACCTTAACACCTTCCTCACAAGGTCGGAATTTGAGTATTCCTTCCCGAGACTTTTGAGACCATTTGTGATCTCTGTTAGCCTTGCAAACATCTCGGAGATGGTTTCTTCAGGTTTCATTTTGAATAGCTCATAGTCAGTGACTAGGAGATTTGCCTTGGTTTCCTTGACCTGTGAAGTTCCCTCGTATATGAGTCGCAGCTTGTCCCACATTTCTTTGGCTGAGCTGCACATAGAAACACGAGAGAATTCATTAGGGTGTATCGCACATTGCATGATATTCATGGCATTAAAATTAGCTGTGCATTTCTTAATTTCCTCGGGTGTCCATTTTTCTTCATCAGCCCCGAGTTTATGAGGACCCTTGTCCACAACTCTCCAAACCTCGTACTCTTGAGCCCTCAGAAAAACATGCATTCTATTTTTCCAGTAGGAGTAGTTGGAACCGTTAAAAAATGGAGGACGGTTGATGGAATGACCCTCGAGTACCATACCCTTGTTTGCCATTTAATCGGATCTTGCTCTAGATCGTTAGATCTCTGAAAGAAATAGCCTTGGCTCTGATACCAATTGAAGTCCCGAGATTAAATGGCACCCAAGAGGGGGGGTGAATTGGGTGATGGTAGAAATAATGAAACTTTTTCGCCTTTTTATAAAATGTGTGACAAGAAGCTAACAAGAGAACCTGAAATAATTAAAGCCCACAGACAAAGCAAGTTTTATAAGGTGAAGAAGGATTATGCAGGATAAAAGAGAATAAAAACTGAACTAAACTAACACACTTACGATTTGCACAGAAGGAGGATAGAGGAAAAGGAACAAACCACACAGAGACAACGATTTTAGGTGGTTCGGATGCCACAACGGTGACCTACGTCCACCCCTCACGGATAGTGAGGAACCACACACTATCTTGTAGGAAGTTACATGATCAACCACACACAACACTCACACACTAGGAAGGAGGATTCCCACGAAGGTGTAGGCACACCTTAATACACACACACACCTCCAACCAAGAACACACAACCACACACACACACGGATCTAGGAGGATCCACACACTCTGGAATGTTTAAAGATTACATATGAAGCTTTGAGAGATCAAGAATGAATTCAAAACATAAGAGAAGGATCTTGATTTGCTCCCCCTTAGTGGATGATTGTATGCTTTGGATGCAGCTTGAATCCTTGGACTGATTTACACTTGATTGGATGAAGAAGGATGAAGAACTTTCCTCTCGAAGCACTGTTCACGTCTACAGTGCCAAATCCCTTCTCTTCCTCTTGGCAGCCTCCCTTTGATCTTCCTTGAGCATTGGGGTTTTCCAAACCCTCTTGTATAAGTTTTATAGGTTCTTGAATGGTCCAAAGACTCCCCCAGACCAAATCCACAATTTCTGGAGAGTTAGGTTGCTTAGGGATTAAACAATACCAAGAGAAAGACCATTTCTCGAAGTGACAAAAAGTCAACATTTGTTGGCAGCTCGAGGCTGGCGGTCGACCTACAAAGGCCAGCGGTCGACCACCATTGGCCGTCCTATAGCCATTTGGCTGCTGGGAAAATAGGTCGACCGCTAGCTCCTGGCGATTGACCGCCAGCTTTCTCAGATTCCATATTTCAATTCTGTTATTTTAGGTCGACCGCCAATCTTCAATCCTGCAAAAATGAAGTGTTAGCTCTCTTGAAGCTATCCATTTGTTCGATGATTGAAACGGGCTTGTGTATGCGTTGATTTATGTTTGAATAAACACATGGAAGGATTCATAACCACAAATTTGACATGGGGTGAAAATTGAAGGTTTAAAGCATGAAGCTTTGCTTGAAAACAAGATACAAGGGAGAGAAATATCTTAGGTTTTGTTATCATCAAAATCACTCGAATATGTTCAACACGTTCCTCCTCGGGTCCCCGAACTATTGCGCCGTGACCTTGGTCTCGAGGACTATGGGTCCGACAATACCTACGAGGGGTATGGTCAACGCCGTCGTGGCCCTCAGCCACAGAGAGATGAGGAGGATGATAGGGTCCTTAAGACCGTGCGAGCGGACCCTCCCATTTTTTACAGGTCTTTGGATCCGAAAGTCTATTTAGATTGGGAGTACGACATGGACCGATACTTCGATTGTTATGATATGTCGGAGCGTCGAAGGATCTGATTTGCTACCATGAAGCTCATGGGACAGGCACAAACCTATTGGAAGAATGTAGAGAGCCTGTTATTTCAGCGGCTAGAGCCCCCGATTGATACATGGGGTGAAATGAAGATTAAGCTTCGGCAAAAGTACCTTCCTCCCACGTACCGTCAGCGACTCATCGATAGGTGGTAGAGTCTTAGCCAGGGAGACCGATTCGTCTCCAAATACATCGCTGAATTTGATGAGTACTTTCTGCGATGTGGTGTCACGGAGGAGAGCACCATGCCTGTTTCTCGCTTTCGACGTGGTTTGCGGTCACACTATCAGTATGAGCTTTTCCGCCGGAATGCCAAAATGTTGGAAGAGGCATATCAGGTTGCTCTCGAGTTGGAGCAATTTGAGGGAGAGTTCAAGCTTAGCCATCGGTCGGGCCCTACCCCTCTTCGTAGTACCGAGCCCCGTCACTCTTTAGGCCCACCTCAGCGGGTCCCCATGGCTCGATCTCAGGAGCCCACCCGTCAGGAGCATTTCACTCCGCGGCCTCGCCCTCCCCCACTCCGGGATCTACCGCTATCCCAACCCCCGGCACCCATTGCCCGCCCTCAGGCACCGACACCCCCACCCATGTTGCCCATGGCACCTACACCTGCACCCCTGTTGCCTACACCCCCTACCCGTCGGGAGGATAAGGGTAAGGGCCCTCTTATCGGAGAGACCAGTAGGTCACAGGTGCAGTGTTTCCACTGTCATGGGTTTGGCCATATAGCCAACCAATGTCCCACTCGTGCCACACTAGCCCTAGGGGTTGGAGAATCTTCACCTTCTGGGCTTGTGACTATCCACTACGAGGCCGACCTGGAACTCGCCGATGAGTACGAAGGTCTTGAGGAGCCTACCGATGTTCAGGATGCAGTCACCTAGTAGGGTTGTTGTCGTTGCAAACATAAGTCAGTTTATTTCTTCTTTGTGTGGTTTGTTTGTATGGCTTGTTTGCGTGGTTTGCATACGTGTGTTAGTACATGGTGAGTCTGCATGTGTCTTGTGTAAGCTCATTGTCGGTCTCTTATGAGTGAGAGGCAAGTGGACTTGCTAGAAGAGTATGGGATCAGTTCTACATCTATGCCCCAGATCTAGTCACCTACAGGGACCCAGCGGTGATTCCTAGTGAGTTTTCGAGCTGCCTCCTTCCCCTTGAGAGTGACCCCACCCCGGAGTGTTCCACCACTAGCCTCTTCCCATAGCAGTATGCGCATATCGAGTATATACGGAATGAGCAGGTGACGATCACTTGGAGTGGAGCATACCCGCGCTACTTGGTACGGTGACGGATCCACCGGAGCTACTCGAGCAGTCAACCCCTTTACTCGACGGGGCCGAGTTCTTCCCACCCAGGGAGAATTGATGGGGACATCGAAGCAAGATCGCTCATATTTTGTTTGCATTTATGTCCTTCTATATTTATATGTATACCCTTGTGTTATATGGGTACACAATTGTAAGTCTTAGTGGGTTTTTGTACAAAATGTCAGTAGGACCAGCAAAGGGGCCCTCACTCCTTCCTCATTGGTCCAAGTGATACCATTTGGGTCCATGTGGGGCTGGTCAAAGTCCTAGGTGGCATCTAGAAGGTCAATTGGACACATGGGAGATAAGTGGTAAAAAAATTCAAAGATGCCACCTACCTTACCTACCTAGTCAAGGGGGCACCCCCCATTTTGGTCCAATTTTAATTTTTTTAAAAAATAAGTCTATTAGAACTAATTAGTTCTATACCTTGTATATCCCTCCCAACCCTAGATCTGAGGGTATTAAGAGTCTTTTTTCATTTCATATAAATAGCATGTAATTTCCATTTGTGTGAATTAATGAGAAGAAAACATTGCATTGTGCATTGGAGCTTGGTGCGCCCCCTCCTCTCTCTCTCTGGTTCCTTCCTCCTCCTTCTGCATTTTAGGGTATAGACCCCTTCTATCTTAGCCCCTCCACCTCTGATTTCTATCTCTGTCGCCGCCGCAGCCGTTCGTGTCGCCAACGAGCCACCGCTAGCATCCTTCTGAAGTGCTGTCCAAGTTCTATTTTGCTAGATAGGGGCTCACTCCGAGAATTTTAGCTCCACACTCCGACATCATATGGAGCTGAGAATTTCAGGGTGCGTTCTAGAGATCATCACCACATCACATAAAAATTGAAAAAAATTCCAGCCCCCGTTTTATATTTTTTCATTTTTGTGCTTCCCAATCCACCAGTTCTGCCTGCAGTCTGTCCAGTGTTACAGCCACTCTGAGTTTCCACCTTTCGACCCCCTACTTGATTTTATTTTGAATCCCCAAATTTATTGGAGGTTCTTTCTACCACCCACACCATCCAAAAATTTTCTTGTGAATTTATAATTTCGTTTATATTTTCTAATAATTCCCTTCAGATCCTAATTTCTGTTCTGTCTCTACTGTCCAAATCCGACCACTAGGTACTAGAAAATACTTTTCCCCAGTCAAATCTCTACCAAACCTCTCATAAAATATATCCCCATTTTCCTCTCTTCGGCCTCTACCACTTTTATGAAGAGCTCAACAGCTGAATCGGAAGTCTACATCGCGGCCAATGCCAACTCTTAGGAAAAGGCACTTCTATCCTCAGTTTTCAGATCCTATGAACCAGCAGCTTGAATATTCGACAAAGGCCATCAATAGGAAATTCAAATTTCTTTCTCCGATCATAGATGGAATAATTTTTAGTTAGCTTTCCATCGGTACCTCTTGTGCCTCGATCTGACATCGGGGCCGATCACAACATCAGTTTTCGTCGGGACGCGCAGGTCTGAAACAGAATTCAGATCCGTGGGCAGCAACTCCATCCCACACCGGTAGGAGCCCGCCTTCCCCAGGAGCGCCCCTCCGGACGTCCCCATCACATCGGTGCCGCTCCGGGCCCACACCGCCCCACTGAACAGCACGTGGGTCCCACGTTCGTGAGTACGCGTGCCGCCGAAGCTACACAAGAAGCTGCCCGTCAACCCGAACCCGCTACTCCCGAGTCCCGCTGTGTCTCCCTTTACCTCCTTGCGTGGAGTGGGCATTCATATTCATTGCTGTAAATTAATTAATTGTTGTTCCGGGAGTACCGATTCGGCCGGGGTCGTCTTCCCCACGTCAGGCGCATGGAGGTATCGTGTTCGCTCCTTTACCCGGCATTTGCTTTATTCGTATATACTTGTTTATGCCTCTGCTAGAGAGCATGTGTTAGGTCCGTTAGCTCGATATATTTATTTCACCACTGCTGCGAGAGAAAGTGAGACCATCCCGTGACCCAATCCGGGCACGAATTTATGAGTTGACCACCCTAGCTCACTGTCGGTTTCTCAACCATGCACGTTGGTACGCTTCCCTCATTAGGGGCGATCGCGAGCTTGCTTAGAGTCCAAGGATCGCATATCCATTTGGAGTCGAGTCGCATGTCCGTCCCGCATCACATTATTTCCCGCGCAACAGCCACAACCCCCACAACAGCCTCAATAGCCGCCACAGTACCACAATGTCCCGCCACCCAATGGGTGCGCACCTGCTCGACCGGGTCCCAAGAGAGCGCATTACCCTCCCCTTTCTGAGACTTTTCCAGATATCATTTCAGCTCTTATGCACACTGGTGATCTCCAGCTACCTCCGGAATGCCCGAACTGGAACCCCGTCGCCGACCCATCCAGATTCTGCATATATCATCGACAGTCCGGGGACACTATTGAAAGGTGCTATCAGTTCTGTGATCTTGTTTACGATTTACATGAAGGATAGAGAATTGACTGGGCACAAATGCATAGGTTGATTGAAGACATTAAAGAGAGAAGAAGATAGTCACCGAGGCCGCAGCAGCCGACACCACAGCAGTAGCAACCTCAACCCCTACAGCAACAGCAGCAGCCTGCACCAGAATTAGGGATTCATCAGAATCGCATGCCGAACCACCCACCCGCTCCGCAGCCTCAACCGCCGGCACCGGCTCAGGTGAATATTGTTCACCGCCCAGCTCCCAACGCTGGGTGGTCCTATGATGATGAGACCCCTGCTCATCTTTTAGCCCTCCACCATACATACACCAACTCCCCTTCACCTTCTCTCCCCTCCGTCATTTAGCCTACCATTATAACTTCCACTAGATCCACCGTCCCCTCCAGACCCTTCATTACACCCACCACCTTGCCCACCATTTCACCAATCCTTGCACCTTCACCCGTCATACCCTCCGTTGTCACCCCCTCACCTAGCCCTTCACCTATCATCCTTCCGCCAGGGCCTGTCAGACCCACCTCCACTATCGCCTCTCCCACCGTTGTTCCTTCCACTTACCCCACTGGGCCAGTCGGGAGTCCATCCAATGCCGTGCCGGCACAGAACCTTGCCCTTCGGAGCGGGCATTTATTTCAGAGAAGCTATCCCTCTACTAGTGCACCTGCACCCAACCCTCCAGTTTCCTCACCCACAGTTGAGCAAGAAGAAGCCGACCCCCTACCTAGCACAAGATATGATCTACTACAGCACTTGGATCGGATGCCAGCCAAGATTTCCGTATTAGAGTTGATCAAGCGCTCCACACTGCACCAAGAGGCTTTGAGGACTTTTCTCCAGAAGGTTATGGTCAGCGAGGATATGGCAGTAGACAGTTTGCCATCGGCATTGGCCATAATTACGAAGGGGCCGCCCATTTCTTATTCAGAGTCAGAATTAGCACCCCCCGAAGCACGCCAGATACCACTTTGCATTTCAATCACATTAAATAAAGTGGCGGTCGACGCGGCTCTAGTAGACACGAGAGCTTCGATAAATGTTTGTCCCTTGAGCACTTTGCGTGCATGTAATATTTCCGAGGATTTGTTAAGGCCAACTCCGATGACCATTGCTGCTTATGACAACTCCAGGAGAGCATGCCATGGGGCGGTGACTGTTCAGGCCGAGCTCGGGCCATTATCAATGGCCGCAAAATTCTATGTGTTAGATATTGATCCAATGTTCAAAGCAATTCTAGGCCGTCCGTGGATTGACAGCCTGCATGCAGTGCCTTCGACCGCTCACCAATGCCTAAAATTTCCATTTCAGGGGCGAGTGGTCAAGGTAAAGAGTATTTCCACAGTGAAAACTGTTGAAGCTATTTCCGATAAGATACTGCCAACACTCTGGCTGGGCAATAAGCCGGTCCTGTCTGTAATGGACTTAAATTTTCCATGGGCATATGCGTCACGCATGTCCGCCACTGTGCCAGTTAACATCAAGGTCAAGCCCAAGATAAGAGACTCCAAGGGCTGGAACATGATATTGAAACTAGGTTACCAGCCGGGCATGGGTCTCGGTGCCCAACTACAGGGGCGGACTAAGCCCATCCCAAGGGGCAGAAAAATGAATAAAAGAGGCCTCGGGTACCGGGAGTCCGCATTGTCAATTGTGGGAGATTCAGGACCACTGACCTGGGACTATCGCCAGCACTTTGTGAAGGGCCCATTACAGCCAGGTACCCTGAAGACGCCGCCTTGCTCCGACCTGAGAAATGATGATGCTTGTGCTGTTGCTAACCCGCCGCCGCCACTGAAGGTGCCGATGGGTGATATGGAAAATTTTTATGATAGTTTTGAGAAGTTGTTCTATGAAGAAGAAGATTGTCCGAGAAACCCAGGGGTGCAGCTTGTAAAGTACACTCTAGCAGAGCCATCTTACCGAAGGCCACGGGAAGAGGGGAGCTCCCTTGTTACATTTTCTTGGTCTCCTTCCCGCCTTCGTTGTTCCAAGAGCTGGAGTTTATACCTCGCTCACCTCCAATTATGATTGATCCCTTGTTGGTAGAGATGCCAACTGAATTTTTGATTGTGACATGTCCATGTGGGCGCTGCCCACCTATTGATCTCTCAACCATGTGGTCCCCCTCATCCGATCTCTCCACTATGTGGTTCTCCTCATCCGATCCCTTCTTTGATGTTCTTTTTCCGTTTCTCTTCCCCCTTCAACTTCCTCCTTCTCCTCCCCCCTCAGACCCCTCTTGCTGCATGATCTCTTCCAGTCTCCAAAAAAAATGCCAATTTCAAAACGGAGATCTCAGTGGAGGATTATGCTATGTTTTGTCAGTCCTCTTCCTAGGGGCACGAGGCCCCTGTTTCCCTTCTTGTAGATTTTCTATCCTCTAGGTTAGATGTAGGGTTTGTTGAGTCTAGGGAAGTAGAGTCCATTGGGTCTAGTGAAATATAGTCTTGTTCCAATGTCTCCAACCCTTCCATGCTTGCTACGTGCCCAGTGACGTGTTATTCTAAAGCCATTCCCGATAGGTTCCTACAGGATCTTGCTCAGCGTTGCCACGCCGTCCTTAGATGCCCTGAGTTTGTAGAGACAGCTATCGTCCTGGAGGATGATGAGGACCTAGATAGGGTATAGAGCGATGATGGATTAGGTGTTTATGAGATCATAGATAAGAAAGACCCGATCGATGATGAGGATAGCAACGTGGATTACACTGCCGATTTGTACGCGCAATGCTTGAAGAGATTTGATGAACCATCATCGGCAGTGGATGAACCCACAAAAGAAATCAATCTTGGAACAGAAGAGGATCCCAGGCTCATAATCATTTCTGCTAATCTTCCTCCTCAGGTTGAAGAGGAGTTAGTCCAGGTTCTGAGGGAGTATAGCGATTCATTCGCCTGGTCCTACGAGGACATGCCTGGCCTTGACCCCGCCCTGGTAGAACATAGATTAGTACTTAAACCAAGGGCAACGCCCGTTGAGCAAAAATCAAGAAGATTCCACCCCTAAATGGCCTTAAGGATAAAAGAAGAAGTGGATAAATTGCACAAGGCCAAGTTCATTAAAGTTGTTTTGTATCTTCAATGGGTGGTGAATATAGTCCCTGTGATGAAAAAAAATGAAAAAGTATGAATTTGCATCGATTTCAGGGACTTAAATAAGGCATGTCCTAAAGATGATTTTTCGCTTCCTCACATCGACGTGTTGGTGGACAACACGGCCGGGTACGAAGCCCTCTCATTTATGGATGGATATTCAGGGTATAACCAAATCCGCGTAGCTCCGGAAGATCAAGAGAAGACCTCATTCACCACGCCCTGGGGCACTTACTGCTACGCGGTCATGCCGTTTGGACTGAAGAACGCGGGTGCCACATACCAACGGATGATGATGGCAATCTTCCACGACATGATACACGTCTATATGGAAGCCTATATGGATGACATCCTGGTGAAATCAAGGTCGAAAGAAGAGCACCCTGCTATCCTGGCCAAGGTGTTGCAAAGGGCTAGGGAGTATAAATTAAATATGAACCCAAAGAAATGTGTGTTTGGAGTATCATCAGGGAAGTTACTAGGTTTCATAGTTAGCAAGCGGGAGATTCAAATTGATCAAACAAAGCAAAGGCCGTTATGGATATGCCACCGCCTAAGAACATTACTCGGCTTAGAGGATTGATTGGGCGTTTGCAGTTCATTCGACGGTTTATATCTCAGCATTCTCGGAGGTGCCGCCCATTCTATGAACTGTTGAAGGCGGGGGCCAAATTTGAATGGAACGAGCAATGTCAAAAGGCCTATGAGGATCTTAATGTTTATTTGTCTAATCCCCCGATTTTGCAACCCCCTGTTCCTGGAAAACCCCTGATTTTATACATTTCTGTTATTGAGGACTCCCTAGGAGCTGTCCTGGCACAAGTGGACGATGAATGGAAGGAAAGGGCAGCCTACTACCTCTCTAGGTTGTTCAATCCTACAGAATCTAAGTATACCACTATGGAGAAGACCTGCGTAGCCTTAGTTTGGGTAGCCCAGAAATTGAAACACTATTTCCTTGGCCATGAGGTTAAGTTGATCTCTAGAATGGACCCAATTCGATATCTCTTAGAGAAACCCGTCCTTTCTAGTAGGTTAGCTTACTGGTAGAGCTTTCTCTCTCAATTCGATATTACCTTCGTCGTTCAGAAAGCTATCAAGGGATACGCTATTGCTGAACATCTTGCTCATTTACCTATCCCTTGTACATATTCTATCCAGGATGAGTTCCCTGATGAACACCTGGCTGTGCTCACTCATCACCCTTTCTGGTCACTGCACTTTGATGGTGCACTCAATTCTCAGGATCGAGGGGTCAGCGCCGTCCTTCTCACTCCAGAAGGAGTGAATATTCCAATTGAATATCAACTCTCTTTTCCTGCTACCAATAACATAGTCGAGTATGAGGCTCTCCTTGCTGGATTGAAGCACGCCTACGTCATGGGCGCGCGATACTTAAACATCATAGGAGACTCTCAGCTGGTGCTGCGCCAGGTTCTTTCCACTTATCGCACCCGTGATCCTAAGCTCAAATCCTATAAAGATTTGGTCACGCTCTTGGATAAGCAATTCCATAAGCTGATTTACATTCACACCCCTCGATCTCAGAATATTCTCCCCGATGCGCTTGCATCGCTTGCTTCTTCCCTCTCCCTCCCCCTCAGTCGCTCCACTGAGACCATTGTGGTCCAGCGGTTAGATACTCCTTCCCTTCAGGATCCGTGGTTTGACAGCCTTAGAAAGTCTGTAGAGAAGAAGGCTGAGAAAGAGGAGTTGGAAGAAGTATCTTTAACGGAGCTCGAGGAGATCCTAGAAGAAGAGGAATTGCCTTGGTATCATGAAATCGAGCAGTATTGTAGGGATGGGTCGTTCCCAGAATCAGCCAACGCCAAGCAGCGCTAGGCCATAAGAAGAGTCGCCTCTAGATATACCATCATTGCGGGAGAATTATATAGGCGTGCTCTTAATGGAGTTCTTGTGAGATGTCTAGACGATGATGAGGCTTGGAAAGTTGTTGAAGCAGCTCACTCAAGTGAATGTGGAGGGCATGTTAATGGTCAAGCCTTGGTGAAGAAGATTCTTAGGCAGGGCTATTACTGGCCAACCCTAGAAGATGATTGTTCCACCTATGTCCGTAGGTGCCTTCAGTGCCAACTCCATGCCGATAAAATTCATGCTCCTGCTTCATCTCTCCATCCTCTTTCTGCTCCTTGGCCATTCTCCATGTGGGCTTTTGATATTGTAGGCCCACTAGGTGATCCAAACTCTCAAACCAAACAGAAATCTTTCATCCTCACTGCTACGGAGTACTTCACCAAGTGGGCCGAAGCTGAAGCATACGCGGAAATCAAAGTTACCACAATTTGTCGCTTCATCCTCAAGAACTTCATTTCACGGTTTGGAGTGCCAAGCGACATTATCACCGACAACGAGCCTCAGTTCGTGTCACAAGAACTCCAGGACCTCTGTAAAAAATTCAACATCTCATTGCATCATTCATCACCATACTATCCCCAAGGCAACGGTCAAGCCGAGGCTACCAATAAGACTCTTCTTAAAATCATCAAGAAAACATGCGAGTCATATAAATTTGCTGATTGGGCCGATAAATTAATAGAAGCTCTATGGGCTTATCGCACCTCCGTCCGTACTCCCACGGGGCAAACTCCTTTTGCTCTCACTTATGGGATGGAGGCGGTACTCCCGTATGAGACTTTGATCCCTTCCCTAAGAGTGCAGCTCGACAAAGAACTTAATCTCGATGAACGTCGAGAGGCGTTACTAGTCCAGCTGGAACTCTTGGACGAGAAGAGGCTTAATGCGGCCAATCACGTCTCCGTTTATCAAAAGCGTGTCTCACGTCATTTTCAAAAGAAGGTCATCGAAAGAAAATTTCAAGTGGGAAATATGGTTTTGAAATGCAAATTTATTCGATCAGGAGGTCCTAGGTCTATGCTGCAACCCAACTGGGAGGGTCCGTTCGTAATCAAGAAAGTTTATCCTGGGAACGCGTACCGTCTAGTTAACGCAGAGGGCGAAGAACTATCTAATCTGTGGAATGGGTTGTACCTCAAACGTTTTTATCCTTAGAGTCGAGCTAGCAACGGCCCGGTGGCAGGGTGTTCCTCTCCTTGATCATAAAGGGAGATCCTTAGCGCAACACTCACACACTACACGACCCCCGTGGTTGGGTTTTCCTTTTTTGCACAACACAGTTTCTCCTTTGGCCATACTTGGGGGAAAGTGAAAAATCCTTATTTTTTCCCTTCTTCGGCTGAAAATAGGGGCAAGTGATGAATAAGGGGGCGAGAACTGATCTAGGCACCCCGATATGAAAGAGGTCTCAAATAGGGGCAGTCCGTTATGACCTAATTCCGCATTCACAAAAGAAAAGAAAGAAAAGAAATAAAAGAAAAGGGGCAAAAATTAAGGCAAAAGCTAAAAGCTCATTCAAAAGCTCGAGCTCAAAGTCTAACTGCTCCGAAGAATGAAACTAGGCATGGCAAGAGTGGCAGTATAGTTTCCCCGCGGGACGTCATGAGCCCGATCGTACGCGTGCCTAGAGCGGATGAGGGTTCGATGACGGACACAAAGCCCCGGCGCAACAGACTAAATCTCTTGAAGAGGGGTTGTCGTGAGAAGAACTCAAGCCCTAAAAACCTCTATACCTATCACTGGCTTTCCTTCAAGTTCTTTTTTATTTTCTAAGGACCATATCGTACCCCGAGTGTGGCCTTAGCCGAGGCACTGTTAAGCGAAATTGAACCCTGGCCACAGATGGTCACCCATAACGCACGTTGTACTTGGGAAACCCCTAATAAGATATGAATGTATCCCGTCGCCGGGTCTGAACTGGTTCCAAAATCCCCAAAAAAAAATTGAATATTTCAAAAGTCCAAAAAAATCAAATATTTCAAAAGTCTAAAAAATCGGATATTCCAAAAATCTAAAAAAATCTGATGTTTCAAAAGTCCAAAAAAATCAGATATTTCAAAAATCTCAAAAAAAATCAAATATTTCAAAAGTTCAAAAAAAATCAGACATTTCTAAAAATCCAAAAAAAATCAAATATCTTCGTAACTATAAAAATATTTTTAAAATCATCACATAGTCCCCTTGGATTTCATGACATGCATTGCATTCTTTTTCTTTTGTCATTTTGTCGATTTAATAAGGCTTACCCCCTTGACCAAAAATTGAGGTTTGGTTATTCCGTAGCTTGCTGTAGACAAGGGGTTAAGCCTAAAATAGATCTAACCTATTTTTCGTCTAAGTGAGTGTGCAGGGACAAGTTTACAAGTGATTCTGGCATCTACAGGTAAGCGGTCTCCAGAAGACCATTTCAATCTTTCAAGCGGTCACAATGTGACCGTTCCAGTCTTCTAGACGGCCTCCAAAAGGCCGCCTTCATTATAACTCACCAACCCACTGGCTTTCCCTTGTGCCCAGGGTTCCGCGGTCTGAATATGACCGCTTATGAGTAAACGGTCCGTCACCAACCGCACTAGGATTTTAGACGGTCTCTCGATAGACCTCCTGAACCCTTATTCTGAACTCCTCTCATGCGTCTATTGAGCGATCTATTTAAGACAGTTTGTATTAATTCTACGGTCACATGAAGACCGTTTAACTTATTCAGCGGTCTCTTGTGGGCCGCTTCCTTCCAGAGAACCACCTCAATCACAAATGCACAAGAGACAAGCCAATCCATTCAATCAAGCATTCCATTCTTTATTCAAATCAAGCAAATCAAACATCAATCCATGGGTCTCTATACATCATAAATGCTAAAATCACTCAATCCTCAGCCGGGCATCCCCGCGAGGCCGAATCTCACGCAACTCTCTCACATATGCCTGATACTCCTCCTGAGCTCTGTCACCTCTGCTGGTAGGGTACGCACCCTGCTGATCTCCCACATGATCAGGGCACTCCTGACCGCCTGCTCATCCTCCTCTGTCCCGAGTCTCCTCGCCTTAGTGCAGGAAGGTGGGGTAGTGCTAGAACTATCATCCGGGAGAGTCCAACCTGTAGAAAGCACCTATGGGGGTTGTACATCGCCAAGGTGGTGTCTCCCACAAGCCTCAAGTCGAGCCCAAGCCTCCTAGGAAGCCTGAGGGTGGTGCCGTGGAGGAAGGATGGGCGCATCACGAACCGGTCCAGGGGCAGAGTGTTGATGAAGAGGTGCCATTCATCCCTAGTCTTCTTGTCCGCAGTCCGACACTCCACTTGTTGAGAGAACCTGAAAGAACCACCAATGAAGAAGAATGGATGGCTCCCAAAGATCCGGCTGACAGAAGTGATATCCACCCTAGGTATGAACTTCAGCCTGACCCCCCATCCAGCACTCAAGAAGAATCATAGAGCCAAAGAGTGGGCCTCCTAAGGCTGCTGAGCTAAGACCCTCGTACAAGTAAGCAAGAACGGCCTGAGAGATGGAAAGACCCCGCCACAGGCCACTAATGGTACTAAGGTTGGGTATGTCCAGAACATGGTCGGCAGAAGGGAAGAGCATGGCACCACATAGGCAGATGAAAACTGCTTTGGCTATGGCTTCATCCCACCCACACTTGTTCTTACAATGAGCAATGACCCACTGGCTCAGGGGTAGCAAATGGATGTGGTTTGGGCCAATCATGGTGCGGATGTCCTTAGCACTAGGTAGGAACTCCCCTAGAATAAGGGTAGGATCTACAGGGGCAACAGTATGGCAAACTAAGTCTTCCTCACCAACTTTAGATCTAGGAAGGGATAGATAGGTCTCTACCTCCTCTAACAAGATGGTGTCCTTAAAGGAAGGGAAGATGAAAGTATGCGTCTAGGGATGTCACACTTCTACTAAGGTTGTGATGCTGTGCCAATCCAATGAAAGCTTGGGGAACAATTTGGCTAGAATTAAAAGAGGGTGCAAGTGCTAGGCTCTTAAGATGGATATCACTACTATAGGGAGCTCACGGATCATGGGAGACATCCACTTCAAGGTGGAATAACGTCTAGGACCGGGGAGGAGTTGAGATGACGGAAAAGAAAAGGAAGAAAAAAAGAGAAGAAGAGAGGAAGAATATAAGCGTTTTTGAAGAAATTGAATGAGATAAAAGAAATTGCATTGACTTACCTCTCTTAAAGGGCTGGAGCTCAGATGCCCGGGGATGGCAGTCAACCTTTGCAACACCCCGTACTCTTTCTTAGCCGACTTTGGCCCATGGTAAGCGGCCTCACCCATAGAGCTTCCTTCAAGGGCCCTCTTCATGGTGTTTTGGGGAAGTTTTGCAAGGGTTTTCAAGGCTTAAGGGAGAAGGTTTGTGTGAAGAACGAATCTTGGGTTCCTTCCTACTTATAGAGCCTAATTTGTGGCCTAATACCACTAGGATTGAGGTAGGATAGCTCCAACTTGGGTTAGGATAGGCTTTAACACGAGTTAGGACTCTCTACCCTCGGGTTGGGACTCTCCAAGAGAGTCCCGATTGGAGCTATCAGAGCTTCCACTTAAGCGGTCTATCGAGCGACCGCGGGTATATGGAAGCGGTCTAACATGGACCGTTTGAGTGCCTTCTACTCACTTCACCTCCCGGGGTAATAGACGGTCTATGAGAAGCCGTCTATAAATACCAACGGTCAAGAATAGACTGTCTTCCCTAATCCACGGTCCAACGCAGACCGATTATGATCTTCTTTGGAA
The DNA here is from genome assembly GCA_022559845.1 of Amorphophallus konjac. NCBI lineage: Eukaryota > Viridiplantae > Streptophyta > Magnoliopsida > Alismatales > Araceae > Amorphophallus > Amorphophallus konjac. The sequence continues at coordinate 185,023,638 of CM040122.1, read as the reverse complement.
TATTGGCCGAACAAGCATCCACAGTCCACCGTGGGGCCATCTGAACCCTAGAGCGGTTGTCTGGATGATTGCTTATCTACCTAATGCCTTAATTTTTGTCTCTCTTGCACCAATTCCACTCAATGCTTTTGTCTCTCTTTCTTACTCTCTCATGTCAGTTTTGGAGTCGTTGTTAGTCAATTGGCGTCAAGCATTCACACATTCATTTGCAAAACCAAAAAAAAATCTGTCATATCATAAGCATGCATAGCGTCCATATGTACATAAGTCACATCTAAGTACATCAAGTCGATCCCTCTCTCGGACCCCCACTCTCACCCGAGCCCTCATGCCTCTTTGATAGCGGGGCCATCGCTGAGCTCTCCTCCTCCCGGTGCCGTCGACGTCGCTCCTCCTCCTCGTTCCTCCGGCGACTGGAGAAGCTCGTGAAGTAACTCCTGTAGGAGCCGTGCGTACCGTGTGTACCATGTGTGCGGCTCAGAGCTCCACTGCGCTCTGACCTCCGGCTCATCCTCTCATAGGCCTCCACAGCACCCTCCAGCTTCGCCACCTGGAGCCGAGATCGGTCCCACTCGGCCCGGAGTCACTCCAGCTCTACCCGCAGAAGCGTCGTCTCTGTCGGGTCTACTGGTCGGCTGCGCTCCATCTCCCCCCTCAGTTGGGTAACCTCGCTCAGGGCCGCCGTCAACTCAGTCGTCTGCATGTGCATGCATCATGGTCAATTAGTTGCATTTCATAATCATAGTCAACCAGGAAAATGCAGGTGTTCACTTCCCCTCTCGGCGAGTGATGCCTCGGCCTCCTCGACCCGTGTCACCATCCTCGCAAACTCTGCATCCCGCTCGGCACGGTCCGCGGATGGCTGGGAGGAGGAAGAAGGTGCATCCGGTCCCTGACGCTGGGTCCCCTCGACTCGCTGCATTTAGAACTCCAGGTTAGTCAATGTCATAAGCATATGCACAATTAAGTCTAAGGTTCAGTAACACTCACTAGGAGGTCCAGCGCCTGTCGGAGCTCATCCCGCTGCTGGACGGTGGAGTGGAGGAGGCCCTGGAGCTCGGCAATCCACCCCTGGGGGTCGAGCTGCAAGTAGGAAGCCAAGTGTCAGTGCATCATAATCATAAAGCATAATAGGAAGCATGGGGTTAGAGTAGTACGTGTTGTCGAGTGCCACGGAAGACCTGGTCTCCGTGGCGCCTAGCATAGGCCATAAGGTAGGCCTCCTCCCTCTCTGCCCGGGTGCGTACCACTCGCCCAAGCCCCGTCCAGTCGAAGATCTGCTCTACTGCTCTAGTCGTCCAGTCGGTCTCCGTCGCCAGGCCTAGCGTGTGGCGTCCGACGCGCTCCTCTGGCTTCTCGGGCGTCGGGAAGTCGACCTCCGCCTGATGGACCCCGATGGTCCTCATCACGAGCCGGTAGTAGAGGGGCTCCACCACATTCATGCAGTGGAGCCAGATGTCGCATCCTGCGTAAGCCAGGGCCGCCACCACCCACAGCTGGCATGCCCCTCTCCCTGGTAGGGCGTCCATCGGACCTATCAAGTAGAGCAACTGCATCAGTATAATAGGCATATAGTTTCATTTACACAAAGCTTAAGTCTTAGATCTTACCGAAGGGTAGGGTAGGGTGTCGAGGTCGTCCTGGATCGCCCGGACCTGGCGACGCAGCGAGCAGACCTCCCGGGGTGCCGTCCATTGTCTCACGATGGGCAGCCGATTCGGGTACGTCTCCTCTCCTCTCCCTAGCCCAGGGAGGTACACATAAGCCCACACCTGCATTGCATCAAATATTAGCACATAAGCATTTAAAGAATTCATATAGCAATTGCATAATCATTTTAGGAATCGAGTCGTACCTGGAGTAGTGGGGAGAACCCGCCGAGCATCGTGCATCGGCTCGTCGAACTGAGGGTGTCGAAGAGGAACGCGAGGACTGCCGCTCCCCACGCGTACTCCCCGACTCTGTCCACCTCCTCGAGCAGTGGTAGCAGGCGACAGCTGACCACGTCTCCCCGAGTGGCGAAGAGGAGCCTCCCAAAGAACATCATCAGGAACCACCTTAGCACACTATCTGCCTCCAGTCCCACTGCGACTGCTACCCGTGGTCGTGCCCGGTCCGTCAGTCTCTGGAGATGTTGCTCCGGTAGCTCTCTAGTCGCGATCCCGGCTCCTCGTAAGCCGAGACTCTCCTGTAGCCTCACTCTCGGCAGCGTCATCGACTGACGCTCTGGCCGCAGCAACTCCAGGCCCAACAACCTCTGGGCTAGCTCTCGGTAGTCAGGGAAGGTCCTGCCGCTGACCGGTGCCCTGTGCACGCGTAGGCCGATGATACGCGCGACGTCCTCCAACGTCGGGACCATGTGGCCACATGGGAAGAAAAACGTCTGGCTCACCGAATCCCACCAGTCGTGCAGGGCATAGAGGAGGGCGGTGTCGAGCCGCGTCACCTCCACGCTCAAGAACTCCCCGAACCTCATGGTTGCCAGCCGCTCTCGCTGGAAGTCTGGCAGTGCGAGGTATACTGCCCGGACCTGGAGCCAGGAGATCCGGGTCCTGTGCTTTCCCTACATGCATTTAAACAATTTTGCATTAGTCATACATGTCATAATAAATCATGCATTTCATTAATAAAAAGAAAAGAAAAAACCAAAAAAAATATGCATCCTCTCAGATTAACGGTCCTCTCTGGGCCGTTTGTATTCTCCTAACGGTTGGTTTCCAACCGTTTTATAATTCCAATAAGCCCTTCCCAGGATCTAGAGTTCCGTGGTCATCCATGGACCGTTTTGTTTAGTGGACTGCCCAGTTGGGACCGTGTACCTCTCATGCGTCTATCCCAACAACGGCCGCCCTTTGACCGTTTGCACACCCAACGGTCCTCATCAGACCGTTTGAAGCTTCCCTCAATCCCTCATTGATCTGAGTCTGCACGGTTATCCCTTTGACCATTTGGCTGATAGACGGTCTATTGGAGACCATTTAGTTTTCCACGGTTCAGCCCTTGAACGGACCCAGATGGACCGTCCTGTGATCTCCACGGTCTTCCTTAGACTGTTTCCACTCGCCAATTCCCCGTCAGTTCAACTCCCTTGGAACGGCCACCCATGGACCGTTCTATCCCTAGACGGTTCTAGGTAAACCGTTCAATTTTTGTAAGTGGTCCCTGTCGGACCGTGTTCTACCCGCCGTTCTCGGCGGCGTTCAAACCCCATCTCCACCAGTTGGTAGTGGCCCTATGGCCCTACAATGATCTCTAAGGGGGTGGTATGCCCCTCCTTCCCCTCTAAGACCACATGCATGTGCTAAAATGGAAGGGTTTGGGGCCTACCTTGGAGGTCCTCGGCGGCTTCTCCATCATCACCATGGCCGCCTCCGGCGGCGCTTCATCGTCCACCGTCTCGGTGACGATCGCGGTCACCCCTCCTTCAGCCTAGGGCGGCGTGGGTCCCTCCGTGGCCACCTCCTCAGCCGGCGGTGGCAGCGTCTCCGCCGAGGGAGTCTCTACCGGCGACGGTACGGTGGTGTCTTCCCCGGCCATCCGACGATGTAGGGCTTGCCTCTTAAAGCGCATACAAGGTGTGCAAAGGCTAGGAAAGCAGGGAATGAGGGAGGATGGGTAGAGAATGGGGAAAAATGAGAGGACGAGGGCTCCGGCGGTGAAGGTAGAGAATGTAAGGGGGCGCTCTCCGTCGGTTACGGAGGAGGAAGATGGAGTGGCTCGGTTTTATTTTTTTTGAAATCGATAGGATAGAAGTGGTCTATCGATAGACCGTTTAAGAGTGAGACGGTCACATATCAGACCGTTTATATTTGGTGATTCAACTCTCATTAAGCGGTCCTTCTTTGACCGTTCATCTCACTAGGTGGACTTGCACCATGCCGTGTTAATGCCACGCTCAGATTTACACTACCACTGCCCTCACGGCCCTATATGGACCATTTATAACGTTTAACGGTCTGTGGCAGACCGTATATGCCCAAATGATGAATGGTGATTTTAAGCTGCATTTTGCTGCATTGTGTGCTTAATTAAATAAACTTTTTTTGGCTCAATTGACTTATTTCATGATATATCAATTGCAAAACCTTGTTCATGATCTTTTTCAGCATCACCTCACTCCCATTACCGACAGGTAAGTCAGGTAAAGTATTTCGATCCCTGTATCCCTTAATGCATTACTATATCGTATCTATGCTATATTATCTCGAGAACCGACTGATCATTCACGTGTTCCAGAATCTGACGTTCCCCTATAACAAAAATGAGGATGATCTAGGTCCGCGTGTTTAGTCATCGGATAGGCCGTTAGGTTGGGAGGATTGGGGGACGACGGTTCTATCTCGCACGCCGTGGTTGCAGATAGTGTCCTGACCCTGATTATTCTGGTCTAGCAATATTATTCTTGAGTACATTCTATTTTATGGATTTCTTTACATTAGTTTTGATGATTTCTTTTATTTTAGCCCAGCATGCACCATGCACATCTTTTGAACATTCATGACCCGTGGCTTGTCTGAAAATGTCTCGTCAGTGATGGATGATTGTGCGTTCATAGTTTTTAGGTAAGAGAAGCTATTCCACTCAGAGTTGGAAGGTTTTCTCTAGTCCGTTCACTTGGTTTAATTGACTAAGAGTCCCCGTCTGGAGGTTTTAGTTTGTTTCTTTACTTTTCGTTGCCGCTTATTTTCCCTCATTAGTTGTGGATTGTGTCCCCTGATGAGGTTGCTCATTTCTTCTCCTTTTATTTAGTTAGTTTCTCTAGACTGGTGTCGTTTTGGTCTAATTGTTCCCTGTGTTTGGTTCATAGTTTTTCGAAAAGATTCTTATCGCTCGTTGGCGAGGAAACGGGAGTCTTTTTACCTTAACGCCCGCTTTTTAGTTCGCACCGTTTCATTTTCGCTTCATCTCCATATTCCATTTCACTTCCGCTTCACCTCCGCTTGCTCCCCTGCAAAGAGGACGTTAAGGAGGGGCATCTGTTGACACCCGTTTTTTGCCTATGAGTTGAGACATTCTTTTTACTACTATTTTTGATGCCTCAAGTTGTCCATGACTCGTTGGGCCATTTTAAGGCATGTCTTTGGGCTTGTTTTATGGATACTTCCTCCTTGGCTAGGTCTGCTCTCGAATTCGGGCTTAGTGGGGCTTGATTTCATTTAGTCTTTGGGGTAAGTAGGCTTATTTATCCCATTTTATTGATTTCAACCACCCAGCATAAAAGTGGTCTAGCGATAGACCGTCTGATATGTTAGGCAGTTGTTTTGGAGACCGTTTATATCACTCAGATTTATCTCTGGATTAATTGGCTATTTTCTGAATTTCCACCGACAAACCAATACACGGTCTTTCACTAGGCCATTTATTCAAGGTGGGCGGTCCATCGCACGACCATTTAATGACCAGAGTCCTAAGTGAGTTAATTTTTAAGATAATTATCTATTTATCCTATTTTTTTTGATTTATCACCGACAACAGGTACACGGTCTTGCAATGGGCCGTGTGACTAATTGAGCGGTCTATCGATGGACCGTTTATATCCTGAGAGTCCTACGCCGAACCAATCGGTCAGTTCTTTGGGATAAATGACTTATTTATCTTATTTTCTATTTACCACCGACACCCATAGGCGGTCTAGTGTTGGACCGTGTATTGAGGTGGGCAGTCTATCGTTCGACCGTTTTGGAGGCCGAGATCCTTGCTTTAACAGATTTTTCTATCTTCATCCGTGGTTGAATGAGCTGCTTCATCCTCAATTTTATCCGTGGATTCTTATCCAAATGCGATGCCGTTTGATCCTGGAGAAAATTGAGAGTATTATCTCCAGTTTATCCAAAAGAATATCGCCCTAATTATCACTGGAAACCCCTCAATTTTGAGTGGACTTTCAGGGGTCTATAAATAGAACCCTTGGTCCAAGCTCGAAGAGGGGGGAGATCCAGCGTTTGCATCGAAGTGCTGCCGAGTTTTTGAGCGGATCTCATCCAGGGAGGAAGGCTCTGTACGTCCATTTCAGCCTTCGGTTCAAGAAGTAGTAGTTTATTTAGTTTTTTGGTCTAGGTGTTTGGTCATTCGTTCATCATTGCATGCTCATTTCCTTCACTTTTTCTCCACATTTTTTTTCACTGGCATTTCACATTTCTTCACCTTCCCATTGTTTTCACGCCCCATAGGGGTTAAAAACCCAACCCTCAAGTATTCCCCATTCCATTCATGCGTTTAGTTCTTCATTTGCTTCATAGATACTACACTTCATAAAACTAATCTGGGTTGTGTTTTCTTGTCATTGGCTGTGTTTTGCAGGTCAACAAAAGCTTTAGCACGAGGCCCATCCCCTCTGGCCGACCGGAAGGGGTGGAGGAATAAGTTCCATAGTTCGGGATCTGGAGGTGCTACGCGGTCTATCTTCGTCCGTCTGAAAGGATAAGCGGTCTTCCTCAGGCTGTCCAGTTCCTTCTAGCGGCCTGTTTCAGACCGTTTCATACGCCAGCCTGGTCTTCTTCTCGCGTTCCTCGTCAGTGCTGAGCGGCCTATCGATCGGCCGTCTATATCCTTAAGCGATCTCCAGAGGACCATGTTCACCTTGTTCCAGCGCTGCATTATTGGCGAGTGTCTTCACTCTCTTCTCCCCTTTCCAAGGTATGTGGTACTCCTTTGTTGTTCTATATATCTTGGTGGCGATCACAACATGTTTCTGTGTGAGTGATTCATTCGTTGCCCTTTCCCCCTTCTAGCCCCATTTCATTATTTTCATATTCACTTTTGAGTTAAGGGAGGGAAAGAAAAACTTGTCTACACACGTCTGTCTAATGCATGTAGAATGTTTGTGCTCTCAGGTCTGTGTATGTCTCTAGTCGATGCACGTTTCACATCATTCATATAATGAGTCTGTGCGTATGAATGTCCTTATGAACTCCATCTCACCAAGTGTTTGATTAAATACCTCTGTTTTAATTGGCTGGATAAATGAAATTCCCATGAGTGAGGCACGTGTTCCAAGACTGTGTGACTGAAGCACGTGATTCGGGGAGACTTGCTCTCCAAGAACTCTCAGCCACGTGTCCTTCTCTCATCCTCTAGATCTGACACGTGGGCTCCGATAAGCGCGCTCTTGGTGGAAGTTCTGGGCGGGAAACGTGATTTCCACGCGCCTCTATTTCATGAGCTTTATATATAGATGTCATGGTCGCGCCTTCTGATGATGATGGAATTTTGAAGAAAAAGTCCAAGAGAGCAAAAGAGAAGAAGAGATCTGAGAAGAAGAACAGAGTGCCGTATTTCAGCAGATATCTGAGAGAAAAAAGAGTGTGAGTCTGAGAGTGATTGGTTATAGCAAGATAGTGAAGAAGAGGGATATCGAGAGAAGATATCGTGAAGCAATTGAAGCAAGTCTTGAAGATCTGTTCTCCACTGTGTTCTCTGGATCAGATGCAAGGCACAGCGCTCCTGTGTGAGCATCTCAGTTTGTCTTTATTGTCAGTCTTCCGATGCTGAACATTTTGATTTTCTGTTTTCATTTTTCATATTCCTTGTAAGCTGTGTATCAGCGGTGGCGTAAGCTGTAAGGCCCAGCAACAGAGGTGGATTCCTCTGGATAGCTAAGCTGTAATGCTCAGCGGTCGGTGAAGTTGTAATGCCCAGCAGTGGGCAAGCTGTGAGGCCCAGCTGACGCAAGCTGTGATACGCAGCGATTTGTAGGCAAGCTGTGAGGCCCAGCAGTTTCAAGCTGTGAGTCAGCAGTAATCCGCACTCTGGATTGTGTGGGGTGGATGTAGGTCTGGAGGACCGAACCACCTAAAAAGTTCTTGTGTAGTGTAGTTGCTTTCTAATGTGTCAACCGTTAGATGTATGTTAGGCGCGTTTCTACCTACGTTCCTAATTGCTTTTAATTCCACATTAGTCTAAAATCTTCAGGCTAAGTTTTAATTTGATCAACTTTTTAAAGGGAGATTCATTCACCCCACCTCTGAATCTTGGTTTGCACCACTACATCGTGCTAACAAGCTAGTCGTTATCCTGTGGTTACTTGTATACGGTGTCTCAGTTACCACGTTGAGGCAAGTGGGAGACACCTGAGGCATAGACTAACACGTCAGTGAATGCATCCAGCCTTGCTTAGAGTAGGTTGTTCTCCTGTCACTTGAGACATAGTGACTCCTGCTGGTTATATTCGTGACTCTGTGATTTGGCGTCCGAGGGAGTTCCATTGTGAGTAGCCAAGATATTATTTCACCCCTAGTGGTTGTGCTTCCCTTGAGACGTAGGTTATATGGCAGGTCAAGAGTTAATTGCGTTGGTTTACTTAATTACTTATTTACTGCTTCTCTGCCATTTAATTATTATTCCTACTATTATTATTATTATTAATTGTGGTTGCTACCGTTGTTATGAGGTAGAGATCCACGGGATCCCTACTGAGGTGTAGAACCAGATAAAAATTATAAGGAATAAAAATTTCTTAAATAGGTTAAACATAATAAACCCTCAACCATTGAGCCTTAACCCATATACACGTAAAGGCCTTAAACCTTTAAAGATATGGGCCTCAAAGCACAACCCTTGTACTTAAACAAATGGGCCTTAACCCACACACATATGGGGCACCTATATATATATATATATATATATGTTAGATAAAGTACTTAATCCCGAATGGGCCTTGAAAGCCCATAACCTTCCTTACGTCCCAGGGGAAATATAGTATATAGATTAAGATATATTACTCCAAAAAGCCAAACCTTTTATCACCTTCGAGACTTGCATGGAGTTTAGTGTTTTCATTGGAAAAGTGGGTGGCGACTGGTATTTTAGTAGTAAAGGATATGCATGAGAAACTTTGAATCCATTAGGATTCTTTACGTAGAAACTCCAAACCTACTAGGAAGTTTGCATGGGAATTGTCGGACTTGTAGGATTGATACGGAGGAAATGTAATTCCTATCAGCATCATCGCAGTATTCTATCCCTATAAATAAGCCCTATTCGATCGACGAAAGCCATTGTTACTTCTGCTCATCATGCTACTACGTACGTCGACCCATGTCTCCTCTTGCCGCCGTGTGTCCTTCTTACGCACTGCACAGTCGATGTCTTCCTCCGACGTTTCCTGGTGCTGTTGCAGCGCAGAAATGAAGAAGCCATCTTATTCTAGGTTTCATGATGCTGATTAGTTCATCTCTGCATCGCCTCTTCTGCGGAGATAGTATTCTACTGTCGCTATTATTGTACGAGAAGAGAAGGAACTTGTCACGTCCCGTACTACATACCATTGAGGTATTGTCCGCTTTGGCCTACTAGCCTCACAATTTTGTCCCTTTCTAACAGTGATCGTGATGTGACACGACCTAAGATATTTGATGAAGCCTTAGGAATGTAGCAACTAATCTATCAATCCCTCGGACCTAGTAAGCAAACAAGATTCATGGACCGACAACTTCACTCAAGTGGACTCTCCCGGTAAGTGCACATTAGTGCCCGTAGGCAACTTGGTGATGGTGGTGAGGGTCCGAGATGGGACCTTGCGGATCCGGGGATTGTCTAGCTTAAGGTTGAACCCATAAGGGTCCTAGGATGCCCACTCTCGGGGGAGGCCAGCACGCCGAGGGCGTGGTAGGTAATGGCTCTCTCACAACTCGCCCGCGGTAGTCACTCACACAATAGTAATTCGGGATCGGGCACTCACTTACCGTCTGACGGCACTAGCGGCATTACTAAACCAGCAATGGAAAGAAACCAGCAAAGGGGTAATCGAAGCTCACCTGACCGGTGTGAAGACACCGATCCCGGTAGAAGACGAGGGCAAGCGAGGAAGCGTGGGCTTACCCGCACGCCGCGCTGATGAAGCTTCAACATGAAATTTCAGTTTACATGCACTACACCCCTTGCAAGGGGGTTGGACTAGGGGTGGGGATTAGTTTTACAACTAAAATGTACTTCCACGTAGGGAGGGGCGGTCAGTCGGCCAGGCGGGGTGGGAAAACTACGCTAGAAGTCGAAGTGGAAGAAGATCGTCGGTTCTGCCAGCCCTCTGGAACAGCAGATAGACATTCGGTGTTGACGCCACTGTGGACTTCCCCGAACTCCGTTTTCAACAAAACTAGTGGAAAAATCTCCGTGGTTGACCCAGGATGACGTCAGAATTTTTGGGGATTTTCTTGTTGGCGATGATGGTCGGGGCAGAGACGCGAACAGGGTCACTATCTTCTGGTTCTGGTAGCTTCTGCACCACTATAGTAGGAAGGCGAGGCCACCACGGATGCTCCTGAGCTCTGAATTAGGCATGGCTGGAGTTGTTGGATTCGTGGTCGAACGTTATTTGAACGAAGACCCACGGGGATGTCGGAGAAGGTCGGAGTTGATGGCGAGGGCCCGAACAGTGGTAAGGTGTCAGATCAGCTCACCCGGGGGAGAAAAATGGGAACTCACAGCTCCGGACGCCGAACGGAGTTTCGCTTCTTGGGACTGGAAGGAGACTCGTCGTAGAAGCCCTCAGCCATGCCCCACTTCTAGAACTTCAAGAGGATGGTCGTGGGAGCCTCTGCAAGTTGCTTCAGGTTGACTGTTAGGAAGAGGATGCGCAGTCCGGCGATGACGGCTTCTCCAGGCAGTCACGAACCTAGACAGGGACAAGACCACCACCGTTGTGAAGAGGACTGGGAGACGCTTCCAACGGTATATGGTACACCCTCTGAAGCTTCTTGGTGAGGACATGGCAGCCTCAGAAAGTCGCTGGTACTCTGCTGCCTACAAGCTGGGAATAGGATGAAGGTGTAGGGTTGTGTGTATGATGGTGGGATGGCCAAGGGAAGCAAGGGGAAATGGGGAGAGCGACCAGGGTAGGAAGGGGGTGTTGGGGAGGGGTGAGGGGCAGCCAGCAAGGGAGGGAGATTCAAATTTGGCCTAGGGTTTGAGCCCCTTCATCCTTGGGGAGATGGAGAGGTGCTTGGGGAAGGGAAATGGGTAGTTGGGGGTTGGATGGTGGAGCAAGGATTGGTGGAGGTTCTCTTGGGGCTGGGGTGGAGTAAAGAGGGGGATGTGGGGACTTTGAATAGACTTAATGGAGGAGTGAAGAGAGAGAAAGTAGGTGGGAGGGGAAGAGAGAGAGGGGGGGAATAGGGAAGGGGAGCTTCTCACTCCTGTCTAATGGCTTCTCACCAAAGCAATTCAATTTTTCTGGACTCAAAATAGTAGATTTTCATTAGCTTGAAACGGGGGAAATGGGGTCCTATTTATAGGCAACCCATATTTTACAATAAGTCCCTATATTTTAGATCAATGACAAATAACTAAGGGGGAAGGGGGCGCCCCTGGGCCTAGCCCATATAATTGAGCCCTTTAACAAACTAATCAACCCTATGACACTTAACTTAGGTAGATGACTCATTAACCTAGGTACTGGGCTCAAATAAAAAGAAAATTACATAGTTATGAGTCCAAAAAATATGAAAATTACATGACTTGACTCAGAAAAGTGTGACGGACACAATGGAACCATGCCGGCGAGCAATTGGAGCTGTGAAAAAACTATGAAGGGCGAGAGATGCCCCCATCAGATTGGCTCTAGAATGAGGGACTTCCCGTGAGGTCACCCATCCCAATACTACTCCCCATTAAGCACGCTTAACTTCAGAGTTCTTTCCAAAAACTAGGCCGATACTTCAAAAGGCACCTTAGTGATATAGAGTACAACTTAGTTATATTTGAGGGTGTTATAATCTACCCCTCTTATATAGGTGACGTCATCGTCGCTGGACATATATAGCACACAATCAAACCCCCAGACAGGTAGGACTCTAGAGGTGGCCCCTACATGCTCAAGAGGTGGCTCCCACTATGTAGCACTTTGTCCCATTGCGGGTTCAAGAGGTGGCTCCCATAGCGTAGCACTTTGCCCTGCATGGCACTTAGTTCCCACACTTCCGGCTGGGGTATAGCTCTGATACCATTCTATCATGTCCCGTACTCTATACCGTTGAGGTATTGTCCGCTTTGGCCTACTGGCCTCACGATTTTGTCCCTTTCTAACAGTGATCAGCTCCAGAATGGGGGACTTCCCGGGAGACGCTTAACTTCGGAGTTCTTTTCAAGAACTGGGCCGATACTTCAAAAGGTGCCTCGGTGATATAGAGTACAACTTAGTTATATTTGAGGGTGTTACAGCTGCATTGGTTATGTTAGGTTCGGTGCAGTATTCAGAGGGGGGGTGAATGAATATCACCTATTTAACAATTTTCACCCAATTAAAAATATGATGCTCACTAACTATCTAGAATGCTAACTAGACAGATATATCAAATCTGAAAGACTAATTAGCAGTAGCGGAATTCAACAAATAGACAGTGAGCAACCAAAGCAAAGCGCACCTAAGTATTCATTCAAACCATTCTTTCACTCAAATAAACTTTCGCTCACTCAACAGATTAAACACTCAGAACAAGATCTGATTAAATCATTTAATGAACCTGTGATCAAACACTTGGAGCGCCCCTATGCAAACATCTAGCAGAAGCAAAACATATAGAGAAATCAGACCACTGCACAGAGGATTTTTAGGTGGTTCGGTCCTCCAGACCTACATCCACCCCACACTCAAACCGAGTGTGGCTTCCACTAGCTCATGCTAGAAACAGCAGACTCAGTCTGCAACAAATGCTGCCAAACAGCTTGACCAGGGGAACAGCCTCCCCTCTTCCTCCCAACCGGAGGGAACCACTAGTGACACCAGTCACTAGCAAACCAGAGACACACGGTCTCTCTTCCTCCAGACCTGGAGGGAACCCCTGGACTTGAATCCACAAGCCCAGAACCGGAGACAATTCTCCCTTCCTCCAACCCGGAGGGAACCCACAAGTAGCTCCCAACTACTTGCAACTGGAGATCAGATCTCCCTTCCTCCAAACCGGAGGGAACCCACAAGTAGCTCCCAACTACTTGCAACTGGAGATCAGATCTCCCTTCCTCCAAACCGGAGGGAACCCACAAGTAGCACCCAGCTACTTGCAACCGGAGATGTCAATCTCCCTTCTCCTGAACTAACAGGAGGAACCCCGACCACTCTACAGAGTATCGGAAACACAGCAAACCAGAAAACAAAGGAAAGAACAATAAACGAAAAATGACTTCAGCAAAACAGAAAGCTGAAAAATGAAATGCACAATGTGGCTCTCAACGGAGCTGACTGGCCTGGATTTGATCCACGGTCCAGTAGACGGATCTTCAGGTAAGATCTTCCTTCTTCTCCACGAGCTCTCTCGCTCACTCTCTATCTTTCTTTCTCTTTCTTCTGCTCTTCTCTCACTCTCTGCTTCTTCTTCTCTTCACACTCTTCTCGAGCTCTCTACCTCTCTTCTTCTCCTTCTGCTCTTCTTCTTTCTCTTTTCTTTTTCTATCTGGATCGTGGCTCTCTGTATGAGCTTTTCTTCACGCCAACTCGATCACCTTCATCTGTGGACGAAGGTCTCATATATATAGCAGCAGCAGCAGCATCAGCCACGACGTGTGACCTCCACATTTCCAGCCCTAAGAATTCGGACCACGTGGCAGTCTCTCAGCAGGCTTCATTCCAGCCTCGGATCACGTGCTGCTCAGGTCACTTGGGAATATTTCTTCCTCGGACCTGCAAGGAGATGAAAACCATTACAAACTGAGGGCCACAATAACTAAATCTGCACGAAGTATGTAGTAGTAATTCTAGATGCACTGAGAACGACATGAAGAAGATGAAAACAACACGAGGTAATAAGAAGGACGACACGAGATACATTGTGACAGAACAGACACAACGAAGAGACCGACACGAAGTGAAACAAGAATGACACGAAATGGCAACAAGGAGAACGTTACGAGATACATACGATGACAAAGGCACGAAGTAAAGAAAACGACACGACGTAATAAACATCAAAGAGAACGGCTCGAGAACAACATGGACTGGCAACAGAAACTGACACGAAGTGGTTGCAAACAAGCAAGACACGAGGTCTACGTAAAGTAACACGAAGTGTGGTCAAAGCGAGAACGACACGAGGTCTAATGAGAAAGACCAACATGAAGACGGTGAAAACTGCACGAAGTGAGGAACAACGACACGAAGTATAGTGGTGACAAGAACACACACTACACAGAGAACGACACGAGGTGGTGGCACAGAAAGCAACACGAAGTGCTGCAATGTTCTGCACGCAGTGGAACAAAAACGACACGGAGTGAGTACGACATGGAGACAACAGTAACCGACACGAGGTGAGGTTACTAAGGCGACAACGACACGCGGTGTGGAAAACACGACACGAAGAACACAAAACGAAAAACGACACGAAGTAAAACATGACACGAGGTCTGGGAGACACGACACAAAGTCATAAGAGCGACAGTAACCAACACGAAGTGTGGTTACGAAACATGAACGACACGAAGTGTGGAAACATGACACGTTATCACAGAAACAACAGTAACCAACACGAAGTGTGGTTACGAAACATGAACGAAGTCACAGAAACACTAACACGAGGTTATGAGAGGAAAAACGATACGAGGTCATGAAAACACAAGACAAAGACAAAAGATGAAATCGACACGGAGTGTAGGAACAACTCAAGACAGACACGGGGTCTGAAAAATAGACACGGCTTGTCACGACACGTGATGAAGCTATGTGAACAGTATAAAATGAATAAAATGACACGAGGAACAACAGTAACCGACTCGGGTTGAAAACAACACGAAGTCGAACAGTAATTGACACGGGGTAACACGACACGAGGTAAAAATGACACGAAGATGAAATTGACACATACTGAAAAACAACACGAAGATGAAGGGAACAGTGCAATGTCTAGACTTGAAGTACAGTTAAGTGTACAGACTTCACCAATGAATCACTCACTGTACAGACTTGCTATAGCAATATGATGTACAGACTTTGATGAACAGTCCAAAGTATGGACTTTCACTGCAAACAACAATGTGTAGACTTCATGTAAAAGCCCAATGTATGGACATTGAAATCGAAGACCGATGTGCAGACTTGACATTGAAGACTAGAGTGCAGACTTTAAGTCTAACTGTGGATGTACAGACTTGAAGAATAAACCAGTGTATAGACTTGAAGATTGAAGGTGATGTCTAGATCAGATGTATAGATCATGCACATACCAGAAGTCTAACACACACAATATATCAGTCATACACGTGCATTCTCCAGATGATATACAAATCACAATCATGAAGCTATCATTCAAAGCACAATGTCAGCAGATAAACTGACTGAGCATATGAAGTCCTGAATGAACATTTCAGCAGGATGACTCACAATGATTAACATCAAACACCAATCATCAAAACCAGATAAATCATTAAAACCACAGCAATGAATGCTTTATGCATCAGTTTAACATGTAGCATGACTGATCATCAAATATGACTCTAAATTGAGCAGCAGGATGACTGAACATTTGATTAACTCACACCAACAATCAATCAACAAAACCATCATCAAAACCACAGCCAACAATCAATCACCAAAACCATCATCAAAACCACAGGGGCACAACAATCTCCCCCTTTTTGATGATGGCAACACTTTCAATATATTGAGTCATTCTGATGATGTGAGGCATTCTGAAGACTCAAATTATTCTCCCCCTTTGACTTCATCAAAAAGAAAAATAATTTGAGAAATTATAGCATGTATAAGAGTTCAGTCAATTTCTCCCCCTTTCAAGAACATGATTCTCCCTTTTTGGCAAACAATCTCCCCCTTTGATATAAACAAAATAAACCATGGGAAGGGTTAAATGCAAAAATGCAGATGCAACAAGGAATGCAATACTCCCCCTAAGTATGTGAATGCAAGGTCACAAATGATATGAACATGATTCAGTGTGACAAGGAATGCTCCCCCTGAATAGATGCCAATTGATATGAAATTTATGCAAGACTTGGAATCTCCCCTTCAATAAGTGGAATCTTATGAGATGAATGAGAAGGAGACCACAGGGGCAAACAAGGAGAAGTTCAGGTCATTGAGCCAATGACATGAGCAGAAGAAGTTCAGATGAGCTTCAACCAGAAGGAATTCAATCAGATTTTCAAGGAAATATCATTCTCATAAATCCAAATCAGAATATTACAAAGTCTTCCATTATAAGGGCTTATGAATGAACTTTATTGAACAGCATGGTTTAATTATGATGTATGTAGAGTTTATCAATAAAATTCTGTATTGATATCTGAAACCATGGTTTAATAAAAATGAACCAAGCCCTCATATTTATCTTGATTATCCTCCCTTTGTCTTACACAATCAAATCTATTGACTTCTTTCAGAATTACATGTACTAGTATTGAAATCAAGCAATTATGAAGTCATATGATTTTGTCTAGGGTTGTAGCAATTTGATTTTTGGCATCAATATTCAGATATTTCAATTTATTCAACAATTTTCCTTGCTACAAATTTTACGTGCTTTCTAGTTTAGTACACACCTTGTAACTAGAGGATATACCTTGATCAGAGGCCAATATCCCTAAGCCCTTAGTGTGACTAACTGTCATGCCTTATGTAAACAGAGTTAGCATTTACACATTATGACACACTACAGCTCAATTTTTAATGAGTGAATTGTATTTCTCAGTGTGCATGCCATTGCTCTGCCTGATTTTCAATGAATTCTCATTTTACAGAGTTAACTAAGGCACCTCATGACACAGTCCTTTGGACTTGTGTTTCTCAGTGACCAATGTCATTGCTCTGACAGATATTACCCTTTAGACATTTCAGAAACATTCATTTGCTTCAAAAACAATATTAATCTCATGTACTTAACCAATTAAAGTCATGTATTCAAAAGTGCAGATTTCAGAAGTTTTTGCAAGACATAGCATGAAACAGTTGGTTAAGATTTATTAAACATGATTCAGATATGTTAAGAGATTTTGAAGTTAAACTCCATGAATACATTAAGCTGAAACCACATGAGTTATTTCAGTCATTCTTAAGAATGTATAATAGAAGATTTCTAGTTCAAGAGTTTTTCAGATTTATGATCGAGATAGCCCATTGAAATCTTCATGAAAGACTGATAGAATTCTGAAGTCAAATGATATCAATTGATAGTAGAAATACCAATTGTTAACTTTATTAAGAGAAAGTGTAAGACTCAAGGTTTTACATAGTATGATCAAGGTTTTGGTCAACACAATCAGTGAGAGAGGATATGCAGTGAACTCTGACCCATGTATGCATTTGACAGCCTATATGTAATGCAGGGACATGCAAAGACTCGACATTGAATTGCTGTGCAAAGATATGCAACTTACTCCCCCTGAAAACATGCAGTACACTGGTCTACATGAAGACAAGACCCTTGGTACTTGGCAGAGAACCTGGTCTCAAGGACCATCTCACACATAGTAAGAACCTTTAGGCAGATTTCCTTGCCTTTTAGTAACTTACCATTTGATATACCAGGGTTATGCAAGACAATGCAACTCGAGGCAGAAAACAAAATATGCAGTCTTCAGTAATAGGCAAATGATAGTCATGCAGACGAAATGTGTACCTATGAGACACATGCATTGACAATATACACTGAAGAAGCATTCAAATTCAGTTCAATCATATGTCAAGAGAAGAGCATCAGTTATGCAGAATTGAATTCAATAGTTGAGTCTGGAATGCAGACTGATCAACTAGACAAGAGAAGATCATACAACAACCAAGTAAATCAGCATGGAATTCTCATTTTTCATACTCACAAATTCAGATGATGAATTTAAAACAGATTTCAGAACTGACCTGAATTGAATCATGGGGTTTTCTTTTTGAGTGCCTTGGTTAACCCCTTTTATTTCTCCTTCCAAGGCCCTACCTGCGGCAAGTCAATCAATATGATCTTGCAGGGACCCAAGCAGTCTTGGGTCCTGCACTACCCCTATCAGGTGTTCTAAACAGTTTCTTAGCAACATGGTCATCAGATTTCATCAGAATATAATTGTCCATAGAGTGACCAAGTTTATCACAGTATCTACATGAAACAGCAGATATTCTGGTCCTGTGATGCATATCAACAGCAGCATGAGACCTATGATAATTAGCATGAATTTTTGATTTATCATTACCGGCCCACCAGCATTCAGAAGCTCGGTGGCCAGGTTTTCCACATTCATAACAAGCAAGAGTCTTTTCTTTAAGACTAGTTTTATTTCTGCCCAAGAGATTTTTGTTTGGAGGGAATCTTACAAATTTGGAATTAAAAAGATTTCCCGGAACAAACCAGCAGTCCTTCACTACATGCCCATACTTACCACATTCAATGCACCTAGAATGCTTACCTCTTGAGCCAGTAAATCCCCATGAAGGCCTAAACCAACACTCAACAGCTTTATGACCACGTCTGTTACAATTGTAACAAATGATATGTTGGTTTGAGGAAGACATGTTTCTTTTGGGGTGGTGATGATTATTTGGAAGAGTTTTATCATGCATCATATCATCCCTTATCATTACTCTGCAGTCATCCATATAATGACCATGCCTACCACAGTAGTAACAATAGGCATCAGATTTCCTAGGAACATGGTTTCTATCATGTGAGTTCCTAGGTGTATGTGAACGAGTACAAGAAGCATGAGCATTATGTATTGGCCCAACAGATTCAGCAGAACTAGCAAATTTCAGAGTACAACCAGAAGTATTCTTAGCCTTCTTTGTTTGACTCTTTCTTTTCAATTTCTGATTATTCTCAATAGATTTTGTTTGCTTTTCAATTTTCTGGGCTTTAAACTGAAAGACAGATTTTGAAGGTGACTTCTGATTTTCATTTTGTTTTGGGGATTGCCTTGAAGTACCAGCTACATTAGTGCTTTGGACAAAGGTTGTATATAGCTGGTTTTTAGTGATTTTCTTAACATCAGAACAGCAATTTGTTCCCCCTTCAGAGTTATCATCCTTCCTCCTCTCAACAGTTTTCATTTTTCCTTTAATCTTGGCAGACTCAATAGCTGAATTTTCCAGATTATGAATTTTATCTTCCAAATTAGCAATGTGAAGTTCATAACTGGCTATTTCCTGTTCACTGCAATTTACACATTCGCTTAGAACTTGGTTTGCAGTTTTATACTTCTCAATTTCTTGTTCTAGACTGTTCAAACTTTTTGAATTTTCATCATAAACAGCTTTTCCTTTTTCAATTGACAGCCATTTCTCAGAGAATACAGTATTAAGAACCATTAGCCTTTTATTTTGATCCTTTAAGTAGACATTTTCTTCTTTTAGAGATTTTATTTGTTCTTTTTGAAGAATGTCATCAGACTCAAACTCATTAATTATGTCTTCGAGAATGGCACAACCTTTACAAGAATTATCTTCTCTAATGTGCTCCTTTTCAGATTTCAAAGTTTTCACTTCTTTTCTCAATTTCTTGTTTTCAGATTTTAGTTTCTTAGATACTTTGAACAGATCTTTATACATTACTATCAATTCATCAAAAGTGTATCCATCTGATTCGGAGCTTACCTGAGATGAAGTTTCCTCACCATCACTTCCCCGGTTGGCCATTAAGCATATGGACTTTCTTCCTTCTCTATCAATGTCCGAGGTGTTCCCTTTGAGTTTCAATACCTCTGGACAATCATCCTTTGTGTGGCCAGCCTTCCTGTATTTGTAGCAAACATTAGTGTCAGCAATCTTGGCAGGATTAGAGTTATACCTTGTTTGCTGTTTGCTACCGTCAAGCTTTCCTTCTCTTTTTCTCAGAAATTTCCTGAAGTTACTAATCATCATTCCAATGTGGTCTTCATCAATTTCAGACAGCGAGAGGCTACTTTTCTTGCTTAATGATCCACTGTGACTGGATCTGTTTGCTTTGCTGGAGCTAGCCTTCAGCACGATTGGCTCCATTGCAAACAATCTGAAAGCTCAGAACAAACTGAAGCACCTAAACCAAATAAGCAAGACAAAGCACTAAGACGGAGAATCAAAGCTACGAACACAGAAAGCACACTTTGAAAAACACCAAACAAACCAGCAGGATCCTCTGCAGATTGTTAGATCAGATAGATCAGAGACCTGCTCTGATACCAATTCATGAAAACACTATATCATTGCTATCATCAAAATACAATATCAATCATCAAAACCACAGCAATGAATGCTTTATGCATCAGTTTAACATGTAACAAGACTGAACATCAATTATGTTAATCTAAACTGAGCAGCAAGATGACTGAACATTTGATTATGTTAATCTAAACTGAGCAGCAAGATGACTGAACATTTGATTAACTCACATCAACAACCAATCATCAAACTGAAGCACCTAAACCAAATAAGCAGATAGATCAGGTTAGTCTTTCCCAATTCTTCACGGTCTCGACTTTTGATGGGACAATAGAAATTCCATCCTTTAAGATCACATGCCCAAAGAAAGACACTTCCTCGAGCCAGAAGTCGCACTTGCTAAGTTTGGCGGGGGACATCCTATAAGCTGCCTTAGAAACTGGACCAGCACCAGGGACCAAGTCGATGGTGAAGGCCACTTCTCTTTGTGGGGGTAATACGGGCAAATCTTCCGGGAATACGTCGGGAAACTCTCAAACCACTCAGATGTCTTCAATCTTAGTCTCCTTAACTTTCATGGCAGACACAAATGCTATGAAAGCCACACATCCTTTCCTTAAGAGCTTACTAGCTCAGAGGGCCGAAATAAGGGGTGACTTGTTTCGACTCCGAGGACTAGTGTAGACAAGTTCCGAGTTTTCTTTAAAAGTTACCTTGCCGTTTCGGCAATCTACAATTGCCTTGTGTGTGGATAGCAAATCGGCTCCCAATATAACATCATAATCCTTCATGTCTAGGCATATTAAATCTATAGGTAAAATTTTCCCTTTCACCATAACTTCACAATTCAGATAATGGTGCGAAATCTCGTATTCGTTTCCGAGGGGAGTTGAAATAATTAGATATATCCACTCCGGTTCCATAGGTAATGGATCAGCAAACTTCTTGGAAACAAAAGAATGTGACGCGCCGATATCAAACAAGACACGAGCAGAATTGGAATAAATCTTTAATGTACCTTCCACCAGTCCACCTTCATCTTGCTCCGCCTCTTGAAGAGCTTGGAGATGTGCTTGCTTCTTCACCGGGTGCTTCTCGTCTCCGGCTTGATCATTTAGTAGAGGGCAATCGAGAATCCGATGATCATGGCTCCCGCAATGGAGACAAGCTCCCAATCTCCTCCAGCATTCATCGGCCTTATGGTCGGCCTTGTCACAATGTTTGCACACCTCTTTAGAAGGTGTGGTAGTGATAGAGAAGGACTTGTTATTCTTCTTGAGCTTCTTTTCCAGGGAGGAATCTCCTCCATTGCTTGACCTCTTCTTGTTGAACGAGGGTTTGAAGGTACCAGAGCTTGTGACGTGCTCCTTCTTATCCTTTCCACGAATCTTGTCGGACAACTCCGTTGCGTCTTCTAGTAGCTGGGCTCGCCTAATCATCTCCGAATAGACTTGAATGTCCATCGGGGCTAATTGGGTAATGTATTGTGGCCTAAGCCCATTGAGAAATCTTCTAGCTTTCATCTTTTCGGTACACACTAAGTGGGGTCCATACCTAGATAACCTCGAGAATTGGGTCTCATACTCGGCCACTGATAGAGTTCTTTGCTTCAGTGCGGCAAACTTCGCAGCCTTCTTCTCTTGTATCCGGTCTGAGAAATACTTGCTATTGAAGTGTTCAAAGAATTCGCCCCATGTGATATGTTCATGGGGCAATGTAACCTCTACCGACTCCTACCAGAAACGAGCGTCCCGCTGTAGTTGGAACGTCGCTAATAAGATCTTTTCTTCATCCGTGCATTGCATGACACGGAATATACATTCGATCTCCGTGATCTAGAGCTCGGCATCGTCGGGGTCGGTCGAGCCAATGAACTTTGGCGGGTTCATATTGCAGAAACTACGGGGGAAATCTCCCGCTCCATGATTGACTCCGCCTTGCACCACTTGTTGTAGCGCCTGAGTGAGACCTTGGAAAGTGCGTTGCATGTCGCACCATTGAGCACGTTCAGCGGCCATGATCCTCCAAGATTTTAAGTAACTATATTAATATATGATTAACCAAGAGTCTAAGTCCCGAAGTTAACTTAACCCATGGCTCTACCCAATCTCCCCGGGTAAAGGTATAAACCTATCCTTGGACTTGGTTTCCTAGGAATTGAATATCCTAGGCTCTGATACCATAAAAATTGTCATGCCCCAAGCGCGGAAGGAACTCGATATGCGTGATGAGTTATATCATTCATGTCAATCAGAGCATAAGGAATTCGACCTTATAGACAGAGATGCGCAATTTGCAAGATAACCAAATCCAATCTATTCATAATAACCATCAGGTAAATCCATTACATAATCTCCTTTTTGAAAAGAGTACTAAAGGACATTCTAGACTCAATAAAAGAAAATTACAATGATTGACTCAAGAAATAGGAAAAAAACACAACTAGATAACGACATCGATGGTTGGAACCGCTCTACACTTTTTACTCGTTCCCATTCCTATCCGATTGATTCTCATCATCGGAGTTACCTGAAAAATAGGGGAAAACACTAGGTGAGCGAACGCTCAGTAGGAATTATATCTCAAGTACAAACTTGCTTAAAGTATATTACATGTTACATAAATGCATGTATAGCTATGCATGTACGCATGACAATGATGAGAGAGAGTATCAATAATTAATAGAGATGAACTAGCAAGGTTTCATGATAATCTTGTGAAGTAGAGCAAGATTTGTCAAGTCATGTAAACATCAAGTCATGCCATGTGAATTGACTATTATAATATTAAGCAAGTAAATACCCATTCCGGGCCACGCAAGTCATGTCATGTCAAGTCAAGTACGAGTCGTGGATTGCCATAATCTAGCAAGTCACGCACTTTGATACAATGTCACACCGTGATCAATCAATTCCCATGGACACAAGTACTTTCGGGTGTTCCTCCCAGGACCAGATCGGGCCCTATATGCGCAAGCATTGAGTTATGCATATTTTTAGACATCCACCATAGTTATAGCCAATATAGAATTCCAAGAATAAGCCATTGTAGGATGATAAGGTAGATTTCACGAACGAAGGAGTTCAAGGACAGAACTTTGAACAAGTAGGACATACCGATAAACCGTATGAAAAACCGTGACATGTCATGAAACTGGGTAATTGGCATCCACTCAGTCACCACCAATTACAGAAATAGCGCCCACTGTCCGGTCGCTAATTCTTGTGAACAGTACAGGCTCGATGAAATAATGCCCAGGCTCAGGTCGCTATATCAGGGAAATAACACCATTGGACTGGTCGCCAATTCCTTCTGGCGCCCGAGTCAGTGTCGCTAATTTCTAACAAAACACACTTCTCATAAGATGTCAGAAACATCGCTCTATGAGGGCTAAGCATCACATTTCTTTAGAGTGATGTGACAATTAAGGGTTCCAGGGTTTTTAGAGTACAATTTGCTCGACTGTCTTGAGGGAATCCAAGACTAGCGTAGACTTACGGAGGTCTCCATGATGAAATCACCAGTCCGAAGGAAGGAATATCCCGTGGAGGGTTCAAAAATCACCAAGAGTTAGTGTGTAATCGATAGAATCAAAAAAAGAAACCCCATCTACGGATGTGAGATGAGAGTGTCAATAGACCCGCGATATGGGCCAGGAAAAACGTGATAAAATTGAGAGAGAAGAATTGGTGCCTTATCAAAGGTCGCTATATCAAGAAATAGCGGCTCTCTGGAGGGTCGCTTAATCTTATATTTTTACAGAAATCCAATTTAACTTACTAAGAATTAGCGACTGTATGGACGGGCGCTAATTCTTGTAATTTTCCAAAATCAACATAATTTCATTATAATTGGCGACCGTTGAAAACGGCGTCCAATCTTTAAATAACGCCTACTTTAATGTCACAGATTCATAATTTCCATATAATTCATTTTTACCAATTATTCTATACGGTTTGCACCACCATATAGGGGCGCCCATTCTTTAAATAGCGACTATGTGACTGTCACTCATTCTTTGTCTGATGCTATGCATCGGGCAGCTACATTTTCAGACTCATAAAACTGTTCATAAACTTGGAGTTCACATAAACAGAAAAGTAAAGTCATGGATAAATAGAGAAAAATATCAAGAATCCAGGAACATGCTCATGCAATAATTTTAACATCAGGTTACATAGATATTTAATTTTAATCATGTGGTATTTATTAAATACTTAAAGAATTGGTGGCAGGGCTATGGTCACTCATTAAACGATGCCCTGGACATTGTTGCTAATTCAGGAAAACTAGCGACCGCTCACACGGGCGTTCATTTAATAGGCGCCCAGTACTTGGTCGTAATTTTCATATACACCAGGAACTCAAGAGCTACGCAAAACTGTATTTCAGTGGACATGAAATCATGGTATTTTGATCTATATGCATGCACTACACTCATACTTATAGGTTTGTGCTTTAGTTCTTGAGAAAACCTACCTTTTTTTTGGCTGGTTTGGATGATAAACGGAGAAGGATATTAGGAGCAACTGCGGTAGCAGCGGCTCGTGATCAGGAAGAGAGCTTGCAACGGTAGTTACTATACTCGAATGGGGAAGAAGAAGAAGATGTTCTCTTCTCTACAAGAGGCAACAGAGACAGCTGCAACATCAGTTATATCAGATGAACAACTACATGCTTCTCTTCTCTCAGCAGTAATAGGAGGAATAAGAGCAACGCAGCAACTTCAGCAGCAAGCACAATGGCAACTACAGCGGTAGCAAACACACCCGTGGCAGTAGCAGAAGAGAAACAACAGGAGGAAGGAGAAAAAGAAGTAGCAAAATGATCCCTTTTCTCTCGACAATAGGAAGAGGACGACATACGTAGTAGTAGCACGATTTAGCAGAAGAAATAATGGCTTCTATCGATCGAATAGGGCTAACTTATAGGGATATAATACCACAATGGTCTTAGAGTTCTAGTAGGATTTTCATTTCCTTCGTATCAATCCTACAGGTTCGACAATTTCCATGCAAGTCCTTTCATTGCTATATCCTCAGCCGCCTTTCCTGGTTAGGATAAAACCCTAAAACCTTATGTAAAGCTCGAACATGACTTGGGTTGAAAAAGGCCTACTAGTATATATATATATATTCATCTTAAGGCCCATTGTATAAGTAAGTTAAAGCCCAATTTATGTATTTCAATGTGTAAAGCTTGAGGCCCATAATTGATGTTTGTGGTTTAGGCTTTTGCTATTTTGCTTATTTTTATTTAGAAGATTTATTTAGGAAATTTTATTCCTATTATTTTATCTGGGTTACTACAATCATTGAACTCCTATAAGCCTTGAGCATGCTCACATTGTCATATGGATCATACATGCATTTCATGAATAAAGAAGTCATGGATCAATCTAAACCCCACACATGCCTTGCATATGTGTATTGAATCCTTATGCACTTCATCACTAACAAAAAAATCAAACACCATGCTTGCATTTGAGGAGATGGCATCAGATTGGGACCACCCTGTACATGAGGGGGTCGACCCCTGCACACGGCCGACTCTGTCTGCCATAAAAAAAGGTGTGTGTGTGTGTGTGTGTGTGTGTGTGTGTGTGTGTGTGTGTGTGTGTGTGTGTGTGTGTGTGTGTGTGTGTGTGTGTGTGTGTGTGTGTGTGTGTGTGTGTGTGTGTGTGTGTGTGTGTGTGGAATGTGCACTTCATAGTACTCTTTGTGAAAGGAATTTCTGTAAGTCTGAAGAATGAACCCCCATCGAGTTTCTCGTATAAGTAATCATGCATTCTATGTGATTACTGATTTTCCGTGGGTCGTGAGTTTGCTCGCCCTCCCACCCATTGTCCAAGTACACACACGGCATGCATGCATGGCATTTTTTTTAGTCACTCATCAAGTCATAATTTCAGATAGAATCTTCATGAATCATTCCTCGTCAGAATGCCTACTTGCCACAATCCTACAGGTATATCAAATAATGAGCGGCGGAAACCCAAATTGTGTTCGGGTGAAGACCCTCATTATGCGTGAGTCGAGAACTCCACCATGTACCAGGGGACCCTTCGCAGGAAAACCTGATCAAATCCTTGTGTGCCACGTGCATTTAGCCTTGCATGGTCGTCAAAACATGCATCACTACATTCCATAATGCTTCAAAAAAAAGTAGAAATCTGGTTGCTACCTAGGGACAAGTCGACTTGGCCTTTGCCCAAGTCGACTTGGCCTTTAGCTTGTTGATTTCCCGCGGCTGTAGGTTTGCTCCAGATCCGAGGGGAAGGGAATTAAATTCGTCCCCACATATTTATGTACATGTTTGCATATGCGTCGCATCCAAAAATGCATTCACGTGCCCAAATTAAGAAAATGCATGTCCATGCACAGATGCACCAGCTCATATGCATTTTGCATTTTTTTTTGCTCACATGCAGGAAATGAGATGATGAGAGGACAAAAAATGAAAGGATAACAGAACCCCCGGAATGAATATGAACTTAACTCATACCTTCTCTAAACCCAAGAGGGATAAAGAAGATCATGTAAGATGAATAAAAGAGAAGAAAAGACAAAAAAAACAAATATGCTGCACTTCAATAAAAGAAAAGTAAGATGAATGAAAGAATGAGGAAATGATAAAATGCCCATAGCAAAAAAAAATGAAATGAGTGAATCAAGATAAAAAAAATGGACCTGATCACATGGACAAGAGAAAGAATAAAAGAGGAAGGAAACAACAAAGAACCACTAGAATCACTGTCTTAGCCTGGACCGGTCAACCTCTCGAAGGGACAGGTCGACCTATTCAGTAGATGTCATTGGTAATGGTAGGATCGGTCGATCGACCGGGCCAGTTCGGTCGACCGATCGGAGGTGGAGTCGACTCTATTGGCCCTGGGGTCGACTCCTCCAGCGGGCTTCTTTTTCTGAGAGCTTCGGCCGATCGAACTAGAATTTCGATCGACCGAAGCACCCTATAAACAATAAAAAAGAGATGAAAGAAGCATACACAAAGAAACAAAAAAAACAAAAAATGGTTGTCCCTTTGGTCTACTGGAGGTGTGGTCAACCCCACCTTGACAGTGAGGTTGACCTAGCCCCTTTGCCAGTTGGCCCTCTACTGATTCTCGACTGAAACCCATAAAAAGGGGGGGGATGATGAATGCTCAATCATAATAGGATGAAGATATTCAAGATAACAATGCAAAATGGGTTAATGATAAAAATCTCCTGAAAACACCCGCATTAAGAAAGTTCAAACGGCGAGCTATCCGGATTTCTTTCCTTTGACCCCAAGTAGGGGTAAATACTAAAGGTGCCTTCGCAAGGCATGCTCGGCTCCCCGGGATTGTCCCATTAAAGTCGTAGCGTGACTTCGCACCGGGTCAATAATTCACTGGATTTGATTTGTTCAACCAAGATTTAATCAGACTACTTAATTTCTTCAGATATTAAACTTGTCGTGACCCGGCAAACATGTGTTTGGATTTTTACCGACACGCTTGTAGTGACTTTTAACCCGAACTTTTTTCCGCACACAAAATGGTCAACATGTGACCAACATGATTTTAAACACTCTTTTACACCCTAGCATAGAGGATTTTAATGCTTTCCAATGCACTTTTCATTCAACCAATTTTAGGCCATGAGGCCCCTTATCTTGGCGACTAATCAAAGGTTTTTGGATGTAATTAACGCAATGACCTTTACGGCATGGTAGGTCTCCAGTCCCGACTCGATACCCACCATCATCTGGTTAGTTAGATGAAGCGGACCACGGGTTTCAGACCACTATAGTCTCAAAGCCCGAACACATCGTCACACATGTGACTGGCATGCCCTCGCACGATAAAATCGATAAGCGATACCCCGATACCAAAATATCTAAAGGAATTAGAGTGCATCCAACATACGGCCAGGCTAAGAGCAAAGGGAGTGAAATAAATAGAGAGAGGAGCAAATGGGGTATATAAAATGAAGAGAGAAAGGGGGGATGTCAGGCATATGGCGTGCCAGACTCACACGGGTTACACTATATGAGCCTGAGGACGCCAGGAGCCAACTTGAAAACTCACACAATCACGCTAGAAGCATGCTATCAATAGAGAGAAACCTTTGTTGAGGGGGGGGGGAAGCAAGCACAAAGCAAGCGCAGCAACTAATGGAGATCAAAGCTATAATCATCGTATGAAATCGCATGAAATTCTCGAAAGGGGTATTCGTATTTCATTTATCATTCATAAGAGCATCAGGATACAGAGGGGAAAGCAAAAGAAAAGAAAAGAAAAGGAATACAAAGGGAAGAGAAAGGGGTAGTGATCCCCTGTTCTCCCTCCCTCACCTCTCTTCTCTCTCTCACTCTCCTTTTCCAGCGAGTCTTCTTTGGGCTATCAACAACTTTTTCTTGGGGTCTCTTTGGGCTTCGGAAGATGGCTGGTTGGGTTCCCTCCTAGGGGATGCCAAGAGAGAGCTCAGCTGGGGGAGAAGAAAGTCTCCTCCTCCTTCTTTTATGCATGCACGGGAGAAGCTCCGTTGACGTCTGTTGTTGCCTTTTCTATTCTTTATGCTCCCGCCTCTTCGAGCAGGATCTTTGACGTGCTCCATCACCTCGCGCCACTTGAACATGAATCGTGGCACGTCGCTCTGCTTGCCAATGCACAAGGAGCACGTCGACGACGTGCCTGCGTTCCTTGCAGGCTCATTAATGGGCGAGTAGAGGGCGTAGGGGAAGAGCTTCCGCATCGGACTAATGGATGCCGATTAAAGCCCATGAGGGCTTCTCGCGCCGGATCAGTTCAAAAGGGATTGGCCACCAGTTCATTCCCGTGGGGCTTCTCACGCCGGATCAGTGGCCATGGAGTTCACACCAACTCAAGGCTACATGGGGGCCTTGCGCGTGCCGGTTCATGGTGCCAAGGGAGAGCTGGCCTCTTCATATATATATAAGAGGGGCTGGCCAATTCATACCAAAGGGGGGATGAGAGGAGAGTGGGGAGGGTGGCCGATTCAAACCCCGCCTCCTATTTTCCTCTTCTTTTTTTGTTAGCCGATTCGACACCCCCTTTCTCCTTTTTTTTTCTTCTCATCATTTTTTTCTTTCGTCCCCCTCCTTCTTCTGTTATTTTTTCCTTGCC
The DNA here is from genome assembly GCA_022559845.1 of Amorphophallus konjac. Lineage (NCBI taxonomy): Eukaryota > Viridiplantae > Streptophyta > Magnoliopsida > Alismatales > Araceae > Amorphophallus > Amorphophallus konjac. The sequence continues at coordinate 184,994,452 of CM040122.1, read as the reverse complement.
CTTTCTTTTTCTTCTTTTATATTTTTTCTTTTATCCTTTTTCTTTCCTTCTTTTATATTTTTTTTTACATTCTTTTTTTTCTTTTTTAGCACCCCTGGAGAGGCGTAAATTCTTTTAGCATCTGGAAAAAGGACGCATATTAACATGCGTCTCTTCGGAGAAGCGTAAATTTTTTTAGCATCGATTTTAGCGTGCATGAAGAGGCGTGAATTATTTTTAGCGTTAATTTTATCATCGCTTTTAGCGTTGATTTTAGTATGCCTGGGGAGGCGAGAATTTTTTTAGTGTTAATTTTAGCGTGTCAACAAATACCCCTACCTGCAGGTGTCGCAAATGAGGGACGAGAGAGAGGGGCCTGCGGGTGTAGCCCGTTTGAAAGCGTATCTTGTATCTCTATCGTGATCAGGAGAGCAGGCTACGACCGAAATTGGGAGAGCAGGCTTTAAGAGCCGAAATTGAGAGTAGGCCATAAGAGCCGAGATCGAGGGAGCAGGATGCGAAAGCTGAAATCGGGAGAGCGGGCTACAGGAGCCAATATTGGGATAGCAAGATGCGAGAGCCAAGACAGAGAGAGTAGGCCAAGAGAGCCAAAATCAGGAAATCAGGCTGCAAAAGTCGAAATCGGGAGAGCAGGCTAAAGGAGCCAGAATTGGGAAAGTAGGCTGCGAGAGCCAAGACCGAGAGCAGGCTGCAAGAGCCAAAATTAGGGATAATAGGAGAGCTGGCTGAGTAAGCCAAAATCAAGAGTAGGGTGCGAGAGCCAAAATTAGGGATAATAGGAGAGCTGGCTGAGTAAGCCAAAATCAAGAGCAGGCTGCGAGATCCAAAAGATAGTGGGAGAGCAGGCTTTGAGAGCTGAAATCTGGAAAGCTGGCCGTGAGTGCAAAATCAGGAGCAAGCAGCGAGAGCCGAAATTAAGAGAGCATGCTACAAGAGTCGAAAGATAGTGGGAGAGCAAGCTACGAGATCCGAGATCGATAGAGCAAGCTGCGAGAGCCAAGATTGGGGGAGCAGGCTGCGAGAGATGAAATTGGGAGAGTAGGTTGCCATAGCCGAAGTTAGGAGAGAAGGCTTTAAGAGCCAAAGTTAGGAGAGAAGGCTTTAAGAGCCAAAGTTTAGTAAGGGGAGTAGGCTTTGCAAAGCTGAAATCTGGAAAGTAGGCTTTAAGAGTCGAAATCGAGAGAGAGCACGCTGCGAGAGCCAAAATTGGGAAGGCAAGCTACGAGAGCCGATTTCGGGAGAGCAGGCCGTGAGAGTCGAAATTGAGGGAGAGTGGGCTGAGCAAGCCGAGATTGAGAGCATGCCGCAAGAGCCAAAATTCGGAAAGAAGGCTTTAAGAGTCAAAATTAGGAGAGCATGTTGTAAGAGCCAAAATTGGGAAAGCAAGCTATAAGAGCCTCTTTTAGGAGAAAAAGCTATGAGAGCCGATATTGGGAGAGCAGGCTGCAAGACCCGATTTTGGGAGAGTAGGCTGCAAGAGCCGATATTGGGAAAGAAGGCTTTAAGAGCCAAAATTGGGAGAGCATGCTGTAAGAGCCAAAATTGGGGAGTAGGTTTCGAGAGTCAAAATTGGGTGAGCGGGCTGTAAGAGCCAAAATTAGGGAGTAGGCTGCGAGAGCGAAGATTTGGAGAGTAGGCTACGAGAGCCAAAATTTGGAGAGTAGGCTACAAGAGCCAAAATTTTGGAGAGTTTTCATTCATTCAATTTATTTTTATTGGTGTTCTTTTCATTATTGTCCCTTTATATGGGCATGCAAGCATCCATTGACACAAGCACACGAAGATATATATATATATATATATATATATATATATATATATATATATATATATATATATAATAGCTCCCCTCTATCGGGGATAGGATAAGAAAAGCACCCACAACTCATAGGTAGAGTGCGACCCATGAAGCACAACTAAACGGGATGTGCGTTCGTCAAGAAGATATCGCGTAGCCTATGCGCATAGCTTAAATCATAATCTACACCCAAGGCAGGTTCTCCATGGTGTGAAAGTGCAAGTATGTGAGCAGCAAACCCTAAACATAGGGATATGCAGACGTTCTAAATAACACTAAAGGATTACTTTACATCATGCATTCACAATTCAGGTTCTTGACTTTCGATAGCTTCACACAGTCCCCTTGTTTATCTAAGATCTGGACTTCACCGTTCGACGTGAGTTTCCTCATGTGCTTCAATGGGGATTCCATGCTATTAAGATTCATCATCATTGCAATCTTATTGTAAAATTTGCTTCACCATTTTCGCCCAGGTCTCCTCATTTGTTTCAGTGGAGATTCCCAGCTACTTTGATTAACATTTCACTTCTTCGTTATTTTTTCTTATCTTTTTGTTTTGAAAGGGGGCGGGCAGTTTTTTCATCATGATTACCTTTCATGTGAGTGTACGGATTTGAGCATCCATATAGTGCTAGGAAGAAATTCTACTTTTTGGTTCGTGGCGCTCCCTCTTTGTCCATGGTGATGGTTTTGATGAAAATAATATATTGTGTGTAGGTCTTGTGGATAATGTCCATTGATGTTTTAGGAGCTTATATTTTGATGATATTGCTTTGTAGGATTGGAATCAAATGATGAACATTATTTCGTGAGTCAAATGAATGCATGGACATGCATCTTGCTGTCCATTGTTCAAAACTGGTACTAAATGTTGTGTTCATTCTTCAGAAAACTTGGTAAGAATGCTTTATGCATGGTTGCTTCCTTGAAGTCGACTTCTGCTGAAACCAAAGTCGACTTGGGCAGGTTTGTTATGTTTTTCATTTGTTTGGATTGTATCACAGCTTTGGTAAGAAATGTGGGAATGATTAATGCTTTGAACATAGATGGGTGCGGCTACTATGAGCACTATTTATGAATGGGCGTTCATGTATATAGCTCATGGGTTGGCATGGCCTTCATTGTTCTCCATGTATATATGTCATTAGAATGGCCAGGTCTTATTGTTCCAACTAAGTGTAGACACCTCTCATGCTGCACTCCTTAGCATGATGATGTTTCAAGCATATCGGTGAAGATTTCAAGTTGCTTGATAAAGCATTTTCATTATATGATTCCTTCTACTGCAATCTCTTTTGGAAATCATTTTTGATTGAATGGCATCTAAGTTTTCACAGGTTCAATCTTGCCCACAAATACTTGAGTTATAAACTATTCTCAAATCATTGAATCCATGGTAAGAATTCATGTTTGAATGTATTTCATGTTAGCTAGATTGAGCTTGATCGATTTTACATGTTTTGGGGCTTAATGGGACTGCCTTAGGCAGTTTTCCATTTCCCCTCTGCAAGTGTCGACACCTGGTGTCGACATCTAGCTCCCTGGGGCTTGCTTTTCATGCTGGCAGAACACCTGGATTTAGGTGTCGACACCTACACACTAGGTGTGACTTTTTGTTAAGGGACAGTACATGCTAAATTTGGTGTCGACACCAGGTGTCGACACCTAGTTTGGCGGATCCGAAACGGGTCTGCAAACTTGGTTTCGAAACCCAATTTTTGTGACCCTTTTGCCATGGTATTTTACCATATTACTCTTAGGGTTTCTCCCATCTATTGGGTGTGTTTTGAAGGGTTTTTAAGAGGGGCTTCGTGGTCTTTTGTTGCTGCCTTCTTGCTGGTATATGTAACCTGCGATCTGCTTCGACAGCAACACCTTGGGGATTAACATTTTCTATCCTATTGTAGGGAAAGGAGAAAGAGGCGACGCATTCACTTGGAGGAGGAAGAGTAGAACGCCATCAACGAGCCTATATCTGTCGATCTGATCCAGTTCTAGTCATAGTCGCTAAACCATCTTCCTTGGGCGCCTCCGGTAGTTTTAGCCGGCTTCCACTCCGCGGATAAAACTCTCCAGCGCACCCTACCACTCCTATGGACGGGCTTCACTGTGGATTTGAGGGGGAATCTTTAATCTCTCATTTCCATCATTTTATTTGAGCATAGATTAATATTCTGGGAGGTCATTGTATATCCTTTTGTTTCGTTGAACTTGGAATATTATTATTTATGGGCGGAGCTGTGTCTCCGAGTGTGTGGATCTATTGCGGGGTAAGTTTCCCCGAGTTTGTGTGTGTAGACAGAGCTGTCTCTCCGTGTGGGATTTGTCGGCGGGGTGTGTTCCCCGACGGTGTGTGTGTGTGCTGCAGTGGCAGCGTCCTGGGGCTAGGCGCCGAGTCTGCGGATTGCTGCGGAAACAGCATGGTTGTGTGGTGTTTGGGGCTTCATCCCCGTGGTTGCTACATCTCGTAGCGTGTTAGTGAAGCCTCATCGGGTTTCGGTGAGGGGTGGACGTAGGGAGCCCGTCGTGGTCCCGAACCACCTAAAAATCTTTATGTTCTTTATGGATACCTGTGCGATTGTTCATTTCTCCTACCACCATTCACAGGTCTATTTGATAGATTGTTATTCACTGCACCTTCACACTTCGCTACCTCTGCAATTTGATATCAGTATTTGTTCATCGCTTGTTGGTTGGATATCCGTGCTTAGTTGTAGTAAACTCGTTCTTTACATTGTATATCCGTGTGAGATCGGAAAGGTTGAGAGAACACTTAAATCACACATGAGTTTAGGCTAATTAACGCAGTTAATTCTAATTCCCCTGTTATTAGTTTAGATTGTTTTTAAATTCCGCCATCTCGGCTGGGGGACAATTCAACCCCCCTTCTTGTCCGCCATCTATTCTGGGCCAATAATTGGTATTAGAGCGCAATCTCTGATTTTTATTTGCGGACCTCACGGTCTAGGAGAAAAGATCATTTCATGATGGCTAGTTTGAAGTTGCTTCCTATTTTTTATGGTTTAAATTTTGATGAGTGGCTAGGGAGCATGAATAGTTTTGTTAATACCATAGATCCCAAACTCTGGGATTTAGTTGTAAGTGATTCAAATGGATTGCCTAGTGATCAGTTTAAGTGGACTGATGAGCACATGAAGAGACATAATGATAATTCTATGCTCTTGAATATTTTTAAAGGTTCAATTGATCTTGATAAATTTCCACATGTTTCCCTATGCAGGACGGCTAAGGAGATCCGGGACTGTTTGATTGAAATTCACAGAGGAAAGAAAGATAGTGTGTGCTTGATGGCCAGCAAGCATGATAATTCAAGCAATGAGAGATCTGAGGTAACTTCTAGCTCTGACTCTGATGATGAGGAAATCTCCTTTGAAGAACTTATGGAAGCATATGATTTTTTGTTAGATAAATATAAGAGAGTTAAGTTTGAAAATAAAAACTTAAAAAAGAAATTTCATGATTTTGTCCATTCTAGAAATTCTTGTGATAGGTGTAGTTCTCATGAACAAGAACTGGAGAAGATCAAAAATGAGAATGAAAATTTGCAAGCTAAAACAATGCTATTTGAAGAGCAAATTGCATACTTAGAAATTGAAAAGCAAGATGCCTACAACAAAGTGGGTAACTTGAATGAAGAGAAAGAAAAATGGAATGAAGAATTAAAAAACTTAAAGATCAAAACAAATTGTTGTGCGATGAGTTAGAACTCCTTAAAAAGGGAAAAAGTGTGGTTGTTGATCATTTTGAAAATATTCATGTTATGGAACAAGAAATTACAAGTTATAAGACTATCTATTCTCTCTTGAATGATAAACTTGCTCTATGTGAAGAAGAGATTGCTAATTATGAATTGCACATTTCGTCTTTGAAAAATATTGTTGATTATTCTTGTGTGCATATAAAATCCCCAACTGTTAAATATGATCATGCATCAAGGAAAAGGACGAATGTTTCATATTTTTACTGTGGGAAATATGGCCATGAAATGTATGATTACTTCTTGATGAAATCTGATGATGATGAGGCATTAAAGTCAAGAGTGAAAATGGTTGATGGTTCCAATAATCATGAAAAATTTATAAAGAAAAACATCAATGTTCATTGCTTCTACTATGGATTACATGGACATGTCATTGAAAATTATTTTACAAAGAAAAGAGATGATGAGTGGTTTGTTAAAAGAAACTCTTCATGTTGCTTTTACTGTGGGAAAATGGACATATGATGAATAATTACTTTTCAATGAAAAATGATGAAAAATGGTCCTTGAAAAGAAAAACTTCTTATTGCTTTTATTGCGGCGAGAATGGTCATTCTATGGATGATTGTTCCACTATGAGAATTGATGATTATTAGTTTGTTAGAAGGTATATGAATCCATCTGTTCGTGTTAACACTAACCCCTCGGGACCCAAGAAGGCTTGGGTACCCAAAATCTTGAAATGAGAATTCTATTTTGCAGGGGAGCCTTGAGACCGAGGTAAATAATAGTTTCTCAAGACAAAGGTAGGAGAGCTCATGTTCTGAAATCTTCGGTTAAATGAGTCAGTCATACACTTGTTTTTGGAGTTTGGATCTTGTTAATTCAACCTTCTTCAATTTTTGAATTACCCTTTGGTGGTTTTGGTAGTGATAAAGAGTGCATACACACTTTTGTTTATCTTTATGCAAATACATGAAAATACTAGTGCATATTCTCTAAACTTGCGTGCTTGAATGCCATGATTCTTCGATATTTAAAATGGTGTGTTGTGGAATGGTGGATTCCGTGCACCGGGAAACACTCACCATGTGAGAGTCGGGTCTTCGGACCTACGTTCTTCGCCACGTACCAGAAATCATTTTGCATGAACTTAATTCCGAATCCTTACTTTAATTGCATGTATATATTTTTAGAAAACTATTTCTTGAAAATCTTCTAAGACCTCACCTCCTTGTTATATAAAATGCAGTGAATTCAATCATTTTGTGTATCATGACATATACAAAGGAGGAAGATTTATTTCCACATGTGCATACATTTAGGGGGAGTCATAACTATGTTTTGACAAATTCATTTTCTACATACAAAGTAATTACCCACACACATTGCACAAAAATGTTGCATATGACTTTAAACGATAATGATTTCAGAAATTCTTTTCAACACTTTAAGGGAAACAAATTTTCTACAAAGAAATCTAGAGTAATCGTGAGAAAAAAGCTACCTACCCCGCAGCAATCAATAAGTGGAATATGGAACTGAGTATCCAGGAATCTCCACTGATATAAATGAGGAAACTCGCGTCGAAAAGTGAAACTCAAATCCACAGGAATCAAAATTTGTGATGAATCCTAGTAGCCGGGAAATCCCATTGAGACACATAAGGTGACTCGCACCGAACGGTGAAATCCAATAAAAGAAACAAAAAGGGGGTTGTGCGAAGTTACCAAAAGTTGAGGATCGAAATGAAATTGTAGAAAGGAAATAACCCACTAGTGTTCTTTAGAAATTATGTAAATATCCATATATTTTTGAAGTTCATTGCTCATTTACACATATTTCATTCTTGGGTATTATTGTGATGAATGTGTATCTTGAATTTGATCGTCTCATGGTTTATGCAATGCCTCTAGCATATGCATGCACTACCTTTTTTGATTATACCTCATGTCCCACTCTGTGATTATGAATACACTGTTCTGTTGTTACCCTCTTACCCCATTGAGGGGGAATACTATAGATACTCATTTGATTGGCGTGTATGCTTGCTTGCTTGTTTGCCAACATGCATACTTAGTTTCACACTTCAGCTCACATTGACACATCCTTAGATCATACATGTAAATAATGAGCTTAAATAACCCCATTGTAAGTCAGTTTTTGTTTATGACAATAGGGGGAGAATAATGTGCTTTTCAGCAAAACATTTGCTTATAGTTCTATTTGGTCATACATTTTGTGCATAGTTTAGTCATACATTCTGCATATAGTTCAAAAATTAGACATCTGCACATATTTCAAACATCTTGCATATTGCACTTCATTTTTTTTTCTTCCTTGGTGTTCAAGGTTCACTCACCTTCCATTAATGGTAAGTTTATTGCTGGGTTCGTGCGCCCATGTCTCATTCGTTTTTGAAAACTCCACATTTGATCCTCTTGTCCCCCCATTTTTTGATAATGCCAAAGGGGGGGAGAGCTTTGGATGGCCACAATATATTGTCATCATAAAAAACGGAGAGATTATTGGATTCATGGCGCTCCCTCTTTGTCCTTGGTGATGGTTTTGATGATAATAATATATTGTGTGTAAGACTTGTGGATAATGTCCATTGATGTTTTAGGAGCTTATATTTTGATGATCTTGCTTTGCAGGATTGGAATCAAATGATGGACATTGTTTCATGAGTCAAATGAATGCATGGACATGCATCTTGTTGTCCATTGTTCAAAACTGGTACTAAATGTTGTGTACATTCTTCAGAAAACTTGGTAAGAATGCTTTATGCATGGTTGCTTCCTTGAAGTCGACTTCTGCTGAAACCAAAGTCAACTTGGGCAAGTTTGTTATGTTTTTCATTTCTTTGGATTGTATCACAGCTTTGGTAAGAAATGTGGGAATGATTAATGCTTTGAACATAGATGGGTGTGGCTACTATGAGCACTATTTATGAATGGGAGTTCATGTATATAGCTCATGGGTTGGCATGGCCTTCATTGTTCTCCATGTATATATGTCATTAGGATGGCCAGGTCTTATTGTTCCAACTAAGTGTAGACACCTCTCATGCAACACTCCTTAGCATGATGGTGTTTCAAGCATATCGGTGAAGATTTCAAGTTGCTTGATAAAGCATTTTCATTATATGATTCCTTCTACTACAATCTCTTTTGGAAATCATTTTTGATTTAATGGCATCTAAGTTTTCACAGGTTCAATCTTGCCCACAAATACTTGAGTTATAAACTATTCTCAAATCATTGAATCCATGGTAAAAATTCATGTTTGAATGTATTTCATGTTAGCTAGATTGGGCTTGGTCCATTTTACATGTTTTTGGGGTTAATGGGACTACCTTAGGCAGTTTTCCATTTCCCCTCTGCAAGTGTCGACACCTGGTGTTGACACCTAGCTCCCTTGGGCTTGCTTTTCATGCTGGCAGATCACCTGGATTTAGGTGTCGACACCAGGTGTTGACACCTACACACTGGGTGTGACTTTTTGTTAAGGGACGGTACATGCTGAATTTGGTGTCGACACCAGGTGTTGACACCTGGTTTGGCGGATCCGGAACGGGTCTGCAAACTTGGTTTCGAAACCCAGTTTTTGTGACCCTTTTGCCATGGTATTTTATCATATTACTCTTAAGGTTTCTCCCATCTATTGGGTGTGTTTCGAAGGGTTTTTAAGAGGGGCTTCGTGGTCTTTTGTTGCTGCCTTCTTGCTGGTATATGTAACCTACGATCTGCTTCGACGGCAACACCTTGAGGCTTAACATTTTCTATCCTATTACAGGGAAAGGAGAAAGGGGCGACACATTCACTTGGAGGAGGAAGAGGAGAACGCCATCAACGGGCCTATATCTGTCGATCTAATCCAGTTCTGGTCGTAGTCGCTAAACCATATTCCTTGGGCACCTCCTGCGGTTTTAGCCGGCTTCCACTCCGCGGATAAAACTCTCCAACGCACCCTACCACTCCTATGGACGGGCTTCACTGTGGATTTGAGGGGGAATCTTTAATCTCTCATTTCCATCCTTTTATTTGAGCATAGATTAATATTTTGGGAGGTCATTGTATATCCTTTTATTTCGTCGAACTTGGAATATTATTGTTTGTGGGCGGAGCTGTGTCTCTGAGTGTGTGGATCTATTGCGGGGTAAGTTTCCCCGAGTTTGTGTGTGTAGATGGAGCTTTGTCTCCGTGTAGGATTTGTGTGCGGGGTGTGTTCCCTGACGGTGTGTGCTGCAGTGGTAGCGTCCTAGGGCTAGGCCCCGAGTGTGTGGATTGCTACGGAAGCAGCGTGGTTGTGTGGTGTTTGGGGCTTCATCCCTGTGGTTGCTACATCTCGTAGCGTGTTTGATGTAAAACCAACCTTGGACCTATTTTGCAAGCATTCAAGTTTGAGCAGCGGACTCACACTAGCGAGCTCACCCGTATGGCGCACACTAGTACCCGATGGCGACTAGGCGATGTTGGAGAGGGTCTGAGGCGGGACCTTTAGGCTCCAATGGTTGGCTAGCTTGGGAAGAACCCCAAATGGGCCTAGGATGCCCAAATCATGGGCGGCCAACACACCAAGGGTGTGAGTTAAGTGGATTCACTCTCAACTTGCCCGCGGTGGTCACTCACGGTACTAGCAATTTGGGCCGAGCTCTCACTCTCCGTCCGACGAAGCAATAGCAATAATACTAAGCTAAGCAAGTGATTAAACCAGTCAAGAGAGGGTCCGAGGCTCACCTAGCCGGCGTGAAGACACCGACTCCGGCCGGAGACGGGGGCGAGCGGGGAGGCGAGGGTATGCACCCGCACGCCGCGTCGATTGAAGCTTCAAACCTGCGACTTAATAATGACATGAACTACACCCCATGCAAGGGGGGGGGATCTCGGGGTGGGGATTATGTGAATTACAGCCAAAACTACCTCCACGCAGGGAGGGGCCTTCAGCCGGCCAAGCGGGGTGGGGAATTATGAAGAAAACTCGACGTTCGGATTGATGCCGGTTCTGCCAATCTTCAGAATGGCTGGACAGGGGTGCGGTGATGATGCCGCCACAAATTCCACAGAGCTCAGAACTTGATGAGACTTGCGCCAAAAGCTTGCCAACGGACCAAGGATGATCTCTGAATTTTTTCTGAGCTTGGTACAGTCGTTGCTGGCCGGGGCAGAGTCTGGAACCGGACTGATTGGTTCTGCCTCTGTCTGGTGCAGAACAATGTGGCTGGTTGCAGAGGGTGCCACGCTCACTACCAAGCTCTGATTGAGACGAGACCTGAACCGTTGGAACCGTGGTCGAGTCTTCTTTCCGTCGGCGCCAACGGCGTAGTCGGCAGATGTCGGAGAAGACCAGGACGATCAGATGAGTAGAGGGGTGTCGGTTCTGGCTCCTGAAAACTGACCTGACCACTTGGAGTAGAAAATTCGTAACTTGAGATTCCGATGTCCAAATGCAGCTCTGCTTCTTGAGGATGAAAGAGGACTTGAGAGGAAAGAATTTTTCTGAAGAACACTTGATCTGAATCCTAAAAGGTTCGCCGTGGCCGAGCTTCCACACTCGCTCTGGTTCTCTGCCTGGGGTCTTCTGCGCAGTCAAGGGAGATCGGCTCCTGTGGACAGCTCTGACCTAGGATGTCGACGAAACCACCTCGCCTAGAAAGCTCCTTGGACGACCTTTCCAACGGTGTATGCCATGCCACCAGAAGATGAGGGGAAGTGTCGGAGATGAACCTGCTTCCAGGACTCGATCTTGCTGCCTGCGAACTGCTAATGGAGCTGCAACTTGGTGGTGGCAAATGGTGTAGGAGAGAGGCAACTAAGCAAGAGGGTGGTTGGCTGATGGCTGGGGAATATGGTAAGAACGTGGCTAGGGCTTCAAGGGGTCTGGAGTGGCAGGGATAGATGGGGAGAGGGGGCTGGAACAGCTAGAGGTGGAGATGGGGGGGTGGGTGTGCACTAGAGAGAGGGTGAGTGAGAGAGGAGGTGGGGGGCGAACTTGGCTGTAGGGAGGAAGGGAATTTCGACCTAGGGTGATTAAGGAGGTGGGGAGATGGAAGGGCACAGCCCTAGGGAGAGGGAAATTCGAATTTGGACTTAGGGAAGAGCCCCTTCAACCTTGGGGAGAGGAAGGGAGCTTAGGAAATGGTGTAGGGTAGGTGGTAGTTGGGTGGTGGGGCTTGGAGTGGTGGAACTTCCTTGGGACTAGGTGAGGATTAAAGAGGGGTTGTGGGAAGTTGTGGGGAGTTAATGGAGGTAGGTGGGGGTTGGAAGTGGTTGAGAGGGGGAGGAGAGAGAGTGAATTTTGAAATTTAGAGAGAGGAGGAGAGAGAATGGAGAGATAATGAGAGGGACTAGAGGAGGTGGAAATGCTATTCAATATTCATCCAAAAGTTGTTACATATGAGGAGTGGGGTGGCCTATTTATAGGCACATGACTTTTTCACAAAGGACCCTAACAAAAGACACAATGACTAATAACCGAAGGGAAGGGGGGTGTCCATGGGCCTAGCCCAATGAGATGGGCCCAATAGCCTATCTAAACAACACAATGACTTAGGACATTGGTAGATAACCTACTAACCTAGGTACATGACTCAAATAAAGGGAAAATCACATGATTAAGACTCAAATAAAAAATAAGAAAATTACATGACTCGACTCACAAACACTTGAGGAACATAATGGCGTATACCGACGATCAGTCCGAGCTTCAGAAAATGTGGAGGGGCAAGGGATGTCCCCATCATACCCCCGGGGTGGGGAAAACTCGACCCCGTCGAGTATGGGTCCACCAGGGAAGTAGTACATCGAACTGCGATTCTGGGCGATCCACGATCTCCATACTCAACCCGCGACCATAGTCGGGGAACGGCGCTTCAGCCTTTCGAAGTGGCCCGGACACACCCTCATGCTGGCTATGATGTCTTGCTTGCCTAGTATTGCTGCCGTGTGCTCACGTCGGGCTCTCGGGCTAATTTGTGGTGGCACTCCGAAGGTGTCCCTCGCAAGGATAGGTGTAAGCTCAAGGCACTCACTAGGATCCACCGCGGTGCCCTTAGTGGGTGTTGGATCCGCTACATGAGAAATGGGGAGAATCCAAAAACCCTTTTGGAAGTTCAACCCATAAGCCGGGTTGCCAAAGCCACTCGGAACTTGGCAAGGTCCAAGTCCTCGCGCCCTCGATTTGGAGGTGACCCCAGGGTAGAGCCACTCCAAAGTCATCATCGTCAAGTTACCAACTTGGAATTTCAAGTGGCGCACACGAGTTTTTGCTTGCTTATTATGAATCTCACCGCTTGCTGCTTGATATTTGCTTGGATGCATATGCCATGCTTTATGATGCGGTGTGAGTGGACAATGTATGGTATGCAAAGGTGGTCCGGGGCAGCCAAATGTAGTTCGATCATGCTTTGATGCCATGAAGACTGTGACAGACTTAGGGGGCCCGGGACATCCAGAGATGAACCTTTTATTTATGGGTAAGACAAATGTCGGGGGACCCGGACATCCATGTATGCTCCTCTCATGTTTAAGACTCATGATTAATGAAGGTGGGCCAATACATCCAAATACGGTCCACTTATACTTCCTACTCGACATGTGGGTGATGTGAATGAATGTTCCCGACTTATGAATCATGCCAAGTGGTGTTGTATGCCAAGACTTATGCACTCTTGTGACAAGGATGTCTCCTATGTGTGGGCTTTTGGACTTCCATTGGAATGGGTCAAAGGGGTCTAGCAAGGTGGATATCATGAAATGGGGCACTTCCTCGATCCCTAGGTGTATACCACCCAAAGTCATGGCTCTCATGGTGTAACCCGGGTCTGGGATGGGGTGGATTGGATCAAATATGGTGGGTTGGGGTAGGGAAAGGTAGGTGGTGGTTAAGGTGGTTGGGTCACACGGGTTCCTTGACTCCCATTGGAATGGATCATAGGGATCATAGTAAGGGTCATCTTGGTAGGGGTACTCTATGCTCTCAAGGTCCTCGAATGGTGAGTCATCCTCCTCAATAAGTGGGCCAAGGATGCTAATGGGTTGGCCGATCAAAGCACTTGGGATCTCAATGGTTGGGGAGTGGACTAGGATAGGTTCTTCCTCCATGGGAAGAAGGAGGATGATCTCACTAGTAACTTGGCCATTAGTGTAGATGGAAGTGATGGAGCCAATGGTTGGATATGCTAGGCTAATGGTGTTAGTCATGGACGGCCTCATGGCTAGCATATTGGTCAAGTGAATTTGCAAATGTAGGTAGTTCACTAAGTTTCCCAAATCTTCCACACAATAGGAAGTTTGATAAGTGACATGTGGCTGAATGGGAATGATTTGGGATTGATATCCCATGGGTAGGTGGCATGGTTGTGAACTAGGAATGGTGAGACCTTTCTTGAGCCATTGGAGTATGGACTTATCTATGGTGAGGATGGGTGTCTCTAGAGGAGCTAGGCTAAAGGTGCGTGAGTTGTTTGGCCTTTGGATTTCCTCTATGTTGGGAGGTGGATTCGGATGGACATCCTTCTCCACTTGGGTCGGTGTGTGGGTTGCAACTTCTATTGCTAATGGAGTAGGGGGATCTATGGTGGGTGGTTGGGTGATAGCTAGCGTATGACACACCCGGGGTGGTGAACAAGCATGGGCTTGGGTTGGGATAGGAAGGGGAAGTAGAGGAGGCCTAGGTTGGAGAAAGATTGGTGTAGGAAGTGGGAGGTGGGTTGGGTGAGGGGTTTTGGGTTTGGGGGTGGTGGCCATTATGGGCCTCGGTGGAGGGGTGGACACGGTGTCCACTTGGTTTTTAATGGTGAGGGTTGGATGAGTGGTGGTCACCATGGAGGGAATTGGGTCGATTAGGGGTCTCTTGCCCTTGGGATCGTTTGGGGTGGAAGTGGGGGCTAAAGGGGCTTGACTAGTGTAGGTTAGGGAAGGGGGTTTTGGTTGGGGTGTGGGGGCCCTCATGGGATTAGGTGGGGAGGTGGAGGCCTTGGCCACTTGGGTTCTAGTGGTAAGGGTTTGGATGGGTGGGGTTGGAGGAGTGGGAGTGCTCCTCGAGTTTTGGTAACCCGGGTAGGAAGGGGACATATATTTTGCTCTAAGTTGCTCCTTCATGTCCTTCCAAGTGGTGATGGGAGTTTCCCTTCTAAGTACCTTTAGCCCGACAATTTGCATCCAATAAGTTTCGGCCCGTTTGGTAAGTTGCATTTTAGCAACCCATGTCTTTTCATCCTCGGACATAGGATACAAAGTGAAGTATTGGTCCATTGTAGCTTCCCAATCTAAATATTCTCTAGGAGAGGTTCCATCAAAGGTGGGAAGTGGGAAAGGGTGATAGTCCGTCCTTGGGGCGGGCCTATTTTCTCCAAGTTGGTTGAGTCGGCCCGATATGTTATCAAGCCGCTCATTGGCATAGGTCAAGGATTTCATGAAGTAGTTGACATGGCCCGGGAAGTTATGGGTGTTAGTGGTAGACATCTCTTGGTGGCTTGGACTTACGGAGTGGGCCGATTGGTAAGGTCGATATGAGGTGGCCATATTAGGGGACAAGAGTGATGCACTTGAAGACTCTAAATGCATAGACATGCCCTAGGATCAACTTGATAGAGACAAGTTGTGAACTTGCTCTGATACCACTTGATGTAAAATCAACCTTGGACCTATTTTGCAAGCATTCAAGTTTGAGCAGCGGACTCACACTAGCGAGCTCACCCGTATAGCGCACACTAGTACCCGATGGCGACTAGGCGATGTTGGAGAGGGTCCGAGGCGGGACCTTTAGGCTCCAATGGTTGGCTAGCTTGGGAAGAACCCCAAATGGGCCTAGGATGCCCAAATCATGGGCGGCCAACACACCAAGGGTGTGGGTTAAGTGGATTCACTCTCAACTTGCCCGCGGTGGTCACTCACGGTACTAGCAATTTGGGCCGAGCTCTCACTCTCCGTCCGACGAAGCAATAGCAATAATACTAAGCTAAGCAAGTGATTAAACCAGTCAAGAGAGGGTCCGAGGCTCACCTAGCCGGCGTGAAGACGCCGACTCCGGCCGGAGACGGGGGCGAGCGGGGAGGCGAGGGTATGCACCCGCACGCCGCGTCGATTGAAGCTTCAAACCTGTGACTTAATAATGACATGAACTACACCCCATGCAAGGGGGGGGGGATCTCGGGGTGGGGATTATGTGAATTACAGCCAAAACTACCTCCACGCAGGGAGGGGCCTTCAGCCGGCCAAGCGGGGTGGGGAATTATGAAGAAAACTCGACGTTCGGATTGATGCCGGTTCTGCCAATCTTCAGAATGGCTGGACAGGGGTGCGGTGATGATGCCGCCACAAATTCCACAGAGCTCAGAACTTGATGAGACTTGCGCCAAAAGCTTGCCAACGGACCAAGGATGATCTCTGAATTTTTGCTGAGGTTGGTACAGTCGTTGCTGGCCAGGGCAGAGTCTGGAACCAGACTGATTGGTTCTGCCTCTGTCTGGTGCAGAACAATATGGCTGGTTACAGAGGGTGCCACGCTCACTACCAAGCTCTGATTGAGACGAGACCTGAACCGTTGGAACCGTGGTCGAGTCTTCTTTCCGTCGGCGCCAACGGCATAGTCGGAAGATGTCGGAGAAGACCAGGACGATCAGATGAGTAGAGGGGTGTCGGTTCTGGCTCCTGAAAACTGACCTGACCACTTGGAGTAGAAAGTTCGTAACTTGAGATTCCAATGTCCAAATGCAGCTCTGCTTCTTGAGGATGAAAGAGGACTTGAGAGGGAAGAAGTTTTCTGAAGAACACTTGATCTGAATCCTAAAAGGTTCGCCGTTGCCGAGCTTCCACACTCGCTCTGGTTCTCTGCCTGGGGTCTTCTACGCAGTCGAGGGAGATCGGCTCCTGCGGACAGCTCCGACCTCGGATGTCGACGAAACCACCTCGCCTAGAAAGCTCCTTGGACGATTTTTCCAACGGTGTATGCCATGCCACCAGAAGATGAGGGGAAGTGTTGGAGATGAAGCTGCTTCCAGGACTCGATCTTGCTACCTGCAAACTGCTAATGGAGCTGCAACTTGGTGGTGGCAAATGGTGTAGGAGAGAGGCAACTAAGCAAGAGGGTGGTTGGCTGATGGCTGGGGAATATGGTAAGAACGTGGCTAGGGCTTCAAGGGGTCTGGAGTGGCAGGGATAGATGGGGAGAGGGGGCTGGAACAGCTAGAGGTGGAGATGGGGGGGTGGGTGTGCACTAGAGAGAGGGTGAGTGAGAGAGGAGGTGGGGGGCGAACTTGGCTGTAGGGAGGAAGGGAATTTCGACCTAGGGTGATTAAGGAGGTGGGGAGATGGAAGGGCACAGCCCTAGGGAGAGGGAAATTTGAATTTGGACTTAGGGAAGAGCCCCTTCAACCTTGGGGAGAGGAAGGGAGCTTAGGAAATGGTGTAGGGTAGGTGGTAGTTGGGTGGTGGGGCTTGGAGTGGTGGAACTTCCTTGGGACTAGGTGAGGATTAAAGAGGGGTTGTGGGGAGTTAATGGAGGTAGGTGGGGGTTGGAAGTGGTTGAGAGGGGGAGGAGAGAGAGTGAATTTTGAAATTTAGAGAGAGGAGGAGAGAGAATGGAGAGATAATGAGAGGGACTAGAGGAGGTGGAAATGCTATTCAATATTCATCCAAAAGTTGTTACATATGAGGAGTGGGGTGGCCTATTTATAGGCACATGACTTTTTCACAAAGGACCCTAACAAAAGACACAATGACTAATAACCGAAGGGAAGGGGGGTGTCCATGGGCCTAGCCCAATGAGATGGGCCCAATAGCCTATCTAAACAACACAATGACTTAGGACATTGGTAGATAACCTACTAACCTAGGTACATGACTCAAATAAAGGGAAAATCACATGATTAAGACTCAAATAAAAAATTAGAAAATTACATGACTCGACTCACAAACACTTGAGGAACATAATGGCGTATACCGACGATCAGTCCGAGCTTCAGAAAATGTGGAGGGGCAAGGGATGTTCCCATCAGTGTTAGTGAAGCCTCACCGGGTTTCGGTGAGGGGTGGACGTAGGGAGCCCGCCGTGGTCCCGAACCACCTAAAAATCTTTGTGTTCATTATGGATGCATGTGCGATTGTTCATTTCTCCTACCTCCGTTCACAGGTCTATTTGATAGATTGTTATTCACTGCACCTTCACACTTCGCTACCTCTACAATTTGATATCAGTATTTGTTCATCGCTTGTTGGTTGGATATCCGTGCTTAGTTGTAGTAAACTCGTTCTTTACATTATATATCCGTGTGAGATCGAAAAGGTTGAGAGAACACTTAAATCACAATTGAGTTTAGGCTAATTAACGCAGTTAATTCTAATTCCGCTGTGATTAGTTTAGATTATTTTTAAATTCTGCGATCTCGGCTGGGGGATAATTCAACCCCCCTTCTTGTCCACCATATATTCTGGGCCAACATCTGCGATCCTTATAGTTAGAAATCATTGACCACATTGTGTGCGAAGTGTGGGAGTTTTGCCTCGGGTGTATTTTATGAGTTACGCTAACAACATAGCTATGACTCTTTTCCCTCGACGTATCCACTCACCGAGAGCGGGCCGTAAAAGCCCAAAGGATATTGGGAGAGTGGGCTGTAAAAGCCCAAAGGATAGCAAGAAAGCGGGTTGTAAAACCCAAAAGATATTGAGAGAGCGGGCTGTAAAAGCCCAAAGGGTAGTAGGATACCCGGCTGTAAGAGCCGAAGGGCAGTGGGAAAGCAGGTTGTAAAACCTAAAGGATAGTGGGAAACCAGGCTGGGTAAGCCCAAAGATAGCATGGAGCAGGATGGGTAAGCCAAAAAGATAGCAGGAGAGCAGGCTACGAGAGCAAAGGATAGCGGGGGAGAGCTACCGGCTTAGACGAAAGGTCGTGATGCCGCACGACTTGGCTTATATGGAGGGTCATGACACCAAGGTAGAATAAAGGTCGGCTTAGACAAGGGTCATGATGCCAAATAACTTGGCCTAGACGATAAGTCATGATGCCAATGGAAAAATACGCGTCGGCTTAGACAGAATTTCATGACGCCGAAGGACTTGGCCTAGACGGTATGTCATGATGCCAAGGGTAAGATAAATGTCGGCTTAGACAAAAAGTCATGACGTCGAAGGACTTGGCTTAGATGGTATGTCATAACGCCAAGATGGAATAAACGTTGGCTTAGACAGAAGTCATGACGCCGAACAACTTGGTCTAGACGATGTGTCATGATGCCAAGAGCGAAATACGCGTCAGCTTTGACAGAAAGTCATGATGCCAAGGGACTTGACTTAGATGGTATGTCGTGACACCAAGGCGAAACAATTCTTGGCTTAGACACAAGGTCATGACGATGAACAACTTAACAGCTTTGGATATGGTTAAACACATTTTTTTTTTGAAATCATTGAGCATTTTTTCTTTTAGAACATCGGGAAAGCGGGCTTTGGATAGCTGACATCGAGAGAGTATGTTGCAAGAGCCACAAGATAGTGGAAGAGCTGGCTGTATTAGCCAAATAACATCAAGAAAGTAGGCAGTAAAAGTCAAAAGGATATTCGAAAGCAGACTATAAAGCCCAAAAGGATATTACAAAAGTAGGCTATAAAAGCCAAAGGATATTGGGAAAGCAGGTTATAAGAGCCAAAGAGATATTAGGAAAGTAGACTATAAGAGCCAACGGATGTTGAGAAAGTAGGCTATAAAAGCCAAAGGGTATTGAGAGAGTAGGGTATAAAAGTCAAAGGATATTGAGAAAGTATGCTATAAGAGTCAAAGGGTGTTGAGAAAGTAGGCTATAAAAGCCAAAGGATATTAGGAAAGCAGGCTATAACAGTCGAAGGATTTTAGGAAAGTAATCTATAAAAGTCAAAGGATATTGGGAAAGCAGGCTATAAAAGTCAAAGGATATTGAGAAAGTAGGCTATAGGAGCCAAAGGGCTTTTGAAAGTAGGCTATAAAGCCCAAAAAGATGTAGGAAGCAGGCTATGAGAGCTAAAATTTGAGAGCAGGCTTCGACCAAGGGTCTAAGCCATTGAGTTGTATTGGTTACTGTGGTGGGATGGATGGCTTGGTCCCGATAGCGAGCTTTGGCAGTAATGGCCAAGCCGAGAGATAAGACCTCGGGAACATACGAAAGTGGGCGTTGGCCAAGATGGCTAAGCCGGATGATGGGACATCTGAAATAGATAAAAGTGGGCTTTGGCCGAGACGGGAAAGCCGAAAGATAGGAAATCTGAAATGTACTAAAGCGGGCTTTGGCCGGAATGGCTAAGCTGGAAGATAGGATAGCTGAAATATACGAGAGCGAGCTTTGGCCGGAGTGGCTAAGCTGAAAGATAGGATAGCTGAAATATAAAAGCCGGTTTTGGTCGAGATGGGTAAACCGAAAGATAGTACATCTGAAATATACATGAAAACAGGCTTTGGTCTAGACGGCTAAGCCAAAAGACAGGACATCTAAAATATACATGAAAGCAGGCTTTGGCCCAGAAGGATAAGCCGAAAGATATGGTAGCTAAAATATATGAGAGCGGGCTTTGGCCAAAATGGTTAAGCCAAAAGACGGGGTATCTGAAATGTATGAGAGTGGGCTTTGGCCAAGATAGCTAAATCGAAGAATAGGGTATCTGAAATATACGAGAGCGGGCTTTGGCCGAGATGGCTAAGCCGAAGAATAGGATATATGAAATATGTGGAAGAATGCTTCGGTCGAAATGGCTAAGCCGAAAGATGGGATAGCTGACCTTTATAGTATGCCGAGATCGAAAGCAGAATAGGATAAATGTCGACTCGATGGAATGTCGAAGTCAACGAGCTCGGCAAAGACATGAGGTCTAAGCCAAAGGTAGCATGATCGGCTAGTGGGGCCTAAGGTCAGTACCTGTTGAAAGTGGTCTCTTCTTTTGTTGATCATCGTTTTCTTCGCTTTTATCATTTCATCATTTTTTTAGCTTCATTTCGTTCATTCTCATCATTTTTTAGCGTTATTTCGTTCATTTACATTATCATTTTTTTAGCTTCATTTCATTCATCATTTTTATTTTTTAACATTATTTCATTTATTTTCATCGTCATCATTTTTTTATCTTCATTTCATTCACCATTTTCATTTTTCTAGCATTATTTCATTTATTTTCATCATCAATTTTTTGCTTCCTTTCATTCATTTTTGTTCATCATCATTTATCTTTTCTTTTCATCTTTCATCATCATTCTTTTTTTTTACTCATCATGATCACCATCATCATTTTTTCTTTTTCCTTTTTTTTTATCTAGATTGCTATGCCGACGACCCTCTCCAGTTAGGCTTTTGAGCTTTTGTTCTTCACTAGGCCCTTCCTCCAACTTGCTGGACTTCCTGGTACAGATTAATCCATGGTGCGGGTTGCTTCACCCAGCGGGACTACTGTTGAAATCTTGATAGCTGGGCCAGGGTGTCAGCCCAAGTACTTCAATATGGACTGGCCTGGATCCTTTAATAGCAGAGAATCGTCGCATATGCCGCATAGCGGGGGAATCTGGCTCCCCGTAGCGAAGGCAATCTACTTCAGTGCCCATGCAAGATTTGCCGGCTGAGCATGAGAAGTGTGGAACTTCATCACTTGGAAAGCTCTATGATTAGAGGTGGGTCTTCAAGTGGCATCTCTTCTTTGTTTCAGTAGGAAACCAAATCCTGGGTCACAAACAATAATCTTGCATCATTCAGCTGTCGAGCAGCCAATATTTGCAACGGATTTTTTGGGTTCCCAACAGGAGCTCGGTGTGCCCACATAATTCTTTAGCTTTTGCGGGGACCTTGGTATGCCCAAATAATCTTCTAGCTTCAAATGCCCCTGGCTGGGGTACATAAATGGAGGAGCTGCTCAGAGCACGCCTTTTCTTTAGATAGCTTGGTTTCTTTGTGCAAAATTCTCTAGCCAGGCGATAGCGGGGAGATCCGGTCATTGGACTCCACTATCTTCTTTTCTCCATCTTTAACTTTCCTAGACGGAACCAGTGGTAGTGGTTTTATTCCTTCCTTTTTCGGTGATAGCTCCAAGCGAGGGATATAATTCTGCCGTACTTGGAGGCGTTTCAAATTCTGAGTGCAGCCGATTACCTTTATGCCCTCGGCCTTTGTTAAGTGCATATTAAAATAGCATTTCTGATGATTCCGGGAAGAGAGTATACCCTAAGGCGCCCCCCGGATGAATTGAAATCTCGTTCAACAGTTGATCATCCCGCTGCCCCCTCTTACGCGGAGTGACCTATGAGGGGTTGTGGAGGGCAGGAGTGCATCTCCCTCCGAGGGAGTTGAGCATCTTTCATCATGTGCTGGAGCACGCAAAGCAGTGATTGCGTGTCACTAGGTCTTTTAATTTGGAGAGAGTATCTCCCAGAGATTTTCTAGCTTCATCATTCTGTTGTCGGCCCAGACATCGGCTGACTTTGCTTTTTGAATCGGTCGGCTTGAGTAAAGTTGACAGTGTATTGCAACGTAGAGCAGTAGCTCTTCCTTTATCGTCGGATTTATTTCTTCTTCTATTTTCAGTATTTGCCCCCAGAACAAGGCACCATTTGTATCTTGCATTTCTTTTCCAGCTCACTGCCATAGCTCGAGGGGTTCAGAATGCCCTCACGTGGAGGAGGGGTATAACAACATGCCTTTTCATTGGGCGGTGGAAGATGCCCCCGGTTCTCCGGGGACCAATTAGCATACCGAGAAGTAGTGGCTTTGGTTTGATTCGCGCTCATCGGCAGGAGGCATATCTCTTCTTCTTCTTCTTCTTCAGCAACTTGGCTTGCGCTAGGCACAGCCAACAGTGTGTCGCAGGAGAGAACAACGGCCCTCGTTTTATTCTTTGACTTCTTCTTTTTCATGCAAGCCTGCCAGCCATGACAGGTCTTAGTTGAGTTGAAGCCAGGGGCAAACCTACTTGGTCACCCAAATTTGTTTAAATCTGGTTGGCTTTGGGGCCAACCCTCTCCTTGATTTGGACTCGAAGCGGTCCGAAGGTGACGGCCATCGTGTTCGTCAAAATGCAGCTCCCTTGTAATCTCACATTGAGAAGGTTAGAATTTTAGGAAAATGCCATAGGGCTCCAAATCCTGGCGAAAAGATTAAAGGAGGTTTCGGTCCCACAGGGCGTGCCAGACTTACGGACGCACTTTTTATCGTGGGGCATTGTTTTATCTTTTCTCGGTTTATCAAGTGCGAGGGTGTGCCAGTCACATAGTGACAATGTGTTCAAGCTTCGAGAATGGAGTGGCCCGAAGCCTGTGGTGCGCTCCGTCTGACTAAATAGATGATTGTGGGTATCGGGTCGAGACTGGAGACCCGCCATGTCATAAAGGTCACGGCGTTAATTACATCCCCTTTGTTGGTCCCGGTAGGCGAGCAGACAAGAAGGGGGGGTTGAATTGTCCCCTACGTGATATGGCAAATTTAAACTTACTTAAAAAAATTAGGCCAACTATCAAATTTAAACTAATATGAAATGAGATATAAATCCTAAAAGTGATAATTCTCTCAGCCTTTTCGATCTCACACGATCGACTAAACGAATATATCAAGCAAACACGTCGCACAGCGGAATTTGGACAAATAAGCAATGTGTGTGATCAAGATAAAAATAGCAAAGTGTGTGAACAAGATAAAACTAAAACCAATCTCCTGTGAATGAGGTACATTATATGGAAACAAACACACAAATCAAACCACAGGACACAGAGATTTTTTAGGTGGTTCGGGACCACGACGAGCTCCCTACGTCCACCCCTTACCAAATCGATAAGGCTTAACTCGCTGAAAAACCAGCACAGAAAAGACTCCCCAACACGGAGCGACGCTCCAACACACATGGGGATAAATCCCAATATGGAGCCAAGATCCAACACATACACACGCAGGATGACGCATGCACACACACGGGGACACGCCCCAACACACACACAGAGACGGAGTCTCCAACACGATTCGACGACCAGATCACAAACACACACACACACACACACACACACACACACACACACACACACACACACGTTGCAACAAACACAACAACGACGACACACGACTGTACACAAACGGTCACACACACACAGAGTATTCTTGAGTTCATAAAACTTATACAAATATTTACGACTTGCTCAAATCGAAATAAAACATATGACAAACATCATAACCAAGCAAAAATAAGATGTAGAAATATGTTCCCCTTTGTTTCCAAGGCCGATAGATGTTGCTTCTTGAGGCTCAGGTCGGAGGGAAGACGAATGAACCCGATATCAACATCCTCTTGATCCTCTCTTCATTCCGCTTCTCTTTTCCTTCTTCCTTGAGCTTCAGAAATCACTTGAAGTAGATGAAATCCTCCTTCGAAATTCTCCTTTTCTCCTCCTTGGCCTTTCCTTCACCTGCAAGATAGAATAAATAAGCACATAAGGGGTTCTCCTCTCAAATTCGGAGTTCACAGATATGTCTATATAGAAGTAAGCATAAGACGATTATAACCCTCATAAAACCCTTAAAAAACCCCTCTAATATATGTATAATAACCCTAGGGACAAAGGGGTAAAAGAGGAGTACAAATGGATAGGGTTTAATGGGTTTCAGATGCGATTCGCCAAGCCCGTTCTGGAGTGCCCGACAGGTTCGGTCGACCGACCCATCTAGTTCGGTCGACCGAACTAGACAGTGCAGTTTGGCATTACAGTAGGTCGACGCAGCCTTTATTAGGGAGTCGACCTATCTTCATTGGTCGACCGAAATAGCTCTTTGGTCGACCGAAAAACCTGCAAAATAGAAATATCAAGTTAAAACCATGGGTTTTCATATGCATTGAAGCCACCTTTCATTTGATCAAAGTCTTGGTGTCTAGGGAGCCTATAAAATAGTGTAAAACACATTTCTACACTTAGACTCAATTTCACTAAAATATACATGAAAGGTTTAGCTTAAGAGTTCTATGAAGAACATCCATGAACATAGAAAGTGAGTATATGCTAACTTAACAAGTTCAGTAAAAATCTCAATCAATACTCACCGTCATGGCTTTTAATACCTCAAGAGGAATATGCATGGAATGCATTCAAGACTATACAAAAGACCCATGAAATCTAATTTCACAAAGACCATTCTTCACAATCTCCACAACCTCATGAGAAAGATGGATTGAATTTCAAGTCAAACATTTGTAGTCTATGTAGCTTCCATTATGCAATTTTACATGAAATTCAAGCTGGAACATAAACAATCTCAAGGCTATGATCTCAATCATGGAATCTGAAATCATACAAAAGAGAACTTTCACATTCACACACTTATCAAGTTTTTATTTCAACATCCTATGAACATTCAAAAGGATTGGCAAAACCAAAACCAGCACCCTGTGCTAAGGGGTAGACCCCTGGGGTCGACCCTTGTAGCTGGCTGGTATGTCTGCACTGCAGACAGGCCAATGCCCAGGGAGGGTCGAGCCCAAGGGTCGACTCCTCTCCTACAAGGTCTGAACAATGAGAGTTAAGCCTCTTTTATGCACATTGCAAGCCATAGAAATAACCATGATCAATATACATGTAAGCTTAGGCAAATTTCAGTTTTCCCTAACCAAAAATTAAGAGCAAATACCCATGCATATAACCAATGTGAAATCATAGTGAAATCAACATTCAACCAAATGTGAAAACCAATTAACCAAGTTCCACCAAGAATATGCAAGGGACTCATTCAATGCTTTACAACTATTTGAAACCCCAATTTTTCTCAACCAAAGATCAAGACCATTTAGCCATGCATTTGACTAATGTATGAATACCATTCAAATCACATTCATCCAGTTTCAAGTAAATAGATTGAGCATATTTCAAGCTCAAAAATCTCACGTGGAAAATGCATGAAAATACCCAATCAAGACTTTGAAAACACATTGATGAAATCCATTAGTCAAGTTGCAAAACATGTTGCTCAATGAAACGCACACACAAGCAAAATCGTTTTGTTGTCATTAAAACCAAACACCAAAATCAACTAGGGGACGCAACACCCTCAAAGAGGAGAAAACCTTTGATAAATCGCCAAGATAAAGGACCTCATGGCCTGAAAATCAATTGAGTGAAAAATGTATTGGAAAGTATTAAAATCCCCTATACTAGGGTGCAAGAGGGTATTTAAAATCATATCGGCCATATATTGACCATTTTATGTTGGGACTGGCGTCCAGGTTAGAAATATCCCGAGTATACATATAATACCGGGACATATGTATGCCGAGGCATGACAAATTTAATATTTAGACGATAAAGAAAATTTGGGTAGACCCCAATGTCTTTCGAGGCACGGCAAGTTTAATATTTGAAGAAATGGAGGAATTCCGTAAAATCCCGGTCAAAAGGTTCAAATTTAGTGGGTTGTTTGCCCGGCACGAAGTCAGGCTATGACCATAATGGGGGGTAATTCCCAGGGTCAAGCATGCCTTGCGAGGGCATCTTTGATATTGTAACGACCCGAGATCCGAGTACCAGAAAGGAACCGGCGCGACTCGAACCTCGGCCCGCCACCCACGAGCCCGAAGACTCGAAAGGGTTAAAGGATGGTGTGAGGGTACAAGAGAAGCTAAAATAACTGCAGAGCTAGCACAATAATTTAAAATAATGTAGGAATTAAGATAAATAATCACTAAATAGCTACAAGGTCCAGTGTATCTCATGTCTAAAATAAGTACAGTCAACAGAAAGAAAAGTACACAGGACATACCCCGGCTCTGGTAACCGGCGACTAACCCTCGCTACTGGAACCACGCTGAAACTCCGACGCGTCTCTCGATGATCCCGCCTCACCTGAAAACACAGGGGTGAGCCTCATTTCATAGGCTCAGTAGAGATCCCACGGACCCCCACCTCGCACGAGAGAAACAAGACAACAAGTACGACAGAAGCAACAAACAATAATAAATAAATGAAAAAGCTCACTATAACTAATCGTACCAAACAAACCGACCTCGAACCAACATGAAAATAAGTTTGTACCTGCCAGGAGATAGGAGCACCACCCACTACAAGCAAAGCCGGATGCGTCCCCTGACGTCTTACACCGAGTCTCAGTATCTCCCTACGACGCCCCAGGCGGAGACTGAGACACACAACAAGTACCACGATCAAGGACTAGCTGGGGTCACGCTCGTCAGCGCGGGTCCGACTGCCCTCAACCACGCGTGCACACACAGACCATGTACTCTAGGTCAGGCCCTCTAGCTGGTTCTTCCCCCCAGCCCGGACGCAGGCTGCAAAGACAAGAGTCCCTACGGTAACCAGCCTAAAAACCGTCTCTCTCCGGGTCACGCTCTCCACCACTCCCAAGTGGGTCTGCACACGTGTGCGTAGGAAAGCTATGTCTATTGGATGGGTCACTAGAGGTGAGACGCAGCTCACGGGAACCTCCGATCGAAAGGAAACGGAGCGGCGGTCCACCCGGGATTGCCCTCAGCTTGGCGGCCTTCCCTGGACCACAAAATAGGCCTAACGGTCTCCTTGAGACCGCCAGGCTCAGCCAAGCAGTCAAGCCATGAACGCAAGGTAGCGAGCCACAGGGGGACAAACGGTCTATTACCAGGCCGCTACCCCAACCAAACGGTCCTCATCGGACCGCAGGGCACAAAGAAACGGTCATGCCCTAACCGTAACCCTACACGTGACTCCCAACAGTCGAAAACACGCACCTCGAGGGTGCTCTGACCAACAAAGCAAACGGCCATGTACTGGCCGCTACCCAATGGGTAGCGATCAGTTGCGAGACCGCCTACCAGGCCTAGCGGTCCCCTGGGGGTCGCTAAGCCCAACCAACATTCAAAGATGCCTGGCGGTCCCCTGAGGGCCGCCAAAGGGGCCTAGCGGTCACTAGTAGGACCGCAACCCCAACCCAAGCACGGGAACAGCAGGAACGGCCCAAAAATCCAATCCACGCCCCAATCATCCCCCGATGATGGAGAAACAAGGGGGAATCCATCCCCAACCCTCCTAGCATGATTCTACACTCATAGATCGGTCTGAAACCCCGAGAAATGTGAGATCCAGCGCTCAAACCCCGAACATGCATTTTTACCCTCCCGGCTCAAATACACTCCTCTCGACCTCGCCTCGGCCTACAAATCACGGGGAATACGGGAAAGAGGGTAAGGATCCGTCCCCCTACCTCAAAGAAGCTTGAAAGCCGCCGGATCGTCATTTCGAAATCACGTTCAAAACCCCGATCTCCACGCCCTCTCGCGAGAGTGACACCGCCACGACCACCGCGTCGCCGCCATCACCACCGCCTTGGTCCACTGCCCCTCACCGGAAGAGGAAAGGGACCCACGAGCTTGGACGGAGGAGAGAGCAACGGTCGGGAGAGGGGGAGCTCCAACGGGAAGAAGAAGAGGAAAAGAAGAAAAAGGGAAAAGGAAAAAGGAAAACGGGGGGTATTTATAGAAAATCCAGAAAATTAGAAAAATATGGAACATTGAGAAAAAATCATTTTCTCGATTGTCGGAACACACTCAACGCACTGGTATCGTCCTGGAGTAGGAGAACACAACGGTTTAACCTGCACAGGGTTCCGAAGGTTCGTCAGGGAAAAATACACATAAACCATAAAACGCGCTCTGGGACCCCTGAAAGTGATCCGAAACTCTCGGATCCAGATCTAAAAATGTCTGAAAAATCCGAGACATTACAGATATTTCCTTCGCATAGGGTCAAAGGAGAGGAACCCCGGATAAACGTCATTTGATCTCTTATCGAGGATGTTTTTGTAGACTTCTTTATACAGTTATCATGTTTTCCCTTTTTTATAATTTTTCATCATCATTTTTTATTCATTTATTTCATCATTTCATTCATTTTTTCGGTTTTATTAAGTCATTCTTCTTCTTTTATCTATTTTGGCTTTCTTATACATATGTATTATTATTGTTGTTATTATTTAATATTATTTTATTATTATTTATCTATCTGTTTATTTTATTATATTATCTTTATTATTTTGATTTTTTTAAGTGTCGGACGTAGGAGAAGTGAAGCAATTGGGGCAAAAGATAAGTAATACACAAAATATATTAACAAAAAAAATAAGATAAAGGTCTTAAAAGCAAAGGAACAGTGGCCCGCGTCGCTTCATGACGTTTGAACTTTTTTTGTGATTCATATGTGTTGTGTGCTGCGTGAATGTGTGTTGTGTGCTTCTCTTTCTTTTTTTTCTTTTTTTATGTACAAGAGGGAGTGGAGGTGTATTTACGTGTGTGTTTCATGTGAGTGAGAGTGTGTGTGTATTATGAAGTATGTGTGTGTTACGTGTTGGCGAATGTTCGTGTGTTTTATTTTTTGTAATGTAGAAGTAGGAATGGGAGGAGTGAACCGGCGGATGGCACCCCGCCGATTCACCCCACCTAGGGGTGTAAACGGATCGGATCTGGGTCGGATCTTTTAAGATGTGAATCCGGATCCGATAACAGTAGATCCGAAGATAATCCAAATCTGAAGTGAGACCTTATTTTAAATTCGGATCTGATCCGAATCTGAATTTTTAAATTCGGATTCAGATCTAACCCGAAATTTTATTATGAAAATTTTTAATAGACAATTATTAAGAAAATCCAAATTTATTGGTATTGAATTCGGATCCGATTTTTCGGATCTACGTGATAAATACCATGTTGCAACTAAACTCATATGCTAACTGAACTAATTATTATTGAATTCGGATCCGATTTTTCGGATCTACATTATAAACACCATGTTGCAACTAAACTCATATGCTAATTGAACTAATTCTTATTAAATTCGGATCCGATTTTTTGGATCTACATAAATTGTGCTCTATCAGAATGCTGGAAAGACACAGTAGGCACTTGAACTAATTCTCATGCAGCCACTTGAATCTTCAAGACTATTAATCAAGCCTGTTGGATCCACAAGGATTATCAATTCTTGCCACAGCTATCTGCAAAAATAGAACATTCAGGTTGACACTACATTAAACAGGAGATGAAAAAATGATGATAATAAATTACTAATTTCAGTTGCACACACATCATGTCTCCAGAAAGATGGTGAAACTGATTCGTATTCTAATCACTGAGAGAAGGTTTATATGAAATTATGCCCAGATGTCCATGTAAGTAACCAAGCTATGGGTATGATTCAAGATATCCTCAAACTAGGCTAACTGATCAACGGAGCCAAATGAAAATTCAGGAGTACTAAATAATGGTCATTTGACACAATAATCTTCTCCACAGTCACATTTCAGACCATTTGAAGAACTTTGAAACATGTTTCAAAGTTGCCCAAGCATTTTCAGCACTTCAAACAACCCAAGCATTTTCATCACTTCAAAGTTTTATGGTCTCAGAAATTAGGTAATCAACCACAAAAATCCAACAACCAGTTAACCATTTAAAAATCACTGCTCAAATCACTTGACATCAGCTGATTATAGAACTTGAGTACTTCTTCAGTATCACCATGAATTCTGACTTCCTCAGTACAATTGATTTCAGACATTTCACACATCAGATATTCTCAGTTCCTCAAGATAAAAAGTCATTTTTGAATCTTCATGATTATTGTTTGGGACAAAGAGATGTCATTCTTAGGGTAAAAAGACACTTTTTCCTCGTGGAAGGTGAAATGACATTCAGGAAACCACAAGTAATTTCACAATGATAAACTGCTTATTGTTCTGGTATAGATTGCCATGTTCTAAGACTGAACAAGGTGGTAAACAGCCATATTACTCATCTTGGCCAAGATAGGTTTGATAAGCATACTCTTGTTAGCTTGATTTTGAGGTTTTTTCAAATAGCAAAGATTTTTTAGCAATATGTGAATGTCATCAAAATAGTTTTCTCTCAGCAATCTGGATTAAAATTTTGTCCAACTTTTTTATGTTTATAAAAAATAATGTAAGGTCTAGCAGTGAATCTAAAGTCAAAGTCATCTTCTTTAATCTAAGACTTTTTCCCCTGTCTTTGGCTAGGAGGAAGACAATTTTATGTTCCTAGTCTCTAGGCCTTGCTGGAATATTACTGAATACAGAACATATTACTATGTTTGCTTGCTAGTCCACGTATAGATGATGTATATCATCTTCTCATGTTAAATCATCCGCCTTAGAAGGAACACAACCAGCCATTTTGAGAGAAGGAAAGGAATGCACACCAACGTAAAATCTTTCAGGCATACAAGATACAACTAGGTAGAAATAGAAAGGGGTCTAGCAGCAAAAGGCACAAGCTCCATGTCCAGCAAATATGTGACGCACTTCAATACAAGCTGTAACAAGTCCACTTAATTTGGTTCTGGATTCCTTTTACAGACCAGAAGTGCAAACAGCAGATGTAGAGAAAGATTCAAACCTGTTGGGTCTTCTGATGCGGAGTGACTATCGTAAACGGGTCCGACTAAGGCAATTAATATAGATCAACATGGAGTCATAATAAATCGATAAAGAAGACTTCTATTCTTATTAGTCCTTTCAGTCTTACAGCACCTAGTGTCTCTTCCACATCATCAATAATCAAATGAAAAGAATAGGATTAACTAATCATATGCCCATATAAATGGTACAAGTAAGCAGATAATATCCATGTAGCCATCTAAATAAAAACAGCTACAGATGAAGAAAAATCTTGTTACAAATGCTACAACAAGCATCATACAAACTAAATTGCAACCAAAAAAGTTGCAGTAACCCAAATAAATACTCTAGGAACTTGTTGAAGAATAAGAAATGCACAAAAATTTGGAAAAAAGGAGATGAAATCAAGAACTCGGGAAATAAAAAAGACATGGATCTATATTCTGATCACTCGGGAAATAAAAAAGGCATGGATCTATATTATGATCACTAGGGAAATAAAAAAGACATGGATATATATTCTGATCATTCGGGAAATAAAAAAGACATGGATCTATGTAAAGCCCACCTATTTGCTTTCTTTTTTTCTCTTGAAAAAAAAACAGAGGACAAAGACCTCCCAAAAACCAGTTTTTCTCCTTAAAAGCGCGTGCGCGTAAGAGAGAGAGAGAGAGAGAGAGAGAGAGAGAGAGAGAGAGAGAGAGAGCGTGAACGAGCGGGAGTGAGAGTTAGAGAGAACGAGCGTGAACGAGCAGGTGGCCTCAAAGATATCGAGTTGTCTTCTCTGAGATCACCGCCGATGGATAAACCCTAGAGACGCAGAGAGGGGTTCCGAGAAGGCCAATCGCAGAGAACGTCACCATCGCCATCGCGGGTGGCCAAGGAGAATGCCGTCGTGAGATGCTGTCGCTGCTAGAACCCTAGAGAGTGGAGCCGAAGAAGAGCGTGGTGCCGTCGCCGTCGAAGGTGGCCGAGGGGATCGCCGTCGTGAAATGCTGTCACTGCTACAACCCTAGAGAGAGGAGCCAAAGGAGAGCGTGGTGTCGTCGCTGTCGCGGGTGAGATCGACGTTGTGAAATGCTGCCGCTGGAAGCCTGGAACCCTAGCGAGAGGAGCGAGGTGGAGATGGGAGCAGCCGAGAACGAAGCCGCATCGCGACGGGCGCTAGGGATTCGCTCGCCCCGAAAGAGAGGGTTTTATGGCGCCCCGAAACCTGATCCGAGAGGAGACATTTCGAATCAAAAAATTGCCGCCCCGGATCCATGAAAGTGCAACGTCTCGGATGCACAGACCTGCTACGAATCCATTTCTTTTTCGGATTCGAATCGGATCATCGGATCCGACACATCCATTGACACCCCTAACCCCACCCCCATCCATTAATTTTGTTTCACTTTATTTTTTTTTAAAGTGGGGGGAGGGGGGAAGGGAGAGAAGGCTCTGGATCGACACCCCCTTGGGGTGCCTGATCTGACACAACCCCCCCACCGGATCAAGCCCCGCTTTTGGTTTTTTCTTTTAATCATAAAAGGGGGAAATGGGGAGAGAAGCCGCTGGATCACCATGATTCGGTGGAACCTCCCCCGCCGAATCAAACCTCTTACCGTGTTTATTTTTTTAAGTGTGTAAAGGGGGCGTGGGGAATGGGTGGTGAATCTGTAGGGTAGTGATCCGGCGCGCATACTATTACCGTCGGATCACTTCCCTGCCCCTCTTTCTTCCTTTTTTTTAAGAGATGAGGGCAAGTGAATCGTCGGGAAGAGGGGGTGATCCGGCGTGAGAAGTTGCGCGCGCGCGCCGGATCACTTCCCATTTTTTATTTTATTTTATTTTTTTCTTTTTAAGTTAATCTGTAATTGATGTTCTGTAATTCAGTCCATTCGTCACATTCTTTATTTTTTTGTCATTCGCCTTGCAATTCGTGTACATTTTTCAACAAAAATTTGACAACATCTCCCCTAGACCCGGAGTGCTTGGGAGTGTAAATTAGGTACTCATCTACGATAGATCCGAGACGGCCCCAAAGCATAAAGATGCGCACGAGAGTGGCAACATCCGACGACCCGAGTCGAGCTCGAAAATCCCGAGGACTAGCCTACAAGGGGCTCCAATGACCCATAAGATGCCGTGACTGTTGATTCCGAAATGCGGACTTAGATTATCGCCGACCCATGTATCCATTGATATGCACTCTTATGTGGGGAACCACCCGGGGACCATGCTATGAGGAAGCAAGCTCACGGGGATCCGAGAGTGACTTGAATCGGCGGCCAAGAGCGGGGCAAACCATCTTTGAATCGGCGGCCAGGAGGGAGCAAGTCGGCCAGGCAAAGGATGATACGGCCAGGCTAAGAGCAAAGGGAGTGAAACAGACAGAGAGAGGAGAAAATGGGGTATATAAAACGAAGAGAGAAAGGGGCGACGTCAGGCATATGGCATGCCAGACTCACACATGTTACACTATATGAGCCTCGGGACGCCAGGAGCCAACTTGAAAACTCACACAATCACGCTAGAAGCATGCTATCAACAGAGAGAAACCTTTGTTGAGGGGGGGAAAAGCAAGCACAAACCAAGCACAACAACTAATGGAGATAAAAGCCATAATCATTGTATGAAATCACATGAAATTCCCGAAAGGGGTATTCGTATTTCATTTATCATTCATAAGAGCATCAGGATACAGAGGGGAAAATAAAATAAAAGTAAAGAAAAGGAATATGAAGGGAAGAGAAAGGGGTAGCGATCCCTTATTCTCCCTCCCTCACCTCTCTTCTCTCTCTCACTCTCCTTTTCTTGCGAGTCTTCTTCGGGCTATCAACAGCTTTTTCTTGGGGTCTCTTTGGGCTTCAGAAGATGGCTGGCTGGGTTCGCTCCAGGGGGATGCCGAGAGAGAGCTCAGCCGAGGGAGAAGAGAGTCCCCTCCTCCTTCTTTTATGCACGCACGGGAGAAGCTCCGTTGACGTCTGTTGTCGCCTTTTCTTTTCTTTCTACTCCTGACGCTTCGAGCATGGCCTTTGATGTGATCCGTCACCTCGTGCTGCCTGAACATGAATCATGACGGGTCGTTCCGCTTGCCAACGCATAAGGAGCACGTCGGCACCGTACATGCGTTCCTTGTAGGCTCATTAACGGGCGAGCAGAGGGCATGGGGGAAGAGCTACCGCGCCAGACCAGTGGCTGCCGATTCAAGCCCATGAGGGCTTCTCGCACCGGATCAGTGCAAAAGGGATTGGACACCGGTTCATGCCCATGGGGCTTCTCACGTCAGATCAGTGGCCTTGGAGTTCGCGCCGATTCAAGGCTACATGGGGGCCTTGCGCGTGCCAGTTCATGGTGCCAAGGGAGAGCTGGCCGATTCATACCAAAGGGGGGATGAGAGGAGAGTGGGGAGGGTGGCCGATTCAAACCCCCCTCCTATTTTCCTCTTCTTTTTTTGTTAGCCCATTCAACACCCTTTTTCTCCTTTTTTTTTCTTCTCATCATTTTTTTTCTTTCATCCCCCTCCTTCTTCTATTATTTTTTCCTTCCCCCTTCTTTTTCTTCTTTTATATTTTTTCTCTTATCCTTTTTATGTCCTTCTTTTTCTTTTTTTTATATTCTTTCTTCTTCTTTTTTTCTTTTTTTAGCACCCCTGGAGAGGCGTAAATTCTTTTAGCATCGAGAAAAAGGATACATATTAACATGCGTCTCTTCGGATCTGACTCCAAGGCCCTTATCTCTCTGATTCAATCTAATGACAAGCCACTATGGAAAATTTGGAGATGGTGGGATGAAATAAGAGATACTATTACAATGAATAGATGGAATATTCAGCACATATATAGAGAGGGAAATTCGGTAGCGGATGTGTTAGCTTCTCTAGCATGCTTCAATAGAATTAATAAGGATTATAGATGCTGGAAAGACCTTCCAAGCAGAGCTCGTGGATGTGCCACAATAGATGTAGCTGGTCTTTCTAGTTGGAGGAGATGAGACACTTATAGATCATTGTTTTTTCATTCTTATTTTTCCTTTTGGTTCATACTTAGGGGGTATGCCCCCGTGGTATATCTATAATTGATTTCATTAGTACCAATAAAATTAGGGCCGGGTGCTATCGGTGGAATTAGCATAATTCATGCATTTCCCAATATGTATCCTGGTCTCGTTTATAAAAAAAATACCTCTCTTCGGAGAAGCATAAATTCTTTTAGCGTGCCTGAAGAGAAGTAAATTAATTTTTACGTTAATTTTATCATCGCTTTTAGCGTTAATTTTAGTACGCCTAGAGAGGCGAGAATTA
Source organism: Amorphophallus konjac (assembly GCA_022559845.1). Classification (NCBI taxonomy): domain Eukaryota; kingdom Viridiplantae; phylum Streptophyta; class Magnoliopsida; order Alismatales; family Araceae; genus Amorphophallus; species Amorphophallus konjac. The sequence continues at coordinate 184,959,267 of CM040122.1, read as the reverse complement.
TTTTAGTGTTAATTTTAGCATGTCAACATCCCCTCATCTTTTAAATTCAAATAGCTCGGGTACAATGTAGTGATATCAACAAGCTTCTCAAGAGTTCTGCTCAGAGCTTTCCCAACTTCTACACCACGCATGTTGTCTCGCAGGTCAAGCTTTCTCAGGTGAGTACAACTCTCCAGTGCTTCTGCCAATGTAATGCCTCCTTCAGAGTCCACGTGTGTTGATGAGCATCTGAAGTCCTCCAATACAGGTGAACGTTCTACGACCTCAGAAATAGCCATAGCTCCCTCATTCCCTCTTTTCCTTTTTTTTTTCATATTATATATATATACATATATACCCTCCTATTCTCTTTATGGAGTTCATTTATTATTATAACCAACAAGATCTTTTATACTTAGTTCAACTGTTATTTCCTCTTTTTTTGTAATTGTGATTACTCCATCATTGGCTTACTTGTCGATCAGACCTCTGGCGAAATTTCGACAGCATCTTCTCTCGGACCTAGGCATTGAGGGGTAAGAAGCGGGTACTCATCCACGGAGAGTCCGAGACGGTCCCTTAAATGTTCGGACGCGCCTAGAGCGGCGATGTACCGAGTTATCCATGGCGACGTATCCCCGAGGGCCAGCCTATAAGAGGATGAAGGTTGCCAGGATGCTCTGAGAGGGACGGAGACATGGGGAATCACAGCCAATGTATCGAAGCGAAGTTGGACGGAAGGAACCAGAGAAAAAAGGCCATCATGATGCCGGATCAATCCCTTTAGGGTGACGTTGGGTCACTGCACCAGTGAACGCCGGGCTAACTGAATAGATCACGCCTGCCTACACCGAATCAGCCCCACTGGGGGAGCACTTGACCAACCGATCCAAAGGTCATCGGTTCACCTTGCTGGAGGAGAGAATAGGCGCGTAGGCCCGTGCCAGGCCAACGCACACACTGCGGCGCCGGATCACCCGTGGCAAAAATAGAGTATCGGAGGAATCCACGGTGGACACCGTGTGAAGGGCCAAAAGAGAGAACACAAAAGCCTCGGGAAGGAGTACACAAACTCCGATCTTGTGAGTAAAGTTTTGAGATCACTTCCGTCAGCGTGGCACACAAAAGCCACAGTAATTGAGGATTTGAAAAATTTGTCCACACTTTCTTTGGACGAGCTCATAGGGTCACTCATGACCTATGAGATAAACATGAAAAGAACAACCAAGGAAGATACGAAGAAGAAGAAAGTAATTGGATTGAAAGCTCACCAATCTAATGATGACTTTCAAGAAGAAGAATATAGCGAGGGAAGCAATGAAGAAGAAGACTTGGCCATGATAACTCGCCAAGTAAAGAGATTTTTGAGAAAGAAGAAAATTTTCCAAGGTAACTTCAGAAAGGGGCAAAGGAAGCACATTCAAACCAAGGGCGAGCTGAGCAAGCCCAATACTGTCATTTGTTACGAATGCAAGAAGCCCGGGCACATGAGAGGAGAGTGCCCAGATCTGAAGAGGAAATTCAAGAAGGACAAGTTCAAGAAGCCTAAAGCCATGGTCGCCACATGGAGCGACGAAGAGGATGAACCGTCCGATGAGGAGTTACAAGAGCTCGTGGAAAGTCTATGCCTCATGGCATATGAAGATGAATCAACAGAGGTAAATTCTGACCCTGATTTCATTTCAAATGAACAATTGGAGTCAGGATATGAAAAAATGTATACGAAATATAGAAAAATCAGATCTAAAAATAAAAATCTCAAAAAGAAAATTGATGAATTAACACATGAGGATACATCTGTTAAATTTGAGAAATTGGAACAAGAATGGTTTGAGTTATCGGAAGAAAAAGAAAGTTTGTTGCAAATAATTTCAGCAAATGAGAAAATCTAGGAGGAATTGATGAGTAAGTTGTCTGAAATGCAGAAAGCTTTTGAAAAATTGAAAAATGAAAAAGAAGTTTTGCAATCCTCAATCTCATAACTTGAAAATAAAAATGTGAGTTTGAATAAGGAGGTGACTGACTTGCAATTCACTTTCTCTAGGTTTGTTAAGGGAAAACAAAACCTAGACAACATGTTGGGAGTTAAGGTTAACTTCCGGAAAGAAGGATTGGGGTCCATTCCCCAAAATAAAAATCCTTTGACAATAAGATCACTACATCCTATGTTCATGAAAAAGAAAAAGACTGTGCATCATGTTCGCACTCCAAGCCAACACATGTCCAAACCAAATCACGACAATATCAAAGAAAGTTTACACATGTCAATTGTTTTCACTGTAGTAGACTTGGTCATGTTATTGCCAATTACTGGTTCAAACAAAACTCACCAAGAAATCATGCATTTTGGACCAAGAAAAGATATGCACACAATTGGACTAACTCCTACGGACCCAAACTAGTTTGGGTACCAAAAATAATTGGATGAGAATTTTATTTCTTGCAGATATGCCTTGAAGCCAGGGGGAGCAAATGGTACTTGGACAGCGGCTGTTCAAGGCATATGACAGGGGACAAGAAGGCATTCTCTATACTGCAAGATAAAGATGGAGGCTCAATTGCCTTTGGTTGAAAGGACAAAGGTAAAATAATTAGAATTGGTAACATAGGTAAGAATTCTGAAACCTTGATTGAAAATATCCTTTTAGTGAAAGGCTTAAATCACAACCTGTTGAGCATAAGCCAATTGTGTGACAAGGGTTTTAAAATTATTTTTGATGAAACCCACTGCCTTGTCATAAATAAAACCTCCAATGAAATCAGATTCATCGGTAAGAGAAATAATAATGTCTATACTATTGATGTAGATGATGTTTCTGGTGATAATGTGTGCTTGGTAGCAAACAATCATGATAATGCATGGCTATGGCACCAAAGACTAGGTCATGCTAGTTTTGAAGTAATCTCCAAGTTATCTAAACATGACTTGGTGAATAGTTTGCCAAAATTAAAATTTGAAAGTGGTAAAATCTGTGAGGCTTGCACAAAAGACAAGCAAACACGCATATCATTCAAAAATAAGAACATTATTTCTACCTCCCGGCATCTAGAATTGCTGCATCTTGATCTATTTGGCCCTACTAGGACATCCAGCCTAGGAGGTAAATCTTTTGGATTTGTTATTGTTGATGACTACTCCAGATTTACATGGGTGTTATTTCTATCCAATAAAAATGATGTATTGATGGAGTTTCAAGTGTTTTGCAGGAAAATCTAAAATGATAGATGTTATCTTATCACTACCATCCAAAGTGATCACGGTGGTGAGTTTGAGAATCATGACTTCAGCAATTTTTGTGAAGAGTAAGGATACACTCACAATTTCTCATCACCAAGGACGCCTCAACAGAATGGAGTGGTGGAGAGGAAAAATAGAACCCTGATAGACATGGCACGGATCATGTTAAGTGAAAATTCTCTACCAAAATATTTTTGGGCTGAGGCGGTAAGTACAGCGTGTTACATCATCAATAGGGCGATGGTAAGGCCCATTTTGAAGAAAACACCTTATGAGCTCTACAAAGGTAAGAAACCAAACATTTCTCATCTTAAACCCTTTGGATGCCCATGTTTCATCCTGAACAATGGTAAGTCTAACCTAGATAAGTTTGATGAGAAAAGTGACAAAAGAATTTTCCTAAGTTACGCACTTAACTCTAGAGCTTATCGATTGTTTAATAAAAGGATCTTGGTTGTTGAAGAAAGTCCTCATGTTATTTTTGATGAATCTGAATTGAAGCTGACCAATCAATCCATTCCAATTGTGGATGCAGATGAAAATTCCAAACGTCCAAATAATGCTAAGGCCAAGGACGAACCAACTGAAGGGATCTCCAGCAAAAGTGAAAAGGATGAAGATCCTTCAATTGAAATATTTCAAGAGCAACAAGTGCAGCATCCCAACTTGCCCAGTTCTTCTACATTCTTGAAAGATCACCCAACTGAAAACATCATAGGTAATCCTCAAGATGGGGTAAGAACTAGGTCTTCACTAAGGCAAGTAGAAGAAAAGGATCTGATAGCCTTAATTTCACAAGAAGAGCCTAAGGATATTGAAGCTCTTCAAAATGAATCCTGGATTCAGGCTATGCATGAAGAGCTACACCAGTTCAAAAGGAACAAAGTGTGGACTCTCGTGCCGCGTCCTAAGAATCATCCCACAATTGGAACCCATTGGGTTTTCAGAAACAAGTTAAATGATATGGGATTGGTTGTTAGGAACAAGGCTCAGCTTGTACCCAAAGGATATAACTAGGAGATGGGTATTGATTTTGATGAGTCCTTTGCACCGGTTGCTAGACTAGAAGCAGTCCGGATTTTACTATCCTATGCTTGCTCTTTGAACTTCAAACTATTTCAAATGGATGTTAAATCTGCATTTCTTAACAGTTACATCAAGGAGGATGTTTTTGTAGAGCAACCTCTAGGTTTTGATGATTCAATGCATACAAAGCATGTGTACAAGTTGTAGAAGGCCTTGTACGGGTTAAAGCAAGCACCAAGGGCATGGTATGAAAGGCTCACTTCATTCCTCATGGAAAATAGTTTCAAAAGAGGTAAGGTTGACCAAATACTCTTCACGAGGAAACCAGGTAAAGACATATTAGTAGTTCAAGTATATGTGGATGACATTATTTTTGGAGCAACTAACAGTGTCTTATGTGAAGAATTTATAGAAATCATGCAAGGAGAATTTGAGATGAGTTTAATGGGTGAACTGAACTTCTTTCTTGGATTGCAGGTGAAGCAAACACCCGAGGGAATTTTCATCAATCAAGCAAAGTATTTGGTCAGGAGAAATGGATATTCTAGCCCTCGGAGGCCCTTGTATGTATAGAAATGGATATTCTAGCCCCGCGTCAGGAGAGACTGTGGATTGATCTGGATGGAAAAGGTTATTGGCAGACTGTTAATTTTAATCGAGCACCAGCTCTCTGTTCCTTTTGCCATAAACTTGGTCATACTGCTGAATTTTGTAAGAAGACGCTAGGAAAGGCAAGTCGTCAGCCGACTACCACTAAGGAATATACTCAGATCTTCAAGCCTCGGCCTTCTGGTCCCCATGTTTTAGAACCTAATTCTTCTGAAAAGGCACTTATAGCAGACCCACAATATGTTAGACAAGTGGTCTCAAAGGAGAATAGTTCTGCAGCATTACAAAAAGTTGATGAGATACTTAGTAATCACTCATCTGATTGTCCCCAAGCAAATAAGGAAGATGCTCAGGAGCAAACTAGCAAAATAATTACAGAACCTGCTCAGCCTCGAAAACCACTGGATGGTGGTGAACTAAATACTGAGGTAGACAAGCAAGTTATAACTGATGGAATAGCTCAGCAGGCACATGAGAAATTTCTGTTATGTCAGATGAATAACTCAAACCCTGAATGCAGCAAGCCTCTATCGGTTGAAGCCAAGAAGAAGATAAATTCATCAAGTAATTTCAATTTCATTGATTCTGAATCCTCCTCAAGACTATCAAGAAGGTATTCTGAATGGCAAAGGGATTCTGAACGGCCAGACATCCAGATGTTATCAGAGATTGGAAATTCTATTGCTGAAAGGGCTGGAAGGGATAATTCCCTAATGCAATTAGTTGAAGTAGGAAGGGAGGCCCGTGCTGGAAAAGCCCATTCTAAAAAGGGTATTATCACACGATCTAGAGCTAGATCGGTTGAAACTCAACCACAGGAGTTTCAATGTTAAACACAACTCTAATTTGGAATATCAGAGGAGTAGGGAACCAAGGTTCTCGGAGATGTCTAAAAAAGCTGATCCAAATTCACAAAGTGGATCTTGTTGCTATTAGTGAGCCAATGTTGGATGCAGAGAAAGCTATGAAGCTTGGAAGGTTTATCAAATTGGCAAAATTTGCTGTCAATTCTCTAGCTGATTCTTAAATCTGGGTTTTTTGGCATGACAGCTGTAGACTGGATGTTATAGGCACATCTGCCCAACATATCACTTTGGGCCTAAAGGAGGAAAATAGAATCTCTAGTCTCTTTTCCTTTGTGTATGCTTCCTGTGATCCCCATCTTAGACTTGATTTGTTCAATGAGTTAGCTACATTTGCTAGTACAGTGACTGTCCCATGGATTATAGGAGGGGATTTTAATTGTGTTCTGAAGCTCTCAGAAAAAAAGGGTGGAAATTCTCCCTCAATGGCTAATATGGCTGAATTTAATGCTTTTGTTTGTTCAGCAGGGCTCATGGATGCAGGCTTTGTTGGTGAATCAATGACTTGGAATAATAACCGAATAGGAGCTGCCAACATTAAAGCTAGACTGGACAGGGTCTTCACTAACACTGAATGTCAAAATACTTTTCCCCAGCTGGTTGTGAAGCACTTAGCAAGAGGCCCCTCTGATCACACCCCGATGTTATTATCAACTTATAATTCTTCTCATGGTCCATCCAGGTTCATTTTTCAAAAAATGTGGTGTACTCATAAATCTTTCAATCAAGTAGTAGCTGATGCTTGGAAGCAGTGCACTGTTCAACATCCAAATGCAATGATTAGATTGTCCACCAAACTAAAGGCTGTGAAAATGTCTCTCAGCAAATGGAACAGGGATATCTTCGGAGATGTGATAAAGAATGTTCGATTAGCTGAACAGGAAGTGGAAAGAAAACAAATTGAATTTGATATTTCTCCTTCAACTGAAAACAGATGTAATTTGAATGCTGCCATGGCTAAATTCCATCAGGCCTTGCATAGGGAAGAAATGTTTTGGCATCAAAAATCCCGCACAGATTGGATTGAAAGTGGGGACAGAAATACAGCATATTATCACTCTCTTGCTCAACAAAACCGAAGAAGAGGATTTATTAGTAGGTTAAAGTTGGATGAATCTGATAATTGGTGTGAAGACCAAGCTACTCTTGGCAGGCAGGCAAATCATTATTTTCAGAAGCTTTTCTCCTCTGAAGACCATATAATAGACTGTTCCATACTCGATTGCATTCCTCAACTTATCACAAATGATCAGAACAATCTCCTTTGCTCTGTTCCAGAAGGCAGTGAGATTAAAGAAGTTGTATGGTCCCTAAAAGGATCTAGCACCCCTGGTCCGGATGGGTTTCCTGGAGAGTTCTATAAGCATGTTTGGGACATTATAGGTCAAGATGTCATCTATGCTGTGCAAAGCTTTTTCATGGGTTTCCCAATTCCAAGAGGAATGGCATCTTCCATTATTGCCTTAATCCCAAAAATTCAAGTGCCCAAGTCTTTCAATGATTTTCGGCCTATTAGTCTTTGTAATTTCTCCTACAAAATTATCTCTTCTATCATCTCGAAGAGGCTTGCGTCAATTCTGCCAAACATTATTTCTAAGGAATAAGGAGCTTTTGTCCAAGGTCGAAATATCCTGGACAATGTTGCTATAGCAAGACAACTTATGAGAGATATTGATAGGAAAGTAAGGGGACACAATGCCATTGTTAAGCTGGATATGGCTAAGGCCTATGACAGAATTGAGTGGGATTTCTTATTGGCAGCACTTAGGAAATTTGGTTTTAGTACAAGATTCACCTCTTACATTGGAATGATTTTAACCAACTGTTGGTTTTCAATCAATTTCAATGGTAATATGGCAGGTTTCTTCAAATCAAGCAGAGGTATCAGACAAGGTGACCCTTTAGCCCCATATCTTTTTATACTAGCCTCGGAAGTGTTAAGCAGGGGGTTGACTGCTTTATTCCAATCAGGAGCCTTGAAGGGTTACAATGGGCCTAAAAATATTATCCAAATATATCACCTGCTGTATGCGGATGACACACTCATTTTCTTGAATGCAAGCAAACATAACATAGCAGCACTGCAACATTTTATTTCTAGATATGAGAATAGTTCTGGACAGAAAATCAATGTTGGTAAGAGTAGTATAATTGTTTCAGAAAAAGTTCCCCTCTCAACAAAGTAATCCATTCAACTGCAGACTGGTTTCAGAATTGCTTCTACAAGCTTTAATTACCTTGGTATTCCAGTGAAGAAAGGAAGATATACAAGCCAGGACTTTAAGTACATTGTGGATAGAGTTCAGCAAAAACTAGAGGGATGGCAATCCAAACTGCTCTCACAGGCTGGGAGGGCAATTCTCATCAACTCTGTTCTCCGAAGCATCCCAATATACTTGGCATCTGTTTGTTTCTGTCCTAAGTCAATTATCAATACCATTGACAGTCTCTGTGCCAACTTTTATTGGCAGGGTTCTGAAATTCTGAGGCGTCGCCATTGGATCTCTTGGAAAAAAATCCAAATGCCTAAACTGGAAGGGGGCCTTGGTATAAGAGATCTTAATCTCACCCAATTGTCACTGGCTATTAAATGTCTGTGGAGAATTAATCAGGGGTCTTCCCTTTGGTCTCAATATGCCAGACAAAGGTTTGTTAAAACCAATTTTTTTGACTGCACAAGACCTTTTCTAGCCGGGATGTCTCATGGTATGTTTCAGCAAGCGAAGAAGTTAATCATTAATAACTCTAGATGGATTATTGGGGATGGTAAGGGAACTGACTTTTGGAAAGATAATTGGACTGGCAGAGGGCCTTTAATCAACAACATACCTTCAGGCAATTTCAGTAATATTCAGAGGCAACCAAAGCTGACGGTTAGAGAGGCCTTTCTTGATCCAAACCATCCAGCCTGGTCCCTAGTCAGTAATTTCTCACTGCTACCTAAAGTCCAGTTGATCAATAGGCCAGATCATTGTGTCTGGACTGGTACAGTAGGTGGAGACTTTAGTGTACAGTCTGCTAATAACTTGCTGAGACACAGAGGTATACTAAGGCAGTCTTGGGCCAAGCTATGGCACTCTAGCATTTCTCCAAGGGCAGCAAATTTTTATTGGAAGATGCTTCATAGAGCTGTTCCAGTTGATGGCAGAATCTCTGAGTGTGGAATTTCTTTAGTCTCAAAATGCAGCTGTTGCTTACTCTCTGCTCAGGAGGACTTAGATCACCTGTTTGTCAAAGGGGATCTAGCTTCTGCCTTATGGAAATGGGTCTCCCCCTTGATTAGCACTAAAATCAGCCTTAATGAGCATATTACTATTCGTGGATGGAATATTTTGACAGGCTCCAAGATAAATTCAGCACTCAGCTATTCTGGTATGTATGCTGTGATTTTAATAGTATGGGAGATCTGGAAGGCTAGATGCTCTGCCAGGTTTGAAAATATGACCTTCAACATTCCTAGTATCAAGAGAAAAGTGGTAGCAGGCCTTTCTCAAGCTCTTGATAACCAACTATTTTTAGTTAGTAGCTCGGCCGACCAAATCAAAATCTTGAATCAGTTTCAACTGTTCCCGAAGTTTATCTCTAGAAGGATGCCACTGATAGTCCCATGTAACCTAGCTCCTCGTCATTTTACTCTTCATGTAGATGGTGCTTCAAAAGGGAACCCAGGAAACTGTGGAGGTGATGGCTGTGTTAGAGATCCAGCAGGCAATATGATTATCAGCTTTGCCTTTCATTATGGCTTTGGGAGTAGTTTTCTTGCAGAAGTAAGGGCTCTCTATGATGGGCTTTCAATAGTTAACAAGGGAGGACTGAAAGTATCTGCAATTTTTTCAGATTGTGCCTTTCTAGTGGAATCTATTCATAAGAAGGAAACTCCTAGCTGGGCCGTCTATCCTTGGTGGAGTGAAATGTTGGAACTTATTTCCTCAAGTGGCTGTCCGGTGAGACATGTTTATAGGGAAGGCAACCAGTTGGCAGATGCTTTGGCCTCCTATGCTAGCAATTGTCAGTCCAATTCTATCTTTACCCTTGTAAGCGAACTGCCCAAAATGGTGAGGGGAGTTTATAGGATGGACAAAGGAGGTTTGCCTTCCTTTCGGTTCTGTAAATAGCTCTTTCTTTTCCAGCCTTGGCTACTTGTACAGACAGGGGGATGCCCCAAAGATCATGTACCTCTATTCAGAAAATCAAATAAAAATTAGGCCACAGTTTCATCCTGGGGGAGTGAGAACATGTTCCCCTACTGGGGGAATATGCACTCGACTAGTTGATGATCCTGAGGGCCGGTGTTGATTAAAAAAAAAAAGCAAAGTGCACACTGGAGTTGTTAAAGAAATTTGGGACGGTTGAAGTGAAACCTTTGTCAACTCTAATGGCCACAACCTCGAAGTTAGACAAAGATGAAAATGGTAAAACAGTAGATCCTACACTGTTTCGAGGTATGATCGGATCACTACTGTATCTCACAGCATGCCGCCCTAACATTCAATTCAGTGTATGTCTATGTGCTCATTTTTAGTCATGCCCTAAATAATCTCATTTAATGGCCATTAAATGTATTTGTCGATACTTAATTGGCACCATAGACTTTGGCTTGTTATTTCCCATCGGTAGTTCATTTGATTTGATTGCATATACCGATGCGGATTATGCCAAATGTATTGTAGATCGCAAAGTACTATGATGTGAAACCACCTTGGGGTGGCAGCCACTCGATCAATGCCCCTTGGACCTATCAAGCAAGCAATGCGACGTACCCGACGATATCACTCAAGCGGACTCAACCGCGTAGCACACACTAGCGCCCGTAGGTGAATCGGTGATAGTGTTGAGGGTCCGAGATGAGACCTTGACGCTCCGGGGGATTTGGCTAGCCATAGGCTGAACCCCTAAGGGTCCTAGGATGCCCACTCTTGGGAGGCAGCCAGCACGCCGAGGGCGTGGGATGTAATGGCTCTCTCACAACTCGCCCGCGATAGTCACTCACACAATAGTAATTCAGGATTGGGCACTCACTTACCGTTCGACGACACTAGCAGCAATACTAAACCAGCAATGGAAAGAAACCAGCAAAGGGGTAACCGAAGCTCACCTGATTGGTGTGAAGACACCGATCCCGGCCGGAGACGAGGGCGAGCGAGAAAGCGTGGGCTTACCTGCACGCCGCGCCGATGAAGCTTCAACCTGAAATTTCAGTTTACATGCACTACGCCCCTTGTAAGGGGGCTGGACTAGGGGTGGGGATTAGTTTTTACGATCAAAATGTACCCCCACGCAGGGAGGGGCGGACAGCCGGCCATGCGGGGTGGGGAAAACTATGCTAGAAGTCGAAGTGGAAGAGGATCGTCGGTTCTGCCAGCCCTCTGGAACAGCGGATAGTCATTCAGTGTTGACGCCGCTGTGGACTCCCCTGAACTCCGTTCGTAACGAAATTAGTGGCAAAACCTCCTGGATTGGCCCAAGAGGACGTCCAATTTTTGGGAGAACTTCTGAATGACGGTGATGGTCGGGGCAGAGTCGTGAACAGGGTCGTTGCCTTCTTGATCTGGTAGCTTCTTCACCACTACAACAGGAAGCCGAGGCCGCCACGGACGCTCCCCAGATCTGATTCAGGCGTGGCCAGAGTTGATGGATTTATGGTTGAACCCTCTTCGAACGGAGACCTGCAAGGATGCCAGAGGAGGTCAGAGTAGGTGGCGAGGACCCAAACAGTGATCGGGTGTCATGTCAGTTCTAGAGAGAATAGACCAGCGCACCCGAAGGAGAAAAATGGGAACTCACAGCTCTGTACTCCGAACGGAGTGCCGCTTGTTGGTGGTGGCAGGAGACTTGTAGTAGAAGGTTTCAGATGAGCCCCGTCTCAAGAACTTCAGGGAGATGGTCATGGGATCCTCTGCAATCTGCTTCTGGATGACTGTCAGGAGGATGATGCACAGTCCGGCGATGTCGGCTCTCTTGGGCAGCCACAAACTCAGAATGGGACTAGACCACCACCGTTGCGAAGAGGACTGGGAGACGCTTCCAACGGTGCCTCTTTTGCTTCCAGTGGCACCGGGATGAAGTTGAGGCCGGCTCTGCAAGCTGCTGGTTCTCTACAAGGTGCTCAACCGCGAGCAGGTCCGCCGGTGCAGCTCTGAGTAGACATAGGATGGGGTAGAAATGGTGCCAAGTGGTGAAGGGAGATGGTGGAATGGTAGGAGGGGTTGTGGGAGAGGTATGGAAGGGGGATAGGGTGTAGAGGGGGTGCAGGGAAAGGGAGGGACGCAGGGAGGTAGGTGGCTGCTCTCTGCACAAGGTGGAGAGGGAGGGGAGATGGGGGATGCTCTTGGGGGAATGGAGGGGAAGGATGGGCTAGGGTGATGGAGGGGGAAGAATGAATGGGGCGGTCAGACCAAGGGGCTCACTTTGGGGGGGCGACCTAGGGTATGGGGGAGGTGGGAGAGGAGGGAAAAATTTCAAATCTCCCTTGGGAGTTGGTGGGTTGTATGGGGAAGGGGGGAGGGTGGTGTTAGGAAGGCCAAGATTCTCCTAGGGAGGGGAAGAGATTTGGTGGGAATTGGTGGGAGGGAATGAATGCACCTAGGGAAGTGAAAGGGTGGGTGAGGTGGCAAGAGGGGAATGGATGAGGTGGAGGAGAGAGAGGGAATTTTAAAATTTGGAGGGGGGAGAGAGAGAATGGATCACCCCCTTCTAGAGAGAGAGAAGAGATGGAGTGGAGAGAGAGGGAGGGGGGAGCTTCTCACTCCAAGGAAATCACTCAAATTTCTGGAAAAACTTCTATTGCAATTGAACATCAAGAGTTACAAATGAGAGAGGGGAGGGGGCTATTTATAGACTCACATAATTCCTATGACCATAATACCCCTGAACAAATGACCCAATGACTCATTTGCCCAAGGGAGGGCGCCCCTGGGTCAAGCCCACATAATTAGGCCCATTTAACCAGACTAATTAACCATATGACATCTGACTTAGGTAAATGACTCAATGACCTAGGTACTTGACTCAAATAAAAGGAAAATTACATGGTTTATGACTCAAATAAAATATAAAAATAACATGACTTGACTTAGAAAAATATGACGGACACAATGGAAGCATGCCGGCGATCAATCGGAGCTGTGAAAAAATGTGAAGGGCGAGATATGCCCCCATCATGCCCCCGGGGTGCGAAGAACTCGACTCCGTCGAGTATGGGTCCGACGAGGAAGAGGTCCTCCAATGCAGCTTCTGGTGAGCCACGACCTCCAAACTCAACCTCACGTCCTCAGCCGGGGAACGGATCTTCAACCTCTCAAGGTATCTCGGGCACACCCTCTTGCTAGCGATGGTACCCTGCTTGCCTAGTATTGGCTCCGTGTGCTCACGTCGGGCTCTCAAGCTGATTTGTGATGGCACTTCGAGGGTATCTCTTTCAAAGGAAGGTAGAGGCTTGAAGCACTCACTAGGATCCACTGCGGTGCCCATATAGGGTGCTGGATCCGCTACGTGGGAAATGGGGTGAATCCCAAAACACCTCGGTAAATCCAACCTGTAAGCCGGGTCACCAAAGCCACTCTGAACTTGGCAAGGTCCAAGTCCTCGTGCCCTCAATTTGGAGGTGTCCCTAAGGTAGGGCCACTCCAAAGTCACCATCGCCAAGTTGCCAACTTGGAATTCCAAGTGGCCAACTTGGAATTCCAAGTGGCGCTCGCGAGCTTTTGCATTCTCATTATGAACCTCACCATCCGTCGCTAGATGCTTGCTTGAATGCTTATGCCATGAGCTACGATGCGGTGTGGGTGGGAAGTGTGTGGCATGCAAAGGTGGACCGGTGTAACCATAAGTGGATCTATCATGCAATGCGGCTCTGTAAACCTTGATGGACCTAGGAGGACCGGGACATCCGTAGGTGAAACTATCATGCTTGAATGTGGCAAGTGTTGGGGGCCCAGGGTAACCAAATGTGTATCCTTCATGCACAAGACCAATGACGAATAGGGGAGGGCCGTTACACCCAAATATGGACCACTCATGTTTCCGACTTGACATGTGGGTGTCATGAATGAAAAGACCCGACTTACTAATCATGCCAAGTGGTGGGAGGTGCCAAGACATATGCATTCCTACTCCAAGGATGACTTCCATGTGTGGGGTGGTGGGATGGCTTTTGAACTTCTATGTGAAAGGATCAAAGAGATCTAGGAAGGTGGATATCTTGGAGAGAGGCTCCTCCTTAATCCCTATGTGTATTTTGCCTAGAGTCATGGCTCCCATGGTGTAACCCGAGTCTAGGAAGGGGTGGATTGGGTCAAACGTGGTGGGTTGGGGTAGGAAAAGGTGGGTGGTGGGTAAGGTGGTTGGGTCACATGGGTTCCTTGGCTCCCATTGGAAGGGATCAAAGGGATCATGAAATGGGTCACCAAGGGAGAGGAGCTCTATGTCCTCAAGGTCCTCAATTGGTGGTGGATCATCCTCCTTTAATGAAATAATTGGGCCGAAGTCTTTGGTGAGTGGGTCGGCCATGAGGGGATGGCTTGGCTTCCTACCCGAGATAAGAAGTTCCAAATTGAGGAGAAGGTCGGGCTCATCGGGTGTGGGGAGGAATAATAGAAGGTCGCTAGTGTAGCAACAAATAGTGTAATTGAGGTGATAGACCCGACACAAAGGTGTAGGAGGTCAAGGCTCCTAGATTGGTTGGTCACCATGGCCAGCATGCTCGTGAACTATATTTGCCATGCTAAGCCCTTAAGAAGATCCCCTAAGGTTTCCACTTGGTAGGATGCTTGGATGGTGGTGTGATAGGTGGAGAAGGGTACTATGGGGAGGTGTCATCCCATGGGAGGGTAGGCATGGGGCATGATAGGGTGAGTCGGGTTTTCCTCTAGCCATCTAACCAAGGGCCCACTTATTATAAGTTCACTCCCAATTGGAGGGGGTGGCATAAAAGGTAAAGTTTCTTCCTCGGTTTGGGCATGAGTTTCCTCCAAGGTGGGGAGTGGTTCTGGGGTGTTCACCACTATGGGGTCGGGTGTGGGGATCATGGGTTCCTCTACCAAGGAGGTGAGAAAGTCCTTTGTAGGTGGGGTGATGATGATAGGCGTATGGTGCACCCGGGGTGGTGGGTAAAGGGGACTTGGGCTAGGATGGGGAGGGGAAGTAGTAGAGGCCTAGGTTGGGGTAGGATTGGGGTTGAAAGTGGAAGGTGGGTTGGGTGAGGGGGTTTAGTTTGATTGGTTTTGGGAGGTGTGTCCCTTTTAGGGGAGGATGGAGGGGTAGTGGTGGGGACCATGGAGGCTTGTGGGGTGTGGGTTTGATTGGAGATTTTGGGTTGGGGGGTGGTGGCCGTCATGGGCCTGGGTGGAGGGGTGGACATGGGGTCCAATTGGGTTTGAATTGTGGAGGTTGGGTGGTAAAGGGTAGAGGTGTTGATTGGGGTAGGAAGTGGTGGGTGTTGTGGGGGTTGGGAGATGTAGAGGGCCTTTATGGCCGCCTTGAACTGGCCGGGCAAGAATGGAGGAGTGGTAGTGCTCCTCGGGCTATGGGTCTTTGAGTAGGAGGAGGAGGAACGTTTGGGGATGTAGATCTTCCTAAGATCTACCTTCATCTCTTCCCATGAGTGAATGGGTTCTTGTCTCCTAACATCCCTTAAGCCCACTATGTTCTGCCATTTTTCCTTGGCTTGACCCCCGAAGTCGCCCCTTGGCAACGCGGACTCTTGTGGTTCCATATACCCAAGTCTTTTCAAAGTACTTTTCCATGGTAGCCTCCCACCTAAGATAATCACTAGAACGTAATCCGTCAAAGGTAATGTCCTCATCTAGAATGATGTCCAAGGGTGGCGAGTAGACTAAGTAGGAAGTGGTCATGATGAACGGGGGAATAAATATAATGGCCCTAGGACAAGACTTAGTAGAGACAAGTCTAGAACTTGCTCTGATACCAATTGATGTGAAACCACCTTGGGGGTGGCAGCCACTCTATCAATGCCCCTTGGACCTATCAAGCAAGCAATGCGACGTACCCGGCGATATCACTCAAGCGGACTCAACCGCGTAGCACACACTAATGCCCGTAGGTGAATCGGTGATAGTGTTGAGGGTCTGAGGTGAGACCTTGATGCTCCGGAGGATTTGGCTAGCTTTAGGCTGAATCCCTAAGGGTCCTAGGATGCCCACTCTCGGGGACGGCCAGCACGCCGAGGGCGTGGGATGTAATGGCTCTCTCACAACTCACCCGCGATAGTCACTCACACAATAGTAATTCGGGATCGGGCACTCACTTACCATCCGATGACAGTAGCGGCAATACTAGACCAGCAATGGAAAGAAACCAGCAAAGGGGCAACCGAAGCTCACCTGACCGGTGTGAAGACATCGATCCCGACCGGAGATGACGGTGAGCGAGGAAGCGTGGGCTTACCCGCACGCCGCGCCGATGAAGCTTCAACTTGAAATTTCAGTTTATATGCACTACGCCCCTTGCAAGGGGGTTGGACTAGGGGTGGGGATTAATTTTTAAAACCAAAATGTACCCCAACGTAGGGAGGGGTGGTCAGCCGGCCAGGCGGGGTGGTCAGCCGGCCAGGCGGGGTGGGGAAAACTACGCTAGAAGCCGAAGTGGAAGAGGATCATCGGTTCTGCTAGCCCTCTGGAACAGCGGATAGATAGTCGGTGTTGATGCCACTGCGGACTCCCCCAAACTCCGTTGGTGACGAAACCAGTGGAAAAACCTCCTGGGTTGGCCCAGGAGGACGTCCAAATTTTGTGGGAATTTCTGAATGACGGCGATGGTCGAGGTAGAGTCGTGAATAGGGTCGCTGCCTTCTGGATCTGGTAGCTTCTTCACCACTGCAGTAGGAAGGCGAGGCCGCCACGGACGCTCCCAAGCTCTGATTCAGGCATGGCTAGAGTTGATTGATTCATGGTTGAACCCTCTTCGAACAGAGACCTACGGGGATGCCAGAGAAGGTCGGAGTAGGTGGCGAGGACCCAAATAGTGATCAGGTGTCAGGTCAGTTCCAGAGAGAACAGACCAGCGCACCCGGGGGAGAAAAATGGGAACTCACAGCTCTGTACTCCGAACGGAGTGCCGCTTCTTGGTGGTGGTAGGAGACTTGTAGTATAAGGATTCAGCCGAGCCACACTTCAAGAACTTCAGGGAAATGGCTATGGGAGCCTCTGCAATCTGCTTCTGGATGACTGTCAGGAGGATGATGCGCAGTCCGGTGATGTCGGCTCTCTTGGGCAGCCACGAACTCAGAATGGAACTAGACCACCACCGTTGCGAATAGGACTGGCAGACGCTTCCAATGGTGCCTCTTGTGCTTCCAGGAGCACCAGGATGAAGTTGAGGCCATCTCTGCAAGCTTCTGGTTCTCTTCAAGGTGCTCAACCACGAGCAGGTCCGTCGGTGCAGCTCCGAGTAGACATAAGATGGGGTAGGGATGGTGCTAAATGGTGAAGGGAGGTGGTGGAATGGTCGTAGGGGTTGTGGGGGAGGTATGGAAGGTGGCTAAGGTGTGGAGGGGGTGCAGGGAAAGGGAGGGACGTAGGGAGGTAGGTGGCTGCTCTCTGTACAAGGTGGAGAGGGAGGGGAGATGGGGGATGCTCTTGGGGGAATGGACGGGAAGGATGGGCTATGGTGATGGAGGGGGAAGAATGAATGGGGCGGCCAAACCAAGGGGCTCCCTTTGGGGGGGTGACCTAGGGTATGGGGGAGGTGGGAGAGGAGGGAAAAAGTTCAAATCTCCCTTGGGAGTTAGTGGGTTGTATGGGGAAGGGGGGAGGGTGGTGTTGGGAAGGCCAAGATTCTCCTAGGGAGGGGAAGAGATTTGGTGGGAATTGGTGGGAGGGAATGAATGCACCTAGGGAAGTGAAAGGGTGGGTGAGGTGGCAAGAGGGGAATGGATGAGGTGGAGGAGAGAGAGGGAATTTTGAAATTTAGGGGGGAGTGAGAGAACGGGTCGCCCCCTTCTAGAGAGAGAGAGAAGAGAGAGAGAGGAGAGAGAGGTAGGGGGGAGCTTCTCACTCCAAGGAAATCACTCAAATTTCTAGAAATACTTCTATTGCAATTGAACATCAAGAGTTACAAATGAGAGAGGGGAGGGGGCTATTTATAGACTCACATAATTCCTATGACCATGATACCCCTGAACAAATGACCCAATGACTCATCTGCCCAAGGGAGGGCGCCCCTGGGTCAAGCCCACTTAATTGGGCCCATTAAACCAAACTAATTAAGCATATGACATCTGACTTAGGTAAATGACTCAATGACCTAAGTACTTGACTCAAATAAAAGGAAAATTACATGGTTTATGACTCAAATAAAATATAAAAATTACATGACTTGACTCAAAAAAATATGACGGACACAATGGAACCATGCCGGCGATCAATCGGAGCTGTGAAAAAATGTGAAGGGCGAGAGATGCCCCCATCGTACTAGTGGGTACTGTCAGTTTCTTGGTGGGTGCCTAGTCTCATGGGCCTCCAAGAAATAACATTCAGTAGCTCTCTCAACGACCGAGGCTGAATATGTATCCACCGGAAGTTACGGAGCCCAAGTACTTTGGATCAAAAATCAATTGCTTGATTTGGATGTTGAAATGAAATGTGTGCCAATCTTGTGTGATAATACCAGTGCAATCAGCTTGTCAAAAAATCATGTTCAACATTCCAGGACAAAGCACATTGACATTCGACATCATTTCCTGAGAGATCATGTAGGAAAAGGAGTCTTTGAATTGAATTTCATTGACACACACAATCAACTTGCTGATATTTTCACAAAACCCCTAAACCATGATCAATTTAGCAAGATAAGAAGAGAATTTGGGATGTGCAAGGGTGAGAGCATACGTACATAGGTCTGCACTTAGGATAAGAATTGCACTTGTAGAAACTCATATGCATCAAGGGTAGATTAACATGCATATTGTATATATTTACTTTTAATACCTTGTGTGTTCATATACACTCCTGCATGCTTGAATGTATTTATACATATAGCCCTCCTTGAAAAGTATTTCTAAGGCCTGATATTCCTTGGTTAAATAAATGTGGACCCAGTGATGCCAGACCTAAGGTAACTTCTGAGGGGGAGTTAGAGAACTTTCCTCAAATCTCCATCACTTCTCTTTATCTCCACTTCATGATGTTGGTTCCAATTAGAAGGTCGGATGATGGGCCCCCAATATATATAAGAAAAAGGAAAAGAAACAAAAAATACAAAAATGGGGATTTTTGGGGCTAGCGGTCGACCGCCGTTCCCGCACCGGTTGACCGGTGGCGGCAAACTGGCCCGGTCGAACCTCAACTGAACCATCTTATAAGGGGTCCTAAAAGCCCATTCTCTCATTCTATCACCTCCACTCTTCCTCCAACACCTTTCCCTAACCCTAGAATCGCATATCTCCACCTCCCAAGCCCCTAAACCACATCATTCCTCCACTGGCACAAGATCCGACCTGTTCGTCATGGTTTCGGGACGAACTCCTTTCGGCCGTTCGTGCATTCGTGGAGCTACTTCTTAGGTTACAGGTTGTGGAGAAGACTATTGCAAGCCCTTGGAGTGTCTTTTGATCTATCTTCATCCCCCAGGATGAGAGTCATCTTTTCAAGGGTTTCCACCGAGTTTTTTAGTTCGGGATGCCGCCTAGACGGAGCTCTCGGTGTCCTGCCCAAGGGGAAGCTAGTGGTCAGAGACGAGAGGCCCAGGCTCCTCCACCACAGCGCCCACCTTCACCTCGTCGTGCACCTCGGCTGCCTCCACAGCCCATTATCGAACCTCGATTGGTCGACTTCAATGAGGTGAACGAGATTTTGCCCGATTTATGTGCTATCTTTGAGATTCAGTAGATAAATCGAACCTTGGATGGATTGATTTTGTCACTAGATATACTCGATATTACCCCAATCTAGTGCAGCAGTTCTATGAAAATTTGGTTGAAAGAAATGAGGAATTATATATAGTTGTTAAAGGTGTTGAGTTTTATATCACTATAGATTTGTTTGAGCGGGCCTTAGGAGTTTCGGCTAGAGGAGCCGACATGGTTTTTGGTCATGGTGCTGTTGAGGAAACTTTTCTTGCTATGACCAGTTGTGATTACGTGCATGGTGTCAGCGACTTAATCATATTGAATGCAAATCATTTTCCACCATTGCAGCGTATATTACACCATATGTTTACCTCCCTCATTTATCCAAAGAGTGACAGTAGAAATGAAGTAACAGAAGTTCACATGTTTCTCTTTTACAATGTTATGAATGGGATTCAAGTCAACATGGGTCGCCTCATGACGACTCTGATTGGAACCTGCCGAACAAATTTGTAGAGATCCTTGCCCTATGCTTCACAGTTGACTGGCATATTCATCAATGGTGGGATCAATTTGGCATATGAGTAGTTCATTTATGTTCGACAAGATGATATATATAATGAGCATAAGATTTTCACAGATATGGGATATTATTGGAGTCCGAATGGTGAGCTTCGTCGTGATGTACCAACTTATGGGGATGAATCAGCAAGTGAGGAAGAACAAGAACAAGAGTAGCAACATGATCAAGGGGATGTCCCCCCTCCAGTTCAGGCTGAGGAGCAGCCTCCTCCACCTTCACCTCATCATATGGATCCCGAGGTGTCTCCTCCTCCACAGTTCTATCCTGGAGAGTCTTCTACTCAGGGGGCCGCACAACACTCTTGGGTAGATTATGAGACTTTTGACAGGCAGTTTATTGGACTGGAAACTCGAGTGGATACCTTTGAGGATCGACTTTCTACCTTTGTGGATCTCATAGACACTATGGGTAATGTGATTGACACTATGTCAGGTCGCATAGATTCCTTCTCCACTGTCTTGGACACTCTCTCCACTCAGATGACCACACTCTCCACCCATATGACTACCCTCACAGACAGCGAATCTGATTCCATCCAGGCCTTCCATATCATGAACTTAACACTTCTTGGAATGCAGCGCCGTGATACGGTCCGTGACGTCTCCATTGGCAATATTCAGGATCATCTTTAGGTTTAAGATTATTCTCTTGAAGACATCCTCCGCCGCCTTGGATATCAGCCTCCTCCTCCAGAGGATCAACCTCCTGCAGATGACCCATAAGGATTTTTCTTTTGCTTCCTCCCACCATACTGTTGTACTTCAGTCGTGTGTCTTTTAGGTTCATCTTTCGTCTATCCTATCCCCTTTTGATGATGCCAAAGGGGGAGAAGTAGTAGTGCAGGTCTTATATATTTTATGTCGGTATGTTTGTATATTTGTATGCGTGATGTAGGTCTTATATTTTTTATGTTGGTATGTTTGTATGTTTGTATGCGTGATCAATGGTGAGGATCATTGTGTCAGTTATGCATTTGCTTTGTCGCATGTGTCTAGTGTCTAGAGTCTTGCATTCTCTCGAGCATCAATGTGCTTTATAATGAAATGATGAAATGAATGCTATTGGTGTTTGATCTCAAATGGTTGGCTCTTGTGTCTCATTTCCGATCTATTTGGCAAATAAAGTGTTGAATGGTTGTTTTATTCGTTATCGACCTTACTTAGCTCAAAATTTTTTTAAAGGCATGACAATGCTCTTGTAATCTAGAGTTTTGTCATCATCAAAAAGGGGAGATTGTTGAGTCTCTCCATATGATTTTGATGATAACAAAACCCCGACATTACAACCTAAGTAATAACTTACTTAAACCACTCTCAAAGCCATCCTTAATCAAGCAAATGCCTAAATCTACCATGCTTCAAGAAATGCCCAGGATAAGCTCAACCAACACATATTGATTGGAACAAGATAAGGTCATGAAATGATTCGTTCACAGATTATGATTCAATGGCTAACTCTGTTAAAAATGCAGGTTTTCCAGCTCGCGGTCGACCGCCGGTCAGGGGCCAGTTGATCGATTTTCCCAGCATTGAAAGCCTCATTTCTGTAAAATTCCGGTCGACCGCCCCATATCGTCCGGTCAACCGCTAGCTTCGAGGCAGCAATTATTGACTTGTGTTCTTCAACGTGGGAAGCCCCTATCCTTTTGTTTGTTTAATCCCAAAGCCACCAGACATGCCATGATTTGTGGATCTGGTTCCTAGCTTGTCTCTTGACCATCCAAGATCTATAAAAACATCACTTTGGGGGTCAAAAACCCTAGTCACTCAAGCAAGCTAAGGAGGCTATCAAGGGGAGAAAGAGGAGTGCTACGGTAGCTTCGTGAACAGTGATACGTTGAAGAGTTCTTCATTCAAGAGCAAGGTTCTCAAGACCATTTGCGGGCCATTCAAGTATAGATCAAGCTGGGGAGTTGGCTTCATCCAAGATCACCTTCATCCACTAAGGGGGAGCTTGAATCTAGCTTTTATTTCCTACTTTCTCCCTGTATTCTTGTTGGGCTTTAATTTTGTGTTCTTGTAATATCAAACACCTGTGTGTGTGTGGATCTACGCAGATCCGTGTGTGTGTGTGTGTGTGTGTGTGTGTGTGTGTGTGTGTGTGTGTGTGTGTGTGTGTGTGTGTGTGTGTGTGTGTGTGTGATTTCTTCATTTCCTTACATCTCTCTGTGATTCGGTGCCTGTTCACCTTCGTGGGAGTTCCGAACTCCTCACGTGTGTGTGTGTGTTTTTAATCTTGTAATCTCTTACAAGATAGTGTGGGAATCCTCACAGATCGTGAGGGGTTGACGTAAGTTGCTATTGTTGCATTCAAACCACCTAAAAATCACTGTCTATTGTGTGGTTTGTTCCTTTTCTTCTATCCCCATTCTGTGCAGCACACGCGTAGATTATTTTTGTTGCACTGTTTTGAGTTAGATCTAGTGTAATTTATCATTCTCATATTAGATCTTGGGTATATTAAAAGGTGGGTTTGGATCGGCAAGGCAAACCTTGTCAGGAAGATAACATTTTACGTGAGTAGAATCTCCGGATTCCCACCTCCGCAATCATACCTAAGATCGGTTGAGTGCGATAGATTCTATTAGATCTGAGAGTTTTCATATAGATCTGAAATTCATTACTGTTATTATTCACACTTGTTTGAATTGGGTAAGATTTTCTTAAAAGTTTATAAACACCCAATTCACCCCCCTCTTGGGTGTCATTGATCGTGAGACTTCATCTCAGTCATCGACTGGGCAGATCTCCAGAAGAAGTTCCTCGACCGCTTTCAAACGGTCGAGCGAAAGATCTCCCTGGCCGAGCTCTGCTCTCCCCGACAGAGGAATGGCGAGAGCGCCCTCGACTTCATGAAGAAATGGCGAGACCTCAGCATGAAGTGTGTCAACCCTCCAGTCCAGGAAGATGCCATCACTATATGCCGGCGGGGTTTGGCAGCTGAGGTCAGCGAGAAGCTTCTCGACGCCAATATTAAAGGCTTCGACCAACTCAATTCGACGGTCACCGAAATAGAGATGTTCTTCGCCGATAACCCAAGCTATACTACAGCGAAGGGTAAGCAAGCGCGAGAACGCCTGTCCGGTAAGGAGGTGAATATCGTCGAGTTCACCCCTGCCGCCAAAGCCGATAAAGAGGCCGAACCAAGCGGCTCTGACAAAAAGCCGGTTGGCAAGCCGGTCGCCCCTTCCTTCTCTGAGTGCATGAAGACACCCTTATACTTCAAAAAGGAACATACGAAGATGCTCTTCGACCTCTGCATGGCCCAAAAGATTATCGAGCTGCCAGAAATCAGCAAGCCGGACGAGGCTCTGAAGACCGACGATCCCGGCTATTGCCCGTATCATCGCATGCTAGGCCACTTAATTGAAGATTGCTATGTCTTCAAGACTCAAGCACAGAGGCTGATCCGAGACGGCCTTGTTAAAATGAAGAGTGGTCTCGTCGATCCCCCGCAACCACATACGTGGTCCAGGCCAGCTAAGGCAGCACGTGTGGTTCACTACTCGGCCAGCATGATCCATATTATGGCTGCATTCTCCCTCTCTGATGTCGAAGCAGAGGAGCCCAGCACCAGTCAAGGCAAACATTCACTCTGGTATCCGGGGGTGGAGGCCTTGGCATGATCACAGACCCCTCTGCTTCCCCAGGGAGAGAACCTGACGACTCTTTGATATCCTCGTCGAGAGGGGGCAAATCATGCTCCGTGATTCGCCGATAGACTACACCCATTGGGACGTTAGTCACCCTTAATATTGCCCTTTCCACGCCAGAATCTGCCACCCGATTGAGTCCTGTGAGGAAGTTCAGTACCTCATCCAGGAATAGATCCAGTGGGAGCATATCGATGGGGAGGGGAACTCCATGTCACTTGTAAGACTTCGGCAAGCTGTCGAAGAAACCCTGAGCGTCGCCAGGGATGTGCCAGAACGGCCAGACTCCCCTCAAGAAAATGGGCACGGGCTACCTTACCAGCATCCTCCAGAATGGATCAAGTTCCAGGCTGATAACTAGGGAAGCACTCGAGCGATTGTGAAGGCGTAGGGAGCAGGACGTTAGTCAGGAGACACGGCTGAGCAATTTCTCGATCAGCGTAATACATTCCCTTCCCACCTCTGCCCCTCCAGATGACCGGGCATCAGCATTCAGCTAGCCAACCCCGGTCATTTCGGCTGTGCAGTGGCGGCCTTGGCGAGAGCAGGAATCTCTCCCTTTCTCCGAAGAAGACACCGCCAGGCTCCTCCGGGTTCTACTGGGCTGAGAGGATGTTCTGGTGAGCAAGACGACGACGGGCTCCTCAGCTCTCCCTTGTCCTCCCCCTATCCTATCTCCGTCTTCGATGTCCGTGGATAGGAAGGGAAAGCCAAAACAGGGTGAGGTCCCGGCCTAGCCGTGTCATGCCCCCTCAGCCGATGGGTCGTCGGGTCCTCCCCGCTTACCCTCTTACACAATCCGAGTCACAAAGAAGACATCTTCGGAGTCTTCAGCGGCTTCGACTCGAGCGACGGGCCCATCGCTACAAGGCCCAGTCAGGCCACGAAGTCGGGGTAACTGTTCAGAGTGACAACGGCCTACGATGCCTTCGATTGTCGCCGAACCCTGCCCTCAGCCTGATCACAAAGGCAAGACTAAGGAACAGGATAACAAGCACATCTCTCAGTCCGCCTCTCAACAAAAGCCATCGCCACCACGGCTAAGGCATCAAACTGCGCATACATCTTCGGACGCCAGCACCAGTCTGCCGACTCCTTGTAGGCTCTTGTCGCCACCACGGGTAAGGCACCAAACCATGCACACGTCTTCGGACGCCAGTCCCAGTATCCCGGCATACCAGGAGTTGCCGCTCGAGGTAATCGAGCAGGCAATCAATGCCACCTTCCAGATACAACAAGCGGAAGGAGCCTGGATTGAAATCCGGGCAAAGAAAGGTCGTTGATCTCACCCTGCCAAGACACCAACTCGGGGATATCCTCGTGGGAATTTATCAACTCCGGCTCCAGCACCTCTCCCTCCTTCTCCCTTGGAGGCAGCCATCGCCAAGAAACAGGAGAAAAATAGGAGGAAGAACCTTAGAAGGCGGCTCAAAAAACAAGTTGAACAAGCAGCCGCCCTACAATCACCAGCCGAGCCAACGCCTCTTCAGAGGCTCCAGCGGCTCATTGATGACCTGGAGGAATACGTTCCTCCTCATCCTACCGGTGCTCTCCCACTCGATAGCTATATCCCATGGGAAGAAATGCATAAACGAGCCCACCTCAGAGATTGGGTCCAAGAGATGATCCAAAATCTCAAGAATGGCGAAAGACTCCTGATCCAAGATGGGCTCTCTTTGTGCTATAAAGACATGGAGATCATGACAGAACAGCTAGAAGAAATGCTTCGAGGCTGCACCTGTAACATGGTGGCCATCCCACCTCTTGATAACATCAACGCTTTTCGGCGAGGTGAGCCAGTGGCCTCCCGAACCAGACAAAGAACCACTGCCACACTTGGGCTACAACCAGCTCTAGAACACACAGGCTGTAGCTGAGGCCGTGGCCGGGGATGCAGTAGATGCCGCGGAAGAATTCCCGAGCTACCCCCTCACCCGTCCACCTTCGACCCGGAGCGAATCATCCTCTTTCGAGGAGAGGAACTTGCCCCCATTCCAGATGTAAAAATTCGGAGGGGACCTGGCATCTTCGATCCTTCTAGTATTGAAGGGATTCCCGCCAGCCTCCCAGGTACTGTGCCAGCCCCGACTTCTTCTGAAGAACAAGCGGGACCGTCTGGCAAGGATGGGCCAGCCCGCCAGTTACCCCTAGAAGAGCCATCATTGGCACCCCTGTTCCAGGTGTCCACTAGCGATCAGGGTCAGTCTGATCCCGGTGGTAAAGGCAAGGCAGTGCGACTTCCCGATGGGGAGTAGCACAGTAGCTCGCAGAAAGCCCAGCCTGACATACTACCCTCCTTGGAGGATGCTCAAGCCCGAGCCGATCGGAAGGTCCTCCACCAAATGAAGCGCTTCCCTGCCAGCATTACAATATGGGAAGCCATCGCTTGGAGTAAAGAGCTAAGAGAAACTCTCATCAAGATAATCCAAGATCCAGAAGCTTACGAAGTGCATGTCGCGGAAATGAAGACAGCTGCCTATGAGGCCTTCATAACCACCGTCTCCTTCACGTAGAAGGACATGTTGCTATCCCCTCCATGCCACAACCGTCCTCTCTACATGAAAGGGAAGGTCAATGGGCATGATGTGAACCGAATTTTGGTGGATGCTGGCGCCGTGGTCAACATCATGTCGCTCAAAACATTCAAGACTTTATATCTGACCCCATACCTCCAGAAGGTTCAAGCGGTCAAGATATCAGGCTTCAACCAAAACACCGAGGATGTCCTCAGTCGGGTGGACATCGACCTGGTGCTCGATGATTTCACCTCCAAGGGGACATTCTACATCATCAATGCCAACACATCATATAAGATGCTACTGGGTAGACCTTGGCTCCATGAAAATTGGGTCGTCCCGTCAACTCTCCACCAATACATCAAGTATGCCAAGGACAGGGAGCAACACACGGTCTTTGCAGACCTGTCACCGTTCATGCCAGCGGAATGCAATCTGGCCGACATTGCGCTCTACTTCAAGGGGATTAGCCCGTACCCTGTGATTAAGAGCAGGAGCAATGGCTGGCTCTTAGAGGAAGATGATGAAGATCTCTTCTCCGTTGACGAGGAGAAGGCCAAGCTTCATCGGCTACGCCTCAGCTCCAAGTCAACCCCGGATCGCCCCGAAAGGTGCAAAATCGACTTTGAGGCCAACCTCATAAGTCAAGCTATTTGCAAGAGTATATCCTTGCCCCCATACTACATCCAGTTCCCATGTGCATCCAAAGAATACAGCGTTGAGTCATTGACGACATTTGTTGTCAGCTTCAAGTGACAGCGCAGAAATAAGAAGAAGGCCAACATGGATAAACCCATTGTCTTCTATAAGGGAGACATGGTCCCTCAAGCCCCACCGGAGGATGACTTCGGTTGGTCCAGGCGAGCCGATGATACCCCTCTAGCAGTCCAAGTACTGGACGACCTGTCGCCCCATATTCGGGAAATGTGTCTAAAGCAACACATCCCTCAATGGCAAGATTTTGCGAGACGTAAATATTTTCACCGACTGTGGACCCCTTCTCAGGTCCGGGGGCAACCCCAGTCCTTCTATAAGGATACCGGGGGACTTGGCTATGACCAAGACCTGGACTTTCATGCCTACTACGCTGTCAACGTCATAGGCTTGACACAACCAGCCGATGACCGAGCTAAAGTCGAAGCCAAATTCGATAGCTCTGGGGACAAGGAAGAAGAGATCCTGATCCCGATCCCCGTCAAAGTTGGCACTCTAGTCTAAGCAATTGAGGAATTGCCCTCGCCTCCCTGCCAAGATAAAGGGGCTGAAGAAGCTCCTCCTACCACCCAGCATGTCGAAGGACCTGGTTCAACAGGCTCTCCCGACGAGGGAGGTATCCAGGACACTGGCTGTAAAAAATCATCAGCTCTAGCAGGCAACCCCAGGGAGACCTCAGCAACCCCGGTTGACAACTATTGGCCAAAAGCTGATGGTCCAGACCAATCCCTGGTGGACTCCAGCGACAACCACTCTCCAGTCCCATCGACGTCAAGCAGTGGCTTCGAGAATCAAGAAATGCATGAAGCCGACACCGATGATGAGGATTTCATCGACTTCCAACCCGCTCCTCCCAAGCTAGAGGATGGAGGCCAAGCGACCGTTGATGAGCTCGTTGAAATCAACCTGGGTGAAGATGAAGCCCCCCAGCCCACATTCATTAGCGCTCTCCTTATCGAGGTGAAAAGGTAGGATTACAAGCAACTCCTGCTTGAGTACAAAGACTGCTTCGCCTGGACATACAGAGAGATGCCGGGGCTAGACCCCTCCGTAGCAGAGCACGAGCTAGCCATTTCTCCCTCGGTCACTCCAGTCAAACAGTCGCAGCGGTGCATGAGCCATGAGATGGAGCTCCAGGTCGCGACCGAAGTTGATAAAATGGCAGAGGTCGATTTTATCGAGTCGTGTATCTATCCGATTTGGCTCGCCAACGTAGTCTCAGTCAAGAAGAAAAATGGTCAAGTCTGCATCTGTGTCGACTTTCGGGACCTCAACAAAACTTGTCTGGAGGATGACTTCCCAGTCCCAATCACAGAAACAAGGGTCGACATGACCACTGGGCATGAGGCCTTGTCCTTTATGGACGGGCCGTCCGGTTATAACCAAATCCGGATGTCCCTCAAAGATAAGAATCACACAGCCTTCAGATCCCCCAAAGGGATTTTTAACTACAAGCGCATGCCTTCCAGGTTGAAGAATGTCGGCGCTACTTACCAAAGGGCCATGACCAAAATATTTGATGAGATGCTGCACAATACCTTCGAATGTTACGTCGACGACCTCGTCGTGAAGACTAAAAGGCGCGAAGACCATTTGCGCGATTTATGCCAAGTCTTAGAGCGTCTCCGGCAATATGGGCTCAAGATGAACCCCATGAAATGCGCCTTTGGCGTATCCAGCGGCAAGTTTCTCGGCTTCGTTGTCTGATACCGAGGAATTGAGGTGGACCCCAGCAAGATCAAAGCAATCCGCCACCTAGTAACATCACTGTGCTCAGGTCCTTCCAAGGAGGTTGACCTACATTTAGAGGTTTATCTCTAACCTCTCCGGTCGATGCGCACCTTTCGGCAAGCTGATGAAGAAAGACGCCCCGTTTATATGGGACTCTAAATGTCAGACAGCTTTTGAGCAAATCAAGGAGTACCACCTTACTCCTCCCGTTCTGGGGGCACCAATCAAGGGTAAACCCCTTATCCTCTATATTGCCGCCATGGACGCTTCCTTAAGAGCTCTATTGGCACAAGTCAAAGAGGGAGGTAAAGAGTAGCCCCTCTATTACTTCAGTCGAAAGCTAATCTGTGTCGAGTATCGATATTCCACCATCGAGAAGGTCTACTTGGCATTAGTGTTCACTGTCAAAAAGTTGCGGCATTACCTCCTGTCCCATCGAGTCGAGCTTATATCCAAGCACAACCCTCTGAAGTATCTCCTTCGACAACCCGTCCTCTTAGGCAGACTGGGAAGGTGGGCTCTCCTAGTGATGGAGTACGACATTACTTATATTCCTAGGAAAGCAATCAAGGGACAGAGTATGGCTGAATTCTTGGCAGCCCATCCAGTGCCAGACGACTCACCTTTCAGCTCGGAGCTCCCGGACGAGAAGTCCCTTGCAGTTCAAGCACAACAATCGGTTGGACAGAGCGGAGATGTCTTGCATTACTGACAGCAAAGCGCTCTCGCAGCCAGTGTACCTTGTTGGGAGCTCTACTTCGATGGCGCTTCCTGAGGGATTACCCGGAGTAACCAGGATCCAGCCACTACGGCAGGCGCCGGCATTGTTTTCCTGACTCCTCAGGGCGGAGTATTGTACAACTCCTGCGCTCTCATGAAATCCCTAACCAACAATGAAGCTGAGTATGAAGCTCTACTCATTGGGCTTCAGATGGCTCTCCACATGGGCATCAAATGCCTCAAAGCCTACGGGGACTCCCAGCTGATAGTCTGGCAGGTCCTCGGCATCTATGACGTGGGGAAGCCAGAGTTGGTCCCGTACCACACCGCCGTCACTAGATTAACCCATAAATTCTATTTCTTTGAGATAGATCATGTCCCTAGAAGCAGCAATGCTCAGGCGGATGCCTTGGCGAAATTGGCTATGGCTATCAAGCTCCCGCCCGAGGGCAAGGTTGACATCATCATTAAACACAGAAGACTGATGCCGAGCTCACTCGAAGGCAACACCGGCCTCACCATTTATGAGGTCTAGGACCTTGACCGGAACAATCCTCCAGAGAAAGAAGATTGACGCGAGCCCATCATCAAGCTAAAGAAAGGGTGGCTCCCTCCCGACCGAGCTCAAAGAGTCTAGCTACTCCGCCGAGCAACCTCTTATGAGTTGATTGGCGACTGTCTGTATCAACTCGTCCACAAGAAGGACAAATCAATTCTCCTGAGATGCGTCTCTCCAGCAGAGGCTCGAGCCATCATACAAGAAGTTCACTCCGGATTGTACGGTGCGCACCAGGCCGGAGATCGAATGAAGCACAACATTAAACTCAAAGGCTTCTATTGGCCAACCATGTACGTGGATTGCATCCAGTACGCTCGTACATGCCATCAATGCCAAGCCTTTGGCCTAGTACCTAGAAGACCTCCTAACCAATTGTGTCATACATCCCCCACTTGGCCTTTCGCTGAGTGGGCCATGGACATCGCGGGGCCTTTCCCGCCATCTTCCAAGGGCCATAAATACATCTTGGTTTCCACTGACTATTTCTCTCGCTGGGCGGAGGCTCTTCCCTTGCGAGAGGTCACCGGCGAGGTGGTTACCAGATTCATCTGGCACAACATCATTTACCAGTTCGGTACCCCTAGTCGCATCGTGTCCGACAATGGGACACCGTTTAAGAATAGGGCCGTGTACTAGCTAGCGGCCAAGTTTAACATCGACTGGAGAACCTCTTCGGTCTACAACCCCCAGGATAACGGCTTAGCGGAAGCCTTCAACAAGACCCTCTGCAAGCTCCTGGCTAAATGGGTTAGCCACCGGAAATGTAATTGGGGTGAGAAGGTCTTCGAGGCACTATGGGTCTAACGGACGATCTACAAAACTCCTACGGGGTGTTCACCGTTCTCCCTCGCCTATGGGGCAGAAGCCGTTATCCCCATTGAAGTCTAGTTAGCCTCTTATCGCGTGGCGATCCACACCGACCTCGCCGGCCCAGACGAAAATGAATACCAGAGAAGGCCAGAGGAGTTGGCCGATCTAGAAGGCAAACGGCTCGAAGCCTACAAACTGGTGCGGACACCCGCGCGATCGAGAAGCACGATACGCCGAGCCACCGGTACCATACGCGGAGCACCACCCGAGCCACTTCGGCATCCATCTGGTTCCGAGACAGTCTGGAGACTCCCCCTTGAGTCTCGGCATTTATCACATTTACTGGGACTTATTTGTGTGTAATGTGTTTTTATTTGTCTTTATTTAGTTTGTAATTCATATTGTAATAAGGGTTTATATGCAAAATGGGACCACCCAGGTCCCACGGGCCCCCCATCCCTCCTCCCATTGATCCACCTCACTCCTAGGGCCCATATGGGGTCAGTCAACATTTCAAATGTGGGCTTCTAGAAGGGTGGGCCAAGTGGGGGGACAAGTGTGCTTAAGGGTCAAGGTTGGCCACCAACCTTAACCCCATGGTCAAGGGGGCGCCCCCCTCTCACCATCACCCTATTGTAATTATTGTAAAATGTGTGTAGAACTAATTAGTTCTACTCCTTTTTTTATTCCCCAAAATCCTAGATCTAGGGGTAATTTGAGTCTTTTGCCATTTCATATAAGTACGATGTATTAAACATTTTAGTGGAATTAATGCATAAGAATTGTGGAATTTTGTTGGAAGCAGCCTTGGCCGCCCCTCTCTCTCTCTCCCCTCTCCCCCCTTGCAGCTGGGAAGGCTGTATTCTGGTGGTGTGAAGCCACCCCTATCAGTTCCGGTGATCGCCGCCACGAGCCGCCGTCGCACCGCTACCATCGTCGCCGGTGTTCTATCCATCGAGGACAGAGGTACCTTCCACGATTTACTGCTCTTAGCCACGAGCTCTTCTTGAGCTGAAGTTTTCAGGAGTGTTCCAGAGGTGTCTACCACGATCCAAAAAAATTGGTTGGTCATATAGCTTCCCTTTGATAATTTTCCATTTTCGTCCAACTTCTGTTTCTAGATCTGTCTATTTTCTGTTCTGATTTCCACCCGCCCTGAGTTTCCCATCTTCGGACCATTCTTTGATATTTCCAGGAGCTCCCAAATTTACTGGGAGTTCTACCCACCAACCCCTCCACCCACGAATTTTCGTGGAATTTTGGGAGACCATCTCTTATTTTTTTAAAATTCATCTTTAGATCTATCTACAGTGCTATCAGCCAGTTTCTAGATCCAACCACCAGTCAGTGTTAAAATCCTAACAAATCGTAGTCTCCACCAATCCTTCCACAAAAATTATTTCTGTTTTCCTATCTTTTCACTCCACAACTTTCATAAAGAGGTCGATGTCTGATTCGGAGGTTTGCTTTACTTTCAAAGACCGTTCTCAGGAAACTGCCATGCTGTTATGAGAGTTCGGGTACTGTGCAACAGAAACTTCAAAATTCAACAAAGTCCAGATCCGTGTAGATCCAGATCCTCTCTCAGGGCCTAGATTGAAGGACTTCAAGAGAGCTTTCCAACGGTACCTCCTGTGCCCCGATCCGACATCGAGATTGGTCGCAGCGGCTGATCTCGTCGGAGCGCGTGCTGGAAAATAGAAGCTTCAGTTCGTGGACAGCAATTCCAAAGTGTGAAGATCGGAGCCGATCGGCCTCCGACCGGTAGTTCCCGCCTACTGCCGTCCAGGGAGACGTGCCACCAGGGGTCCCCATCACAGCGGGTCCCCCCCCACTAGCGCCGGAGGTTGGAGCGGTCCGTGGGCCCCACGGACCCATAGATCGCGCCGTCCGGACAGCACCACAAATGCGTGTTCGGCACCGCCGGGCGACATCAAGATGCTGCCCGTCAACCCAATTGTCGTCATTCCCGGGCCCCACATGTGACCTATTACCTCCCTGTGTGGAGTGGGTCAAATTATTGTATTGCTATAATAATTGTTAACCGGGAGTCCGCAATTGGCCGGGGTTGTCTTCCCCACGCCGGGAGCGTGGAGGTAACGGTCTTAACTCCTTGGCATTCATTTGCTAGTTTAGTATATGATTGAATGCTGCTACCGAGAGTGATAGGTACTAGCCCGTGAGTCCATGTCACCGCGGTGAGTGTGAGAGTGACCCGTCCCGTGACTCGATCCGAGTCCGAAAGTGAGTCGACTACCCTTAACTCTCCCGGTTCTTCAACCGCGCACGATCCGCGCTTCCCTCGCTTGGGACGATGAGTGAGCTTGCGTTTCTGTTAGCGATGTAAAGCCCATAGGAACTCATAGTGTCGGGCCAAAGTCTCTCCAATTTGTGTGTTGCTAGTCGCATCTCCATCTATGGTCCAAGGTCCGCATCATATAGAGTCGGTCTCCCGTGTCCATCCCGCATCAGTTTGGTATCAGAGCGAGTCGAGTCTAGGGTAGTCTTTGCATAAGTCTTGCATGCATCATGATCTAAGTCGAGTCTAGGATCATCATTAGTTTTCAAAACAAAAATAAAGGTGTTTTAAAATTGTATTTCATCACGATAATTCAGTATCTTAAAATGTGTTGTCCGAACGCTAGGCTACGCCTATCGGGAAGGCCGCACACTTACGGGAGTGATCTTCGGATTGATTAACTCCGTCACGTACCGGATATTGGTTTAGGTCTAGGTGCATTAGTCGGTGTTTGCATTAGTCTGTGTCTCCTAGTCCATCTGTCTTTGCATGCCCACCCGTCGAGGTACCCAATACTTGCCACCACCACCTATGGCGGATTCCCAGGCCCGTAGCTCCGATGAGTCCTCGACGGCCGAGATGTTCCGAGCCATTATGGAACGTCTTGACACGCGTATGGATGGCCTTAGTACGTGTCTAGATGGAGTAGGGACGCGTCTAGAAGGGCAGATGAAAGCCATCGAGGATCGGGCCGATGCTTCGGACCAGTCCATCCAGGGTCTTGTTGGGAGGATAGCCATCCTTGAGAGGGTCCCAACAGCGGCGCAACCAGCGCCGACGAATGGCCAACAAGAGTCGGCTCAGCAACCTGCTGTGCCAAGAGCTCAGGCGGAGAATGTTGGGGGAAAACAGGTGCATGTGGTGGATGATTATGCATCTGACAATGAACAAGGGGGTTACGGTCGTCGGAATCAACGACGGAATCGTGATGACGATGATGACGACCGTATTCTTAGGGGCGTGCGTGCGGACCCTCCCACTTTTAGCGGGTCCTTGGACCCTAGGGTGTAATTAGATTGGGAGGCCGGCATGGACCGGTACTTCGAGTGGTTTGAGATGACGGACCACCGAAGAGTCCGATACGTGAAGATGAAGCTGCAAGGGCAGGCCCAAACTTATTGGACCAATGTGGAGAGCCTGCTCAATCAGTGACGTCAACCCCAAATTGGTACTTGGGATGATATGAAAACCAAGTTGAGGGAGAAATATCTTCCTGCCTCATATCGCCAACGTCTCATAGACAAATGGCAAAGCATCTCCCAAGGGAACCGATCCGTTACCGAGTACACCACCGAGTTCGATGAGTATTACTTACGGTGTGGAGTCACGGAAGAGAGCACCATGACTATATCCCACTTTCGAAGAGGTCTGCGGCCCAACTATCAATATGAACTCTTTCGCCGCAATGCGACCACTTTGGAGCAGGCATATCAGATTCGAATTGGAGCAATTCGAGGCCGAGTTCGAGTCACCCCATCGGTTGGGCTCCTTCCCCCTTCGTAGGGTCGAGCCCCGTGGCTCATCTGGCACGTATCCGAGGGCCCCCATGGCTCGACCTCAGGAGCCTGCTCGCCCCGAGCCCTTTGCTCCTAGGCCTCGCCCTCCACCCCCGAGGGACCTTCCTCGTCCCCAGCATCTTACGGCACCCACAGCCCGGCCACCGGCACCCGCACCTCCTACACGTCCTTTGTTGCCTACACCTCCTATCCGTCGGGAGGATAAGAGGAAAGGACCTCTGATTGGGGAGCCTAGTGGATCACGGCAGCAGTATTACCACTGTAATGGGTTTGGTCATTTTGCCAACTAGTGTCTCACCCGCCCATCTCTTATCATTGGGGACACAAAGGCCGAGGATACCACCCCTGCGGGCCTTGAGTTAGTCACCTATGAAGCCGATCAGGAGCT
Organism: Amorphophallus konjac; assembly: GCA_022559845.1. Taxonomy (NCBI): domain Eukaryota; kingdom Viridiplantae; phylum Streptophyta; class Magnoliopsida; order Alismatales; family Araceae; genus Amorphophallus; species Amorphophallus konjac. The sequence goes on along the minus strand of CM040122.1, from coordinate 184,924,259 downwards.
AGCTGAAGAATACTATGAGATTGAAGGTGATGACCAGGATGCCCCACATCCCGATGATGCTCACGTGGGGGTCGTCAGGTGTATTCTCACCCAGCCACAAGCCAGTGATGACTGGCGTCGGACCACTATTTTTCATACCTTCTGTAGGCTGGACAAGCATGTGTGAAAAGTGATCATCGATAGCGGGAGTTACATCAATGCAATCTCCACGGGTGCTGTCTCCCGTCATGGTCTTACACCCATGGATCACCCTAGCCCCTATCGTGTATCGTGGGTGGATTCCACCTCCATTCTGATCAGGCTACGGTGCTTGGTCCCACTGCAGTTCTATGCCTACCATGACGATGTATGGTGTGATGTCCTACCCATGGAGGTGGGCAATATTATTCTGGGTAGGCCATGGTTATTTGATCGGGATGCCACACTCCATGGCCAGTCGAACACCTGTACCTTCGACCATGATGGTCAACAGATTACTCTCCAACCTCATCAGCCCAAGAGCCGATCAGTTAGGGGTCCTACTGGCCCTAGTGCTTCGGAGCCTTCCATTCCCGGGCCCAGTTGTTGTGCCGCTGTGGTTTTGATGATTGGTTTTGATGTGAATTAATCACTGTGAGTCATCTTGCTGTTATTCAGTCATTTTATCAAATCATAATGTAGTCTTTCATATGTTCAGTTATTCTACTGCTCAGTCAGCTCATCAGATCATAAAGCATTGTATTTGATCTTCAGTCATGTTATCTGCTGCATAAAGCATTCACATGCATATACATCAGTTGCTTTACTCTGCTTGTGGAATTCTGTTCAGGCTAAACATCCTTGCATCATCACAGTCAGCAGAGTGTGGGTCGACCCCCTTTCTAGATGGGTCGACTCCCTAGATAAGTGTAGTCTATACACTGCATGCATTTACATAGTCTGCACATTAGCATCACGCTGTAAGTATATACATCGCACAACTTGCATGAATTCAAAGTGTGTACATTGTCAAGTTTTCACATCGGTTTTTTAAGTGTATACATTGGCACATGCATTACTTGTTCAAGTCTATACTCTGTCAGCATAGTCTGGACAGTAGTGGGTCGACCCCCCTTCCAGATGGGGCGACCCCCCAGATTCGCAAGTCAATACATTGGCCTTAGCTTTCCAAGTCTGTACATTGGTCTTCACCTGAAGTCCATACATTGGTCTTCATATTCAAAGTCTATACATCCACAGTTGAACTTAAAGTCTGTACAGTGCACTATTTCAGGCACGCAAGTCTATACAGAGTCTGCATCTTCTGAAGTCTGTACATTCGTTTGGGAAGTCTATACATTCATTCATCTGAAGCTTTATCAAGTCTATACATTGGTCGGTGGCAAGTCTGTACGTTGTCACCTTTACCTACATTCAGAACCCCAAGTTTATACATTGGTTCAAGCTTCCAAGTCTGTACATTGGTTCAAGCTTCCAAGTCTGTACATTGGGCCTTCAAGCTTTTGAAGTCTATACATTGGACTGTGCTCGTAAAGTCTATACATTGGTAAAGTCTACACATCGCCTCATTTATCGTTCAAGTCTATACACTCTTCAAGGGCTAAGTCTATACATTGTGTCGCTCACATCTTCAAGGGGTAAGTCTGTACATCGTTCGCTTAACTTCAGCTGTTGCATTGAAGTCTATACACTCCCTTGTTGCATGTCTAGACATTCGGTTGTTTAGGCATTGCACATCATCAAGTCTGTACACTGGCAGCAGTAATGCTCGCACTACACTAAGTCCATACATTGCACAAGTATGAACATTGGTATCTTTACCTATGTTCAAGTCTGTACATCCATATGAGCATTGTGCATTGATCAAGCCAAAGTCTGTACATCGATATGTTGCTTTGATGCCGTTGCATAGTCTATACATTGTTGAGCTTCACATACATATCTTCATAGTCTATACATTGACTTCATGGCATCGCAAGTCTATACAGCCTGCATGCCTCATATTGCAAAGTCTGAACATTGCTTCAGCTTTGCCTTCAGCCAAGTCCATACATCGACTGGCAGTCTTCAGCAAAGTCTAAACATTGCATTATTGTGCATGCATTGCATTCATCAAGTCTGTACACTGCATCACTTGTTCATGCATTGCCTTCACGCCTTCAAGTCTGTACAGCCTTTTCCTCAGCAAGTCTATACACTCGTTATTCTCATGCATGTTAACACCAAGTCTATACACGGCATTCATGCATTGTTCTTCACAGCAAAGTCTGTACACTGCGTTCTCTTGCACGCAATCAAAGTGTGTACAGCCTATGCTCGCATTGGTAAGTCTATACATTTGCTATGGCCTGTTCATGCATTGTTCTCATCGAAGTCTACACATTGATGTTCTTCACAGCAAGTCTATACACTGCTCCCTCCTGCGCGAAAACTTCAAGTCTATACACTCCCTGTGCTTTCATGTCTATACATTCGTTTGCTTATCTGCTGAATCTAATGTATGTACACTGCCTTCAGCTGATACTGTCTTCGACTGATTAACTGACAGGGTTGCTGGACGAGGTTAATGTGTCTGGGCACGTGATCCGAGGTTGGCACCTGGCATGTGATCCAAAGAGCTGAGATGCTGACACATGGCAGAGTTAATTGGGCGGGAGATGTGGAAGATACCCGCCGCCCTAGCTACTGCTGGTATAAGTATGGAGCTTCTTCCATCAGAAGAGGACTGAAAAAGGAGGGCTGATCAAGTGTTGATAAAAGAAAGAGTGACAGCACGGTCAAGGAAGAAGAAGAAGAGAGGCAGAGAGTAGAAGAAGAAAGAAGAAGAAGAAGAAAGAAGAAGAGAGGCAGAGAGCAGAAGAAGAAAGAAGAAGAAGAAGAAAGAAGAAGAGTGCGAGAGCAACAAAAGAAAGAGAGAAGCAGAAAGAGAAGCAGAAAGAAGAAGAAAGAAGAGGAAGAAAGGAAGAGAGGAGAGAGTGCTATTGAAGATCTGTTCAGTCTGTTCGTGGATCAAATCCAGAACGACTATGCTCATTGAGAGCTATATTTCTTGTGTTTCATTTCCAGCTTTTGTCGCTGTGCTTTTTATGTTTTCTTATTTTTCCTTTTATTACTCTGGTTACTATTGTTCTTCCGATTCTCAGTAGTGAGGTCGGGTTCCTCCTGTGCACTCAGGAGAAGGGAGGATTGGTCCTCCGGTTCTGGGCTTGTGGGTTGCAAGTCCAGGGGTCCCTCCTGGTCTGGAGGAAGAGAGGTCTGCGACCTCTGGTTTGCTGGTGACGGGGAGTCACTGGTGGGTTCCCTCCTGGTCTGAGGAAGAGAGACCTAGTCTCTGGTGTCAAGTGGCTGGGAGTCACTTGGGGTGTCCCTCCGGTCTGGAGGAAGAGGGGAGGTTGTTCCCCTGGTCAAGCTGTTTGGCAGCACCTGTTGCAGACTGAGTCTGCGGTTTCTAGCTTGTGCTAGTGAAGCCTCACTCCGGTTTGGAGTGAGGGGTGGACGTAGGTCTGGAGGACCGAACCACCTAAAAAATCTCTTGAGCAGTGGTTTTGTTTTGTGCGTTTGCTCCTTGCCTTCTACCTCCCATTCACAGGTTATGCATGCATGGTTAGTTGTGTTATCCTGGGAGTTAATTTGTTATTGTTGTTTCTATCTGCAGTAACCTTAGCATTATATTTTGCTAGGTGAGTTTGGTTTCCATAGTTCTGTCTGCGTTTCTGGTTTGATCAGGTGGCTGCATTGTTGCAGTCCAACTGTTTGATCAAGTGTTGTGTTATTATCTCATCTTGGAGAGCTCACTAGTTTTTATTCGCATATCTGAGCTTTAGAGTTTTAATTTGGGCCATTATTCGTAGAAGGATACATTCACCCCCCTCTGTATCCGGGCCTAGCACCCTATCAATTGGTATCAGAGCGGTGTCTGCATAGAAGGTCCAGCGACCTGCAGATCTAATCCTACAGTCTTCGGTGCTTATTTGCTTTTGGTGCATCAATATTCCTGTTGCATTATATCTGATATGTTTCCATGGGTGAACCACCAGTTTTCAACGGTTCCAATTTTAGTGTATGGTTTGCTACTCTGAAAAATTATGCTAAATCTGTTAATCCAGACCTGTGGAAAGTGATTTCACACGGTCCTCATGAACTACCAAAGAAAAAGTCCAAATGGACTGACATTCATAAATCAATGCATGAAGAGAATCAGATAGCTATAAATCTAATGAAGGCAGCTACTGATAGAGCTTTTCATTCATGTTTCTTAGATTGCAGCTCTGCTAAAGATATTCTGGACATGCTGAAGCGAACTCAGAAGAGAAATGAGGACAGCTGCATGATGGCTGACAGAAGCAATCAAAGTGGCAGCCAAAATGAAGAAGATGATGATGATGAGGTAAATCTCTTTGAGAACTATACCTTGGATGACTGGGAAAATTCATATGCTGAATTATTAGAGTCTCATGAACAGTTAAGAAAACAATACAAAAAATTGAAGAAGAATAGTAGGTCAGATAGTTTCAATTCTCCATGTAAAAACTGTGCTGAACTGAAAAATGTTCATGATGCTTTTATGTCTGATATTCGAATGTTGAAAAAGAAAATTTCGTTGCTGAAGATTGAGAATCAAGATCATGTAAAAGAGATCTCTGAACTTGAGAAGAAGCTTAGCCTAACTTGTAATGATTCTGTTGAGAGTAAGAATTTGTTGGAAAAAATTGAATGTGTTAAGTCTGAACTAAGTAGGCTAGAATCTGAAAATGACTCTCTGAAACAATTTGTTAAAGATAATGAAGAAAAAATTGGGAAACTTGAGCAAGAGAAGAATTTGGTTTCTGAAAAATTGAATGCCATAAAATCTGTAAACATAGAATTACAGAAAGATTTTGAAAAACAACAAAGAGAAATGAAGGAAATTGAAAATGGAAGAAGTATGAAGTCAATTCAGAAGACCAGCTTCTAATAAATTAATTGGTTCAGAATGATAAGCTTAAAGAAGAAATTGAAAAATTGAAGCTGTTAAACAGTGGCATGTCTAAAAGACTTCTTACATTAGAGAAAGGAAAAGTCATCTGTACAAATGAAACTGAAAAAGAAGATGATCTGAGAAAGGAGATCGAAGAATACAAAATTTCCAACAAGGTTTTGAGTGAAGATGTCAATTGCAGTGAACAAGAGACTGCAAGTTATGAGTTACATATTGCCTCTCTAGAATATGAAATCCCAGACTTGAGGAAATCTCTGTCTAAATTTGTTGATGGACAAGAAAATCTGGACAGGTTGTTAGGTGTTAAGGTCAATACTCAAAAGGAAGGGTTAGGCTACAATAATGTCAATAAAAAGGCTTTCAAAAATAAGTTAATGACATCTTTTATCAAAGCATCAGATGTAGCCACCACCTCAGAAAATAAACAACCAAATGTTCAGAAGAATCAGAAACAAACTGGAAAAATGGAAAAGGTCAGTCATGTGAAGAAGGGATTGAATCAAATTGAAAATGTGCATGCTGTAAAACACACCGATACACCTAGACATGCACATAAAAGAGAAATCATGAAATGTCATTACTGTCACAAGATTGGCCACTTGATGCATGAATGTAACTTAATGAAATCAGATGATCTGAAAGCTAGAGAAAAGCATGGTAGGGATTCACAGATCAAGTTCCCTGTCCCTAAGAAAAAGAGTGTCAAATGTTCAAATTGTGATAAAGTAGGACACACTACTGCTCATTGCTGGTTTGCAAGTGGTAAGGAAAAATCATGTTCATATCATACAAAATACTTTGCAAATCAGCATGTTTTTAATACGAATAAATCTATTTCAAAGAACCAGCACATCATCTGTTTTAACTGCAACAAAAGGGGTCACAGGGCCTCTGAATGCTGGTCAGGTTCTTATAGAAGAAATTCTCTCAATTGCTCTCACTGTGGAAAGCATGGCCACACAGTCAAGGACTGCTGGCATGCTCAAGGGAAAATTTTCATCTCTGAAAGGTTTAAATTCCCTGCAAGTACAAATGCTCTCAGAAAGAACAAAGTTGTTTTTAAAAGGAAAAACTTTGAATGTTTTGATTATGGAAAACAGTTTGGTCATGCAAATAATAGAAATTTCCATGCCAATGCATATAAAATTCATGTTCATAATGATGTGCATAAAAAGAACCTAAAGTCTATTTTTTCATGCTATAACTGTGGAAAGCCAGGTCACAGGGCTGCAACCTGTTGGCTGGCAGGATACCAAAGCAAGACTAATTTTGGTAAGTAGAATTTTAATTCTGTTAACAAAAATTTTCATGCATATGTACATAGAATTCATGTTAATAAGAGTGTGCATAAATCAAATCAGAAATCTACTGCTTCTTGCCATCATTATGGCAAATATGGACATTTGATGGATGGTTATCCTCTGATGAAATTTAATGATCATCAAGTTAAAAATGTGCTGAGAAAACCTGCTAGAAGTGATACTGCCATGTCAAGACCCAAGACTTCTTGGGTGCCTATTTGTGTAAAATAGTTTGCTAACTTGCAGGTGTGCCTTGGAAGCTGATTAATAAAGAGGGGATTAATCCAAGGCACTCAAGAATGAAAACCCCTTCCTGAACTTTTCAGGTAAACTTCTTGGACTTCTTGTTTTTAGTTTTACTACATAGCATGTTAAATCTGTATTTGCATATTTATTCTCCATCTGCATTGTCTAAATTGATGTTTCTGAACTCTCCTCAGCTGAAGTGCATATATGTGATTTGCATATACTATCATTGAGAATCTGATTCTAGTAGAACTGTCCATATTGCATTGTCCTTCATGACCACTATGGTGTATAAATGGTAAGCTACCAAAAGACAGGGAAATCTATCTGGAGGTTCTTACTATGTGTGAGGTGGTCTTTTAGACCAAGTGCTCCGCTTTGTACCATGGGTCATTTTGCCTAATAGGGCAGTTTGAATGAGCATAAGTCACATTGTCATATGTTCAGTCTTCATGGCAAACATTACATGTCCTTGCATACATATAGTGCATTGCATTTCATTTCATTGAAAAATGCAAAAAAAGATTGTCTGAATGCATGTTTTTAGGGGCAATTAATTGCATGTCTTTGCATAGCATTCAATGTTGAGTCTTTGCACGTCTTTGCATACATGTAGTTAATTGCATTGCATTTCATTACATTGAAAATACCAAAAAGAGTGACTGAATGCATATTGTCAGGGGGAGTCAATGCATTGCATATAGGTTGTCAAATACATACATTTGTCAGAATTCATTACATATCCTTTCTTATTGATTTTGTTGACAAACCTTGATCATATTCTGAAAGCACTGTGTTTCAAAATCTCCTCTATCATTTGATTTCTGAATTCTATCAATCTCTCATGAAGATTTCAATGGGACTATCTCAATCGTAAATCTGAAAACACTTGAACTAGGAATCTTCTATTATACGATTTTATGAATGACTGAAATAACTCAGCTGGTTTAAGTTTAATGTATTCATTGAGTTTGACTTTAAAATTTCTTAAAAATATCTGAATCATGTTTAATAAACTTTAACCATCTGTTTCATGCTGTGTCTTGTAAAATCTTCTGAAATCTGTATTATTGAATACATGACTTTATTTGGTTAAGTACATGAAATTATTATTGATTTGAAGCAAATGAATTTTTCTGAAATGTCTAAAGGGTAATTTCTATCAGAGCAATGACTTTGGTCACTGAGAAACACATGTCCAAAGGATTGTGTCATGAGATGCCATAGTTAACTCTGCTTAAGAATGAGTGTTAATCAGGCAGAGCAATGGCATGCACACTGAGAAATACAACTCACTCATCAAGAAATGATTTGTAGTGTGTCATGATGTGTAAATACTACCTCTGTTCATATAAAGCATGACTGTTAGTCACACTAAGTGCTTAGGGATATTGACCTCTGATCAAGGTATATCCTCTAGCTATAAGGTGTTCACTGAACTAGAGTGCTCGTAAAATTTGTAGCATGAAAATTGTTGAACAAATTAAAATATCTGAATATTGATGCTAAAATCAAATTGCTACAACCCTAGACAAATTCACATGACTTCATAATTGATTAATCTCAATACTAGTGCATGTAATTCCGAAGGAAGTCAATAAATTTGATTGTGTAAGAGAAAGGGAGGTTAATCAAGATAAATATGAGGGCTTGGTTCATTTTTATTAAACCATGGTTTTAGATATCAATACAGAATTTTATTGATAAACTCTGCATACATCATGTTTAAACCATGCTGATCAATAAACTTCATTCATAAGCCCTTATAATGGAAGACTTTGAGAAATTATGTTTTGGATTTATAAGATTGATATCTCCTTGAAAATCTTGTTAAACTTCTTGTGCTTGGAGCTTCTTTGAAAATCTATAATTTGAAACTCTTCTGCTCACCGTCCTTGATTCATTGACCTGAACTTATCCTTGAATGCCACTGTGGTCTCCCTCTCAACCATATCAATTGGGAGAAATACAACAGATGCATATCAATTGGCATCTATTCAGGGGGAGCTTCCTTGTCATATTGAATCATGTTCATATCAATTGTGACCTTGCATTCATATATTTAGGGGGAGGTATTGCATTTCTTGTTGCATCTGTATTTTTGCATTCATACCTCTCCATGGTTCAACTTGTTTATTGCAAGGGGGAGAAATTGACTGAATTTTAAACATGCTTTAACTTCTCAAACTATTTTCTTTTTGATGAAGTCAAAGGGGGAGAATAGTTTGTGCCATCAGAACTACTCATAGTGTAGTATTGCCATCATCAAAAAGGGGGAGATTGTTGTGCCCCTATGGTTTTGATGATTGGTTTTGATGTGAATTAATCACTGTGAGTCATCTTGCTGTTATTCAGTCATTTTATCATATCATAATGTAGTCTTTCATATGTTCAGTTATTCTGCTGCTCAGTCATCTCATCAGATCATAAAGCATTGTATTTGATCTTCAGTCATGTTATCTGCTGCATAAAGCATTCACATGCATATACATCAGTTGCTTTACTCTGCTTGTGGAATTCTGTTCAGGCTAAACATCCTTGCATCATCACAGTCAGCAGAGTGTGGGTCGACCCCCTTTCTAGATGGGTCGACTCCCCAGATAAGTGTAGTCTATACACTGCATGCATTTACATAGTCTGCACATTAGCATCACGCTGCAAGTATATACATCGCACAACTTGCATGAATTCAAAGTGTGTATATTGTCAAGTCTTCACATCGGTTTTTCAAGTGTATACATTGGCACATGCATTACTTGTTCAAGTCTATACTCTGTCAGCATAGTCTGGACAGTAGTGGGTCGACCCCCCTTCCAGATGGGTCGACCCCACAGATTCGTAAGTCAATACACTGGCCTTAGCTTTCCAAGTCTGTACATTGGTCTTCACCTGAAGTCCATACATTGGTCTTCATATTCAAAGTCTATACATCCACAGTTGAACTCAAAGTCTGTACAGTGCACTATTTCAGGCACGCAAGTCTATACAGAGTCTGCGTCTTCTGAAGTCTGTACAGTCGTTTGGGAAGTCTATACATTCATTCATCTGAAGCTTTATCAAGTCTATACATTGGTCGGTGGCAAGTCTGTACGTTGTCACCTTTACCTACGTTCAGAACCCCAAGTCTATACATTGGTTCAAGCTTCCAAGTCTGTACATTGGTTCAAGCTTCCAAGTCTGTACATTGGGCCTTCAAGCTTTTGAAGTCTATACATTGGACTGTGCTCGTAAAGTCTATACATTGGTAAAGTCTACACATCGCCTCATTTATCATTCAAGTCTGTACACTCTTCAAGGGCTAAGTCTATACATTGTGTCGCTCACATCTTCAAAGGGTAAGTCTTAACATCGTTCGCTTAACTTCAGCTGTTGCATTGAAGTCTATACACTCCCTTGTTGCCTGTCTAGACATTCGGTTGTTCAGGCATTGCACATCATCAAGTTTGTACACTGGTAGCAGCAATGCTCGCACTACACTAAGTCCATACATTGCACAAGTCTGAACATTGGTATCTTTACCTATGTTCAAGTCTGTACATCCATATGAGCATTGTGCATTGATCAAGCCAAAGTCTGTACATCGATATGTTGCTTTGATGCCGTTGCATAGTCTATACATTGTTGAGCTTCACATACATATCTTCATAGTCTATACATTGACTTCATGGCATTGCAAGTCTATACAGCCTGCATGCCTCATATTGCAAAGTCTGAACATTGCTTCAGCTTTGCCTTCAGCCAAGTCCATACATCGACTGGCAGTTTTCAGCAAAGTCTAAACATTGCATCATTGTGCATGCATTGCATTCATCAAGTCTGTACACTGCATCACTTGTTCATGCATTGCCTTCACGCCTTCAAGTCTGTACAGCCTTTCCCTCAGCAAGTCTATACACTCGTTATTCTCATGCATGTTAACACCAAGTCTATACAGTGCATTGTTCTTTACAGCAAAGTCTGTACACTGCATTCTCTTGCACGCAATCAAAGTGTGTACAGCCTATGCTCGCATTGGTAAGTCTATACATTTGCTGTGGCCTGTTCATGCATGTTCTCATCGAAGTCTACACATTGCTGTTCTTCACAGCAAGTCTATACACTGCTCCCTCCTACGCGTAAACTTCAAGTCTATACATTCCCTGTGCTTTCATGTCTATACATTCGTTTGCTTATCTGCTGAATCTAAAGTCTGTACATTGCCTTCAGCTGATACTGCCTTTGACTGATTAACTGATAGGATTGCTGGATGAGGTTAATGTGTCTGGGCTCGTGATCCGAGGTTGGCACCTAGCACGTGATCCAAGGAGCTGAGATGCTGACATGTGGCAGAGTTAATTGGGCAGGAGATGTAGAAGATACCCGCCGCCCTAGCTGCTGCTGGTATAAGTATGGAGCTTCTTCCATCAGAAGAGGACTAAAAAAGGAGGGCTGATCAAGTGTTGATAAAAGAAAGAGTGACAGCACGGTCCAGGAAGAAGAAGAAGAGAGGCAGAGAGCAGAAGAAGAAAGAAGAAGAGTGGCAGAGGGCAGAAGAAGAAAGAAGAAGAAGAAGAAAGAAGAAGAGTGCGAGAGCAGCAAAAGAAAGAGAGAAAAGAAAGAGAAGCAGAAAGAAGAAGAAAGAAGAGGAATAAAGGAAGAGAGGAGAGAGTGCTATTGAAGATCTGTTCAGTTTGTTCGTGGATCAAATCCAGAACGACTATGCTCATTGAGAGCTATATTTCTTGTGTTTCATTTCCATCTTTTGTCGTTGTGCTTTTTATGTTTTCTTATTTTTCCTTTTATTACTCTGGTTACTATTGTTCTTCCGATTCTCAGTAGTAAGGTCGGGTTCCTCCTGTGCACTCAGGAGAAGGGAGGATTGGTCCTCCGGTTCTGGGCTTGTGGGTTGCAAGTCCAGGGGTCCCTCCTGGTCTGGAGGAAGAGAGGTCTGCGACCTCTGGTTTGCTGGTGACGGGGAGTCACTGGTGGGTTCCCTCCTGGTCTGGAGGAAGAGAGACCTAGTCTCTGGTGTCCAAGTGGCTGGGAGTCACTTGGGGTGTCCCTCCGGTCTGGAGGAAAAGGGGAGGTTGTTCCCCTGGTCAAGCTGTTTGGCAGCACCTGTTGCCGACTGAGTCTGCGGTTTCTAGCTTGTGCTAGTGAAGCCTCACTCCGGTTTGGAGTGAGGGGTGGACGTAGGTCTTGAGGACCGAACCACCTAAAAAATCTCTTGAGCAGTGGTTTTGTTTTGTGCGTTTGCTCCTTGCCTTCTACCTCCCATTCACAGGTTATGCATGCATGGTTAGTTGTATTATCCTGGGAGTTAATTTGTTATTGTTGTTTCTATCTGCAGTAACCTTAGCATTATATTTTGCTAGGTGAGTTTGGTTTCCATAGTTCTGTCTGTGTTTCTGGTTTGATCAGGTGGCTGCATTGTTGCAGTCCAACTATTAGATCAAGTGCTGTCTTATTATCTCATCTTGGAGAGCTCACTAGTTTTTATTCCGCATATCTGAGCTTTAGAGTTTTAATTTGGGCCATTATTTGTAGAAGGATACATTCACCCCCCTCTGTATCCGGGCCTAGCACCCTATCACCAGTACCCCGTCCCCAGCTCGGGCTACGACCGTTACATCTGGCTCAGGTGAGCCCTCGACTAGAAGATTGATGTTGATTAGCTCCCAGGAAATGGAGCGGGAGGCTAGTCGGGGCTGCCCCGTGTTTGCTATTGCGGTCCGAGAGGTAGAGAGAGACTCCGAGGGTGAACTCCCACCCGATGTCATTCCCATTCTGCAGGAGTTTGCTGATATCTTTCCCGATGAGCTTCCCGAGGGTCTACCACCTATGCGGGATATTCAGCATGCCATCGACCTTATTCCGGGCTCTTCATTGCCCAACCTTCCTCATTATCTCATGAGCCCCACGGAGCATGCCGAGCTTAAACGGCAGGTCGATGAGCTAATGCAGACAGGATCTGTTCGGGACAGCATGAGTCCATGTGCTATTCCCGCCTTACTCGCCCCAAAGAAGGATGGCACGTGGAGAATGTGCATTGATAGCCGTGCCATTAACAAAATCACCGTGAAGTACATGTTCCCTATTCCCCGCCTGGATGACATGCTAGACATGATGGCAGGTGCCACTATCTTTTCGAATATTGATCTTAAGAGTGGCTACCACCAGGTGAGGATTAGGCCAAGTGATGAGTGGAAGACCGCATTCAAGACCAAGGATGGTCTATATGAGTGGTTGGTCATGCCTTTTGGGTTGACCAATGCCCCTAGCACATTCATACGACTCATGACTCAGGTCCTTCGACCGTTCATTGGAGTCTTTGTGGTTGTGTATTTCGATGATATCCTTATCTATAGTCGCACCACGGGGGACCACTTAGACCACCTTCGGTAGGTCTGTCTTCTTCTTAGGCGAGAGCATTTGTTTACGAACCCACAGAAGTGTGCCTTCATGACACCTCAGCTTACCTTCTTGCGTTTTATTGTGTCCAGTACTGGGGTCTCCGCCGATCCGGAGAAGGTCTGGGCCATTGTTGAGTGGCCGGAACCCCGTACGGTTCATGATGTCCGCAGCTTCCATGGCCTTGCGACGTTCTATCATCGCTTCATCCGCAGATTTAGCTCCGTCACCGGCCTGATCACGGATTGTATCCGAAAGGGCACATTTGTTTGGACGAAGGCTGCAGCTGCCGCCTTCAAGGACATCAAGGAGCGCATGACCCAGACACCTATCCTTCGATTGCCTGATTTATCGAAGGTGTTTGAGGTCTCTTGTGATGCGTTGGGTGTGGGAATTGGAGGAGTCTTGAGTCAGGAGACCCACCCGGTCGCATATTTCAGTGAGAAGCTTGATAGGGTGCAAGGCCCGGATACAGAGGGGGGGTGAATGTATCCCTCTTCGAAATTGCCCAAATTAAAATTTCGCTCTCTTAAAATTTCGCTCACTTCACAAATTTAAGAAAACTGAAAAGCTAATCAAATATTCTATTGAACCTGTAAGCAAGCACTTGGAGCGCGCCTATGCATTCATCTAGCGGAAGCAAAGGAAAGCAATCAACCCACTGCACAGAAGATTTTTTGGGTGGTTCGGTCCACAGACCTACGTCCACCCCTCACTCCAAACCGGAGTGAGGCTTCCACTAGCAACAGCTAGAACCGCAGACTCAGTCTGCAAACAGGTGCTGCCTAACAGCTTGACCAGGAGAACAACCTCCCCTCTTCCTCCAGACCGGAGGGAAACCACTAGTGACACACAGTCACTAGCAACCAGAGACCGAAGTCTCTCTTCCTCCAGACCAGAGGGAACCCACAAGTGACACCCAACCACTTGCAACCGGAGGACCAATCCTCCCTTCCTCCAAACCGGAGGGGAACCCAGAGACCCAAGTCTCTCTTCCTCTGAAACCCAGAGGAAAACCGCTAGCGACACCAGTCACTAGCAACCGGAGACTCCAAGTCTCCCTTCTCCTGAATCAACAAGAGGAACCCCGACCTCACTACAGAGTATCAGAAGAAAAACAATGGAAGTGTAAACTAAAATAAGAAAAGAAAATACAGCAATCAGAAAGCTGGAGATGAATTCCACAAGATGTAGCTCGCCAAGGAGCAATCTGGTATGGATTTGATCCAAATGCCAGAATAACGAAGTCTTCTTCTTCTCTTCCTCTTCGACTCTCTGCCTCTCTCTTCCTGCAAGCTCTCTCTTCCCTTTTTCTTCTTAAGCTTTCACACTCTGCCTCTCTGCTTTTCTCTTCTTCTTCTTTTCTTTCTTCTGCTACTCTCTCGATCTCTCTTGCTCGATCAGTCTTCTTCTGAGGAAGAAGCTTCGTATTTATAGCAGCAGCAGCTAGGGCATGTGCAGGGCTTGTGCCCTATTTGTCCAGAGATAACCTCAGATCACGTGCCAGGTGCCAACCGAAGATCACGTGCCCAGACATCTTTCTTCTCGAAGGATATACCTGTCAAACAGTCATAAGAGAATATTAGAGAGATGTACAGACTTGCTGGGTAACTCAAGACAGCCATGTGCAGACTTAGTATGAAAGATGCATATGCAATATAATGTATAGACTTAGAAATAAAGAATGTACAGACTTTATCTTGAAGGAGATGCACATATGCATAATGAACATGGATTGAACAGACTAAGCCACGAGTAGATCATGTATAGACTTGATGCACGAACTGTGCACAATGAACACGGATGTATAGACTTGCTAAAGAAGAGATGCATGAACTAGACGATGTATAGACTTGGTCTTGCGACCACGGGCTGTACATACTTTGAGAAACGTTCCATGCACAAGGAATGTATAGACTTAGTGTTCTGAACGTAGGTAAAGATAAGGAATCTATAGACTTTGCCTTAGTGTTTATGCATGAATGCATCCTGTATAGACTAGATGACATGCGGCGATGTATAGACTTTGAATGCAGTAGCCTAGGCAGACTCTGTAGAGTCTTCACTAGTGCCAAGACGATGTAGAGACTTAGCGTGCCTGAGGCAGGGCAATGTACAGACTTGCCACCAATGTACAGACTTGCTATGACATGTGTGCAGACGACACCAATGTACAGACTTGCTAGGCTTACGCATGGACTAAGTCTGTATAGACTTGTTTAATTGACGCATGGACCAAGTCTGTATAGACTTGCAACCTAGCACTTAAGAACCAATGCGATGAATGTATAGAGTTGCTTAAACTAACGCATGGAACAAGTCTATATAGACTTGCTTAACTGACCCACTGACAACATAGCACATGCATGAACAAGCCACACAAATTGTACAGACTTATGTATGCATGAGACAATGTATAGACTTGTGTTCGTGCAACACAAAGGCTGTACAGACTTCGTGTGTGTGCTACAGGACAATGTATAGACTTGTGTGTGCAGGGCAGACAATGTATAGACTTTGAAAGCTTGAACATGAACAGGCCGTAATGTATAGACTTTGAGTGAGACGCTGAGTGAGACGATGGATGTACAGACTTGCTATGTGTAATGCATGCGATGTATAGACTTGATAGCATGAGACGCTGAGTGAGACTGACCGATGTACAGACTTTGAAAGACGATGCATACACAAGCCACAACGATGTATAGACTTGATGAACGATGCAATAAGACTCTGTACAGACTTGGCCAATGTACAGACTTAGCAATATAGCATGAGACGCTAAGTGAGACGTGAAATGCATTGGCTTTGGATGTATAGACTTGATCAATGAATGAACGCATGGACTATGTGAACATGCAGCAGCCAATGTATAGACTTGCGAGTGTGTGAGCATGCGATGCAATGTACAGACTTTGCCACGCACTGAGCTCTAACGAATGTATAGACTCTATGTGCAAGCAACCTGACGATGTATAGACTCTGTTAATGCACTGATGCACAAACATATGCAATACCTGACGATGTATAGACTCTGTTAATGCACTGATGCACAAACATATGCAATGTATAGACTTGATATTTGATAGAATGCAATGCTGTATGAACAAAGCAGAACTATCATTCAGACACAGATGTTCATGATATGCAATGCTGACTCATAGTGTTTGCTATCATCAAAATCACAGGGGCACAACAATCTCCCCCTTTTTGATGATGGCAACACTATGAGTCACACTGACTCATGTCAAACTATTCTCCCCCTTTGACTTCATCAAAAAGAAAATAGTTTGAGATGAGAAATACAAACATACATGACATGAATAAATCAAATACTCCCCCTTTGACTCAGTCATTTAGACATGAAAGACACAAAGGTAGTTAAACAATGAAGCACAAATCAAGTCTATGTTGCAGCTGTATGCTCTCCTATACCAGCCAGATAAGATCATGCACAACATGTGACCCTACTCCCCCTGAGAAATTGAGGTGAGAAGAAATAAGAATAGGGTATGGTGAAGGATAGCCAAGAAGGGACAAGCAGGTTAATCTCCCCCTTAAAGTCAAAAATGAGTTGAGGTATTTCAAGAGGTGATAAGCATCCATCAGCAAAAACACATGGGCACTCAAGGATTATCACAATCTGTAAGCACAATGAATAAATGAGGAAGCAAGATTTTCGTTAGCACACCAAATTCATAAATCTTGATAACCGAATTTCAGACTCTTCAATTATAATAGATTATGAATGAGTTGAAACTTACTTTCATGATTTAAGAGTGATGTATTCAAAGTTTATCAAGAAAATTCAATACTCATATCTGAAACACCTTTTAATAGAAATGAACCAAAAACACATCTGATATTCATGTTTAACCTCCATCCATCTTACTCATTTAAATTCAATGACTCCTATGGAAGTTACACAAGATAATATTGAGATTAAACAGAGATAAATGTGTCTGAACTTGTCTTTAGTTTTTCAGAATTTTCTATTGATCATCACTTATTTTTCCTGAGCAAGTTTGGTTCAGTCAACACCTTTTTACGTGAGGCACAATACGCCTTAGGTGAAGTGACCCAGTTACTCAGTGTGACAACCATATTGCCTCTCAAGGAGAGCAGAGTTAGCAATGTGGAGTGTCTTTTTACATGAGGAGACACCTTGATCAGAGGCCAGAATCCCCAGTTACTCAACACAACCATGCTATTGCTCTGCCAGATTTTTAATCATTTTTATAAGAGAGGTAACTATGGCACTTCATGACATGGGCTTGCTCTATTTCTTTGATAGAGAACCCAGTTTCTCTGTGACCAAAGTGATTGCTCTTGCATTCTTTTCTTTCTCATATTTTCAGATTTTTCAAACAATGCTCAGTACACTGAAATGTTTAAGAACAATACTTTCTACATGTATCTTATCCAAAGATAGCCATGTCTTTTAAATTTTCAGATTTCAGAAGGTTTTGCATGAAGTTCATGAGACAATTGGTTAAGATTTATTAAACATGATGGTTCAGACATTTTCAAGATTTCTAAATCTAGACTTAGGAAATACATTAGACTTAAATCAATTTGATTTATCAAAACATTTTTAAGCCAGTATAATAGAAGATTCTTATTTTCATAATATTTCTGATTTATGATTAGGGTACACAAGCAAAAATCTTCCCTCATTCAGATGAATCAACAAAACATTTTTATTGAGAGAACAGTGCAATTCAGAAGCCAGCATTAAAGACTAAAATCCAGTCAGATTAACTTGGACCGGTCTTGACAAGATATGAAGAAATGTGAATGATAGGAACAAGCTAGCAATTGAACTCATAGCAAACAGAATCAATAGCTGAGTCTGGAATACAGACAGATCAGCTGACAGGAGTGCCATGAAGAAAGAAGCTCTTCTTCGAAAAACTTAATGAATAGAAGGCAGAATTCATCATCAGGAGAGAGTGTGAGAACACATGAGAGTTATTCAGATAGCTAGACAAAGAGTGTTCAGTGTGAGACTAAAGAATTCAAAAATGCTCCCCCTGTCTAGATGCAATGAGTCATTTCTTTTTAGATTTTTCAAATTTGATGATATGCAATAGACTGCTCTACATGCATGCATATGTAATGACTCTCCTGGAGATATTTCCTGAACATAGATATGTAATGCATTCAGCAAACGAGATTATCATGATATGCAAACATCTAAAGCAAACAATTTCATATAACAGAATTTAAAACAAGGTTTCAGAACTGACCTGAAAAGTACAGTCATGGGCTTTTCATTCTTGAGTGCCTTGGAATATTACCCCTTTTATTCTTCAGCCCCCAAGGCACACCTGCAGGTTAGCACACTATTTGGCATGGACAGATACCCAAACAGTCTTGGGTCTTGCATGGTTAATAGCACCTTTGATGGGTGCTTTTCACAGTCCTTGGGCTTTTGAGTCTTCAAATATCATTAAACAACAGTCATTCATGGAGTGCCCAAATTGCCCATAATAATAACAGGAAACAACATGCTTTGATTTCTTGTTATGCACACAATTATTAGCATGGAATTTTTGTGCATTAACATGAAATTTTCTATTATTAGCATGAACATATTGTTTTCCATATCATGCCATCCAGTAGTCGGAAGCTCGGTGGCCTGACCTTCCACAGTCAAAACAAGCAAGCAATTTTTCCTTAAAAGCAACATTATTTCTACCAAAAGTATTTTCTTTTGTAGGAAGGTTGACATGTTTAGAGTTGAATTTTCCGCCTTGAGTGTGCCAACAGTCCTTGACTGTGTGGCCATGCTTTCCACAGTCAGAGCAAGCAAAAGAATTTCTTCTATGAAAACATGACAATAATTTAGTAGTCATATTACCAGACTTGTCAGATAAATGACCATAAGGTCCCCTAGGAACAGTGGTTCTTCTATGAGCCTTGAACTCATTCTTCTTCATGAACCAGCAATCATGGCTTGCATGACCAGATCGTCCACAATGGGAACATTTGAGTTGCCTCTTCTGGGCAAACTGATTCTTGGATGAGCTTTTAATAAAATGCATATGTGTATTTCCTAAATTTTTAATTTTCTTCATTCTATTATGAGCATTCAATTCATCAGATTTCAGGATATAGTAGTTATGCATCATATGACCAAATCTTCCACAATAATAACATGACCCCTTTTTAATATGAGTGTGTGAGAGATCATGTGATTTGTGTGCAACTTTCTTTGTACCAACAGGAGTGTCTTTGTCCTTTTTCTGTAGATTTTCATTCGTTTTTAATTTTTGAGTTTGTTCTACAATTTTGGGACTGACAGTGGACTTTTGTGCAGTAAATTGAAAAACAGAAGAACCAGAGGTTTTGTTTTGATCAGAAGCTTTTACAAACACAGTGGAAGTTTTATTCCCATTGATCCTTTTATTTGTCGGACTGTAACCCAGTCCCTCTCTCTAAAAATTGTCACTCTATCCAAGAAGCTTATTCAGATTGTCCTTTCCTTTGACAAATTTTGGTAGAGAATTTTTCAAATCTTGAATCTCAGAATTTAAGATAACAATATTAGCATCATATTTGAACAGATCTGTTTCACAGGAAATTACTTGTTGATGCAAGGCATCATTCAGACTTTTGAGTCTTTCTACTTTCTGTTCACAGCAAGTGACATTTCCACTCAACATTTGGTTGATGGTTTTTAGACTCTCAATTTCTTGTTCAGCATCCACCAACCTATCAGAATTATCCATGCTCACACACTTGCCTTTTTCAATTGTCAATAACCTATCTGATAGTTGGGTGTTTAGATGTTTCAACTCGTTGATTTCCTCTTTTAATTTATTGTTTTTCTCTATGAGTTCATCATCAACCACCCAATCATCTAAGGAAAACTGACATTCATAAAACATTTCCTGTTGTTTCTCAGATTGAGGTTTGTTGAGATTTTTCTGAAGCTCTAGATTCATTACTTTTTCAACCTCCAATTTCTCAGAAATCAGTCTATTTTCTTTTTCAAGATTCATCGATTTGTGTTCAAATTCTTTGGACTAATTTTTGAGTTTTTTGTTTTCAGATTTCAATTCTTCCAATTTAGAACTGACACACTCTAAATCTCTCATCAGTTTCTTGTTCTGATCTTTTAGATTTTCATTTTCAACTTTCATACTTCTTATTTCATACAGCATTTCTTTTCTCAATTTTCTCTTCTCAGATTTAAGTTTATCATATTTGTTCAATAAATGCTCATTCAACGTAATCATACTTTCCAGAGAAAAATTATCAGTGTCAGAGTTTACCTGTGACGAAGTATCCTCCACATAATCTTCATCTTCTTCTTCATTTTCTTCTTGCTGTCCATCATCATCCTCTTCTTCATTTTGGCTACCACTTTGATTACTTCTGTTAGCCATCATGCAGCTGTCCTCATTTCTTCTGTGTGCTAGCCTCAGCATATCCATAATACCCTTAGCAGAACTGCAGTCATGAAAGCAAGAATGTAAGGCCTTGTCAGTAGCTGCTTTCATTAGATTCATAACTGTCTGATTCTCTTCATGCCTTGATCTGTGACTGTCAGTCCATTTGGACTCTTTCTTTGGTAATCTATGAGGACCTTGTGAAATTAGTTTCCACAGATCGAGATTGATAGTCGTAACAAACATATGCAAGTTTTTAAACCACACATTAAAATCCGTACCTTCGAAAATCGGTGGATGAGCCATGAAGGCAAATCAATCAAGCAATTTCAAAACTGTATGCAGAAGACAGTGATGCACCGAAAGCCAGCAGGATCCTCTACAGATCGTTGGATCTGGAAAGTCAGAGACCTGCTCTGATACCAATTGATAGGTTGCAAGGCCCGGATATAGAGGGGGGGTGAATGTATCCCTCTTCGAAATTGCCCAAATTAAAATTTTGCTCTCTTAAAATTTCGCTCACTTCACAAATTTAAGCAAACTGAAAAGCTAATCAAATCTTCTATTGAACCTGTAAACAAGCACTTGGAGCGCGCCTATGCATTCATCTAGCGGAAGCAAAGGAAAGTAATCAACCCACTGCACAGAAGATTTTTTAGGTGGTTCGGTCCACAAACCTACGTCCACCCCTCACTCCAAACCAGAGTGAGGCTTCCACTAGCAACAGCTAGAACCGCAGACTCAGTCTGCAAACAGGTGCTGCCTAACAGCTTGACCAGGAAAACAACCTCCCCTCTTCCTCCAGACCGAAGGGAAACCACTAGTGACAGACAGTCACTAGCAACCAGAGACCGAAGTCTCTCTTCCTCCAGACCAGAGGGAACCCACAAGTGACACCCAGCCACTTGCAACCGGAGGACCAATCCTCCCTTCCTCCAAACTGGAGGGGAACCCAGAGACCCAAGTCTCTCTTCCTCTGAAACCCATAGGGAAACCGCTAGCGACACCAGTCACTAGCAACCGGAGACTCCAAGTCTCCCATCTCCTGAATCAACAGGAGGAACCCCGACCTCACTACAGAGTATCGGAAGAAAAACAACGGAAGTGTAAACTAAAACAAGAAAAGAAAATACAGCAATCAGAAAGCTGGAGATGAATTCCACAAGATGTAGCTCGCCAAGAAGCAATCTGGCATGGATTTGATCCAAATGCCAGAATAACGAAGTCTTCTTTTTCTCTTCCTCTTCGACTCTCTGCCTCTCTCTTCCTGCAAGCTCTCTCTTCCCTTTTTCTTCTTAAGCTTTCACACTCTGCCTCTCTGCTTTTCTCTTCTTCTTCTTTTCTTTCTTCTGCTACTCTCTCGATCTCTCTTGCTCGATCAGTCTTCTTCTGAGGAAGAAGCTTCGTATTTATAGCAGCAGCAGCTAGGGCATGTGCAGGGCTTGTGCCCTATTTATCCAGAGATAACCTCGGATCACGTGTCAGGTGCCAACCTCAGATCACGTGCCTAGACATCTTTCTTCTCGAAGGATATACCTGTCAAACAGTCATAAGAGAATATTAGAGAGATGTACAGACTTGCTGGGTAACTCAAGACCGCCATGTGCAGACTTAGTATGAAAGATGCATATGCAATAGAATGTATAGACTTAGAAATAAAGAATGTACAGACTTTATCTTGAAGGAGATGCACATTTGCACAATGAACATGGATTGAATAGACTAAGCCACGAGCATAGCATGTATAGACTTGATGCACGAACTGTGCACAATGAACACGGATGTATAGACTTGCTAAAGAAGAGATGCATGAACTAGATGATGTACAGACTTGGTCTTGCGACCACGGGCTGTCCATACTTTGAGAAACGTTCCATGCACAAGGAATGTATAGACTTAGTGTTCTGAACGTAGGTAAAGATAAGGAATCTATAGACTTTGCCTTAGTATTTATGCATGAATGCATCCTGTATAGACTAGATGACATGCGGCGATGTATAGACTTTGAATGCAGCAGCCTAGGCAGACTCTGTACAGTCTTCACTAGTGCCAAGATGATGTAGAGACTTAGCGTGCCTGAAGCAAGACAATGTACAGACTTGCCACCAATGTACAAACTTGCTATGACATGTGTGTAGACGACACCAATGTACAGACTTGCTAGGCTTACGCATGGACTAAGTCTGTATAGACTTGTTTAACTGACGCATGGACCAAGTTTGTATAGACTTGCAACCTAGCACTTAAGAACCAATGCGATGAATGTATAGAGTTTCTTAAACTAACGCATGGAACAAGTCTATATAGACTTGCTTAACTGACCCACTGACAACACAGCACATGCATGAACAAGCCACACGAATTGTACAGACTTATGTATGCATGAGACAATGTATAGACTTGTGTTCGTGCAACACAAAGGCTGTACAGACTTCGTGTGTGTGCTACAGGACAATGTATAGACTTGTGTGTGTAGGGCAGACAATGTATAGACTTTGAAAGCTTGAACACGAATAGGCTGCAATGTATAGACTTTGAGTGAGACACTGAGTGAGACGATGGATGTACAGACTTGCTGTGTGTAATGCATGCGATGTATAGACTTGATAGCATGAGACGCTGAGTGAGACTGACTGATGTACAGACTTTGAAAGACGATGCATGCACAAGCCAACGATGTACAGACTTTGCCAATGTACAGACTTTGCATGCAACAATGTATAGACTTGATAGATGATGCATGCACAAGCCACAACGATGTATAGACTTGATGAACGATGCAATAAGACTCTGTACAGACTTGGCCAATGTACAGACTTAGCAGTATAGCATGAGACGCTAAGTGAGACGTGAAATGCATTGGCTTTGGCTATATAGACTTGATCAATGAATGAACGCGTGGACTATGTGAGGATGCAGCAGCCAATGTATAGACTTGCGAGTGTGTAAGCATGCGATGCAGTGTATAGACTTTGCCACACACTGAGCTCTAACGAATGTATAGACTCTACGTGCAAGCAACCTGACGATGTATAGACTCTGTTAATGCACTGATGCACAAACATATGCAATACCTGACGATGCATAGACTCTGTTAATGCACTAATGCACAAACATATGCAATGTATAGACTTGATATTTGACAGAATGCAATGCTGTATGAACAAAGTAGAACTATCATTCAGACACAGATGTTCATGATATGCAATGCTGACTCATAGTGTTTGCTATCATCAAAATCACAGGGGCACAACAAAGCTGAATGACGTGAAACTGCGATACTCCACTTATGATAAGGAATTTTACGCAGTTGTTCAGGCTCTTAGGCATTGGAGGCATTACCTATTACATCAGGAGTTTGTCTTATACTCCAATCATGAGGCTTTGAGGTACCTCCATTCCCAAAAGAAGCTTAATTCGCGTCATAGCCGTTGGGTTGAGTATCTCCAACAGTTCACCTTTGTGCTTGAACATAAGGCTGGAGTAGAGAACAAGGTGGCTGATGCCTTGAGTCGGCGAGCGTGCTTGCTTACCACCATGAGTGCCGAGGTCATAGGGTTGGAAAAGATGAGAGAGGCCTATGTTGATTGTCCTGACTTCGGTCAAATTTATACCACTCTCCAGGCCGGACCCTCGAGAGATCATGATGACTATGTGCTCCAGGAGGGCTACCTCTTTCGAGGTGGCTGGCTTTGTGTTCCCCGAACTTTGGTTCGAGACTTCTTAGTCTGGGAGCTACATGCGGGAGGTCTAGCCGGCCACTTTGGTCGGAACAAGACTATTGAGGCAGTTGAGCATAGATTTTATTGGATGAGCTTGAAGCGCGATGTTGCTCACATTGTGGCTCAGTGTCGTACATGTGCTACGGCCAAGATGAAGAAGCAAAGCTCGGGCCTCTATACACCTCTTCTCGTGCCTGATACACCGTGGCAGGATGTTAGCATGGATTTTGTCTTGGGATTGCCACGTACCTCCCGGAAACATGATTTGGTCTATGTGGTTGTTGACCGATTCTCGAAGATGGCCCTTTTCATTCCTTGCTCGAAGACTTCAGATGCTTCGAGGGTAGCCCGCCTTTTTCTTACTCATGTGGCGTGCAAGTTCGGGTTGCCTCGTGCCATATTGTCTGACCGTGATGTTAGATTCACTAGTTATTTTTGGAAGACACTGTGGCATATGTTGGGTACGCACCTCAAGTTTTCCACTGCATATCATCCCCAGACATATGGTCAGACCAAGGTGGTCAATAGGAGTCTGGGAGACCTTTTGAGGTGTCTTGTCAGGGACCGCATAGGGGATTGGGATCTCATTCTACCTATGGCAGAGTTTGCATATAATGATTCGGTGAATAGGTCTACCGGCATGAGTCCATTCGAGATTGTCACAGGTCGTAGGCCTAGGAAGCGAGTGGATCTTGTCCCTATGCCTATCCATGCACGTGTGTTGGAGTCTGCCGAGTCGTTTGCTAGGCATGTTAGGAGTATGCATGACGACATCCGTTGTCACATTGAGGCCAGCAATGCACGTTACAAAGAGCTAGCCGATGCCCATCGACACCACCGAGAGTTCCAAGAGGGCGAATATGTCATGATCAGGGTAAGACCTGAACGGTTTCCCTCTGGAACCGTTATGAAACTGCAAGCTTGCAGAGCCGGTCCATTTAGAGTGTTGAAACGCGTTGGATCCAATGCGTATGTTGTGGACTTGCCTGAGGAATATGGTATAAGCTCTACTTTTAATGTATCGGATCTAGTTGCATATAGGAACCCAGCGGTGATCCCTAGTGAGCCTTTCGAGCCATCCCCTCCCATTGAGAGTGATCCCACACCTGAGTGTCCACCTCCAGCCCCTTTTCCACGGCAGCGAGAGCATATAGATCATATACTGGATGAGCATGTGACAGGAGTGAATCCTACCCGCGCTACCTAGTGCGATGGAGAGGATGGCCCGCCACTGAGGATACGTGGATCACCCATGGAGAGTTGCAGCGGATTGATCCGGACCTACTGGAGCGGTACCACAGTGATGTAGACCCTTACTCGATAGGGTCGAGTTTCTCCCACCCGGGGAGAATTGGTGCGGACACCCGCGCGATCGAGAAGCATAATACGGCGAGCCACCTGTACCATACGCGGAGCACCACCCGAGCCACTTCGGTGTCCATCTGGCTCGGAGACAGTCTGGAGACTCCCCCTTGAGTCTCGGCATTTATCACATTTACTGGGACTTATTTGTGTGTAATGTGTTTTTATTTGTCTTTATTTAGTTTGCAATTCGTATTGTAATAAGGGTTTATGTGCAAAATGGGACCACCCGGGTCCCACGGGCCCCCCATCCCTCCTCCCATTGATCCACCTCACTCCTAGGGCCCATGTGGGGTCAGTCAACATTTCAAATGTGGGCTTCTAGAAGGGTGGGCCAAGTGGGGGGACAAGTGTGCTTAAGGGTCAAGGTTGGCCACCAACCTTAACCCCATGGTCAAGGGGGCGCCCCCTCTCACCATCACCCTATTTTAATTATTGTAAAATGTGTGTAGAACTAATTAGTTCTACTCCTTTTTTATTCCCCAAAATCCTAGATCTAAGGGTAATTTGAGTCTTTTGCCATTTCATATAAGTACGATGTATTAAACATTTTAGTGGAATTAATGCATAAGAATTGTGGAATTTTGTTGGAAGCAGCCTTGGCCGCCCCTCTCTCTCTCTCTCCCCTCTCCCCCCTTGCAGCTGGGAAGGCTGTATTCTGGTGGTGTGAAGCCACCCCTATCAGTTCCGGTGATCGTCGCCGCCGCCACGAGCCGCCGTCGCACCGCCACCATCGTCACCGGTGTTCTATCCATCCAGGATAGAGGTACCTTCCACGATTTACTGCTCTCAGCCACGAGCTCCTCTTAAGCTAAAGTTTTCAGGAGGTGTTCCAGGGGTGTCTACCATGATCCACAAAAATTGGTTGGTCATATAGCTTCCCTTTGATAATTTTCTATTTTCGTCCAACTTATGTTTCCAAATCTGTCTATTTTCTATTCTGATTTCCACCCGCCCTGAGTTTTCCATGTTCGGACCATTCTTTGATTTTTCCAAGAGCTCCCAAATTTACTAGGAGTTCTATCCAGCAACCCCCCCAACCACGAATTTTCGTGGAATTTCTGGAGACCATCTCATATTTTTTAAAAATTCATCTTTAGATCCATCTACAGTGTTGTCAGCCAGTTTCCAGATCCGACCACCAGTTAGTGTTAAAATCCTAACAAATCGTAGTCCCCACCAATCCTTCCGCAACAATTATTTCCATTTTCCTCTCTTTCCCCTCCACAACGTTTATGAAGAGGTCGATGTCTGATTCGGAGGTTTGCTTTACGGTCAAAGGCAGTTCTCAGGAAACTGCCCTACTGTTCTGAGAGTTCGGGTACTGTGCAACAGAAACTTCAAAATTCAACAAAGTCCAGATCCGTGCAGATCTAGATCCTCTCTCTGAAACTCGATTGAAGGACTTCAAGAGAGCTTTCCAACGGTACCTCATGTGCCCTGATCCGACATCGGGATTGGTCGCAGCGGCCGATCTCGCCGGAGCGCGCGCTGGAAAACAGAAGCTTCAGTCCGTGGACAGTAATTCCAAAGTGTGGAGATCGGAGCCGATCGGCCTCCAACCGGTAGTTCCGGCCGACCGCCGTCTAGGGAGGCGCGCCACCAGGGGTCCCCATCACAGCGGGTCCCACCCCACCAGCGTCGGAGGTTGGAGCGGTCTGTGGGCCCCATGGACCCGTAGATCGCGCCGTCCGGACAGCACCACAAACGCGTGTTCGGCACCGTCGGGCGACATCAAGATGCTGCCCGTCAACCCAATTGTCATGATTCCTGGGCCCCACATGTGACCTATTACCTCCCTACGTGGAGTGGGTCAAATTGTTGTATTGCTGTAATAATTGTTAACCAGGAGTCCGCAGTTGGCCGGGGTTGTCTTCCCCACGCCGAGAGCGTGGAGGTAACGGTCTTAAGTCCTTGGCGTTCATTTGTTAGTTTAGTATATGATTGAATGCCGCTGCCGAGAGCGATAGGTACTAGCCCGTGAGTCCATGTCACCGCGATGAGTGTGAGAGTGACCTATCCCGTGACTCGATCCGAGTCCGGAAGTAAGTCGACTACCCTTAACTCTCCCGGTTCTTCAACCGCGCACGATCCGCGTTTCCCTCGCTTGGGACGACGAGTGAGCTTGCTTTTCTGTTAGCGACGAAAGCCCATAGGAACTCATAGTGTCGGGACGAAGTCTCTCCAATTTGTGTGTTGCTGGTCGCATCTCCATCTAGAGTCCGAGGTCCGCATCATATAGAGTCGGTCTCCCGTGTCCATCCCGCATCACAAACACCTGCAAGTATATCAGGCCCATATGACTTGAGCCTATGATAAGCTCATCAAGCAGCGAGCCTTTAAACAAGGCGACCTCGTCATGATCAAGGAAAAGAGAGTCATGGTGGGACGCCCCAGTGGAAAATTATAGCCGAATTGGCAAGGTCCATACATCATCTGCAACATCTATGAGGGCGGGGCATACACGGTCGTCGACCACAAAGGTCATAGACCCTTCCCGCCTCTCAATGGCAAGCATATGAAGCTATACTATGCACCTGAACGCGAGTTCGTACGCCAGCCAGACAAAGGCGTACGTCCCAGCTAATACCAGTGAGGTCGGCCTTCCCCTCAGAAGGGTCTAACCAGCCAGTCCTTCCAGTCTTCAATTCCCAGTCAAGCAGCGGGGCCAGCCAACCTCCCAGAACCATCGCTAGGCTTTCTCGAGGACTAATTCCCTGCCCTTGTTCTCGTCATAACGAGAGTAAGGGCACTCCGCGTCGGCACCAGTCCAGCCGTCAGGCTCCCAGGTAAGTCAAAAACAAAAATAAAAAAAATTAAACAAAAAATGGGGTTAAAAATAGAGATACCCTGGTAGACTCAGCTGTCGTCTTTTGCAAGGAAGCGGCTGGGGGCAAAAAGGCCAGTAACCCGACTGAAGCGAAAACCCGAAAGGGCACCTCAGGTAAAATAGGGGAACCCCTCGATGTAAAAACCCACAAGGGCACGTCGCAAAAAGCTAAAGGGGGTCGGCTCTAGCAAAAACCCAAAAGTGCGGTAGAGCCAATAACGAGAAAGTCTTCCTCTCCCCGCCAGTCAGGGTGGCGTTCCACCCACTCCTAGGCAAATCATTAGCCCCGCCGAATATCAACCTTCCATTAACTCACATTTCCAGGGCACTGATCCTACGATCTCCAGTTAACCTTACACCACCCTGCTCAGCTCATGCCAACTTCGGCGCTCGCTTCGATGCGGCGGGCCGACAACTCTTTGTGGTGGTACGACGTCCCAGTTTCCATCCCAGCAAATTCCAGTCCCAGCCTATCCCCAGACTCTTACCAATCCACCCCACTGCATTCCACACCTCCTATAAATCCAGAGCTCCCAAGTCTCATTATAATTCCAGTTCTCCCAGTAATCCCTGACTCACCAGCCATAACTCCGGTCACATCCCGCCATAACAAAATGGCCCCCATCACCATAACTTGATAAGTTGTGAAAACCCCTATTAAGAGAGGAACAATATCCAGTCATCCAGAATCTCCAGTTCCAAATTACGTCCTCTGACAGCAGCATGCTATGGATAGTAATTTCAAACATATAATTATACATATATTAACAAAAATGGGGTTAAAAATAGAGATACCCCGCCGGACCTGGCCGTCCTCATTATAAAGAGGCGACTGGGGGCAAAAATTGCCACCAACCTAGCTGAGGTGAAAACCCGAAAGGGCATCTCAGGTAAAATTGGGTAACCCCTTGATGTGAAAACCCGCATGGGCGCATCGAAAAAAGTGAAAGGGGGCCAGCTCTAGTGAAAACCCGCTGATGGGGGCATCCCTTGCCCCTCCACATTTTCGAGGCTCAGATTGTTCGTCGGCATGCGTCATTGTGTTTGTCATATTTTTCTGAGTCTAGTCATGTAATTTTCATATTTTATTTGAGTCATAAACCATGTAATTTTCCTTTTATTTGAGTCCGGTAACTAGGTATAAGGGTCATTTACCTAAGTCTTGAGTCATGTGGTTAATCAAGTAGTCTAATGGGCCCAACTAGTGGGCTAGGCCTAGGGGCGCCACTCCTTGGACTGTATGGTCAATCTGTCAATTATCTAGGGGCAATTTGGCCCTAGGAAAAGTATGGAGTCTATAAATAGCCCCCTCCCCTCTCTCATTTGTAACCTTTGATGATCAATGAAAATTTGAGTGAATTCAAAAAATTTGAGTGTTTCTTTAGAGTGAGAAGCTCCCCCTCTCCCCCATTCTCTCTCCTCCCCTCCCAAAATTCAAATTTCTCCCTCCTCACTCCTCCATTCACTCTTCATTAATATCCCCCCTTCCCCATACACTCATTCAATTCCCCCCAACCCTAAGGTGGAATCCACCAATCCTTGCTCCACCATCCAACCCCCAACTACCCATTTCCCTTCCCCAAGCACCTCCCCAACCCCCCAAGGCTGAAGGGGTTCAAACCCTAGGCCAAATTTGAATCTCCCTCCCTTGCTGGCTGCCCCTCACCCCTCCCCAACACCCCCTTCCTACCCTGGTCGCCCTCCCCATTTCCCCTTGCTTCCCTTGGCCATCCCACCCTCACACACACAACCCTACACCTTCATCCTATTCCCAGCTCGCAGGTAGCAGAGTACCAGCGACTTTCTGCTGCTGCCACATCATCACCAAGAAGCTTCAGAGGGCATACCATATATCGATGGAATCATTGTCCAGTCTACTTCGCAACAAAGGTCGTCCCGCCTCCGTAGGAGCTCGTGGCTGCCCGCACGAGTCATCATCGCCGGACTGCGCATCATCCCCCTGGCAGTCATCCAAAGGCACATTGCAGAGGCTCCCACGGCCATCCACCTGAAGTTTTTGAAGCGGCGCTTGGTTGAGAACTTCTACTACACGTCTCCTTTTAGTACCATGAAGCGGCTCTCCGTTTGGACCCCGGACTAGTGAGTTCCTAATTTTCTCCCTC
Organism: Amorphophallus konjac; assembly: GCA_022559845.1. Taxonomy (NCBI): domain Eukaryota; kingdom Viridiplantae; phylum Streptophyta; class Magnoliopsida; order Alismatales; family Araceae; genus Amorphophallus; species Amorphophallus konjac. The sequence continues at coordinate 184,893,931 of CM040122.1, read as the reverse complement.
AGGTGCGCTGATCAGTTCCCTCTGGAACTGATCTGACACCCCGCACAGTTTGGGTCCTCGCCATCTGCTCCGACCTCCTCTAATGTCCCCGTGGGTCTCCATTCGAAGAGGGTTTGACCATGAATCCAACAACTCTGGCCTTTCCTGTTTCAAAGCTCGGTAGCCTCCGTGGTGGCCTCACCTTCCTGCTGCAGTGACTCAGAAGCTACTAGGTCCCGAATCAAACAACCATGTTCACGACTCTGCCTCGACTATCGCCGCCATCGAGAAAATCCCTAAAAATTCTGACGTCTTCCTGGGTCAACCTCAGAGGTTTTGCCACTGGTTTTGTCGCCAATGGAGTTCAGAGGAGTCCACAGAGGCACCAACACCGATTGTCTATCCACTATTCCAGAGGGCTGGCAGAACCGACAGTCTTCATCCACTTCGGCTTCTAGCATAGTTTTCCCTACCCCGCCTAGCCGCCCCTCCCTACGTGAAGGTACATTTTGGTTGTAAAACTAATCTCCACCCCTAGTCCAACCTCCTTGCTAGGGGTGTAGTGATTGTAACTTGTTATTTCAGGTTGAAGCTTCATCGGCGCGGCGTGTGGGTAAGCGCACGCTTCCTCGCTCGCCCTCATCTCCGGCCGAGGTCGGCGTCTTCACGCCGATCAAGTGAGCATCTGATTACTCTCCTCTGCTGGTAGCATTATCTTTGCTGGCTTATTATTGCTTTCAATTGCCCATCGGACGGTGAGCGAGTGTCTGATCCCGAATCCACCAAATCGTGTGCCACCGCGGAGCGAGTTGTGAGAGAGCCATTACATCCCACGCCCTCGGCGTGCTGGCCGCCTGTGAGAGTGGGCATCCCTAGACCCTTGGGGGTTCAATCCCAAGCTTGCCAATCCCCGGAGCAGCGAGGTCCCGCCTTGGACCCTCACCACCATCACCGAGTTGCCTACGAGCCCTAGTGTGCGCTTAGCGAGTTAGTCCGCCGTCTAAGTTGTTTGCTTGCGAGTGTAGGTCCAAGGGCATCAGTCAAGTGGCTGCCACCCCCAAGGTGGTGTCATATCAGTTGGTATCAGAGCAAGTTCTCAACTTGTCTCTACAAGTTGGTCCTAGGGCGCAATTACATTAGATTCATCATTGGTCCACCCGTTGCATCATCATGTATACTCCTCTCTGGGAAATGCAGTACAAATCAGACCTTTTCAAGGGTGATACCGACCCCCTACTCTGGGACATTATCCTAGATGATGACCTTTACTTTGACGGATCTAGACCTAGTGCCTATCTAAATTGGGAGGCTACCTTGGAAAAACACTTTGAGCGGATTCGGGCGTATGGACCTAAGAGAATCACCATTGCCAAGGGTCGGCTTTCACCTCGAGCCAAGGAAGAGTGGGAACATATAGTGGGCTTAAGGAGGGTTAGAAGGCAAGAGCCCATTGACACATGGGAAGACATGAAAACTGAACTTAGAAAGATCTACGATGCCCGACGTTCCCCTTCCTACCCAAGGAGCACTACCACTCCTCCATCCCCACCCGGCCAACCTAAGACCACCCTTAGGGCCCCATTCCCACCATTCCCAACCAAACGCCTCTCAACCATCGCCCCAACACTTCGCTATCAAAACATCACCACTAAAACCCAAGTGTCCAAAGCCTCCACCTCCCCACCTAACCCTATGAGGACCCCCACACCCCAATCAAAACCCCCTTCCACAACCTACACTACGGATGCCCCTATGACCCCCACTTCCACCCAACCACAACTGGTCGATCCCATGGGCAAGAGACTCCTAACCAACCTGGTTCCCCCCATGAGGACCACCCATCACCCAACCCTCACCATTCAAACCCAAATGGACCCCCTGTCCACCACTCCACCAGGGCCCATAACGAACACCACCCCCAACCCAAAATCTCCCACCAAACCCGCACCCCACAAGCCCCCATGGTCCCCACCACTACCCCTCCATCGTCCCCTCAAAAGAACACACCTCCCAAAACCAATCAACATAAACCCCCTCACCCAACCCACCTCCCACTTCCAACCCCAATCCTACCCCAACCTAGGCCTCCACTACTCCCAACCCCAACCCAAGTCCGACCTCGTTCACCACCCCGGATGCGCCATGCGCCGGCTATCACCAAACCACCCACCTTAGATCCTCCTACCCCATTAGGGTTAGAAGAAGTGGCCCACACACTCGGCCACTTGGGGACAAATGCCCCTCCGGATCCTAGCCCCACCATGGAGACCACCCATGTCCAAGTTGAAAGAGAAGCTTCGTACGGTGGTCTTCACCCTACACGACCCCCCCTAGTTGGGGATGAGATCATCTTAGGAGAACCCCTTGTTATTTGGCTAAGGGAGAGCCCAATGAGAGAGATCACAGCCCATGTTTGCCCTCCCATAGAGCTAAATCTCCCCATAGTACCCTTCTCCTATCGCACCACCACCCAATCATCCTACCAAGTGGAAACATTAGGGGATCTTCTTGAGGGCTTAGCATGGCAAATGAAGTTGACCGGCATGTTGACCACAGTGACCAACCAACCTAGGAGCCTTGACCTCCTACACCTATGTGTCGGGTCTATCACCTCGGTTTACACTGTGGGTTGCTACACTAGCGACCTCCGTCTATTCCTCCCCACACCCGATGAGCCCGACCTTCTCCTCAATTTGGAGCTTCTTATTTCGGGTAGGAAGCCACGTCATCCCCTCATGGCCGACCCACTCACCAAAGACTTCGGCCCAATTGTTTCATTAGAGGAGGATGATCCACCACCAATTGAGGGCCTTGAGGACATAGAGCTCCTCTCCCTTGGTAACCCATTTCATGATCCCTTTGATCCCTTCCAATGGGAGCCAAGAAACCCATGTGACCCAACCACCTTACCCACCACCCACCCTTTCCTACCCTCACCCACCATGTTGGGCCAAGCCCACCTCATCCATGACCCAGGTTACACCAAAGGAACCATGACCTTAGGCAACACCCACCTAGAGATTGAGGAAGTGCCCTACCCCTTATCCACCTTCCTAGATCCCTTCGACCCTTTCACATGGAAGTTCAAAGGTCGTCCCACACCTATGCACATGGAAGTCACCATTGGGATAAGCATACATGTGTCTAGGCTTACCACACCACTTGGCATGAACACTATGTTGGGTCCATTCATTCACATCACTCACATGTCAAGTAGGAAACATGAGCGGTCCATATTTGGGTGTAATGGTCCTCCTTCATTCATCATGGGTCGTAGGCATGATAGGAGCATTCGTGGATGTCCGGGTCCCCCGGCATTTGTCACCCCCATGCATGACCGGATCACCTATGGATGCCCCGTTCCTCCCAATTCCATCAAAGTCTCCTTGGCGTCAAAACATGACTGGTCTAAATATGGTTGTCATGGCCCCCCTTTGCATATAATACATTTTTCACTCACACCGCATCGTAGTACATGGCATGAGTATTTAAGCAAGCAATGAGCAACGAGCGGTGAGAATCACAAGAAGCGGACAAAAGCTCGCGAGTGCCACTTGGAATTCCAAGTTGGCAACTTGGCGATGATGACTTTGGAGTGGCTCTACCCTAGGGTCACCTCCAATTTGAGGGCATGAGGACTCGGACCTTGCCAAGTTCCTAGTGACTTTGGCAACCCAATTTATGGGTTGGACTTACCGATGGATTTTGGGATTCACCCCACTTCCCACGTGGTGGACCCAGCACCATATAGGGAACCGCGATGGATCCTAGTGAGTGCCTTGAGCCTCTACCTACCTTTGAGAGTGACACCTTCGGAGAGCCTCCACCAATCAGCTTGAGAGACCGACGTGAACACACGGAGGCAATACTAGGCAAGCAGGGTACCATCGTCGGCAAGAGGGTGTGCCCGAGCTACCTTGAGAGGTTGAAGAGCCATCCCCCGACTAGGGACGTAGAGTTGAGTTTGGAGATCGTGGCTCGCCCGGAGCTGCATTTGGTGTACTACTTCCCCGGTGGACCCATATCGACGGGGTCAAGTTTTCCCCACCCCGGGGTATGATGGGGGCATCTTTTGCCCCTCCACATTTTGAGGCTCGGATTGTTCGTCTGGATGCGTCATTGTGTTTGTCATATTTTTTTGAGTCTAGTCATGTAATTTTCATATTTTATTTGAGTCATAAATCATATAATTTTCCTTTTATTTGAGTCCAGTACCTAGGTATAGGGGTCATTTATCTAAGTCTTGAGTCATGTGGTTAATCAAGTAGTGTAATGGGCCCAACTAGTGGGCTAGGCCTAGGGGCGCCTCTGCTTGGACTGTGTGATCAATCTATCAATTGTCCAAGGGTATGTTGATCATAGGAAAAGTATGGAGTCTATAAATAGCCCCTCCCCTCTCTCATTTGTAACCTTTGATGATCAATGAAAATTTGAGTGAATTCCAAAAATTTGAGTGTTTCTTTAGAGTGAGAAGCTCCCCCTCTCCCCCATTCTCTCTCCTCCCCCTCCCAAAATTCAAATTTCCCCCTCCTCTCTCCTCCATTCACTCTTCATTAATATCCCCCCTTTTCCATACACTCATTCAATTCCCCCCCAACTCCAAGGTGGAATCCACCAATCCTTGCTCCACCATCCAACCCCCAACTACCCATTTCCCTTCCCCAAGCACCTCTCCACCTCCCCAAGGCTGAAGGGGTTCAAACCCTAGGCCAAATTTGAATCTCCCTCCCTTGCTGGCTGCCCCTCACCCCTCCCCAACACCCCCTTCCTACCCTAGTCGCCCTCCCCATTTCCCCTTGCTTCCCTTGGCCATCCCACCCTCATACACACAACCCTACACCTTCATCCTATTCCCAGCTCGCAGGTAGTAGAGTACCAGCAACTTTCTGAGGCTGCCATATCATCACCAAGAAGCTTCAGAGGGCGTACCATATACCGGTGTAATCGTCGTCCAGCCTACTTTGCAACGGAGGTGGTCCCGCCTCTATTTGAGCTCGTGGATGCCCAGAGGAGTCGTCATCGCCGAACTGCGCATCATCCCCCCTGGCAGTCATCCAGAGGCACATTGCAGAGGCTCACACGGCCATCCACCTAAAGTTCTTGAAGCGGGGCTTGGCTGAGAACTTCTACTACACGTCTCCTTCCAGTACCATGAAGCGGCTCTCCGTTTGGACCCCGGACCAGTGAGTTCCTAATTTTCTCCCTCAGGTGCGCTGATCAGTTCCCTCTGGAACTGATCTGACACCCCGACACTGTTTGGGTCCTCGCCATCTGCTGCGACCTCCTCTGACATCCCCGTGGGTCTCCGTTCGAAGAGGGTTTGACCATGAATCCAACGACTCCAGCCTTGCCTGATTCAGAGCTCGAGAGCCTCAGTAGTGGCCTCACCTTCGCGCTACAGCGACTTAGAAGCTACCAGGTCCCGAATCAAACAACCCTGTTCACAACTCTGCCCCGACTGTCTCCGCCATCGAGAAAATCCCTAAAAATTCTGACGTCCTCCTGGGTCAACCTCCGAGGTTTTGCAACTGGTTTTGTCACCAACGGAGTTCAGAGGAGTCCACAGCGGCACCAACACTGACTGTCTATCCACTATTCCAGAGGGTTGGCAGAACCGACGGTCTTCGTCCACTTCGGCTTCTAGCGTAGTTTTCCCCATCCCGCCTGGCCAGCTGACCGCCCCTCCCTGCGTGGAGGTACATTTTGGTTGTAAAACTAATCCCCACCCCTAGTCCAACCCCCTTGCAAGGGGCATAGTGATTGTAACTTGTTATTTCAGGTTGAAGCTTCATCGACACGGTGTGCGGGTAAGCCCATGCTTCCTCGCTCGCCCTCGTCTCCGGCCGGGGTCGGCGTCTTCACGCCGATCAGGTGAGCATCTGATCACTCTCCTCTACTGGTAGCATTATCTTTGCTGGCTTATTATTGCTTTCAATTGCCCGTCGGATGGTGAGCGAGTGTCCGATCCGGAATCCACCAAATCGTGTGCCACCACAGAGCGAGTTGCGATAGAGCCATTACATCCCACGCCCTCGGCGTGTTGGCCGCCTGTGAGAGTGGGCATCCCTGGACCCTTGGAGGTTCAATCCCAAGCTAGGCAATCCCCGGAGCAGTGAGGTCCCACCTCGGACCCTCACAACCATCACCGAGTTGCCTACGAGCACTAGTGTGCGCTTAGTGAGTTAGTCCGCCATCTAAGTTGTTTGCTTGCGAGTGTAGGTCTAAGGGCATTGATTGAGTGGCTGCCACCCCCAAGGTGGTGTCACATCACCCCCAAGGGTGGTGGAGCTGGTAAAGAGAAAAAAAACTCTCTCCCTCTCTACCCCTCGCTGATGAAAGCTATTCACCGTGACATTGCGCCGATCGAAAGCTCAACATCACTCCACTACAATGGTGGCCACTACACCCCCAAGGGTCAGTCACCCCGAGTCCCAGCCCCAGTCTCAGCTACAACGCCTTCACAGGCCAGCCGCCCAGTTCCCAGCCCTAGTCTCGGCTATAACGCCTTCACAGGCCAGCCACCCAGTCTCCAGCCCCAGTCTCGGCTATAACACCTTCGCAGGCCAACCACCCAGTCTCCAGCCCCAGTTTTGGCTACAACGCCTTCACAGGCCAGCCGCCCAGTTCCCAGCCCCAGTCTCGGCTACAACGCCTTCACAGGCCAGTTGCCCAGTTCCCAGCCCTAGTTTCGGCTACAACGCCTCCACAGGCCAGCCGCCCAGTCTCCAGCCCCAGTCTTGGCTACAATGCCTTCGCAGGCCAGCCGCCCAGTCCCAGCCCCAGTCTCGGCTATAATGCGTTCACAGGCCAGCTACCCAGTCTTCAGCCCCAGTCTCGGCTACAACGCCTTCGCAGGCCAGCCGCCCAGTCTCCAGCCCCAATCTCAGCTACAACACCTTCGCAGGCCAGCCGCCCAGTCTCTAGCCCCAGCTTCAGCTACAACGCCTTCACAGGCCAGCTGCCCAGTCTCCAGCCCCAGTTTCGGCTACAACGCCTTTACAGGTTAGCCGCCCAGTCTCCAGTCCCAGTTTCGACTACAACGCCTTTACAAGCTCAGCCGCCCAGCTTCCAGTCCCAGCCTCGACTACAACGCCTTTGCAGGTCAGTCACCCAGCCCCAAGTTCCAGCTGCGGCCATGACACCTTCATAGACTAGCCGCCCAGTTACCCGCCTTAGCCCGGCTACAACGCCTTTTCAGGCCCGCCGGCCGACTCCAGCTCCAGTCCCCATCTCCAGTCACAATTCCAGTTTCAACCTCCAGTCCCCATCCCAGTCCCAATCTTGGCCGCAATATCCCCCAGGCCACCAAGCCGGCTCAGTCCCAGTCTTCCAGGCTAGCATACATTACATTTCCGGCTGACAACATGATGTTAGTTGATACTCTACTACTCGGCTTGTGACCGATATACCCCCGAATCACCCCAGTAGTCCTAAACTACTTGGACCGTCACACCCCATGGGTCTATGTCGGCTTCACGTCACGCAAGCTTCCATCTTTCAAGGGGTTTACCACCGACGCCCAGTCCTCCCGCTACCCAGTACCCAGCATCCAGATATATTATGCTCCATACCCAGTCCCTTCATCCCTGCACCCAAGGTTGGGTACATCCAGTCCCCTGTCACTTACATCAGTATGTTGTGGGAAAAACAAGCGCGACTAACAGCAAGTGGTCGCCTGTCCCTGTGCACATCACAGTCCCATAAAGAAAAAGAGGAGCGGGATGACTTAAGAAATGGCAACAGAAACCCGGAAGTTTGTCATTAATATTCTGTCAAAAGAGCCCAAGATATGCCCTTGGGGTAACAAAATCCAAACAGCCCAGATGATACAAACCAAAAAGGAGGCAAAGAGATACAATCACATCCCAGCCTCGCTCCCCTCCAGGGCCGCAAGGCGAGAGTCAACAGCAGCAAGCTCCGCCTCCAAGGTGGACAAAAGCTAAGCACTGTCCTTGGCCATCGTCTCGGCCGCCTGCCACTCAACTCGGGCGTGCTCGACGACCGACCACTGCTCCTCCCAGGCCTTCTTCAAGACCTCAGCCCGACTCTCTACCTCCCCCAACTGTGCGGCGCGGTCCTTGGACGCCAACGCGGTCGCCTCGGCATGGCCCCTCTGCTCAGCTACGGCTGACACAAGCTGGGCCCTGTAGATCTATTTAAAATCCACTTAAGAAAAATATTAATAATAGGCAATAATCAAGGATGTGGAGAAAAATATGCACGAGGTGCACAAGGGGAGTTTGCGTGATCGCCAGAGACGCGAGGCCTCAAAAGATAATCAATAACAAATAGGGAGGGTGATCGCGAAAAATACCTCAAAAGATGCGGGGGATGTGAGTACTCCTTTTCTCTTCAAGATCGGCCGGCCGATGAAGAGAGTTCTTCCTTTTTTGATTACCCTTTGCAAAGATCAAAGACAACAACCAATAAAAATAAGAATTAGAATCAAGGTGAGTGTAGCATCAAATTCATAGTAAAGATGAACATGAAAATCATGTATAAGAACACACCTTGTGGGTGTTGGCCCTTAAACCCCTATGCAAAAGGGTATGGGAGATATGATGAATGATATGCAAATAGGGAGGTGTGCAAGTGTTACACTAAGGAGCTCTTAATATGATGGAGAATAAAGATTAAATGAAAAATGATGTAATATGCATGAATATATATGAACTAATAGAAGAATAAAAGAATAGAGGAGATGAAAAATCTGATTGCTCCTTCTTGGCTTGGATGCTCAATAGGGAGAAGACTTTATAGATGAAGCTTTAACTGTAGAAGAGGTCTCCTCCTTTAGCCAAAAGGAAGCTTCGGTTCCTGCCTTCGGTTCCTGCAAACAGAAGAAGAAGATAGAAACAAAACAAAAGAAAACAACAGAAGAAGGAGAAGAGAAAAAAAAAAAGAAGAACGAGAAGATAGGAAAAGAGGAAGCAGAAGATAGAAGAAGTAGAATAAGAAAATAGAAGAAGAATCCGATAGAAGAATCAACAGAAGAGGAAGAAGGAAAACGGGAACCGAAGAAGAGGAGTCCAACCCATTAACAGAGCTCGGAAGCTCTATTAAATAGGTTGAGGAAGAGATAAACATGGGCAAGAGTCCTAAGAGGGAAATGATAAGAATGGGCAAGAGCCCAAATCAAGTAGGCATCTATCGAAGCAAGGACTCTCGGGGGAAAGGGCGGCGAAGCCAGGAGGTGAAACACGCCTTAGTTCAGGGCGTCAATTTATGAATTGACGACTTGATAGAGGGCGTTTCTCAAAAACACGCCCTGCACAAGGGCGTTTCTCAAAAATCAAATTTAGCAATAAAAACTCCCCATATTTGAAAAATGTAAAACACGCCTCTATCAAAGCCACTTTTTCAAAAACGCGCCCCTGGGAAGGGCGTTAATTTCAAGAGCTCAAATGGGGAAGTCGGTCATACCAAAAGAACTAACGCCCTCAGGTGAGGTCGTCCTTTCTTTAAAAACGCCCTTGGTTAAGTCATGTTTCATGTAAAACACGCCCTTATCCAGGTCGTGAATTCATAAAATAGAGATAAATGCCCAGAAAATCCAGAAAAAATAGGAAAAGGGAGATAAATGGGGAAAAATAGGAGAAATCAGGGGCAATCCATGAAAAGTGGGAAAACCACTCAAATAAGCTGATTTGAGGGGCAAATGGGGCATCGCAGAGCGATATGAAATATACTCAAAATAATATCAATTTTGGCGTGTCTACAGCTGCCCCGCCTTGGCGTCTGCTTTGCAAGGGAGCGTAGCAAACTGAAAAGTAGATACCAAGGTGTGATGAGACACGCAACCAACATCACTTGATGAGAATCAAATCAAAAGCTCGAGATGAAACAATCTCGGGAAATTCAACGAAATCAACAATGTTTGGATAAAAGGGGGAGATGTGCACGCGGTGCACGAAGGAGATAAAAAATGATCAACTTCCAGCGCGGTGGAAGTACCCCAGGTCACAAACCTGTAGATTTCACCATTGGGGAGCGGTTACCAGCCATGTGGACGTGCTGCAGCCAAGGTGGATCAAAGGAAAGGAGATTAAAAATAAGATGATAAAAATCCAAACAAGGAGCTTTCGAGAAAAGACCCAAAACAGCGACAAAACGAACTGAGGATTCAATTCGGCAAGGAAAATCTCATATCGAGAAAGATTAAGATCAATTCAACTCTCACATCAGCTTATCAGAATGATTTTTCAACAATTGTTTCAAATTCCTACATGAATGCATGCTGGGTTTAAAGGGAAAAATTAAATCAAACGAAAATATAGAATAATCAAGGATAATATTGTTAAACTGCCAAGACTGGGTCAAGAAACCAATTCTGCGAGCTGATACTAAGCCGGAGCCCGTTTATCCACGCACCAATTCGTAAAAGGGAACCATCGTCCCCAATCTTGGACGGCTCAACGGCCTATCCGTGTGACTAAGACTCCTCTGGAATTATCATTGTTTTTGATGAAGGGGAACTCAAATTCCAGATTTACCAAAGCCGCAAGGTCCTTGATATAATCTAGTAACATAATAACATATAGTAAAATGCATACAGGGAGATGGTGAAGCAATAAGTATGGGGGAACTGAGAGATGAGGTGCGGGCACCGTGGGGCTTGGATGTTGATGCCCAGTCGGTGGGACCAAGAGCTTCTTATCCTGCGCTCAAAATTCATTAGCCAAGATATAAAAAGTATAACAAACAATGAATAAGGCATTTAAGCATGACAATCATAGCATGAATCAAAGCATCAATAACATGTATACGGCATGAATAGCACAAGTTAAATCATGGTATTGCAAATCATCATTGTTTGTTGTTTCGTCATGAGGATGACAATCTTGGCTAATCAAGATTTGGATGATCAGAGTGATATAATGCCCATCGGCGGAGTGATCAGATGAAATTAGCAGGAGTTGATTAAAAAAAATTTGGAGATGAATAATCATGAGATATGATAATCAGAATGATATAGGGAGATGATAATCAAAAAAATGCCCCTGGTGGCATGTCATGAAAATATCGAGAAAGAATCAATAGATTGATAGCAATAAGTAGAGAGAGGACCCATCCTGTGTTTTTGGTCTCTGCAAAGCTGTTCCTGCAAAACACCATCAGACAATACAATGCAATTTTTTTTAGATTTTGGAAATATGCAAATCTTTATGAGTTTTGAAAAAGATATTCCAATTTTTTATGGATTTTGAAAATATTCAAAATTTTTAGGAGATTTTAGAAATATTCAAATTTTTGTGGAGATTTTAGAAATATTCAAATTTTTGTGGAGATTTTAGAAATATTCAAATTTTTGTGGAGATTTTGGAAATATTCAAATTTTTGTGGAGATTTTGATTTAGACATTGTTAATGCAGCATCAAGGGGTGTTTTGAACCACTAGCTAGGGGTCCTTGTTCCTTCCCTTTTCGCTAAAAACTGCCCAAAGCTGGACGTGCATTGAAAGTGGCGACCCATAACCGACCGCCATTAATTAACGGTGCCCCTACCAAGGCCATACCCAAGAAACATTCGGTCTTGGAGGAAGAAGAAAAGAATAATTGGAGATAAGATTTGTGCAGGATGGGAGATATCAAGACCTGAATTCCTTCCAAGGTGTTAACCCTCAAAGAGGTAGTCTGTTGTGCCGGGGCTTTGTGCCTTTAATTTTTAGACCCTTGACATGCATATGACCAGGGTTTTCCCTGCGGGGACTTTGCCACTCTTGTCATGCCATAATTCCTAATTGCAATTATCAAAATTCTGATTTGATTTTCATAATAGCCCTTTTGGCTAGATGTATATCATGAAAGCTCATATGAAAACTCATATTGATTTTGGGTCAAGACTGCCCCTATTTGAGACTCCTCTCGTATTGGGGATTTACCAAGGTTGGTCATCTTATCCGTCAACCTCTTGTACCTGCATTCGGCCGAGTAAAGAAGAGAAAAAGACTTTCAGAAATTCATGGCATGGCCAAGATAGGAACGGTGTTTAACCAAAGAAGCCGGCTAAAGACGCCGTGAAGTGTGTGGAATGCCCAGCTAAGGGTTGCTCTTAACAAACGGGGAGAGAATGTTGAATTCCCAGCGCGAGTTTTTATTAACCAAGAGTGCTGCATAGCAAGCGTAAAGACTCTTTTGAGAGTGATTTAATTAAACAAAAGCCTAAGATAAAGGTTTAAAACACCACTCTTAATCTCGTTAAGAAGCACTTGATTTTGAAAATCATGCGTGAAGTAATGAGAAAATGATATCATTAAAATGCATACTTACGCCAATATGTTACCTTGCGACCTTTGTAGAAGCAGCTGCCGCGAGAAGCAATCTTGATCATCGTGAGATTTGTCCTCTTTGGCAGTCAAAAGAATTGGAAGCAAAGGATTGAAAGTGGCTTAACAAGAAGGAGTGGTGCCAAGACCAGACTCAGATGAATAAGGAGAAAAGGAAGAGAGGCGAGGGCTAGAACTCCCTCACTAAGGTGTGGAGACCCTGATCACATGGAACAGTCTACAGAAGAAGCGAAAAATCAAGAAGAGGGGTGAGGACTAAAGCCTCGGAAACAATGGAAGAAGGGGCAAATGCCCAAGGCAGTGGATGTGGAAGAAGTTGGGTCGGACCCAGAATCAGGAGGAATTAGAAGAAGAAATTGGTAGATAGAAAGAGGTAGATCCGGAGGGTCCGGAGGTAAAGGAGGAGAATCGTGATAGGAGGAATCATCCGGGGGCTCCGGAGGGATAACAAAAGAAGGGACGCGATGCCCTGGGGAGAAATAGGGAAAAAGATGATGAAAAAGATGACGGAAAAGAAAGAAGAGAATAAAAGATATGGAGTCCCGGAGGAGCAAAAAGATGAATTGAAGGAAATATGGAAGGTCCGGAGGTTCCGGAGGAATGAAATCAGGAGGGTCGCGATGCCCTGAGAGATGATAGAGAGAATAAGACGGAGAATCCGGAGGTTCCGGAGGAATAAAATCAGGAAGGAGAAGGTGGAAAGGGGCGTCGTGCCCGAGGGAAAAGTCCGGAGGTTCTGGAGGAGGAGAATGGAAAGGGGCGCGATGCCCGAGGGAAAGGTCCGAAGGTTCCGGAGGAGGAGAATGGAAAGGGGCGCGATGCCCGAGGGGAAAGTCCGGAGGTTCCGGAGGAATAGAATCAGAAAGGGCGAGATGCCCAAAGAGGAGGGATAAAATTCCTGGAAATTCCAGGGAAATGGCAGGAAGGGGGACGCGATGCCCCAAGGGGAGTGGATAAAAGGATGAATATGAATAAGATGGGAAATGCGGAATATCCGGCGGTGCCGGAAGGCGAGGAAGATACGGGTTTGGAAACCCGGGAAGCAGGAGGTGCAAATGCATGTAATGGGATGGATGCGATGAATGCATGAAATGTAAAGAATATGAAGAATGTGAAGGGCGAGAGGATGAGATCCTCCTCCTAACCCTGGGAATGGCCCATGAAGAAAAAGTGATAGAGATGGATGAATAGAAAGTGGAGCAAATAAGGGATGGCCCCTTAGCATCAAGGTAACTGCCCCTCCATGGCAGTGAACATGTACGGCCAATTGGCCCAATAAAGGAAGCTTCAATAAATGACAACCCCTTTGGAAAACGAAGATCAATAAAGTGAGGGAGTCGTAGAGTTGGAACGGGAAGCATTATGTTGCCCATTGATGGTGATGAATATGGAATTTTGAATAAAATGGGCATTCGCCCCTTGTAAATGAATTCGGAATTCGAAGGTTTGAACAAAGGGTGCCCTGCCCGGCCTTCATACGGCGTTAACGCTTGACATTTGTTGAGCAGTGGCGGTGACTCGGCCTCTTCGATCATGCGCGGCACAATAACCCGGATTGGCATCTGGTAAATAAATTCTTGAATCTTGAATGGCACAGTCGTGGCCAAAGTCTTCTTGCCCGCCTTTTGCTTATCCTTGGCGCGAGTAGCTGCAGAAGCATGCCCCTTCCGGGTAACAAAAGGAGGTGAGGCGGAGGCGGGAGGCTCCGTGGATGGTGGAGTTATAATGGAAAGTGTTGGCGTAAGTGGAGGCGGAGGTTCGAACACATCGAGTTTCTCCCTTTGCATGCAAGCGGTCGGGGTTGGCTCGAGTGCAAAAAGTGGTGGGTCCTGCTCAGGATTAGCCATAGGTAAAGATGGAGGGTTAAATAGTGGGGTAGGTAAGGCGATTTTTAGGGATGGTGGTAATGGGAGGTCAATTGGAGGTGGTTCAGTGGTAGGCTCGGTGTAGGCCGATGTGGAGGTTACTGACTTAATAGGTGGAGGTTTTATAATGGAAGGCTCAGCGGTGGCTAATGGTGTGAAGGTTGATGGTATAGTGGGTGGAGGTGTAGTTGGTGGAGGGTTAATGGGTGAAGGTTTGGTGCGTAGAAAATGCCGGACGGGGCGAGCAATGTTAGGAGTGGGAGTGGGAATGGGAAGAGACTCAATAGGCGCCGGTGCGGGTGATTGAAGTATCGACCCATCATCGTAACACCAGGAGGTCTCATAAATGGGGGTTGGATCGGGAGTGGTTTCATCTTGAGCAGGAGGTTCATCAAATGATAGTGGGGGGAGTGGGAAATTAAGGAAACTCGGAAGGGGTGCCTGCGGAGCTTCATCATCATATACCGGCTCGTATTCTTCAATTGCCGGTTCTTGCTCACTTGGAATATCAACGCCGTAGTCGTCCATCCTATCTTTCCATTCTCTCTCCATTTTTGTAATGTCATCCAAAGCCGCATAGAGAGGATTAACCGGAGTAGGAGGAGCGGTGACCCTCTTTAATTGTTCCTCCATAGAAGCAATCTTATCAAAAAGAGATTGCTGGAGGGGTGTGACTTGAACAATAGAGGGCTGGCAGGGCCTTGAAGGAGGAGAGGCCGCATAAAAAGGCCGTGGAGGGGAGTTGACGGTATGACCCGTAAAAGAACCCGGAAGGGCCGGATTGCAATGAATAAATGGGCCTCGGGGCCGTGAGGGAGGAGGAATAGAAGGAGGCGGGTGTCGGACCACCCGAGTAGAATGAATAGGGGGAGATGGGTAATGGGCTACCCGAATATGATTGGAAGGAGGAGGTGGGTGATGGGCCACCCGTGTAGAATTGGAGGGAGATGGGTGATGGGCCACCCGAATAGAATTGGAAGGAGGGAGAGATGAAGGCGATGCACCCTCAACGACAGCCTTAAGGGCTTGGATCTGTTGAGGGGTAAGATGATCTAATGCATGAATGATCTGGGAGACCTTCTCATCATTGGGACGAGAGGATCCCGAGGGAGTAGTGGCTCGGAATTGAGTTGAAGGACCATTGGATTGGACATTGCCCATGGGTCGGGCATGACCATAAGAATGAGAATGTGGTCCTTCGAAAGAATGGTGAGAATGATATTGAACATGTTGAAATTGAGGATCATAAGATGTGCATGGACGATCATCCTCATGAGCATTATTTGAATTGAACATGTTGTTTTGTCTATCAAAGTAAGCCATTATGCAATCCAAGTAATGTGCAAACAATTTGCAAAGAAACACACAAGTTGGAATGGTTACCTTGATTTTTATTTGTTTAAACCTTGGTGAATTAATGATTTTTAACAAAGTTTGGAATGATTCACACAAGGGGGGGAAACCTAGTTTCAATATGGTTTGAACTCCAGTGTCAACTAGGAACCCTCTCTCACCACGTATAGGCCAACTAACTCGGGACTCCAACAGGGTACAACCTGCCCGGCGTCCGTGAGGGAATCCACGGGTGCGGGGACTTACGGAGGCTTGGAAAAGGGATTTCCGGTCCAAAGAGACGGAATGCTCAATGGAGGGTCGTCCCGATTCCAAGGGGGTGTGTGGATCCTAATGAGGAGAGAGGAGGTCTCCCAACCCAAATGCAAATATGTGTAAGTGCAACAGATGTATAACAGAATATAAAATATGAAGAAATAAACGGGAAGCACGGCGAAAACACAGGAAGAAGACGCCCTGGGGCAGGGCGCTACTAATCAAAAAGACGCCCTGGGGCAGGGCGTGAAACACTGTGGGGACCCACAGGCAAGGTAAAACGCGCCCTGGATCAAGGCGCTAAAACTAAAAGAAACGCCTCTGGCGAGGACGTTAAAATGCAATAGATGCCAACCAAGTCAAAGAAACGCCCTGGGGTGAGGCGTTACAAAGGAAAGGACGCCCTTGGGGTAGGGCGTCAAATTATAAAACGCACCCTGATGTGGGGCGCTACGCAACAAAGAAACGCCCTGCTCCTGGGCGTGAATTCTCAGTGTAGGAGATATGAATAAAAACGCCCTGTCAGAAGGCGTTACTCATGAAAGAGACGCCTCTGACAGGGGCGTGAATTAGCTTCCTTCAGAAACTCTTTCACGGCCAGAAATGACAGAAGCACTCACAGCAGCAGGGCAATCAACAGATTAAAAGAATCATGCTCATCAAAATTTTAAATAAGTAGAAATTTTAAAACAAATCTATTCAATTGACAAATCACTTAGGGGAGAGTGCAAAGCACAATGGAGGGTGCCCGAGGGGCACAAAGGAAAGGGTACCGAGGGTACCAATGGGAAAGGGCACACATGGGTGCCAAAGGGAAGGGGGTAATCAAAATAAAAAACAAGAAAGGGTCCCACCGTGATCGCCAATTTGTAGATCTATTTAAAATCCACTTAAGAAAAATATTAATAATAGGCAATAATCAAGGATGTGGAGAAAAATATGCACGAGGTGCACAAGGGGAGTTTGCGTGATCGCCAGAGACGCGAGGCCTCAAAAGATAATCAATAACAAATAGGGAGGGTGATCGCGAAAAATACCTCAAAAGATGCGGGGGATGTGAGTACTCCTTTTCTCTTCAAGATCGGCCGGCCGATGAAGAGAGTTCTTCCTTTTTTGATTACCCTTTGCAAAGATCAAAGACAACAACCAATAAAAATAAGAATTAGAATCAAGGTGAGTGTAGCATCAAATTCATAGTAAAGATGAACATGAAAATCATGTATAAGAACACACCTTGTGGGTGTTGGCCCTTAAACCCCTATGCAAAAGGGTATGGGAGATATGATGAATGATATGCAAATAGGGAGGTGTGCAAGTGTTACACTAAGGAGCTCTTAATATGATGGAGAATAAAGATTAAATGAAAAATGATGTAATATGCATGAATATATATGAACTAATAGAAGAATAAAAGAATAGAGGAGATGAAAAATCTGATTGCTCCTTCTTGGCTTGGATGCTCAATAGGGAGAAGACTTTATAGATGAAGCTTTAACTGTAGAAGAGGTCTCCTCCTTTAGCCAAAAGGAAGCTTCGGTTCCTGCCTTCGGTTCCTGCAAACAGAAGAAGAAGATAGAAACAAAACAAAAGAAAACAACAGAAGAAGGAGAAGAGAAAAAAAAAAAGAAGAACGAGAAGATAGGAAAAGAGGAAGCAGAAGATAGAAGAAGTAGAATAAGAAAATAGAAGAAGAATCCGATAGAAGAATCAACAGAAGAGGAAGAAGGAAAACGGGAACCGAAGAAGAGGAGTCCAACCCATTAACAGAGCTCGGAAGCTCTATTAAATAGGTTGAGGAAGAGATAAACATGGGCAAGAGTCCTAAGAGGGAAATGATAAGAATGGGCAAGAGCCCAAACCAAGTAGGCATCTATCGAAGCAAGGGCTCTCGGGGGAAAGGGCGGCGAAGCCAGGAGGTGAAACACGCCTTAGTTCAGGGCGTCAATTTATGAATTGACGACTTGACAGAGGGCGTTTCTCAAAAACACGCCCTGCACAAGGGCGTTTCTCAAAAATCAAATTTAGCAATAAAAACTCCCCATATTTGAAAAATGTAAAACACGCCTCTATCAAAGCCACTTTTTCAAAAACGCGCCCCTGGGAAGGGCGTTAATTTCAAGAGCTCAAATGGGGAAGTCGGTCATACCAAAAGAACTAACGCCCTCAGGTGAGGTCGTCCTTTCTTTAAAAACGCCCTTGGTTAAGTCATGTTTCATGTAAAACACGCCCTTATCCAGGTCGTGAATTCATAAAATAGAGATAAATGCCCAGAAAATCCAGAAAAAATAGGAAAAGGGAGATAAATGGGGAAAAATAGGAGAAATCAGGGGCAATCCATGAAAAGTGGGAAAACCACTCAAATAAGCTGATTTGAGGGGCAAATGGGGCATCGCAGAGCGATATGAAATATACTCAAAATAATATCAATTTTGGCGTGTCTACAGGCCCGTTGCTCCTACGCCTCCCGGATCGCCGCCAGCCTCCGAGTCCTTTGCTCCTGAGCATCGCAGAGTCGCAAATACTCGGCCCAGATCTCGGCTAACCAAGACATCCAGAGCGCGCGCGGGAAGCCAAGCGCGTGGTAGCCCTGGGTGCACTCTCGCAGCCGCTGCCTCAAACCCTCTGGGAGAGGAAGATGGTCACTCTGCAGGTAACCTTGGGCCCTCTGGAGTAGGGCGGCACCTACCCTCATCTCCAACAGTGGCTCTGGCGGAGAGATGGATGTAGGCCACTCGACCCCTAAACCTAGGGAGAGGTCACCTGACGCGGTTAGCACTCCAGCAGAGCCTGCATAACCCCGGCAAACGCCAAAGGGAGTGAGCAATATATGCCAAACTTCCTATTACATATAAGGTGGAAAACCTAAGACAAATACAAGTCTTGGCTCCTTACCTAGGGCAAGTCCCTCTGCGCCAGTGGCCTCTCCCCCTGGGGTAGGGGAAGGCAACCTATCCTCCGTCTCAGTGACATCACCCGCCAGGGTCGGAGTGGCCAGTGACTCCTCCACGACCCGGTCGTCTCCAGCAACCACGGGTGAGGCGGGAGGCTCCTCCTGTCCACTCTTATCAGGAGTCGGCATGTGATCATCTCCTGACCCCGACGCTACACGTAACACAAAAGCGTCATCACTCTGCTATAAAGAGCGGACAAACAACAAATGGGAATGGGGGGAACCCCCATGTACCTCCGGAAGTGGTCCTATCCTTAGCCTCTTCGCCAGAAGAGGCCCCGGGAGAGGAAGAGCTCGAGCTCAAACTCTCCTCCGTCTCCATGGCCGAGCTGTCGTCGCCCGGAGAGTCCGACGAAGCCTCCGATGAATTACCGGAGGTGGCCGAACTAGATGCCCTTGCAAACCAACAAAGCAAACGAAGTCACTACACTACCCAACCTCACACAAAGGTGACTTTCCAGCTAAAGGGTTTCAAACAAAAGACTCACCAACCGGAGCACTCCCCTTTGAGACTCCCTCGATGTCGATGATCTTTTCATCATCTCCAGCCAATGTCGCCGCAGCGGGTCTCTCTGGCACTGCCTCAGTCGTGTCACGGTGAAGCTCACCCTCCTCTAGAGGCGAAGAAGTATCTATGGCCAACACCAAAATGAATCCCAGAGTCAATAGACGACATGAAAGGCTTACCATAAGTGGCTAAGTCCCCAGCACATACCTGAGGGTCCCATCCTAGAAAACCCGACCAGTCCTACGGTGCAAGCAGACACCACAGCTGGTAAAGGAGCGAGAGGTGCATCTGCCAATAACTGCGAAAGCAAGCTGGGTGCACCTCCGATAACAGATGGAATCGAGGCGTCCACCGCTCCCGGCTCTACCTCGAAAGAGGGAAGGGACACCGACGGACCAGCACTGACTAACTCTTGAATCATCTCCAGAGTAGCAGTCGGGTCCTCGCCTGTTAAATGACAACATAAGTACAGTCAGCAACTCCGGCTAATTAGGTTAAATAAATCATTATTTAGGCCCGATTATGATAAACAATTAACCTAGCCTAATTAATTGAAGCCCAAAGGGTTTAAGGACCAAGCCCATGAAGTTTGGCCCATGTTCTAGAAGGTTAATTAGCCTATTCACGAACTTTAGGAATAAATACACCTTGAATAGATAATTAAATGGATAAACCAAAATTAGAGTTTGAACTCATTTCAAATTCGACGCCCAGGATCTGTAGCGGTCTATCGTGCAACCGCTAAATGCCATCAAGCGGCCCATTAAGTGATTGCTACATTCTGTCAGTTCCGTGAAGTAAAGAAAGAGCAAAAAGATTAGATTTTTCATGAATTATCTCCTAGAGATCGAGATGGGTGGACTAGTAAACATCTTAAGGACTCTCAAAAATCGATCTAAGATTTAATAATGACCCTAGGATCGATCTAATCCTCAAACCCTAGTAAAACCCTATAAATAGAACCTAGTTTTGACCTGCGCAACCCTTACATTGGCTTGCGTGAAACCAAGGTAAGATGATATTATTTCAGGTAGGTTCTTTAGAAGCTTTTATTGTTAATATATAGGACTAGCAACTCCCAAAATTTCGTGCTAGGAGATCAAGCACATAAGGAGATAGAAGCCTGCAAAGTTGCTAGTTCCATATTAGCGACCCAGGAAACTATGCAAAAGTCCAATGAAGATCAAGGAATTGGGATACCAAAACGAGGTAATTAGCATTAGTGCCTTTAGAACTTTTTGTTCCTTTTAATATTTACTTCTTACCCTCCAAATTTCATGTCCTTAGGTCAAGAGAGTAAGGAGTTAGAGTAGCGTGAAGTTGCTGATTTACCACAGGAAGTTCAGGATTAGGGTTAACTTCCAGTGCAAAATTCCAAGACTAGAAGCCTTAGCCGAGGTAGGTCATCTCATGAATGGCTGAAATATCATTCTAGGGATAAAAGCCCTCTGGTTTTACTCGATTTCATGCTATATGTGTGGAAAATTTCATGTTTCAATAGGACCTATGCACTTAGTATGTCATACATGCATATCTCTTAGCCCTAATGAACTAAAGTATTTCCTTGTCATGATATATGATTCCCATGCATATTGTAGCCTATTTCTCGTTCTAGCATGTAGAAGTTTTATAAATATGTTGATTTCCAGACATGATGTGTTTTAAACATTAGATCCTTTTACTTAAGTTTACTGTCAGTCGTACTCTAGCGGCCTAAGGTTTGACCGCCAACCTCGTATAGCGGGCCTACGATAAATCTCTAGAAGCTCTGTAAACTCGTTTGTTTATGAAATCTCTGGCGGACCAGAAATCGACCGTTTTTATCTCTCTGGCGGCCTTACGATAAACCACCAACTTCCTGTAACGATTCTATGATAGACCGCCAATGTTCTATTTTCTGTCAACCGAGATAGAATCAAGAACAGTCCATTTAACTTATAAGTAAGCCTATTTAACTATGTTCTAACTTGTCTTAATGTTATGAACTACTCTGAGTTTTATTTTACTGATTCATAACAGTGATTTCATGTTCTTTATGGTTCTTAGGATTATTTTAAACATATGATAGTTTCATGCCAAAAACCTTATAGTCTTGTATTAAATTATGGTTTAAGTGCTTGTATGAACAAGATTGAACGTTGGTTTCTCACTGTACACATTCTATTCCTATCTCAGAGTCATTTCTGTAAGTTCATGACGTATATTCCGGTATATGGCCATTAGTTACACACTTTTTACTTATAGGAACATAATCTTGAACATGATAACCTCTCCTTTGGATATTCCTTCCAATGGACTAGAAAATCTTGTATCAACGCCTCCGTAATTCTCCGCGAGCCTGGGATTCCAACTAGGACGCCGAGTTGGTTGTACCATTAAAACCCAATTGTCTAGAAAGCACTACCGATGTTTTCTGATTTTGATTCTATAACGGTTCAATACTAAACTGCTAAAGCCCATTAACGGTCCAGTATCTGACCGCCACATCATTTGAGTCCAATTGATTTCTTTCTGGATTCCGCCCATTCTAGCGGCCCAATACTAGACCGCCATGTAAATATAGCGGCCCAGTTATAGACCGCTAAGTTTCCTGAGTTCCGTTAACCCAAGGTTTGACCAAGGGTTAATATCTATATGATCCTAGAAAGACTATTGAATTTCTGGGACATGTCACCTTAATCAAAAATGATTTGACTAAATTATGAAAGTTAAGAAATGTACCGTTATGCTGTCGATTTATTTCCATAGCATAACCTAGTTATTTAAGGTATTTATTGAAATTTCTTATTTTCTTGTAGAAGCGTTCGTATTTTTGGTTACTTTATCATGAGTTTATCATTGAAATTGTACATTCTTGGCCACATTATTTACTTGCGTGGAATTAGCTTGATTTATACTTGAAGATGCGGTTCGAGCACTAATTGTGTTCAAGGGCTCTATGCTAGCCCCCTCGGTTGATTGTCTGAAATATACTATTATAAACCATGGGGTATGATACTACTGGCGCCGCATTGCACTTAGAGTACTTTCTTTATAAATAAGTGAAATGTCCACGGCAATCACGGAAATATTCACGACTTGTGAAAATATCTACAGAAATTCATGAAGTATTTGTTACTAAGTGAAGAGTACATTCTTGCTTGACTTGCTTGTACATTCTTGTTATATTTTTGTTACATTCTTGAAAGGCCATAATTACATTCTTGCTTGATCATGCTTGCTCAATCATATCTTAACTTGGTCATGTCTTGTTACTTTGGTTTATTTACATGATTTACCACATTCGCATGATTTTACCTTATTCTTTAGAACTAAAATGCTAATCACTTTATTATTGCCAATTATGTTGATGCGAAGATACCTACTGGACAAGTGTGCTCATTACCTACTTTTCAATCTTTTCAGGAGATGCAAGTAGTTCGGATTCAGATTCGAGTTATTCAAGTGATGGGTCCAAGAGCGAATGAAAGTCTCATAAAATTGAGAGAGAAGACTTAGGAAGTCAATAATGTCTAGATCGAGTTCATATAATTTTCTCTTTATTGAGTCAACTAGATTTAGAATCGTCTATGTACTTGGATTTTTATCATTCTTATTATTAATGGAAGGAGAAGTTGATTAAATTATTATGCAATTGCATCTTATGTGTGATTGTCTTGCGCTCTGATTATTCTTGCTTGCAAGAGGCTTACCATGCCGGCTGTTCACGATTCCCGAAATTATCTTCCGCTATATTAAAAGCTCGGGACGTGACAGTTAAGTTGGTATCAGAGCCTAAGTCCAAAGACTTAGGGAGAAAAGTCATGTCATAGGATAAGTCCAAGATTTTAGGACCCTTACCTATGAACTAAGGAGGAAATTCCCCACCCATGTGAGAATTGGGTAGAGCCTGGGATAAGATAATAATTTAGCTTTAGATTAACCCTTTTAAATTTTCATGAGAATTAACAATTTGTTATTCTCTCAGGTATCTTATTCTTATAATGGCTCATCACGTAGATTGGGATGGTATGCAGCAGACTGTTGCGGGCCTCACTCAGGCGCTGCAAACGATAGCCCAAGCAGGCACAGGAGCAAGAGCTGGGGACTTGCATCATAATTTCCGAAGCTTAAATCCTCCATGTTTCTATGGTTCTTCGAATCCAGACGAGGCCGAGAACTGGATCGATGAAATGAACCGTATATTTGACGTCATCCAGTGTACAGACCAGGAAAAAGTGCGCCTAGCTACTTTTCAACTCAACAAAGATGCACATACTTGGTGGAAGTCGGTTCCGACATCTCCAGCTGATGCACCACACACATGGGAAGGATTTCTTACCTTATTCCGTGCCAAGTATTTTTCAAAACATGTTAAGGAGAGAAAGGCTATGGAGTTCGCTTCTCTACGTCTGGTAATGATGACAGTTGCCGAGTATGAACTGCAATTTTCCAGGCTAGTGCCATATGAGACTCTTCTGGTCAGTACCGACCTATTGAAGGCCAATCAATTTATGGATGGGTTAAGACCCGATTATATTCAGCAGCTCGGGACCCAAAATATCCATACTTATACAGAGATGGTCAAACAGGCGTATCTCTGTGAAAGGACCTTGGAAAAGGTCAAAACATTAAAGGGCAAAAGCGAAGAGTCAACCCGACGGTCGGATCAGCGTAGTAAGAAGGAGAAAGTTAGCATCACGGAGCCCTACAAACCTCGTGATAGTAGGAAGAGGTCAAGGAACAGGAGCGGGAGTAACTCCCAGAAGAATACTAAAGTCAAGGAGGAGGATAAGAAAGTCATGGCGGTTTGCACCTTTTGTGAAAAGTTCAGCCACTCGACCGAGGAATGCTAGAAGCACCTCGATGCGTGTTTAAGGTGTGGCAGCCGTGAGCATCGCATGCCAGATTATCCTCTCATGAAGGAACAATCGTCTGGTGATGGATGTAAGAGGCAGGCTCGCCTCAATGCTGTTCTAGAAGATAATGAAGCGCCCCCAGATGATGGGCTTATGGAAGGTACTGTTCACATTTATTCCTGTCCTGCATTTTGTGCTATTTGATATTGATGCTTCTCATTCCTTCATATCCACCGCTTTTGCAAAAACATTGCCAATTTCATTAGTCCCCTTACCTTCGGACCTTGCTATTACGACACCTTTAGGCCCTGGAACCAAACTCACAAACTATTACCCCGATAGTGAAGTAAGGGTGGAAGGTCAAAATCTACCTACAAACCTCGTATGCCTTGACATGGAAGGTTATGATGCCATTCTAGGGGTAGATTGGCTTGTGGATCATGATGCCGATATTAATTATCGGAATAGGATAATATCCTTTCGCAAACCAGGTCTTCCAAGATTTTCCTTCCTTGGTATCAAGTATAGGAAACATCCTACCATCATTTCTTCCCTTCACGCTTGCAAACTTATTTCGCAAGGATGTGAAGCTTTTCTCGCTTCTGTGATCATTACCAAGTCTAACGAGATCATCTTAGCAGACATTCCCATTGTAAATGAGTTTCCTGATATGTTCCCATCAGATTTACCCAGTTTACCACCCGAAAGGGAAGTAAACTTCTCCATTGAACTCATTCCCGGAGCAGCACCTATTTCTATAGCTCCCTACAGGATGTCCCCCACAGAACTTAAGGAATTGAAGATGCAGCTTCAGGAATTATTGGACAAGGGATTCATACGACCTAGCACATCCCCTTGGGGTGCGCCAGTCCTTTTGTCAGGAAGAAGGATGGATTACTTAAGCTCTGTATCGATTATCGGCGACTAAATCAACTTACAATTAAGAACAAGTATCCGTTGCCGCGTATCGATGAACTCTTTGATCAGCTTTCGAGAGCAGAGTATTTTTCCAAGATAGACCTCAGGACAGGTTATCACCAGCTCAGAATTAAAGACGAAGACATATACAAAACTACTTTTCGAAGCCGTTATGGTCATTATGAGTTTGTTGTAATGTCGTTCGGGTTAACCAATGCCCCAACAGCATTTATGCAACTCATGAATAAAGTTTTTCAGCCTTATCTGGACCAGTTTGTAGTCGTCTTTATTGATGACATTCTTATTTACTCCAAGACAAAGGAGGAACATGAAGAACATTTGAAAATTGCCTTGCAGACTCTAAGAGAACTCAAACTTTATGCCAAACTTAGTAAATGTGAGTTCTGGCTTAAGGAAGTCTCATTTCTTGGCCATATCATTTCAAAGGAGGGTATTGTTGTGGATCCTTCTAAAGTTGAAGCTATCAAGAACTGGAGCCGGCCAACGACTGTGTCAGAAATAAGAAGTTTCCTAGGGCTAGCTGGCTATTACAAGAGATTTATCAAGGAATTTTCTAAAATTGTTGTTCCTTTGACAAGACTTATAAGAAAAGAAAATCCTTTTGTATGGTCGAAGGACTGTGAAAAGAGTTTCCTAACTCTTAAGGAACATCTCACGACAGCCCCTATATTATCCTTGCCCGTTGAGGGTGGTGGATTTGAGGTCTATACGGATGCATCTGGCATTGGCCTAGGGTGCGTTCTGATGCAAAATGGGAAGGTAATTTACTATTCTTCAAGACAATTAAAGCGTCACGAGAAAAATTACCATGTGCATGATTTAGAATTGGTGGTTGTTATATTTGCCTTAAAAATTTGGCGTCACTACCTTTATGGAGAGAAATTTACGGTTTATTCAGACCATAAACGTTTGAAATATTTGTTCTCCCAAAAGGAGCTGAATATGAGGCAAAGAAGATGGTTGGAATACCTAAAGGACTTTGATTTTACTATTCAATATCATCCTGGCAAAGCTAGTGCTATAGCGAATGCACTCAGTAGAAAATCAATGGGAAAGCTATCAAGTCTTATGATTAGTATGACTAATCTCATTCCTCAATTTTCTCAGTTGAACTTAGATATTGACATGAAGGAAGAAGATTGTTTTATGGCCAGTATACGAACTCAACCTACATTAATAGAAGATCTGGTCAAGCTACAAGACGGTGACCCAGTATTACTGGAGATTAAAACCAATACTGCGCAAAGGCCAGACTTCACTACAAGAAAAATGAGAAATTTCGACGTCCATTTACCGTCGCAAATTCGTCAGAGATACGTCGCAATATGAATTTTCGACGTAATAACGACAGAATATGGACGTCGAAACTATTTCGTCGCAAATTTTCGACGTAATGAGATAGCGTCGCGAATAAGTCCAAAATTATAGACGAAAATATGTCGTCGAAATCATTGTGGCTATTTATGTCGGTATTTAATAATACGAAAATTAATTAATCATTGCGACGAAACATAATTTAGTTGAAAATAGGTCTGAAGTTTTTGACGGATGCCCGACAGATATATTCTGTGGTCGCAAGCATATGGGTTAAATTAGTTCCGACGAAAGTTAAGTTGGTGGCAAATACGTCCTTAATTTTCGACGAATTTTTATCGCATAAATAGTATGTTGAAAACATGTGGGTCATATTAGGTACGATGAACTACTATTGTGTCGAAAATAAGTCGTTAATGCCCGATGAATTTGAGACAGATAATTAATACGTCGAAACTAGTTTGAATGAAATTACTTCCGACGAAACTATTTCTTGTCGAAAAGATGTCGTTAATTATCGACGTATTTGAGACGGATACGTAATACGTCGAAACTAATGTGTATAAAATTTATTCCGACAAACATTTACTTGGTCGAAAATACGTTTGAACCTTTCGACTGATTTGCACTGGAAAAAAATACGTCAGGAAATAAGTGAGTGAAATTGGTTTCGGCGAATTGTTAGTTGGTCGAAATTCCGTCGAAAACTTTCTCCACATACTTTTTTATATATTTTAATATTTTAAAAACCTGTTTAAAGCTACAATTATACACCACAATCGACTCAACTCAACATAAAACACGCAATAAACAACATATACAACACACAATAGGATAAAATCCTATTGTAAATTAGAATAAAGAACATCCACAACACATAAATCAGTGAATAAAAAAAGTTACAGTTACATTAATTGAAATGTATCATTTTTTCATAATATCATTAAAAAAATCAAGAGATATCCACTGCATCATCCTCATTCGTCATTCGTCATTCATAGTATCTCCACCATCACCGGCTACAGGAGGATCTTACATCACAAAAAAGAAATAATAAATAGATTTTAATAAATATAATTATTAATATATGTAGTTAAATATCTTTTCGATTTTCTCAGGCCGAAAATAGATAACATGAAGATTATTTCTTTCCCTCTCAAATGTGAATTCTTTGAACTAAGTAGTAATGTTATTGTTGTTCCCTGTGGTTTTGATGATGTCTAACACTATGAATCATATTATGATAATGGTTTTTATATCATGAATTTGATGTGTGCTGGCTAATGTCGATATGTTTTCTAATGCCTTGAACAACATTTTCATATGAAGACATGAAGAGTTGTAATGTGAATGTTGTGAATGCTTGAACTATTATGTATGTATGCTTGAAGGATGTCTGTTTGAAGAACTGTAATATCTGAAGAATTCAGGTAAGCATAAGCATGGCAGTGTCACAGCAGCCCTAGAAGTAACTCTGCAGAAGAAGCCTCCAATCGCTGAAGGAACAAGATGATATATCAGTTTAAGATAGACTCTGTATCCGCTGAAGAATAAGGGTGAAAAATATCCCTTAAGGTTGACAAATGTGCATTACCGGTGACAGATACTACCTTAAGGGTGACAAATAGATGGACTAGGTGAATAAAAGGCAACAGTGGTGACAAATAGCAGTGCAAAGGTGAATAATAGGCAACAGTGGTGACAAGTAGCTATGAAAAGGTGAATAATAGGCAGCAGGTGTGAAACAGCTGAAATCCAAGAACCTCAAGCAGACTCGGGAGGGCTTACAAGTCGACTTCTGACAGAAGAATTCACAGAATGAAAGAAGACTTTTTAGCTGCAGATTAAGGGTGAAAATGAGTGGACAAAGCAGACAAATGGCTGTATAGCAGTTTGAAATGGTTGTTCAGTAGTGTAAAGTGGCTCATGTCGCTGACATTTGAAGAATGATGAAAATGTATAGTTCAAAGGTTTTTATTCACATTGCTAGCTAGTCTAGCAATAATCTGATGTACAGTTGTTAGCTTCTTTAATACAATACACATTACTTACCAAAAAAATGATGAAACTGGTTGAAGAGAATGATTCCCTCTGTGCTTCAGAGGAAGAGAGGACTGGTCCTCTAGTTGTGGGTAACTGGGTGTTACTCACGGTTCCTTCTAAATTGATCAGAAGAGAGGAGAGTGTTCTTATAGGTCAAGCTGTAAGTCATCATTTGTTTGCAGACTGAGTCTGCAGTTATTGCTATTGCAAGGGGAAGCCACACTCAGGTTAGACGTAGGGTGTACGTAGATCTATGTGGCAGATCGAATCACCTAAAATTCTGTGTGCCGTGATTTTCATTGGTGTGATTGGCCCTTATCATCAAGGACTCCATTAATAGGTTTGCGTATGAATTGATCTTCCCTATACGCTAAGTGGTTGTATTGCATTTTATTAAATCTGTCTGATCTGTGTGGATTCTGTGAAGTAGCATTCTCCTCGTTGGTGCATTCTCTCACTTTCATTTATATTATTCTCACAGATATCATCTGAGCTCGTGGTTTGATAGTTGAGTGTTAAATTATCTTAGGCTTAAAAATTGAGCTTAAAATTTATATAGGATATATATTGCTGCGCACACAATATCATATACTTGCTTCCAGCTTTGCCTATAGGGCACACAACATTGGTATCACAGATTCTCCCCTATTATAACTCTAAAGTCTACGAAATAAAAAATTAAATTAAATACTCACATGAGAGGGTTGTGTTGTGCTCGAGGGTGCTCCCTGAGGCAAAATCCCCGCCTGGGCCAGGAGGGTAGCAACCACACGAGCAAAGCGTGCCTCCATGCGTTCCTCGACCATTCCTACCGCATGTTTGACGATGGATGTAATCTGACTCGTAGAAGTGCCGATGGAGGGAGTAGAGAAGGAACTACTACAGGGATATGACGAAGCTGAGCCCGAACAAGATGCTAGAATCGGGCTGGTGTCCAAGCTCTACCCAAAACCGTATACTCGTCCTTTCTTCGGTGGGCCGACTGCTGCTACCCATGCGTCAGGATCTAGTTACGGCCGCTGCGTCTCCTCTTCCCCGTACTTTTCAGTCATATGCCTGTCATATGACTCCTAGAAATTG
Organism: Amorphophallus konjac; assembly: GCA_022559845.1. Lineage (NCBI taxonomy): Eukaryota > Viridiplantae > Streptophyta > Magnoliopsida > Alismatales > Araceae > Amorphophallus > Amorphophallus konjac. The sequence goes on along the minus strand of CM040122.1, from coordinate 184,864,521 downwards.
AATAAAAAATATTATAAATTTCATATTAATCAATCATATTTATAAATTGAAATAGAAAAGAAATATGTATGTATAATCTTACCACTACCAAGCGAGCTCTCTCGCTCACATACTGATCGGTCCCCTTCTTCTGGTGAATTGTAGCAAATAAATCACGGTACGAGACCGTACCATCCCTCTTCATATCCTATTATACATGTTATAGAGAATAAATAAGGACATATAAGAAATAAAGTATAATAAAATTAAGATTATTACTTACCAATCTCTCCTTTTGGGTCGCGAAGGAAACAGATCCAAAAGTATGGAGATGCACGTCTGGATGTAACGCATGTGCGGCTTTGGCTTTTGCGGATTTGGCGATCCACTTAGGCTCGGCCCATCTATCACAGAGGTCCTCCCAATGCTCTCTCCTCATCCATGTGGGGCCATTTGCCTTCCAAAGGCCACGGTCCTCGCTCCCCCCGGCTAGAGCCTTGGCACGTTCTCGGCAGTCATGTAAATGATGCTTAAAATTTACAGTTGCTGTGGCCTCTCATACACGTCGAGCTCGTCCGGCGTCAACTCTCCTCACAAACTGATATCCTTACTGTAAAGAATTCAAATTTTATAAGTTAGTGGATTGAAATTGTGGAGTTGAGAAATATGTAATTTAAAAGATTAAATCGTATACCAGGAACTCGTCATACAATCGATCGTGGATATCCTGAGAAAACTTTTGAAATGACTTGTATGGGCCAGTAACATGTCGCTCAACAATGTTGATAATTAAACGAGAAGCCTCACTGGGCTCTACTTTATCCCTGCAATTACATGTGTTAAAATGATAGCCAACAATTATATAGTTGTTGGATAGGTAACGAACATAATTCATGAGTTTAAATACTTACCCAGAGACCCAACATGGCTTGCATCCCTCTTGCAACACCACCTGCTCACCCTCGTGATGGCTAAGAGCATCGTCTGCCAGTTGTGTGCCCGGCTGGGCGGACGAGCCAACTATCGCAGGTGGTGTGCCTGACGTACCTGTTACAAGTAAAATGAAAGTAGTTAATCAGAATTTAGCACATTGTTAAAAATAAAATTATTCAACAAGTAAACATATAGAATTTTTATCATTTAACTAAGAATTTAAAAAAACATATCAGTAGAATGTGATGGAAGGGGTGTACTCTGTAGACCTGATGTAGAGGCACTCAAACCTGTAAACAGAAAATATTGTTAGCAAAACAAAGTGCATATTCACTACTCTATGATCTAAGAATTTAAATAAACATACCCGCAGTAGGTGGTGTAAACTGTGTACCTGATGCAGAGTCATAAAATATCATTACCCAAACAAAGTGCATAATCATAACTCATTCATCTAAGAATTGAAATAAACATACCCACAGCAGGTGGTGGGGCCGGTGTAGATTGTGTACCTGGTGCAGAGACATAAAATATCATTACCCAAACAAAGTGCATATTCACTACTATGTGATCTAAGAATTTAAATAAACATACCCGCAGCAGGTGGGGGAGCTTGTGTAGACTATGTACCTGGTGCAGAGACATAAAATATCATTACCAAAATAAAGTGCATAATCACTACTCATTCATCTAAGAATTGAAATAAACATACCCACAGCAGGTGGAGGAGCTTGTGTAGACTGTGTACCTAGTGTAGAGACATAAAATATCATTACCCAAACAAAGTGCATAATCACTACTCTGTGATCTAGGAATTGAAATAAACATACCCGTAGCAGGTGGTGGGGCCGGTGTAGACTATGTACCTAGTGCAGAGACATAAAATATCATTACCCAAATAAAGTGCATAATGACTACTCTGTGATCTAAGAATTGAAATAAGCATACCCGCAGCAAGTGGTGGGACCGGTGTAGACTGTGTACCTAGTGCAGAGACAAAATATCATTACCCAAACAAAGTGCATATTCACTACTCTATGATCTAAGAATTTAAATGAACATACCCACAGCAGGTGGGGGAGCTTGTGTAGACTATGTATTTGGTGCAGAGACATAAAATATCATTACCCAAACAAAGTGCATAATCACAACTCATTCATCTAAGAATTGAAATAAACATACCCGCAGCAAGCGGGGGAGCTTGTGTAGACTGTCTACATGGTGCAGAGACATCAAATATCATTACCCAAACAAAGTGCATAATCACAACTCTATGATCTAAGAATTTAAATAAACATACCCGCAGCAGGTGGGGGAGCTTGTGTAGACTGTCTACCTGGTGCAGAGACATAAAATATCATTACCCAAACAAAGTGCATAATCACAACTCTATGATCTAAGAATTGAAATAAACATACCCGCAGCAGGTGGGGGAGCTTGTGTAGACTGTCTACCTGGTGCAGAGACATAAATTATCATTACCCAAACAAAGTGCATAATCATAACTCTATGATCTAAGAATTTAAATAAACATACCCGCAGCAGGTGGGGGAGCTTGTGTAGACTGTCTACCTGGTGCAGAGACATAAAATATCATTACCCAAACAAAGTGCATATTCACAACTCTGTGATTTAAGAATTTAAATAAACATACCAGTAGAACCCCTCCCGGAACCACCTCTCCTTGAAGATCCGCTATGGCCTCGAACCATCTAATTATTGACAACATTTAAAGTAGTGCATATTAGTCGACAACTAATTATACGAGGAGAGGTGGTAAGTAATAACGATAAGTGTATATATGTTAAATTTCTTACAAAATATTCAATCAGTATATATTTCATCTCCATATGCTGAAGATATATCAACCTCATTGTCATCTTCGTCATCTTTCTCACTCTCACAAGATTCATACACTTCCTCCTCAGAGGACTCCTCCTGCCCAACAATTGCTTCATTTAGCTCAGTTGAATCGACTTCTTCCACTTCGTCCTCTGTACACAACTGAAGTAGATCGTCAGATTCGATCAAATGAAGATTAGAAGCAACCAACTCTGTAGTGTCACCCTGGTCTGATTGAAAATAGTCGACACTAGAATCCTCTGAGACAGCTTCAGTCAGATCTAACTCATCATTAGGCGCAAGCCTTGGTTTTACCCTACAGACTGCCCACCAATCTTTATTCTTGGACGATGAATAACTTGAATAATACACTTGTTGGGCTTGTGCGGCCAAAATGAACGGCTCATAGGTATTCAATTTGGATCTATGTTTGACATTGACAACCCCATATATTACGTCATTTCGAACTAGATTATGATCAAACCAATGACACTTAAAAAGGAATATATGGTTGTGTTGTCTGAAATACTGTAATTCTATGACCTCCTCAAAAATACCATAGTAATCGAGATCATTTTCATTGTATGTACTACCTTTCACGCATATGCCGCTATTCATTGTAGACTTATTTCATCCATAATCTCTGGTGTGAAATCTATAACTATTCCCCAAAAATCCTGGATAGGCATGCGCGACCTTCAAAGGTCCATAACTTATCACCCGAACTCTTTCATCAGTAACATAACATTCTTCAACCTATCAAGATAAACCACGTTACTTTAAATTGAACTTACATACACATCAAGCTTTGTGGAATTGGTAGATTGGCACTTACTTGACCTTTAAGCCATCTGGCAAAAGATCTCTCTCGTTCATTTTGAACCTCCAACTCATTGAGGTGTGGACATCGAGTAATTAATTCTAAATCAAATTACCTGCAATGATGAATGCAACATCACAGTAAATGGGAGTCATCTACGTTAAGATGCTTATAAATTTCAGCACCTGTGGAGTTGAGGACTCACTCAACATAAGGTTCAATCTCAAGATAGTTCAGGAGAACATAGATCTTTGCGGCCAACAACTCTCTGTCCTCTAATATGCGATTCGAACAACGTTCGAATGCACGACTTGGATACTTAAATATGGACAACCGGTCGGACGGACCCACCTCTCCTCCATCATCATTACGTGGAGGTCGATTGCGGCGAGTTTGAATTTCAGGTTCGAAGTACATCGAACAGAAGTTTAAAATTTCTTCAATAATATATGCCTCGGTAATTGAACCCTCTACTTTAGCCTTGTTGCGAACCTTCATTTTCAGGTCATGCATACACCTATGACAATAATTCATATGACAATGACATATAGTGACAATGACAGACACATGTAACTACTATCAATTAATCAGTAAATACATACTGATTACCTCTCAAAATGGATACATCCATCGAAATTGTACCGGTCCTCCAACTTTGACCTCGTATGGCAAATGGATAATCAGGTGCTCCATGGAATCGAAGAACGTAGGGGGAAATATCTTCTCCAACTTACATACCGTCGTGACCACATTCTGTTTCATAGTTTGCACGTCCCCAAGTTTGAGTTCTAATGCACATAGAATCTTGAAAAACTGACTCAACTCAGTCAATGCTCCCCATATAGGCTTTGGCAATATGTCACGGAATGCAATGGGCAGAAGTCTCTCCATGAACACATGGCAGTCGTGACTTTTCAACCCATATATTTTTCCCTCATTGACATTCACACAACGGGCTATGTTAGACACATATCAATCAGGGAATCTTAATTGCTTCAGCTACTGGCACAGTTCATTGATCTGTGTGTCTTTTAACATGTAAGCTGCTTTAGGTTGCACAACTTTGCCCCGTACCGGCCGCAATTCCAACTCTGGTCGTTTGCAAAGTATCTTTAAGTCCGCTCGCGCCTTGGCATTGTCCTTTGTTTTGGCTTTCACGTTCATGATGGTGTTCAACACACTATCAAAGACATTCTTCTCAACATGCATGACGTCCAGGTTGTGCCGTATCAAAAGGGCTGACCAGTTAGGCAATTCCCAGAAGATACTTTTCTTTACCTAATTGTGTTCCTCTCCAAATCCATGAAGATGTCATGTACTACCCGACAATTGCACTATATCTGGTAAGTCTTGCACCTTTAATGCCATTTGTCGACCAGACATCCGTTCCAAGTCTGCTTCATCCATTTCAACTATGTTCTTAATGAATGAGTCCTTTTGCCTTCGGAAAGGATGGTCATTTGGTAGGAACCATCGATGACAATCAAACCAACATGATTTCTTACCATATTTCAGGACAAAGGATTTGGTATCAGCCATACAGTAAGGACATGCCAACCTCCCGTGTGTGCTCCAGCCAGATAGCATTCCATATGCAGGGAAGTCACTTATTGTCCACATCAATGCAGCCTTCATAGTGAAATTTTGTTTTCTGTACGCATCATAAGTAACAACTCCATCATTCCATAATCTTTTCAACTCATCAATCAGTGGCCTGAGATATATGTCTAAATTTTTTCTTGGATTTTTTGGACCTGGAATCACCAAAGTTAAGAAAAGGTTCTCACGCTTCATGCACATGCCCGGCGGAAGGTTGTACGGCGTCATGAAGACTGGCCAACATGAGTAAGACGCTACTAAACCTCCAAATGGGTTGAAGCCATCTGTGCATAAACCTAACCTAACATTGCGTGGCTCGTGACCAAAAGTAGTATAGTTACGACTGAAATGAGCCCAAGCTTCACAGTCGGCGGGATGACTGATTATATCATCTACATGACGTACTCTTTCCGCGTGCCATATCATATGTCGAGCTATCTTTGACAACATATACATCCGCTACAATCTGGGCGTGAGAGGGAAGTATCGCAGTGACTTGTAAGGCACATCCTTCTGCTTTGATTTGTCCCCTCTCTTGGGTTTAAATCTATCATGATGATAAATATCACATGATATTTTATCTACATTATCTGCATAATATAGCATACAATGATTAGGGCATGCATCTACTTTTTGATATCCAAGCCATAAATCATTGACCATCTTCTTTGCACGGTAAAAATTTTCAGGCAGATTCTCATCCGTAGGCAGCATGCTCTTGATAAGGATGAGCATACGGTCAAAACAACTCTCACTAAGGTGAAATTCGGATTTCAAATTCAACAACTATGAGACAATAGATAAGCGAGTGTGATTTTCACAACCATCCCATAGCGGCTCATCAGCATCCCGAAGTAACTGATAAAATCTTTCAGCCGACTTGTTTGGTGGTTCTTCGTTGTACATGTGTTCCCCTTGTACATTAAAGTTAGGGCCAGCAGCATCGATTACCATGTCTGCGTAGGTACTTGTGCCCCCAACATTGTCGGGCGCATGCGACCAAAAGTCCTCACCGTGACACACCCAATTCATATAACCTTTCATGAACCCTTTCCTGTATAAATGAACTTGCACATCCCATAGCGAAAGAAATTTCTTATTTTTACATCGTAAACAAGGACACCGGATGTTACCATGCTGGTCCACTGCTGTTGGATGCCCCAATACAAACTGAATAAAACTAGCAACTCCATCCTTAAACTCCTTGAAAACCTGTCAACTACTCTGTGATTCATCCATGAACGATCAACTCTAGCCATATTTACCTAACAAATTAAAAAAGTCATATCAATATGTCTTATCACTACTTCTAAGAAAATATCGACAACATCTCCCCTAAATACTGACTATTTTCCACATTTGTACATCCCGTTTGGTCATATATACGTCCATATCCACATCCACTTTCACTTCCATATTCACACACCCACGTTGACATCGACATCATCTTCTGGAAAAAATCATTATCATACTCCCATTCACATACACATTTTTTCACATATCGGCATCCACACCTATCTACAAATGTAATTCACATCCAAGCATACTAATCACATATATCATAACACAAGGTTTGAACGGGCAAAAATGGAACAAAGGGTCATATCCACATTTACGCACACACGTTTATATCCACATCCCTCTTCCCACCCTCCCAATAAAAACAGGGGCTTAGAATTTCATCTGATGTTGTAAGAGTACAGTAGGAGATAAGGAGAAAAGGTTCATCTTGTAGACCAGACATGAAAAGTGAGAGTGTGTGAGAGTTTGTGTCTGCGTGTGTGTGTGAGAGAGTGAGCGTAAGAAAGGGCGGGAGCTCACCGTCGCTATCGTAGGTCACCGACACATGCCAGCCCCCGCTGCCGGTGTCACCTCTGCTCGCCCCTCACCGGCGTCCCTGGGTAGCTCCGCCACGCCCGCCCGCCATCGCCACTCCGCTGCCCGCCGGTGAGAGATTGAGAGGGGGATGTAGTGGTTGAATGAGGAGGAAGGGGGAAGGACTAAGGAGGACAGGAGAGGGAAATTTTTTTTAATTCTTGTCGTCTCTGTCTATTTGGCGCCATGTTTTCATTTGGCGCCATGTTTTCATCCATTCATTCATGATTCTTTGTCATTAATTCACTTCTTCTAATAGGATAAAATCTCTCTCAGTAAAAAATATCATTACCTCTAAAAAAATTATTATTTATTATTTAGAGATCCGAAGATTTGTAATTTAAACATTTTCAACTTCTTTATGGCCGATAAGTCAATTATATAAAAAGAAGAGAGAACGTGCTGAATAGCCTAGCTACCTTGAAAGCCTGATATCGGGGTGCGCACGAAAAGGTATTCGGAGCTATATCGGTCACATGTTGACCATTTCCTTATTATTCCGTGCCCCCCTCAAACTCATGTGCCGTGAATTTACCGTCACATCTATATTTAATGAATTTTTGAGATCTAGGTCTCGTTGATAGCGGGGAATATTAATGCCACGTGGAAGCACTCATGATATATAATAGTCAAATATCATTGTATCTTTCATTGATTTTACTCACGAGAGGGCGTGCCAATCACGTGTCTGATAATATTGTGTTCAAGTTCAAAGGCTGGGATGGTCTGGACTAACCGAAGGTGCGCTCCTTGTGATCGATCACTAAGCAGATCGACGATGGTGGGCATTCTGTCGGGACTGGTGACTCGCCGTGCCATAAAGGTTGTTGACGATGATAAAAGAGGGGAAAACATTTGATTAATCGCCACACCAAGCAATGGGGATACATGGCCAATAAGTCGATTCGATTATTTAAAAAGAAGAGAGAACGTGTTGAAAAGTCTAGCTACCTATAAAGGACCACAATGGGGTGCGCGCGAAAAGGTACAAAGGGTCATATCGGTCACAAGTTGTGACCATTTCCTTATTGTTTAGTGCCCCCCTCAAACTCATGTGTCGTGAATTTACCGTCACGTCTACATATAATGAATTTTTGGGAGCTAGGGCTCCTCGATCGCGGGGAATATTAATGCCATGTTGAAGCACTCAGGATATAGGATAATTAATAATCAAATATCATTGTATCTTTCATCGATTTTACTCACGATAGGGCGTGCCAATCAAGTGTCTGACAATGTGTTCAAGTTCCAAGGTTGGGATGGTCTGGACTAACCGAAGGTGCGCTCCTTATGATCACTAAGCAGACGATGGTGGGCATACGGTCAGGACTGTCGACCCGCAGTGCCATAAAGGTCGTTCATGACAATAAAAGAGGGGAAAATGTTTGATTAATCACCACGCCAAGCAATGGGGCTGCATGGTCGATAAGTCGATTTGATTATATAAAAAGAAGAGAGAACATGTTGAAAAGCCTGGATACCTTGAAAGCCCGACATCGGGGTATGCGCGAAAAGGTATTCGGAGCCGTATCGGTCACATGTTCACCATTTCCTTATTGTTCCATGCCCCCCTGAAACTCATGTGCTGTGAAGTTACTATCACGTCTATATATCGCCAGCATTTCGGAAGATAGGGCTCCTCGATCGCGGGGAATAGCTCCTGGAGGTAACAATAGGTCAACGGCAAATTTTCATCATTGTTCCCACATTTCTTCACCCTTAACATCCATTTGTTAGCCTTATATATCTTTTTGTCACTGAGATCATCCTCATTTGTCACCCTTAGGAGAGTATTTGTTACCATCGGTCTTCTTCTGTTGTTCTTCCCAATGTTTTAAAACTCGACACGGAGCTTGACCCGGTTAAGTTAGTGGGTCACGGGTCAATGGTTTAACCGTTCGGGTTGACCCGTGACCCGTAAGACTAGAACCGTTTATAATAATATTATAAATTACCATAAGATTTTAAGATACCATGAGTTAGAAACATGAAACAAACAAAACATATATTGTAAAAATTAAAACAAGTGCATTAAATAACCACTAAGTTAGTCTAAAAAAGAATAAAATTCATATTAAATAAACACTACATATGACCATTTATCAACTATAATTAACATCTCATGAGACATAAGTTTCATGATGTGTGAATTTAAATTTCATGTTCATCTAAATTTTCATCTTTTTCCTTGTCTTCATCTCTTCAACTCCCTCTAAATTTCTTTTATACTTATAAAAGTTAGAAAGTTAAGAGTCCTAAAAAGACTATGCATCTATAACTTTAAAGAGAGGAGTTAGAGGACTCCTCATCTTCTATATTTTTCATGTCATATTAAAAAATAAAAATTAAATAAATAAAAAATATGTCTAGGAGTCGGACCCAGTTGGGTCAAACGGGTTTTAACGGGTCGGCCGGGTTGCACTGGGTTGCATGGGTTTGACCGGGTTTTGGGTCTAAAACGGTTTAGACACTATTCTAACCCAGTTTTGGGACTGGGTCGCGGGTTAACCGGTCGGACCGACCGGTCCGGGCCTTGTTTTAAAATAGTGGTTCTTCCACGTTTGTCATTTTCTGTGTCCACTGTCGCTGGCCGAAGCTTGACCATGCTTTGACTAGACGTCAACAGTTGCAAAAGCTTTACTTTGACTATTGACTTTGCCTGGAGTATTGGGGAATTCGCTCAACATATAGTTGAAGTTATTTGTCACCGTGTTCTAGTGAGCACGTCTCTTTCTCCTCAAGTTCCTCCGGTTCTTTTTCACCTTCAGCTTCCTTCTCACTTTTTACCAATTTGAAGTTATTTGTTACCCCAGTTGAGCATTTGTCACCCGTACTCACCTAATTGTCACCACTAAACTCTAGAAATCATCGCCCTTACTCCATTGCCTGAAAGCCGCGCATCGGGCTTGTCTCTATTGAGCCTTATTTGTCACCGTTAGCAGGGTATTGTTTACCCTTGCTAACCCATTGTCACCTGTGTAGACACATTTGTCACCCTTAACCTTCAACGCCGTAGGCCACATCAACAGAAATGATGACCTCGAAACTAAAAATCCCCAATTCCTTATATACCCTTCCCGCCATGTCTCGGCTATTACGAAACCTACCCGAAGGCGGTTTGTCTCTCCATCGTGCTCAGCGTCTCGTCTTCCTCACGGTGCCTTTTGCGACCTCTCAGCCATGGAGCCGAAGAAGACACCCATGCAATGCTCTGTCCGTCGTAAAGTGGATGTCCCACCTGCATCTCAGGTCATTGTACCGGTTCCTACGGCCGAAGAAGAAACATTTGAGGAACCTAGGGTTTATAAGGCCTCCACTTGGATGTCCCACCTGCATCTCTCTTACATATCTATTTGCCCCCCCTGTTGACCTATTTATTTGTCATGCTTATCTACCTATTTGTGTCAGATTTAGACCTACCTGTCACCGTATTTCATACATTTGTCACCCTTAAGCACCTATTTGCCACACCTAAACTCCCTTGTCTATATATACATTTGTCACCCTTGTCTTACTGTTAATATTTTTTGTATTTCTTGATCCGTCAATTAATTAACTGAATTTCTTATTTACACGTTAATTTTTTAATCTAGTGAACACGGGAGTCATCTGCGCCCGGTGTTCTATGGAGATTTACATGAAGGATAGGGATCAGATGGCATTTCGGGAATGCCACAAGTCATTGATGAGGACCACACCCTTTGGTCCATATGTTGACAATGCTTCTCCCGTATTCTTCGCCATGACACTATTGGAAGAGATTATTTGCGCCCATAGTGGAGGAAATTACTTCTGTATGGGTAGTAAGGAGGTCGCATTCAGTGTGGAAGATGTCAGCATAATTTTAGGATTACCTTGCTCCGGTCAGCCGGTTCAACATTATGGATATGCAATTAAGAAGTCAAAGTTGCATAATCGATTTGGATTTACAGCAACATTTCACTAGAAGAAATTGTGCTCTCTCATCAAGCAAATTGTTGGGTCCGATGAAGAGCAGGATGTGGCCGACACTGTCCGGCTGTAGATTGTACTCCTGCTGTCCACTTTCCTTTGCCCACGGTCAGCGCATTCTTGTCCACAACAGATGCTGTCGTGCTTAGATGACATTGATGTTAGTGTTGGTGTGCTACAATCCAATTTCGGGTCGGGTAGGCCCAATAGTTGTACGATCTTGTTCATTATTAATAAAGTGGTGTTTGAGTGTAAATATGCGATTGTGTTACTTTACGTTGTCCCTAGGATATGTGGTTGTAAAGTCAGCTAGAGATGGGATCTCGAACATGAGATTGACTTTACATGTACACATACCTTAAACTGTTCCTGGTTGGAGGGTAATCACTCGGGGACTTTGATTACCTATTAAACCAGTACACATGATGTGTCAGTGACCAGTCTCATGGTCATTGGTGCGGGGCACCAACACATATGTGTAGGTGTATGTCCTTGGAGGTTGTACACTGAACTGATCCGCTATTGGATCTTCAGATGGTTGATTATACCTAATGTCAACTAAAGATCCAACTATCTCAATAGCATCGTTGGTCCTTTGACCTGAGACATTGATGGGATCTTACACGAGGACTGGAATGGTTTAATTACTTGGCTAAGTGACTTTAACCATAAGTCATGAGTTACCGAGTCATTAACCACTCCAGGATACGTGTGAAGATCATCAATGGTCAAGAAGGGATCGCTCACTGTCGGGTATATATCAGACAGTTAATGGGTCATGACATTGACGCTCCATTAAATCCCTGGCCAGGGTCGTGTGAGTTTGTTTAGAATGGACGTCATACACTTTAAGGAGGTCATAGTCAAATGACACGATCATGGGGTTTGACAGAAACCATACCCTCGATCGTACCAGACTCATAGAAGGAGCGAGGGATTAAATCGATGCGGTAACTGTGGACTCACAGGTTCCAGACAGGCTGGTTTTAAACCCGGCGTCCTCTAGGATCACGCGGATTTACTTGACCCAACGTGATTAAAGGTTCGAAATAAATTGAACTATTCTTCGGCTCTAGTAGAAGCGAAGAATACGTTTAATTTACTTCTAATTGGGAATTAGAAGTTAATGGGCCTTAAACTAGAGTGACTATGGGCCTAGAGGATCACACACAATGGATTCTTGGGTGACGGATTATTATTATACAAATGTATGTATTATTTCTATTTAATTCCTTTTGGAAAGGAGTGTAAATGGAGCTTAATACATATGTATAATAGTAGATAGGATATATATATAATTTTGGTCTTTTGGAGCTCTTTTAAAAAATGACCAAACTCTATATATAGCATCCTATGTGAGTTCATTCGAACTTCTTCTCTTCCAACCCTTTAAGCTAATCAAGCATTAAGGCTTAAAGGAGAGGATTAGCCTCCCCCTTTCTCCCTCTTGCTCTCTCTCTCTCCAAAAGGTGATAGAGCCGGGGAAAGTTATGCCGGGGAGGTACCGTCGCTGCGCAAGGGTCCGTGTGGATCTGCTCTAGAGGCCGTACAACTGTGCGGCTCGATATTCTGCATCGGGCATCGCAGACAGCGTCATTCCGTGCAAGGTGAAACACGCAACCCGTAATTAGGGTCTTAGAAACACCGATTAGAGCATATATTAAGCTTTCCATAACACCGGGATCGGGCAAATGAAATTTTTGTTATCCGCTGCGTCGCCCGTAGGTGCTGTGCGAAACCTTACAGATGATCACTTGCCAACCCATTCTTTTGAATTTAAAAATGGGTTGGCAAGTGATCATGGACTTGGTTTAATGTACTTAATTGGGGTCTGCGAACCTCCTTTCTCACTCTGTTAAAATTCCAATATACTTCTATCTTCCTCCATTGTTGTACTCGCCCTGAGGGCTTCTGGAATGTTATTGATATGTAATTTAATTTTTCCGACCTGCGTGCCGTGTAAAAGTTGTAATTACTGCGGCGTCGGAGTTTGAAAGCGCGGAGCACACCCGACGAGGACGATCCAGCTACTTCGAAAGCGGGCCGGATGTCTTAGTTACATTAGGGATTAAGTCCATGATCACTTGCGTTTTATTTTTGTATTAGATGCATTTACTTTATGCAAACTACTAGGTACGGTAAATATATTGGATATATTTATATTACCACCTAGGGTGAGATCAAGATAAAATTAAATTCCCTCGCGATTAAATTTTAGATCTGGTAAGCGTGGCTCTAGGAGTCGTCGTGGCCCTCCATCATTATGGAGTGAATGAACGTCTTCATTTCATGGATTTGTTGTGCTTTCCACAAGGTCCATGAGTTTGGGGACGGGATTAAACTCCAAGGCTCGGCCTCAATGGGGTGAGGAATTGAACTCGGCCTTGTTGTGCTTTCCACAAGGGTCGGGTCATGAACTCATTGCTATGTAGTAATGATGGTTAGATCTAATCGAGAATATCCTTTGTTGTGCTTTCCACAAGGGGATGATTTCTCGGTGGCCGAATATCGGATATTGCATTAGATGCAAGTGTTTGTTGACTGCCCTTGAGATGATGTATGGCTTGTTATGCTTTCCACAAGGTCATACATCAGTCTCGTTGGGATTCCGACCCACTAGGTAGATCTCGCTGATCTCCCGTTCTATATATTGAGGGTTATATAGTTCGATCGAAAAATAGTGGGACTAACTAAGATAGAAAACCACATCTAAGTTAGAATTTGAACACATGCTAAGTTGTCTTTTATTTCTTATCCAGATTATAATGTCGTCGTCCAACCCCCTCCGCGGCATCTTGGATGCAAATAGATTAACTGGACCGAACTACTCGGATTGGCTGCGTAATCTACGCATAGTCCTTACCGCCGAAAAGATTGCGTACGTGTTGGACACGGTTCATTCTGAGCCAGCTCCTGATGCCGACGAGGGTGAGTTACTTGCTTATGCCAAGTGGTCTGAGGACTCCTCCCTTGCCCAATGTTACATGTTGGCCTCTATGGCTCCCGAGCTACAGAGGTAATTTGAAAAGACTGATTGTAGAAGTATACTTCTCAATCTACATCAGCTCTTCGGGGAGCAGGGAAGGATTGAGAGGTATGACATCTCCAAAAGGCTTTTCAGGACACGGATGTCTGAGGGTTCATCAGTACAGGCCCATGTACTGAAAATGATGGAGTGGATTGAAAGACTCAATGCATTGGGGTTCAAGTTGGATCTTGAACTATGCATTGATCTTATACTCCAGTCATTGCCCGATTCCTTTTCTTCCTTCATCATAAACTTTAACATGAATAGAATTGATGCAACTCTCCCGGAGCTGCTCAACATGTTAAAGAGTGCTGAAGGAACCATGCAGAAAGATAAACCATCTTCGTCTGTAATGATTGTTGGTCGGGCCAACAAGAAAAGGAAGGCCTCTCAAATATCCACCACGAGTAACAAAGGGAAGGGAAAGAAAAAGTCCACGGGTAAGCAACTCGCCAAAGTTGACAAAGGGAAGGGCAAGAAGAATAAAAAGGAAGACAAATGTTTTCGATGCGGGGAAACTGGGCATTGGAAAAGGAATTGTAAGGCAATTCTAAATGAAGGTATTTTTGTCATAGACCTTAATTTGTCATATATGGAATCCACATCATGGGTATTGGATACTGGATGTGCATCTCATATCTGCAATTCTGTGCATGTGCTGGCAAATAGAAGGCGATTGGGCAAAAAGGAGATTGAACTGAGGATGGACAATGGAGCTTTAGTTGCTGCCAAAGCTGTCGGGACTGCACGCCTCAGTTTAGCTTCAGGAGTCATTCTAGAGCTGAATGAATGTTATTATGTTCCTAATATTATTAAGAACATTATTTCAATCTCTGGTTTGTATAACATTGGATATACATTGGCTTTTAATAGCACTGGGTGCTCTATAATGAATAATGGTTTGATTATAGTCAATGGTTCATTAGTCAATGGTCTATATGTATTAGATACACGTTCTGATGTTATGCAAGTTTCCAATGCTGATGAAGTGAATTTTGCATATCTATGGCATTGCAGACTTGGTCATGTAGGTGAGAAAAGAGTCTCTCACTTACACTCAAATGGGTATTTGAATTCGTTCGAATACAAGCCATTTGATACCTGTGAGTCGTGTCTCATGGGGAAAATGACCAAAGCTTCTTTTGGTGGACATGGTGAGAGGGCTATTGACCTTCTTGAGCTCATACACTCGGATGTGTGTGGACCCATGTCCATAGAAGCAAAAGGAGGTTATCTCTATTTCATTTCTTTTATTGATGACTTCTCTAGATATGACTATGTGTATTTAATGAGACATAAGTCACAAGCCTTTGAGAAGTTTAAGGAATACAGGAATGAAGTAGAGAAACAGACTGGTAAAAGTATTAAGACTCTTCGATCGGATCGAGGAGGTGAATACTTAAGCCATGAATTCACTTCTTATCTTAAAGACCATGGAATAGTTTCTCAGTGGACTCCACTGTATACACCACAGCACAATGGTGTATCCGAGAGGAGAAACAGGACCTTGTTAGACATGGTCTGATCCATGATGTCTATGTTAGGACTACCCTTGTCTCTCTGGGGCTATGCATTAGAGAGTGCAACATATTTATTGAATAGGATCTCAAGTGAATCAGTTCCTTCTATACCATATGAGATATGGAAGGGCAGGAAACCAAATTTTAATAACATTAAAATTTGGGGGTGTCCTACTCATGTAAAGAAGAACGAGAGTGATAAGCTTGAGTCGAGGACCGATAAGTGTAGGTTTGTGGGATATCCAAAGGAGACGTTTGGATATTATTTCTATCACCCTTCTGAGCAAAGGGTCTTAGTGGCCAAGAGAGCTGTATTTCTGGAAAGAGAATATCTACTCCAGAAAAATAGTGGGAGCCAGATAGAATTGGATGAGGTCCAAGAACCACAACCCATAGACACAAACTCATTAGATGAGACTATATCGGTTGATCCTATTCAGAGTGAAACACTCACACTACGGAGATCTGGTAGATTACCAAGAGAACCTGAGAGATATGTTGGATATGTCTCAGAAGGGTCCTCTAAGGTATGTATCGATGAGGATGATGATCCTCAGTCATACCAGGAGGCGATCCGTAGTGTAGACTCCGAGAAATGGCAAGAGGTAATGAATTTAGAGATCCAGTCCATGTACACCAACAAAGTTTAGAACTTAGTTGATGTACCCGAAGGGAAGGTCCCTATCGGCTGCAAATGGATTTTTAAAATGAAAATCGGTGTAGATGGACAGGTTGACACATACAAGGCTAGACTAGTGGCGAAAGGGTATCGTCAAAGGCAAGGCATTGACTATGACGAGACTTTTTCACCGGTAGCCATGGTTAAGTCAATCAGAATCCTCCTTGCCATTGCTGCATACCTGGATTATGAGATCTGGCAAATGGATGTGAAGATATCTTTTCTTAATGGAAATCTGTCAAAAGAGGTGTACATGGTACAGCCTGAAGGATTCACCTCCAAGCTACATCCTAATAAGATATGCAAACTTCAAAGGTCCATTTATGGATTAAAGCAGGCATCTAGAAGCTGGAACTTAAGATTTGACGAGGCTGTCAAATCTTTCAACTTCATTCGGAATGAAGATGAACCCTGTGTTTACAAGAAGGTCAGTGGGAGCTCTGTGACCTTCTTGGTCCTTTATGTTGATGACATCTTACTCATTGGGAATGATGTAGAGATGTTGACATCAACTAAGTCTTGGTTGTCCAAGATTTTCTCCATGAAGGATTTGGGAGAAGCATCCTATGTGCTGGGCATAAGGATCTATCGAGATAGATCTAAAAGGATGCTAGGACTATCTCAATCCATGTACATAGACACTATCCTCAAAAGGTTTAGGATGTAAAATTCCAAGAGAGGTCTCATTCTCATGAGACATGGAATTTGCCTATCCAAGGGGATAAGTCCTAAAACTTCTGAGGAGGTGGCACACATGAATAAGGTACCCTATGCTTCGGCGATAGGGTCAATCATGTATGCAATGCTATGTACACGGCCTGATGTTGCCAATGCTTTAAGCATTGTCAGTAGATATCAGGTAAATCCAGGCGAAGAGCACTGGAAGGCAGTAAAGGGCATCCTTAAGTACCTGCGAAGGGCTAAGGATCTTTTTTTGCTTTATGGAGGAGAGGACCTATAGCTTAGAGCTTACACAGATTCTAGTTTCCAGTCAGATACAGATAACTACAAATCCATGTCTGAATTTGTATTCATGTTGAATGGAGGGGCAGTCAGTTGGAGAAGCCGTCTGGATGAAGAAATTCTTCTTGGAACTTGGCGTAGTTCCCGAGATAATAGCTCCCATCCCATTATTTTGTGATAATAATGGGGTCATCGCCCAGGCGAAGGAACCGAGATCTCACCAAAGGTCAAAGCATATTCTCAGGCGCTTTCACCTTATTCGGGAGATTGTTGGTCGTGGAGATGTGACGATAGAGCATGTACCGTCAGAAGACAACATAGCAGATCCACTGACTAAGCCTTTGACACAGACTGTGTTTGAGCGTCATCGGGATAAGATAGGCCTCAAAGTTGTGGGTAATTGGCTGTAGTTCAAGTGGGAGATTGTTAGTGTTGGTGTGCTACAGGTCAATTTCGGGTTGGGTAGGCCCAATAGTTGTACGATCTTGTTCATTATTAATAAAGTGGTGTTTGAGCGTAAATATGCGATTGTGTTACTTTACGTTGTCCTTAGGATATGTGGTTGTAAAGTCAGCTAGAGATGGGATCTCGAACATGAGATTGACTTTACATGTACACATACCTTAAACTGTTCCTGGTTGGAGGGTAATCACTCGGGGACTTTGATTACCTATTAAACCAGTACACATGATGTGTTAGTGACCAGTCTCATGGTCATTGGTGCGGGACACCAACACATATGTGTAGGTGTATGTCCTTGGAGGATGTACACTGAACTGATCCGCTATTGGATCTTCAGATGGTTGATTATACCTAATGTCAACTGAAGATCCAACTGTCTCAGTAGTATCGTTGGTCCTTTGACATGAGACATTGATGGGATCTTACACGAGGACTGGAATGGTTTAATTACTTAGCTAAGTGACTTTAACCATAAGTCATGAGTTACCGAGTCATTAACCACTCCAGGATATGTGTGAAGATCATCAATGGTCAAGAAGGGATCGCTCACTATCGGGTATATATCAGACAGTTAATGGGTCATGACATTGATGCTCCGTTAAATCCCTGGCCAGGGTCATGTGAGTTCGTTTAGAACGGACGTCATACACTTTAAGGAGGTCATAGTCAAATGACACGATCATGGGGTTTGACAGAAACCATACCCTCGATCGTACCAGACTCATAGAAGGAGCGAGGGATTAAATCGATGCGGTAACTGTGGACTCACAGGTTCCAGACAGGCTGGTTTTAAACCCGGCGTCCTCTAGGATCACGCGGATTTGCTTGACCCAACGTGATCAAAGGTTCGGAATAAATTAAACTATTCTTCGGCTCTAGTAGAAGCGAAGAATACGTTTAATTTACTTCTAATTGGGAATTAGAAGTTAATGGGTCTTAAACTAGAGTGACTATGGGCCTAGAGGATCACACACAATGGATTCTTGGGTGACGGATTATTATTATACAAATGTATGTATTATTTCTATTTAATTCCTTTTGGAAAGGAGTGTAAATGGAGCTTAATACATATGTATAATAGTAGATAGGATATATATATAATTTTGGTCTTTTGGAGCCCTTTTAGAAAATGACCAAACTATATATATAGCATCCTACGTGAGTTCATTCGAACTTCTTCTCTTCCAACCCTTTAAACTAATCAAGCATTAAGGCTTAAAGGAGAGGATTAGCCTCCCCCTTTCTCCCTCTTGCTCTCTCTCTCTCCAGAAGGTGATAGAGCCGGGGAAAGTTGTGCCGGGGAGGTACCGTCGCTGCGCAAGGGTCCGTGTGGATCTGCTCTAGAGGCCGTACAGCTGTGCGGCTCGATATTCTGCATCGGGCATCGCGGACAGCGTTGTTCCGCGCAAGGTGAAACACGCAATCCGTAATTAGGGTCTTAGAAACACCGATTAGAGTACATATTAAGCTTTCCATAACACTGGGATCGGACAAATGAAATTTTTGTTATCCGCTGCGTCACCCGTAGGTGCTGTGTGAAACCTTACAATTGAGAGAGTTTCAAATTATAATTGGGCAGCCACCGTGCAACAGGTAATGATGCACAAGTTTGAGGAATTAGTTTCGGCAGTCAGGTACAATTAACCGTGCTAAGAGAAGATCCGGGAATGCATCCCAGGCCCATACCCCCATATTTGGTTGTTTTGTCGCACTTGCTGTAAGTTTTTTTATTTTCGTTTTGTAATAATGTGTAAATCATTAATTCTACTGCATTGTAAAATAACTTGATATATTTCATATTATAGGTTTGGTTTTTTGAGCACACGCGGGTGAGGCAGCCAATAAGGCAGGTGGCATTTCCCCGACTATTTAGGTGGGGGATGTTTGTAGATAGGAAATTAAAATTCTCCATTGGATCCCTGCGTGACCAACAGGTATTATGAGTACTAAAATTAACTTCTTCTTTATCATTCATTCATTAATGAATAACCGGAGTAATGTGGTTTGAAATGCAGGTGATCGAAGATCTCCTTGTTGAGTTAGGTGAAAGGGTGATGGTGTACGGTGAAACGATGATGGCTAGACCCAGCTGCCAATATTATACATCCTCATCAGAGAGATACATGCCTGTGCTAAAGGATATTGCCGCTACATTGAAGATCCATAATTCACTACTTGAGGAAATGAAGGCCTTCTATTTGACTAGTGTGGAAGGGGCTCACATTCCCGCTGATGCAGCACCTCCTGGCCCCATCGAACAAGCGACGGATGATGGCAAGCGACCGCAGCCACCCCCTGGAGAGGAAGTGCAGGGGGCTGAAACTGTTGAGGAAAATATCTATCAAACTTTGGTGGACATTACCGCTGCTGTCCCAGCTCCAAGGCCCCTCCCACAAATTACGGATGACACTGTGCCATGTAAGGCAGCTCCTGAAGAGGATGTGCAAGGCGATATCGAAGGTCAGGTGGAGGTGACCAATGGGCATGGTGACCATCGTCTAGGTCACATTTGTCAGTCCCTTCATCAACGGGACGAGAAGCCCGTGAGGAAAAGGCGGGCACCTCCAAAGTAAACTGGCGGGGGAAGAAGAAGGTGTGTTTGCGTTGTTCCTACTTCTTACAGTATAGAATCTAAGATTGGTACATTGGCATACATGTAGAAGGGAGATGAAGCCGACGAGATAAGAAGGCTCCTACAGAATACTGATTGGATTTGCAAAGGCCAGGTGAATCTGAAAGATAACAACGCTGTGAATGAATTCATTGTTGAATCTCTCTCGGGGGATATTAAGTAAGTTGTCCTTTTATACTTTCTATAATTATCCTGATTTGCCTTACTCTGACTACCAATAACTAAATTTTTGTCCAATATAGTGATGCCATATTTTTAGTAGAGAATGGGATTGTTTTGAGACGTTGTCATGTCATTGTTCTATTATACGACCGGATGATAGATGATACGGTACTCTCTTTCATTAATTGTGCA
Organism: Amorphophallus konjac; assembly: GCA_022559845.1. Lineage (NCBI taxonomy): Eukaryota > Viridiplantae > Streptophyta > Magnoliopsida > Alismatales > Araceae > Amorphophallus > Amorphophallus konjac. Next base: position 184,843,884 of record CM040122.1, on the reverse strand, counting down.
ATTTTACGCCTCACCCTACCCTGAACTTGTGTTTCTACTGCTAATAGAATCGTGATTGTTAATTTACAGGTGATCGACGCCATGATGTACCTCCTCAAATCAAGACGCAATGAATCTGGCATCTTTCATCAGTGGGTTTATTTTTCCACCATTGTAGTGAATCACATCAACGTCATCCTAGAGGCCGACTCTGAAAAATCAAACCTGCTGTTGGAGTGCGCCTTCGAGAATGTTGAATTAATTGAACTGCAGAAGAACAAATATTTATTCTTCGTGTTATACTCATCAAATCACTGGCATCTACTTGTTGTTGACACGGAGAATCACCACTTTGTCTCATACAATTCCGTGAGAGGCATGGCCATCCATGAGGCCACTATAAGAAAATGGGTACACTTTCTTATCCGTGTACCTGTATTAAAAATATCTTTAATGTGTCTTTTAGTTATTCCTTAATAATGTCAAATATTTCATTTGCAGGTTGCAGTTGTACGGGGGTTTATGAACAACTATGGGACTGCATTCAAGGGAGTTGAGAATTGGGAACTTGTATTCGACAATGAATGTCCCCAACAGGAGGATCGAAGCCTCAACTATGCCATTTATGTACTAAAATATGTTGATGAATTGTCAAAGAAGATGGAGACATCATGGACATTTAATGAGGCTGATTGTAATATATATAGAGCCCGGATTGGGGCCCAACTCCTTAACTTTAGAAATAGAAGATCTTAAACAATTTCACGTCTCAAACCTCAGAATGTGACATACCTGTGTTGATTGATATTTCTTTTTTCATACATTTTGATCTTCAAAGTTTCATATGTTTTAATGCCATTAATGTGTGCTTGATAATGTGTATTCATGAATATCAATGAGTTTTCTAAAGATAGATTCAAGTTTGGTTAAGGAACTGGGCTGAAGTGTGAAAAGATGAGGGCTTTACCTACACAAGTGTCGACTAGAGTGGAATGAAGACATGCATCGACCTCACAGACTAGAATGTGAATGTGCACCGACCTGATAGTGCTATGTGCACAGACCTTATGTTTCTATCGCTAATGCATGTGCACCGACCTAATGCTTCTAACACTAACGCATGTGCATAGACCTTATGCCTATCTCTAACACATGTGCATCGACCTTACATGCTATCGCTAACACATGTGCACCGACCTGACCTTGCAAAATGAAAATGTGCACATACCTCATGCATAAACCTTATGCCTTAGCCATTTGTCACCGCTAGTTGTGCATTTGTTACCACTAAAGTGCCATTTGTCACCCTTACCACATATTTATCACTCTTACCACATGACTACATGAGCAGCCGTTGCCTTCTCTTCTCTTCATTACCTGCTTGGCTTTGTCTGGGGAGCATAGTGGTGACTAGTCTATTCATTGACCTTGGACTTTGACTGGGACTTCATAACTGTTCAACAAAAAGTTGAGCTTGGCTGGAGACTTCTTTGAATTGCGTTGACCTTGACCAGTCAACATTGACTATCTTGGCATTGACCAAGTCCCTTCGTTGTTCTTCTGATTGTTGTAGAAACTCTTGATACAATGTTCATATTTTTGTCCTCCTGTGAACTTGACTCCTTTCAGCTCCTTCTGCATTTCATTTGTTAGCTCTAGAATATATTTTTCACCCTTACCAGTGTATTTGGCTACTACGCAGATCTAGTTGTCGCCACTGATAGGGTATTTGCACCCTTATCCACTGGCTTTGCTTCATGCGTCGACGTTGAGGTTTTCACAATTTAAATGCTGCAAGCTATTTTTCAGACTTACGCAGCTATTTGTCACTACTATCGGACATTTGTCAGCACTAGGCAACTATTCATCATCGTTATACTCCCCGTCCCCACTAACATGTCGTCAAACCGTGGTATAAACCGGGGTACCCCATGTGGGTTATGTAACACCCTTATCCTCCTTTCTCCACTTATGAAACCCTCGACGCCGTGTCTGCCATCGCACTCTCGCTGTCGCTTCACTGTGGATGTGCGTTCCCGGGGCCAACGTCAACGGCGATCGTCACGGTGGATTGCAACGTCAGAAGGGTGGTTGGGGAACGACGATCGTTCGGTGAAGCCTACACCCTCCCTTGTCCAATCACCTCTGCAATATGCTCCGATCGAGCGACGATCGTTCGGCTAGGGTTTCTGACGTTCCCCTTTTTTCTGCTCCCGAGGGGCTTTGTTACCACCTCCATTGCAGTGATGTGTTAAATCGACACACCAAAATTTCGTCCGTCTCCTCTGCGTCCGCCTCTCGGTCCCTTATCATCATTGGTTCTTGCTGCAGATGCCCTCTTCCTTTTTTTAATTCGTTAGGGAATTGAGGTTTAGAAAATGGGAAGGTATAAATGCTATGTAGTGTGGGTTGGTCGCGAACCAGGCGTATATTATAAGGGTTTTCACTCAGTAGAGGAAGCACATGCTGCTATAAATGGGGTTGAAAATAGCCGCCATGCATATGTTGATCATCCTCAACTTACATATCATGCAAGTCTCGGACCTGACTATGATTCAACGAACCAGGCACTACGCCAGCAGACGACTACACAAATGTCAAATGTGCCTTGTATTGTTGTTGTTCTGTTATGTACTCTAGTAGTGTTGCTCCTCTTCATATTAGTTGCTTTGATATTACTGTTATTGTCTGTGTAGAGAAATGATGTACTTGACATTTTACTCATTGTCAATGACTTGGCTTGATCCCACTATAAATTAGTAGAACTGGAGGTAAATCTCATTTCATGATCTTACATGAGTTTAATCAGCGTCGTTTGATGACCAGGAAAGCTTCAGATCCGTGTTGGTAGAGTTAGGAAACCAATACATGGTTAAACCCTTCAAACGAACATGAGTTTCTTCAAGTTTCACTGCCATGAGCTATTTGTCACCGTTATAGAGTTATTTGTCACTTCTACCGGCTATTTGTCACTCCGAACATCTATTTGTCACCCTTATCTCTAGCCAGCCGTCGACTTTGTTTCGCTACAAAATAAACCTTTTGCTTCTGTTATCCATCAAATATTTTACTTATGTTGTCCATTTATACACAATCTACACAACTCAACATAAAACACACATCCCCCGATGTAATCCACACAACATATAAGTCAAGAAATAAAATAAATTACAATTACATTAATTCAAATGTATCACTTTTTACAATTACAATTACAAATCAACAGATATCCATTGGATCATCCTCCACCATCACCAGTTGCAGAAGAATCCCTTCTCTCCGACGACTCCTCTTGCCCAACAACCAACTCTGCACTGTCACTTGAGACTGTAATTTTTTTAGAATACTCGCTCCATTCTAACTGTAATTTTGAAATAAGCTCTTTTCTCAAGCAGGTATCATGATCTCTCTCTTCCGGAGAATCGACAGCGACCAACCTGTATGTGTAAACCTTCCTCGTCTGTCCTAGTCTAAAAGCACGAACAATAGCTTTGGTATCTCGCCAAGCCATTGGTCCTGCTTTTAGACCAAGATAGACAATGAAGGTTTACACATATAGGCTGGTCGCTGCTGATTCTTCGGAAGAGAGAGATCATGATACCTGCTTCAGGAAAGAGCTTATTTCAAAATTGTGGTTTAAATGGAGCGAGTATTCTAAAAAATTTCGACAGCATCTCCCTTAAAAAATTTTGACAGCATTCTCCAATTTTTAACATCCTAAAAAAATATATTAAACAAAATATAAATACATCCAACATGTGAACTGAGATGAAATTAGGAATCATGGCAGTCACACCTTGGATATGATATTATAGAGGCCTTGCGCGGGCGGCGGTGGCGGAATGGAGATGGGCGGCTGACGACGGCGGCTGCAGCGGTGCTAGACGACAGCCGGTGGGCGAGTCTGGTAGGAACACCAGTCGGCTGCCACGGCACGGCACCGGAGGGGCAGCGGTGCTCTACCAGCGTGGGTGAAAGGGGGAGCGCGACGGTGGGCTGGTCGGCACTCAAGGTGGTGCTGGTTTGCAGAGGAGAGAGAGGGTGGGCAGGGCACCCGTGGGCACACGGGGACAAGGTGGCGATAGTCTGCGGTGAGGGCTGGAAAGTAAGGGATGGGGGGGGAACAAATGACTTCTAAGGGTAAGAAATACGTCGTAAGAGTGACTAAATAGGTCGTAAGGGTGACAAATGCTTCTAAGGGTTACAAATAGGTCCTAAGGGTGACAAATAGCTTCTAAAGGTAATAAATGGGTGTCTAAACGTGAAAAATAGCCTATAGTGGTGACAAATGAAAGAGACAGAGCGAGAGAGAGAGAGAGAGAGAGAGAGAGAGAGAGAGAGAGAGAGAGAGAGAGAGAGAGAGGGCATTAATAAATTGAAAAAATGGTGGCTCCTTGCACACGTCTCATCCTCCTATAGTCTTACAGTCCTGGTGCTGCCAACTACTCCTGAGTTGAAGAACTAAAGTCGGTGGAAGACGAACTCTCTCTCCCAACTAAATGCTAGTTTTTATTTTACTAGTCAAATTGATAAATAGGCAGTTATTATAGTCTCGGGAAGTGTAACAATCTTCCATCTTATCATATTTTTTATATTTTATATTAGGAAAATTATATTTTATAATATATTATTTACATATATATATCATATGATATATAATATAATATTACGATTGCATAACTTATGAAACGAATATTATAATATCCATTTCCGCTCTGATTCAAATTTGAATATTATCCGTATCCAAAAAAATAAATACGATTTCGAATATTATCCGCTAATTAATACGGATTCGAATTCGAATATTATCTAGCTAAACTACTGATATATTTATATTTATTTTTGTTATTTATTACACACGGGAGGAAAAGCAAGGGATGTGGGAAAAACAAATGGCTTCCAAGGGTAAGAAATACGTCGTAAGGGTAACAAATAGGTCATAAGGGTGACATGTAGAGTTTAATCAGTGTCGTTTGATGATTAGGAAAGCTTTAGATTCGTGTTGGTAGAGTTAGAATCGCTAGGACACGGTTAAATCCTTCAAATGAACTTGAGTTTCTTCAAGTTTCACTGCTATGAGCTATTTATCACCGTTACAGACTATTTGTCACTTCTAATGGTTATGTATCACTCATAACGAGCTATTTGTCACCCTTATTGCTCATTAGGTGTTGTCTTTGTTTCGCTTCATCACATATTGTGACTTCTGTTATCGATTTATCACCCTTATGAGATATTTGTCAGCCTTGAAGCCTATTTGTCACCGCTGATGACTATTTGTCACCACTATGCGGTGTTAGCCGTTGCAATATCTCTCTCCGACCTCTTGTCTATTATGCGGTTGATGTAACTGGATGAAATTAACCTCGGTTCAAGCGATCTCATGACCGGCAAAAAGGAAGGACCGAGAGTCAGAAATGTAGGGGGAGGCACGAACACTCTTTTGCCCTCTGGGGGTTTCATCGTCTTCCTATAAATAGAGACTCTGGGGGGGACACGAAGGACATCCTAAGTTCCTTTGGCGATCAAAGAAACTCTCGTGAAGATGTCATCGTCTGAGAAGTCAGTTCCCACCAAACGTCTATGCTTTCGAAAGGAAGCCCTGCCGGTGCCGGACCAGCCATCAGGCGAAAGCAGCGGCGGCGATGTTTCAGAGGAATACAAGCAAGGGTACCTGCAAGGGTGGCAGGACGCCTTGGCGAAGGTGGACCGCCTGTTTTGTAACAAGGGGGTGACGAACCTCCAACTTGATAGGTTCCATCCCAAAGAGGACGAGTAACCGCTTGTACCCTCTTCCCCTATCAATATAAATTCCTTTTCTGCAACCTTTCTTTGCCTGATGGATTCTTGATCTTTGTGTGATGTGGTTGCCATCAAATGAAGGATAATATCCATCGTAGGTAGGGGTTACCTTTACGAAGCGGAGATCTTCCCCTATAAGTAGCAGGGTTTTTCGATGGTTCTAATATTAGTAGGGCTTATCTTCATGCTCATAATTCATCGCTAGGATCCATTTGTCACCCTTCATGCGCATTTGTCCCCCTGTTGATATATTTGTCACCACTGATAGGTATTTTTCACTTTTAGCATGCAGTAGCTGTCGCCTTTGCTCCTGGGAGACGTCATCTTTGTACATTTTTCACCGTTAAGAGCCTTTTGTCATCCATCATGCGCATTTGTCGCCCCTGTTAACCTATTTGTCACCCCTAATGTGTATTTGTTACCGCTGTCAATTTATTTGTCACCAATAATATGCATTCATCACCCTCGTCATACATTTTACTTTGCTGCTCTCACATACGGAAGGTGAACGCAAAAGAGAAAATAAATATAATAATAATGAAAATCCATAAACAATGATAATCAATAAATACATGACTTTCTGACAAACCATGAAAATGATATTCAATTAATATAATAATGATAAAAGTCTAATAGAAGGTCACTGCTGCTGAACAAAGTCTTCAGAATGCAAGGTTGAGGGACATGTTGGTAGGTCGTGAGTTATTAAAGGATTCCAAATATGTGACAACTGCTGAACAAACAGGGCCTAATAGTATATGTGCTACGAATTATTATAATGCAGTGTGTCTGTTATATTTGAACTTGCTCAATTTCCACCTACTCTGTTGTATTTCCTTCATTCATGACTTTTGTCATGTTTACATAATCACCTTGTGGTATTGTCCATTTCACAGGGGCATACCCTCACATCACCTTGTGGATGGCAACATCGCAACCTTTGGTTTTAAATTTTTATGATTTTTTTCATTTTTATATTTATTTTTTTTATAATTATACTATTATATTTATTAATTGTCCCTCTTGCAACAGAAAGAAGAACATGTTTTGAAGTTTTGGAGCCAGTTAGTCAGATAAGTCAAAATCAAGCGCCACGGCTAACACCGCATAGTGGTGACAAATAGTCATCAGTGGTGACAAATAGGCTTCGAGGCTGACATATGTCTCTTAAGGGTGATAAATGGATAACAGAAGTCACAATATGTTATGAAGCGAAACAAACCCGATGCCTAGCGTAGGATAAGGGTGATAAATCTCTCATTATAAGTGACAAATAGCCCATTAGAAGTGACAAATAACTATGTAACGGTGACAAATAGTTTATGGCAGTGAAACTTGAAGAAACTCAAATTCGTTTGTAGGGTTTAACTGTGTATGGGCTTTGTAATAACTCTACCAACACAGATCTGAATCTTTCCTAGTTATCAAATGACACTGATTAAACTCATATAAGATCAAGAAACGAGATTATCTCCAGTTGACGGTGCCTGATAAGCGTCTGAACAGATAAACTGCTATGTTTACAGATGAAAGAGTTTTTTATTAGGATTCTGTCAAGAGTCCTTCTTTGTCATAACAACATCCGTGGGTCTCCATACCGTGCGAAGAGGGAGTGCTTACATAACGAAGTGAAAACCACATACAGACAAAAAAAATGAGAAGAAATGGCGTGCAACCAGAAAAACCAGGGTGACTATCGTGTGTCTACGAGAAGAAGGTGACTCAAGCAACATCAAAGGGAATTCAAGTAGATAAAATCTTTTATTTTTCTGAATTCCCATTGGTCCACTTGCCAATAACCATAAAATAATTACAAAACTGACGAAAAACCATAAAAGTGCTAATTAACAAATATAACAATATAATAATGTTAATTAATAATAGGAAGGGTGGAAAACTATTTAATTATTTATCAAAATATTTCGACGGATAAAGGTTTGTTGGAGATACGTCGGCAAGTTTCCGACGAATGTTCGACCTTAAATTTATCCGTCGTAAACTATTCATGTATTTTAAATTGCATTTTTTTATTTTCGACGAAACAGATTTTTGTCGGAGATACGTCCGAAATATTCGACATTAATTTTGACGTTAATTTTTTCTGTCGAAAGTTTCGGACATATTTCCGACAAAAATATTATGTCAAAAAATAGTCCGTAATTACCGATGAATTTGTGACACAATATATTTCCGTCAGAAAGATAAAACATTCCAACGTATTGCCGACGAAAACTTTTTAGTCGAAAAATACCGCCGGTATTTCCCATTTTTCTTGTAGTGTTTCTCTATTGCCAATGATGGAAGATTGCTATTTAAGGGCCGAATTTGTATACCAGATCATGTGGATACTAAGAAACTAATCCTGGAAGAAGCTCACAATTCCAAGTACACCATTCATCCTGGTTGTACTAAAATGTATCATGATCTTAAAAGGAACTTTTGGTGGCCCAATATGAAAAGAGAAATAGCAGATTTCGTGTCCCGCTATCTCACTTGTCAACAAGTAAAGGTAGAGCATTTAAGACCCGCAGGTAAATTACACCCCTTGAATATTCCCGAATGGAAATGGGAAAGTGTAGGGATAGATTTCATCATGGGTTTACCTAAGACAAGAGGAGGACACAATGGAATATAGGTAATCATAGACGGATTGACAAAATCTACACATTTTCTGCCAATTAAATGTCATGGTCTGTGGATATTCTAGCAGCATTATACATAAGGGAAATCGTCAAATTACATGGTGTCCCTGTCACTATCATATCGGATCGAGATCCTCGATTAACATCACAGTTTTGAAGGGTCTTCAACATTCTTTAGGGACCCGACTAAACTTTAGCACAACATTCTATCCACAAACAGATGGTCAAACGGAAAGGACGAATCAAGTGGTGGAAGATATGCTAAGGGCTTGTGCTATTGATTTTGGAGGTAGTTGGCATGATCACTTACCATTAGTGAAATTTGCATACAATAATAGCTACCAGTCTAGTATACAAATGGCACCATTTGAAGCTTTATATGGAAGAAGCTGCCGATTACCGATATGCTGGAATGAAGTAGGAGAAAGGCAATTTCTAGGTCCCGACATGGTCAGGGATATTACAGAAAAGATAAAGCTTATTCGGGAGAGGCTTCAGATGGCACAAGATCGACAAAAATCTTATGCTGATAATCGAAGGCGCGACTTGGAGTTCCAAGTGGGAGACCATGTGTACCTTAAGGTTTCTCCGGGTCTTGGTATTAGAAGATTTGGCATTAAAGGTAAGCTTACTCTAAGATTTATTGGTCCATTTGAAATTCTGGAAAGGGTCGGTGAAGTGGCTTATCAACTGGCTTTGTCTCCACAACTAGCAGGAGTTCATGACGTATTCCATGTTTCTATGTTGAAGAGGTATGTTTACGATCCTCACCATGTTATCACTTATGATGATTTGGAAATTCAGAAGGATATGACGTACGAGTAAGCACAAATTAAGATTCTTGAATGTGAAGTGTGTCAACTAAAGAATAAGGCCATTCCTATGGTCAAGATTCAATGGAAGAAGCCATGGCCCTTTGAAGCAACGTGGGAGACGGAGGAAGCTATGCGCAAGAAATATCCGGAGTTATTTAATTGTAAGTACACTCTCCATAAAATCCATATATATTCAATTTGATGACCAAATTCTCTTAAGTGGGGGAGGGGGTAATGCCCCAGAATTTTTAAAAATTATTTTTGATGAATTTAGGAATTTTTTTGGAATTATTAAAGGTCCAAATGAATTAATAAATAAATATTGGATTAAATAAATCATTATTTAGGCCCAATTATGATAATCAATTAACCTAGCCTAATTAATTGAAGCCCAAAGGGTTTAAGGACTAAGCCCATGAAGTTTGGCCCATGTTCTAGAAGGTTAATTAGCCTATTCACAGAATTTAGGGATAAATACACATTGAATAGATAATTAAATGGATAAACCAAAATTAGAGTTTGAAATAATTTCAAATTCGGCACACAGGATCTATAGCGGTCTATCATGCAACTGCTAAATGCCATCAAGCCGCCCATTAAGCGACCACTACATTCTGTCAGTTCCGTGAAGTGAAGAAAGAGCAAAAATATTAGATTTTTGATGAATTATCTCCTAGAGATCGAGATGGGTGGACTAGTAAATATCTTAAGGACTCTCAGGAATCGATCTAAGGTTTAATAAGGACTCTAGGATCGATCTAATCCTCAAACCCTAATAAAACCCTATAAATAGAACCTAGTTTTGACCTGCGCGACCCTTACATTGGCTCGAGTGAAACCAAGGTAAGATGATATTATTTCAGGTAGGTTCTTTAGAAGCTTTTATTGTTAATATATAGGACTAACATCTCCCAAAATTTCGTGCTAGGAGATCAAGCACATAAGGAGATAGAAGCTTGCAAAGTTACTAGTTCCATATTAGCGACCCAGGAAACTGTGCAAAACTCCAGTGAAGATCAAGGAATTAGGATACCAAAATGAGGTAATTAGCATTAGTGCCTTCAGAACTTTTTGTTCCGTTTAATATCTACTTCTTACCCTCCAAATTTCATATCCTTAAGTCAAGAGAGTAAGGAGTTAGAGCAGTGTGAAGTTGCTGATTTATCACAGGAAGTTCAGAATTAGGGTTAACTTCTAGTCCAAAATTCCAAGACTAGAAGCCTTAGCAGAGGTAGGTCATCTCATGAACGACTGAAATATCATTCTAGGGATAAAAGCCCTCTGGTTTTACTCGATCTCATGTTTTATGTGTGGAGAATTTCATGTTTCAATAGGACCTATGCACTTAGTATGTCATACATGCATATCTCTTAGCCCTAATGAACTAAAGTATTTTCTTGTCATGATACATGATTCCCATGCATATTGTAGCCTATTTCACGTTCTAGCATGTAGAAGTTTTATAAATATGTTGATTTGTAGACATGATGTGTTTTAAACATTAGATCCTTTTACTTAAGTTTACTGTCAGTCGTACTCTAGCGACCTAAGGTTCGACCGCCAGCCTCGTATAGCGGGCCTACGATAAACCACTAGAAGCTCTGTAAACTCGTTTGTTTATGAAATCTCTGGCGGACCAGAAATAGACCATTTTTATCTCTCTGGCGGCCTTACGATAAATCGCCAACTTCCTGTAACGGTTCTGTGATAGACCGCCAATGTTCTGTTTTCTGTCAACCGAGATAGAATCAAGAACAATCCATTTAACTTATAAGTAAGCCTATTTAACAATGTTCTAACTTGTCTTAATGTTATGAACTACTCTGAGTTTTATTTTACTGATTCATAACAGTGATTTCATTTTCTGAGGTGGTGGCTACATCTGATGCTTTGATAAAAGATGTCGTCAGCTTGTTTTCAAAATCCTTTTTATTGACATTGTTGTAGCCTAACCCTTCCCTTTGAGTATTGACCTTAACTCCTAACAACCTGTCCAGATTTTCTTGTCCACTTACAAACTTTGACAGAGAGTTCTTTAAGTCTTGGATTTCATTTTCTAAAGAGGTGATTTGTAACTCATAACTGGCAATCTCTTGCTCACTGTAATTCACATATTCAGTTAACACATTGTTAACAGTTTTGTATCTTTCAACTTCCTATTCCAGATTGCTCAGTTTATCAGAATCTTCAACACAAATACTTTTTCCTCTTTCCAAAGCTAGAAGTCTCTCTAACATAGTGGAGTTCAGCATTTTTAACTTCTCATTTTCTCCCTTAAGTTTGTCATTCTGAATTAATTCATTTATCAAAGTCTGATCTTCTGAATTAGTTTCAAGTTTTCTTCCAACCTTGAATTCCTTCAAATCATTTTCCTTCTTTTCAATGTTTTTCTGTAATTCCACATTCACAGATTTGATGGCTTCAAGTTTTTCAGCAAGCAAGTTTTTCTCCTGCTCAAGTTTCTCAAATTTTTTATCATTTTTATTAGCAGATATTCTCAGAGAATCATTTTCAGATTTCAGCTTGTTTAAATCTGAGTTCACACTTTCAAAGTTTTTCAGCAATTTTTCATATTGGTCATGATAGTCAACAAGAGTCTGATTATCATTATCTGAGTTGAATTTATCTTTGAGTTCAGATATCACATTTATATGATCTTGATTTTTAATTTTCAATAATGAAACTTGTTTCTTCAATATTTGAAAATCAGACATACAGGCATCATGAATATTTTTCAATTCAACATAATTTCTACAAGGAGAGCTTGAACTATCTAAACCAGTACCCTTCTTCAATTTTTTATACTATTTTCTTAACAGTTCATGAGATTCAAATAATTCAGCATATGCATTCTCCCAATCTTCTAGAAAAAAATTCTCGAAGAGATTTACCTCATCATCATCTTCTTCTTCAGTTTGATTGCTGCCTTGATCGCTGCCACTTTGATTTCTTCTATTGGCCATCATGCAGCTTGTTTGATTTCCTTTCCCGGCTCTCTTCATCATCTCCAACACATCCCTTGCAGATCTGCAATCAAGGAAACATGAGTGAAAGGCTTTGTCAGTGGCTGCTTTCATCAGATTTATAGCTGTCTGATTCTCCTCATACATTGATTCGTGACTGTCAGTCCATTTGGACCTTTTCTTTGGTAATTTATGAGGACCATGTGAAATCACTTTCCACAGGTCTAGATCAACAGATTTAACATAAGCACGTAAAGCACTGTGCCACTGGTTGAAATCAGAACCACTAAAGACGGGTGGACAAGCCATTGAAACAGATAGTAGATAAATTCAATGCAACAGGAATATTGATGCACTAAAAACAAATTAGCACCGAAGACTGCAAGATCGGATCTGCAGGTCGCTGGACCTTCTAAGCAGACACCGCTCTGATACCAACTGTTAGGGTGCTAGGCCCGGATACAGAGGGGGGGTGAATGTATCCCTCTATGAATAATGGCCAAATAAAAACTTGGATGCTAGAGATAGACATAGAATAGAACCAATTCGATTCAACTCAAATACAAACACTTGGAGCGCGCCTATTCAAGCATCTAGCAGAAGCAAAGCAAACAATCAGACCACTGCACAAGAGATTTTTAGGTGGTTCGGTCCACAGACCTACATCCACCCCTCACAACCAACCGGAGTGAGGCTTCCACTAGCACAAGCTAGAAACCTGCAGACTCAGTCTGCGAACAAGGTGCTGCCACACAGCTTGACCAGGGGAACAACCTCCCCTCTTCCTCCCAACCGGAGGGACACCCCAAGTGACTCCCAGCCACTTGGAAACTAGAGGTCGAAGACCTCTCTTCCTCCAGACCAGGAGGGACCCCCTGGACTTGCAACCCACAAGCCCAGTACCGGAGATCAGATCTCCCTTCTCCTGAGTCCACAGGAGGAACCCGACCTCAGTCCAGAGGATCGGAAGTACAAAGGTAATCAGAAAATAAAGGAAAACAATAAACGAAAATAACACAGCAATCAGAAGGCTGTAAAAGATGAAAACATAGATGTGGCTCTCAACGGAGCTGACTGGCCTGGATCTGATCCACGGTCCAGTAGGAACTAGTCTTCAGATGAAGCTTCTTCTTTCTCTTCCTTTTTCTTCTCTACTTCCTTCTCTCACTCGCGAGCTCTCTCTCTTTCTCTTTTTACTTCTACTGCTTCTCTCACTCTGCCACTCTTCTTTTCCTTTTTCTTCTCTACTCACTGGATCGAGAATACTCTGCTGCTCTCAGACTGGATGTATAGACTTTTCTCCTTTTCTTTCGATCAATCTTCTTTAGTGGAAGAAGGCTCATATATATAGCAGCAGCAGAAGCAGCCCCTGGGCGCGTGGCTTCCACGTTTTCCCGCCCAAGGAATTTGCCAGATCCGAGGCAGCTTCATCCACGTGTCAGCATCTGCATACCTCGTCCTCTTGGGATCACGAGCCAGGTCATCAATCTCGGTAAGAATCCCTGTCAGACATAGCATTGAATAAGTCATCAGCTTAAGTCCAAACACCCTGTACAGACTCTGTGAATGCAAAGCATTGTATAAACTTATAGAAATCAATATAGCAAGTGTATAGACTTGATGATGTAGTGAGCATGCAATGTACAGACTCTACGTTGCAGGCAGACAGTAATGTATAGAGTTGCTACGTGCAGGCTGGCAGCGCAGTGTACAGACTCTGCGTGCAGGCAGTGGGTCGATGTGTAGACTTAATGAGATGCAATGTAAACTCTGTACAGACTTAGTCGTGTAAGGCGACGCAAGCAATGGCTGTATAGACTTTACTTCAAGGCCAGTGTATGGACTTGATGAGACACTCACGAGTGTATAGAGTTAGTTGAGTGAGCATGCAGTGTATAGACTTGACATATGAAGACATCCGTTGTTCAGACTTGAAGAACATTCAGCAATGTGCAGACTTCATTGAATAAGGGAGCAATGGGAGACTTCAGGATGTATAGGCTTGTGAATGCAAATGCAATGTACAAACTCTCCAATGTATGGACTTCAAATATGTGAAGCTATGCGATGTGCATACTTTGAAGAACAGCAAGTGAGTAAGTGTGTACACTGAGAGAGTGTATAGACTTGGATATCTTCATGCGAGCATAGTGTATAGACTTGCAGTTAAATGCATTAGTTAACCAAGTGTGTAGAGCATTCTTCCTCAGATGATCTGATCCTCTTTAGAGAGAAGCTCTGGTTTTTCTTCTTCCCGCCACCGATCCTTTCTTTCTCTCCGTCCCCTCCCCGCCAACCATGGTCGATGCGGGGGGGGGGGGGGGAGGCTTCATCTTCTCAGGAGGTTTCGCATCATGGCGAGGTTGCTGCTGCTACCACCATCGCCAGGAAGACCTATGCTCGTGTTGTGATGGAGTCAAAGGTTTTGCCGAAGATTTCATTCCAAATCAAAGCTCTGGTGTTTACAGAGCAGGGAGAGCCTGCAATGTTCTTTTCTAAGGAGGAAATTCAAGCTTCCTGTGAGCATCTTCAGTATGCGATTGTTGCGAAATGTTCTTATGGACGTCCGTCCATCCCAGAGATTAAAGCTGGAATTTCTCAGCGCCTTCATCTGTCTTCAGATTTTATAGTTAGCCGCTTGAACGCCAGGCATATTTTGATCAGACTTGGTAATGAAGCGGATTTACTCCAGTTGTTGATCTTGAAAAGCTTGTTTGTAAAAGGTTTTCTATTCCAGTTTTTTAGATGGTCACATGGTTTTCGATTTGATTTTGATCCTTCGACTGTTCCTGTTTGGATTGGCCTTCCGGCTCTCCCAGTGAATTTTTTTCATGATGACATGCTTAGATCCATAGCAGGGAATATAGGGCATGTATTGCAGATTCATGAGTCTACCTCTGCTCTGACGGAAACATCAGAAGCCCTGGTGTGTATTGAATTGGACCTTGATTTACCAAGAAAAGAACGCATCTGGATTGGTTCTGAAGAAGGAGGATTCTGGCAGAAAATTAATTATCACAGAGCTCCTCATCTCTGTGCTTTTTGCCATAAGATTGGGCATTTGGAGATTTCTTGTAAAAAGAAAATAAGTAGGAAACATCAGAGCCAGTTAAAGGGAACTAAGGCTCTGATAAATGGCCCTCGTCAAGAATATAGGCCTCGGCCACACATGCTTGGTAAACAGCAATGTCAGTCAGTGGTGAATACAAATAGATTCGCTCCGTTAGCTGATTCTACTGATGGAATGGCTTTTGATGCGACCATTAAAGCGCAATGCCTTAATTCTGATGTATCTGCGCTGGCTGATAGATCTATTGTTTGTCAAGAGTTGCCGGAGAGTAGTGGCCCGGTCCCTGGTTGTGGAATTGCCACTGTGAGACACGGCAGCAATGCTACTGAAGGTGTTAAAGACAAGTTGTGTAGCCATGTTCTCTCTTCTCATTATCAATATATGCATAGCTTACCTGAGAGTTCTCTTACTTTATCAACTGGCCAGGGCCCTTACTTCAACTTTAAAGGGGATTCGAAAGGTGTCTCCAATATCTCTGCTTCAGAAAATTCTAGAATGCTGTGTCAAGAAAACCAGAGTTCATATCCTTCTGATGATTTGAAACCGAATGAAGTCTCTGTTTTGCCAGGTGTCTTATTCAGTGATGCCCGATTGACCAGGGCTAAAGCAAAGGAACTGGCTGCCCATTCTTGTTTTAAGGCATCTCATGTTTAATTCAGCTTTGATTTGGAATATAAGGGGTATAGGGAATAATGCATCTGTTAGATCCTTGGCTAAACATATTAGGGATTACAATATATGCATTGCTGCTATTTCAGAACCTAGAATAAAACTTAGCTGTGCGCTTAAAGTGGCAAGGCGAATTAAGTTGCCTTCTGTTATTGGGAATAATGGAGACTCTTCCAAAATATGGCTATTTTACAAGCCACCCTTTCATTTAGAAGTTATTGAACAGCATCCTCAATTCTTGACTGTTGTTTTGAAAGACAGTAACATTGCATCTTTGTTATTCACAGTGGTTTATGCTTCTTGCAGTATTAGTGACAGGAGACTTTTATTTGATTCTCTTATGTTATTTAGTCAGAATGTTAATCTCCCCTGGATTATTGGAGGGGACTTTAATTGCATTCTCTCCCCTGAGGAGAAATTAGGTGGCTCTTTGCCTTCTATGACAGCCATGTCAGACTTTCAAGGCTTTATTTCTGCAGTTGGGCTGATTGATGCTGGATTCACTGGGTCAAATTTTACTTGGACTAATAACCAAGTGGGAACTTCCCACATCAGAGCTAGACTTGATAGAACTCTATTGAATTCCATGTGGATCCAAAGTGACCAGAAGATGTCTATTAGACATTTAACCAGGGGGCCATCAGATCATGCCCCTATGTTGTTGCAGATTTCTGCTCCATCCCCAGCTAAGCCAGGGAGATTCCTCTACCAGCATATGTGGCATTTGCATGAGGATTTTTTAGAGTTTGTCAAATTGCAGTGGGCTAAACACAGTTCCCCTTATACTCATCCTTTCTACTATCTTCAGAGGAAGCTCAAAAGTTTGAAGATGGCACTTCGAGCCTGGAATAAAGAGGTATTTGGCCTTATTGATGATTCAAAGTCTGCAGCTGTTACTCAAGTTGAATTAGCGCAAGTTAAATTTGACGAAAACCCCACAGTGGACAATCGTATAGCTTTTCAGAAGGCCAATGCTCATATGCAACTTGTTCTAGCTAGGGAAGAAACTTTCTGGTTCCAAAAATCAAGAGCTCAGTGGCTGTCATGTGGGGACAGAAATACAACTTTTTTCCACCAACTTACTAAACTCAAGAGGTAGCGAAACCACATTCATAAGCTCAAGGTGAATGATATGTGGGTAGAGGATCAGGAGGCTTTGTTTGATGAAGCAATTAATTTTTTCAAAGGTATCTTAACCTCTGAAGATCACTTAGTTGATGACACTCTTCTATCTATTATTCCCTCTCTAATTTCTGATGATGTTAATGCTATGTTAACTGCTATTCCTATGGCTGAAGAAGTGAAGTCTGCTGTA
The DNA here is from genome assembly GCA_022559845.1 of Amorphophallus konjac. NCBI lineage: Eukaryota > Viridiplantae > Streptophyta > Magnoliopsida > Alismatales > Araceae > Amorphophallus > Amorphophallus konjac. The sequence continues at coordinate 184,826,629 of CM040122.1, read as the reverse complement.
TTCTCCATGTCTGAAAATAGTTCACCGGGCCCGGATGGCTTCACTGGGGTTTTTTCACTCACTGCTGGGGCATTGTAGGGGAGGATGTTATTAATGCTATCAAAAGTTTCTTTCAAGGGATGGGCCTTCCTCAAGGAGTGACATCCACTATTCTGTGTTTAATTCCAAAGGTGAGTAACCCTACCACTTTTGCAGAGTTTCGGCCGGTTAGCCTCTGCAACTTTGTCTGCAAAATTGTGTCCAAAATATTAAGTGACCGCCTTAGATTGGTTCTTCCTATGATTATATCCAGTGAACAGAGTGGATTTGTTAAAGGAAGATAGATTTCTGATAACTTCTTATTGGCTAAAGAGCTGCTTATGGAAATTGATAAACCTGTTCGAGGTCACAATATCCTTATTAAACTGGACATGGCCAAAGCTTATGACCGAGTAGAATGGGATTTCCTTCTAAAGGTTCTTAAATGCTTTGGTTTTTCAAACAGGTTCAACTCTCTTATCGCCCAATTGCTAGTTAACTGCTAGTTTTCCATTGCATTTAATGGCCAAATTCGGGGCTATTTTAAATCAACAAGGGGTATCCGACAGGGGGATCCCCTGGCCCCTGCTTTGTTTATTATAGCAGAGGAGGTTCCTAGTAGAGGGATCAAATCTTTATTTTCTAGTGGCCTCTGCAAACCATATCATTTACCTCGTGGCATCCAATATATATCTCATATTCTTTTTGCCGATGACTCTATTATCTTCATGAATGGGTGTAGAAGATCAGTCAGATGCTTGCTAAATTTTCTGAGGCAGTATGAGATGTCTTCTGGCCAGAAAATAAATGCACAAAAAAGCTGTTTTTTGACAGCTAAGAAAATGCCCCGCTCCTCTGTTGATAGAATTGCACAGATAACAGGTTATCAACATAAAAGTGGCAGCATTACTTACTTGGGTATTCCTCTGTTTAAAGATAGACTCAAAACACCTCATTTTAAATATCTGCTTGATAAGATCAATGCAAAGCTTGCTGGTTGGCAGAGCAAGGTTTTATCTCAGGCTGGGAGGTTAACCCTCCTTCGGTCTGTCCTCACCTCAATTCCAGTTTACTGCTCTAGTGCTGCCTCCATTCCTTATATAATTCTAAAGCAAATTGGAACCATTTGCTCCAACTTTTTCTGGCAAGGGTTTGAAAATGTTCACAGAAAGCATTGGGTTTCATGGGAAAAGATGTGTCGGCCTATTGAGGCAGGTGGCTTGGGTCTGCGCAGTTTCTTTGATACTCAATTATGCTTTTATGTTAAGCTTTTATGGTTATCCACTCATAGTGACTCCCTTTGGGCTAAGTTCACTAGAAGCAAATATTATCAAGGGCTTCATCTATCTGATTGCAACACTCCCTTCCCGGCTGGCATCAAAACTAAGCACTTTGAAAGAGCCCGATCTATTGTCCTCACAAATTCTAGATCAGTTGTTTTTGATTGAGCATCTACAAATTTTCTTAAAGATATCTGGTATAGAAACCAACCTCTATCTGCAGTTTTTACTACTCAGCGAGGATTTAAAAATTTCTCTGTGCAAGAAATTTTGGCTGACCCGCAGCATCATGTATGGCAAAATCTGGAATTGCAGGCTTTTAAAGCTGAGTTATTATCATTCTGTACTCGCTTTGGGCAGGACAAGGCAGTTTGGTCTCTTACTAACTCTGGTAATTTCAGTACCAAGTCTGCCTACAGATTCATTATGAATCAGTCTAATAACCAAGGTGTTCCTTTTAGTAAAATCTGGTTTCAGAAATTTCCTCCCCGAGCCTCTTTTTTTTGCTGGAAGCTGCTAAATCAGGCTGTTCCTGTGGACAGTAGGATTCAAATGAGTGGCATCCACTTTGCCTCCAAATGTGTTTGCTGTAGTTTATCTTTTAGCGAGGATGAAGACCACCTTTTTATTGATAGTGAAATTACCAGGCCCTTGTGGAATTTTTTTGCTCCTCTGCTATCTAATTCTTGTTTGCAGTCTTCAAGCATTGTGGAGAGGATTCACCAAACTGCTAAAGAGGCTTCAATGAGTAAACCGGAGGGCTTTATCTCCCTGTTGATAATCATTATGGTCTCTTGGGAAATCTGGAAATCTAGATGTCTTGCAAAATTTGAAGGGAAGAAACTCAAGCATGTTTATATTTTTGAGCAGATTCTAGCTGACATGAAGATTGTTATAAATCAGATTACATTCAAACGAGTGATTAGCCGCAGTTACATATCCAAACTGCTCTCTTTTGGAATTACAGTCAAAGGTCTCCAAGCTTCTTACATAATTATTCTTTGGAAGGCTCCATCTATTAACTTCTCCTTGCATATTGATGGAGCTAGTAAAGGCAACCCGGGTCTTTCCGGTGGTGGGGGATGCTTCAGAGATTGCAATGGCTGTTTTAAGTTGGGATTTTCTTACTTCTATGGTCATGGATCTAACATGGTGGCTGAGGGGCGGGCTCTTTTAGATGGTATTCGTCTGGCACTTTTCCATCACATCCCAACCTCCGTTATTATCTCAGATTCTTTAACCTTAGTTGAGCTACTGAACAAGAAGAAGGATCCGCCATGGTCTTTAGTTCCTTGGTGGGAGGAATTGACTTATTTGTTTGATTCAATTCAATGCCCCCTGATTCACTCTTTCCGAGAGGGAAACCAAGTGGCCGATGCTCTTGCGAATTATGCAATCCAAAGTGAAGGAAATTCATAATTTCAGTTAATGAGAGACTTGCCTCTCATGATTAGAAGATTCGCTATTGCCGATATACAAGGAGTTCCCAATTTTCGCAGAAGGCTTGTATAGACCACAGTTTTCTTCTTTCTCTTTCTAAGCCCACTTTTATTGGGCTTCAGATTTCAATTTCTTTGGGGTATTGCCCCCCCCTGAATTGTATATAAACTCTTCATACCAATAAAAAATATGACCACAGGGGATGCTAGGAGGAGTGGGAACATTCTCCCTCATTGAGGGGGGGTGCACTCGACCTATGCTTACCTTGTTTGGTTGGTGTTGATAAAAAAAAAAAATCAAGTGTGTAGAGTGTATACACTTGAAAACCTTCAAGCGTCCTCGGTGTACAGACTTGTAACAAGCCTATCGGATGTGTAGACTTCGATGAGAGCAATGCATGAGCACCCAAAGTACAGACATCCTGTCCTTGCAGCTGACGACCCCAGTGTATAGACTTGCTAAGGGAGAGACTGTACAGACTTGAAACAAAGCAAGGCAATTGAGTGTATAGACTTGACTGCTGCGAGCACAGGCTGTACATACTTGGTGTGAAGAACACAAACCAAGTGCAGTGTATGGACTTTATGCAAGAAAGCAAGTGTGCATAGTATAGACTTGAGTGATGAGTGGACTTTCAATAAAGAGGCTGTACAGACATGATGAAATCACGATGTGTAGACTTACCAATTATAGCTGGTCGATGTACAGACTAGAACAAGGCTAAGTCTGTACAGACTTGAACAAACACAGTGTATAGACTTTGGCAAGGCAACGTTGGTAAGACTACCAATGTGCAGACTTTCAAAGCTGAACGTAGGTAAAGAACCCAATGTGCAGACTTGGAAGTGCAACGTAGGAACAGATGCCAATGTACAAACTTTGGCAAGTAACGATGTACAGACTTGCACAGTTCCAGCTGAAGAATGTATAGACTTTACCTATTAAATGTGGCTGTACAGACTTGGAGAGTTGAAGCCAATGTACAGACTTGTTGATATCAAACCGATGTACAGACTTGCAGATGCGAAGCCAATGTACAGACTTTATGATATGAAGCCAATGTACAGACTTACAGATGCGAAGCCGATGTACAGACTTTAAAGGCTGTGAACAACAAGGCATGCTGTACAGACTTACTCAATCAAACTGATGTATAGACTTTGAGGAATTTGAACGGGAGAATGTCTAGACTTTAAGAACCGAAACTCACGTTGTACAGACTTTATGAGCACAGTCCAGTGTATAGGCTTTATGCCTTGAAGGCGATGTATATACTTTGATGTCCAACACCAATGTACTGACTTTGAAGAGAAGACAAATGTATGGACTTTGACGGAGTGAGACAATGTTCAGACTTTGAAGTTACACTGTGGATGTATAGACTTGAAATAGCATGGAGTGTATAGACTTGAAAGTCTAAAGGCGATGTATAGACTTGCCTAAGACGCAGCATGAGACGCTGGCTGAGACGGACGTTGTACAGACTTTGAATGCACTAAGACACTGAACAAGACGGACCGATGTATAGACTTCTAAGTGCTGATGGACTATGTATGGACATGGCTTGAGATGCTGCATGAGATGGTGCCGGATGTATAGGCTTTACAGTTAAAGCATATGCCACTGTATATACTTGCATGAGACAGTCAGTGAGACGCTCAGCAAAGTATAGACTTGAAAGAACTCCAAGCGAAGTATAGACTTTGAAATGCTTGAAGAGGATGTACATACTTCAAGAGATGTTGCATGCCAATGTATAGACTTCATGAAGAAACACACGATGCAATGTGTGGACTGGTGACACATGTAGACAGATGAGTGTACAGTCTATGCCAGCAAGCTACACGATGTGTAGACTTAGAAGTGCCTGCAGCTGTGCAATGTGCAACCAGTGTATGGACTTGTCGTGCCTACACAGGGCGTTATACACACTTGCTGCCTGATGCAAATGTGCAGACTCTATAAATGTATATCAATGCTTTATGCAGCAGGTAAACAGTCTGAACTTCAAATGCAATGACTCACAGTGTAAGCAGATAAACTGACTGAACATATGAAAGACTGAATGAACATTTGAATGACAGACTGAATATAAGAATGACTGAGTTATGATATGATAAAATGACTGAATATAGAATGACTAAATAAAACCATGGTGACTCACAGTGATTAACTCACATTAAAACCAATCATCACAAACCCCTAAAGTCAATCATCAAAACCACAAGCCACAGGGGCCAGGGGCACAATAATCTCCCCCTTTTTGATGATGGCAACAATACACACAATACACAGTGAGTCATCTTGATGATGTAAGACATTCTTATGAAAGTCATTCTGATGACTCAAACTATTCTCCCCCTTTGACTTCATCAAAAAGAAAATAGTTTGAGAAGTGAAAGCAAACCAGCATGCAATGATTGAATAAGATTCTCCCCCTTTGGAAAAAGTCTCTCCCTTTGATACCAAGATGCAAGAGCTCCCCCTAAAAATATGAATGCAAGAACACAATGCTCCCCCTTTAAGAGTTTCTATGCAGCATGATGCATATGACATGGAAGCTCCCCCTCAATAGGTGGAATCTTATGAGATGGATAACAAGGAGAGGATCAGGTCAATGAATCAATGATATTGAGCAGAAGAGTTTCAAGTAGCAGATTTTCAATGAAGCTCCAATCACAAGAGATTCAGTCAGATTTTCAAAGAGATAGCAATCTCATAAATCCAAAACATAAGTTTTCAAAGTCTTCCATTATAAGGACTTATGAATGAGCGTTATTGTTCAGCATGGTTTAACCATAATGTATGCAGAGTTTATCAGTAAAATTCTGTATTGATATCTAAAACCATGGTTTAATAAAAATGAACCAAGCCCTCATATTTATCTTGATTAATCTCCCTTTCTCTTACACAATCAAATCTATTGACTTCTTTCAGAATTACATGCACTAGTATTGAAATCAAGCAATTATGAAGTCATATGATTTTATCTAGGGTTGTTGCAATTTGATTTTTGCATCAATATTCAGATATTTCAATTTGTTCAACAATTTTCTTGCTACAAATTTTACGAGCACTCTAGTTCAGTGCACACATTGTAACTAGAAGATATACCTTGATTAGAGGCCAATATCTCTAAGCCCTTAGTGTGACTAACTGTCATGCTTTATGTGAACAGAGTTAGCATTTACACATCATGACACACTACAAATCATTTTTTAATGAGTGAGTTGTATTTCTCAGTGTGCATGCCATTGCTCTGCTTGATTTTCAATGAATTTTATGCAGAGTTAACTAAGGCACCTCATGACACAGTCTTTTGGACTTGTGTTTCTCAGTGACCAATGTCATTGCTCTGACAGATATAACCCTTTAGATATTTCAGAGACATTCATTTGCTTCAAATCAATAATAGTTTCATGTACTTAACCAATTAAAGTCATGTATTCAAAAGTGCAGATTTCAGAAATTTTTCACAAGACATAGCATGAAACAAATGGTTAAGGTTTATTAAACATGCTTCAGATATTTTTAAGAGATTTTAAAGTCAAACTCCATGAACATTAAACTTAAACCACATGAGTTATTTCAGACATTCATAAAGCTGTATAATAGAAGATTTCTAGTTCAAAATTTTCAGATTTATGATCGAGATAGCCCATTGAAATCTTCATGAAGGACTGATGGAATTCTGAACCCAAATGATACCAATTGATAGGAGAAATACCAATTGTTAAGAGAGATTGTGAAGCTCAAAGTTTTCAGAATATGATTAAGGTTTTTCAACCAAATGAATAAGAAAGGATATGCAATGAATTTTGACAAATGTATGCATTTGACAACCTATATGCAATGCATTAACTCCCCCTGACAACATGCATTCAATCACTCTTTTTGGCATTTTTCAAAATCAGGAAATGCCATGCACTATATGTGTGCAAGGATATGTAATTTACTCAATATTGATTGCTATGCAAAGTCATGCAATTAACTCCCCCTAAAACATACAATGTTTGCCATGAGAAACTGAACATATGATTTTGATTCATGCTCATTCAGACTGTCCTAACCAGCAAAGTGACCCATGGTACTAGGCGGAGCACTTGGTCTAAAAGACCACCTCACACATAGTAAGAACCTCTAGACAGGCCTCCCTGCCTTTTGGTACCTTACCATTTATATACCATTGAGGTCATGCATGATAATTCAACATGCAGTCCTATATGCAATTCAGAATGTTCAGTGAGCTATTGCAACACACAAATTTCAAACAATATTCACATTCAGTTCAGATTTTCAGACATTTCAGAGTGCATGATCAGAAAATAATGCAACTGGCAGATGATGAATGAATATGCAAGAACAGATTTAATATGCATGCACTAGATGAAACTAAGAACAGGATATGCAAGAATACATCAAACCAGATATGCAATGAGTTTCAAAATGGGAAATGCAGAGAGATTACCTGAAAAGTGTGAGAATGGGGTTTTTCATTCTTGAGTGCCTTGGATCATTACCCCTTTATTCCATCCAAGGCACACCTGCTAGGCACCTTCCTATTTTCCACTAGCAGGAACCCAAGTGGTCTTGGGTCTTGCATAGTAATTAGCCCCTTTTGGGATTGCCAGCATCTTTTTCTGTGCCAAATAGTCATCAGAGTTCATGATAAAGCAGTTATGCATTGAATGCCCAGACAGTCCACAATAGTGGCATGAACTATCAGGTTTCATGTTCCTCTTATGTATACTAGTATGAACTTGAGCATTATAGGAGTGAGCATGAGGGTTTCTGTTATTATTATGAAATTTTTTCTTTTCATGACCAGCTACCCTGCAAGCAGCAACTTGGTAGCCTGGTCTTCTGTAATTTGAGCAAACAAGCATTCTTTTAAAAACAAGTTTGTTCCTATCAAATTCTTTGAAATTTCTATTTCTACCCTGGACATGCCTGCAGTCCTTGACTGCGTGGCCATGCTTCCCACAATGGGAGCAGAAAGGAAACTTTCTTTTAAAAGAGCTTGCCCAACATTCAGTGGCCTTGTGCCCAAGCTTGTTACAGTTAAAACATTTGACATGCTGGTTCAGAGAAGCAGTTTTGTTTATATTAAAAGCATGTTGGTTAGCATAAGATTTAGCATGATGTGAGAGTGGTTTTTTCTTTCCATTAGCAAACCAACATTGATCAAAGATGTGGCCTAATCTACCACAATGAGAGCATTCACTTTTCTTTGAACGAACAGCAGGTTTTCTATCATGATATTTCCTAGCATTCATCATTTCAGCATTCAAATCATCCAGTTCGTTTAATTCACACTCATGCATTAAATGTCCAAATCTATGACAGTAGTGACATGACATTTTCCTTTTAGATGCATGTGAGTGTGTGTGAGGACTGTGATCAACATGCACTGATGAACCCTTTTCATTTATTTTCTGATTTACAATCTTTTTCTGATTTTTATCATGTTTTCCTATTTTCTTAGCCTTGTACTGAATTGGAGATGAAGTAGAAAGCTTTTCCTGTTCAGAAGTTTTAATGAAAATAGTTTTCAGCTTGGATCCATCAACCTTTTTCAATTTTTCAGTTTGTTTCTGATTCTTCTGAACAGGCGATTCCTCAGGAAAGGAGTAGGACGATTCAGCCAAAAGAAGTACAGTGGCGGACGAAGGGACAAAAGGTATAAACACAACCCTGCTAAGAAAATTGAAACTAATACTTGTTATCAATGCAGGAGACCAGGCCATCTGAAAGTTGACTGTCCAGAGAATCAGGAATACAAGGACAAGTCAAAGAGAAGGAACATGAAAGAGAAAGCAATGGTGAGTACCTGGAGTGATGAAGATGAAGGTTCCTTCAGTAGCAGCTCAGACAGTGAAGACGAATCTGAGAAGCCCATTTGCCTTATGGCAACAAGCTCAGAAGATAGAGAAGAGGACTCAGATGAGGTAATCACTAGATTTGAAATTTTCACAATTACTGATTGGGTAGATGCTTACCATGACATAGCTGATAGAGCTGATGATATTAGAAAAGAGAACAGGCATCTAAGAAGAAAGATCAATTCCATGCAAAATGATAAAACTCTAACTGATAAAATTGCATGTTTAGAATCTGAGAATGGAAAATTGAATCTCACATGCTCTGAATTAGATGAAATCCAAAATGAGTTAAAAGCCTCTAAAGAAGATAATGAGAGGTTAGAAAAAGAAGTTGATGAATGGAAACTAAAAATCCAGAAATATGAAAGTGAGATAAAAATTGTGAATGAAAAATATCAAGCTGTCCTAAGTGTGAATACAGAACTGAAAAAATCCATTGAAGACATTCAAAAGGATAATGAGGACAAGCTTAAAACCATTGAGAAGATAACCCAAGGTACTGATAATCTAAATGCTTTGTTAGGGTCAAAGGTCAACTTCAGAAAAGAGGGCCTAGGATTTAACTCAAGTGCAACGAAAACCTTTGGAATGAAAACTATTTCATTTGTTGCACAAAAAGAAAAAGGACCTCTAATTAGCATGAATTCAAACAATTCAATGAACAAAAATGCTAATCTGAAAAAGCCCAGTGCTGAGGAGAAGGGCAAACAAAAGCTGAGTGAGCCTAGTAGAGCTAGCACATCTATGCAAATCCCAAAGCTCCATCTCAAGTTAGGGGTCAACCTAAACAGTCATATAAACCCCATATTAAAAGTACCAAGTCTCCACCATCACCACCACCTCTGAAGAAGACCCAATACACACCTATGAATAGGTCAGCATGGTCCAAAGTGTAGGGGAGGTAGAATGCTTTTAGAGCTGAACCCAAACATTTCCACCAACCTAGAGCCCAGTCCCACTTCTTTGCACAGTCAACCTATCCAAATAGGTAAGTATGGACTAGGACTCAAGGAAGGTTTACAAGTCTTGGATATCAGGGTACATAGACCTATAGGCCTTACCCTAGAAATTGGGTTGATGGGTATGGCAATTGGATACCTAGGAATCTGAATTTCTTTAGCCAGCCCAGGAACTACTATGGCCACAACTTCATGAATGCACCCCGGCCAAGGCACTGGCAAAGAAACAACATTGTCAATAATCATGCTGGTGCAAACAATAAGAAGACAAACAACAAGAAGAAAAGGAACAACAACAGAAAGAAATCAGTATAATCCACTGAACAAAATTCATTTAAACAAATGTGGATTCCGAAAAGTCTGCTTTCTTGCTTTGCTTCTATTTCATCTGTTCTGGAGCCCAATCAGTCTTGGGTTCCAAACCTCTCTACCTAATTGTGTATGCAGGTATGCCTGGCAGCCCAGAACAACTTGTGGTACTTGGATAGTGGTTGCTTCAGGCATATGACAGGAGATAAGGCCAACTTCTGCATGCTGACAGAGAAACAAGGAGGCCTTGTCACCTTTGGTAGCAACACAAAGGGTAAGATTGTTGGAACAGGTAAGGTAGGTAAGTGTTCTACCTGTTGCATTGAGAATGTCATGTTGGTTGAAGGTTTATCTTATAACTTACTTAGTATCAGCCAACTATGTGATAAAGGATGCAAAGTGCTTATTGACTCTCAATGTTGCAAAGTTTTTGAACCTGATTCCGAAACTGTTAAATTTTCTGGTAAGAGGATAAATAACACTTACATGATAGATTTAGATGATATTCAACATTCTAACCTATGCCTTACAGCTAGTAGAGAAGATTTAGTATTTTTATGACATCATAGGTTAGGTCATGCTAGTTATATTATTTTGCATAAACTGAATAAGCATGGCATGGTTAGAGGACTTCCTGAAGTTTCTTCAAGAAAGAAAATAAAATCTGTGATGCATGCACTCAGTCAAAGATAACTAGAAAGTCATTTAAGTCTAGAACATAAAATCTGTCTTCTAAACCCTATGAGCTGATACACATGGACCTTTTTGGGCCAACCAGATCTGTCAGCTTATCAGGGAGGAAGTATGGGTTTGTCATGGTAGATGACTTTTCTAGGTATACTTGGGTTTATTTTTATCTCATAAGAGTGATGCATTCTCAGAATTTCAGGAGTTCTATGTTAAAATAAATCAAAAAATTGAAAATATCTTGACTGATCATGGAGGTGAGTTTGAAAACTCACAGTTTGATGAATTCTACAGGTCAAATGGAATTAACCATAGGTACTCCTCACCAAGGACACCTGAGCAGAATGGAGTAGTGGAGAGAAGGAACAGAACCCTAGTGGAGATGGGTCGTACACTCTTGGTTGAAGGTGGTCTACCAAGGAAGTTTTGGCTGAAGCAGTAAATACTGCCTGTTATGTAATTAACAGAGCCATGGTAAGACCTTCTACTCAGAAAACACCTATGAGATCTTAAAGGGTAAGAAACCTTCTATTGCTCATTTCAAGGTTTTTGGTTGTAAATGTTTCATTCATATTAATGATAAAAGAGACCTTGACAAATTTGAACCTAAAGGTGAACCAGGAATTTTTCTTGGTTATTCTGAAAATACCCGAGCATATAGAGTGTACAATCTGAATTCCAAAACTATTGAAGAATCTCCACATATAGTTTTTGATGAATCCTTATTAAAGACTGATGTTGGTCAATGCAGGAATGAAGACAGTGGTGATATTCTGAAGGAAGGAAATTCTGCAGACCAATCCGAAAATGAGGAAGGAAATGAAGAGCCTAATGAAGAAGAGCCTACAGCTCAGGGGGAGGTAAATCAAACTCATGACAATCCAATTGTTAACATTAGATATCTTAAAGATCATCTTGTAGATAATGTAATTGAAAATCTGCATGATCCCCCTAGGACTAGAGGCCACTTGAGAATTCAAAATGAATTGAATGCTTATGCTTTTGTTTCAAATGTTGAACCCAAGTCCATTGACTGTGCTCTCAAAGATGTGCATTGGATTAATGCCATGCATGAGGAGCTCAATCAATTTGACAGGAATAAGGTGTGGCATTTGGTTCCACCTCCTGATCATGAAACAGTCATAGGGACTAAATGGGTGTTCAGAAATAAAACTGATGAATCAGGGAATGTCATTAAAAATAAGCTAGACTTGTAGCTCAGGGGTATAATCAGGAATTTAGAATTGACTTTGAAGAGTCATTTGCCCCTGTAGCCAGGTTAGAAGCTATCAGAATATTATTGGCTTATGCATGTTCCCTAGGAATTAATCTTCAGCAGATGGATGTGAAATCTGCTTTTTTAAATGGGAAATTAGTGAGGATGTCTATGTGAGGCAGCCTCCTGGGTTTGAATGCTTAGACTTCCCCAATCATGTTTATAAACTCAAAAAGGCTCTCTATGGTTTAAAGCAAGCTCTTAGAGCTTGGTATGACAGGTTGAGTAAATTCCTCACTGACAAGAACTTCACAAGAGGTGTAGTTGATCAAACATTGTTTACCAAGGTGAGTCATTCAGATATTCTTATCATTCAAATTTATGTGGATGACATTGTGTTTGGGTCAACTAACCCCAAATTGTGTGAGGAATTCTCTCAGATAATGACTAATGAGTTTGAAATGAGCTCAATGGGCGAGCTCAAATTGTTTCTTGGACTGCAGGTTATACAAACAAATGATGGAACTTTCATCTCTCAGTCCAAGTACATAAAGAATTTATTGAAGAAGTACAAAATGGACAACCTCAAGGAAATAGCTGCTCCAATGGGTACCTCAACCAGTTTGGATGAAGATCCTAAAGGTAAACCAGTGGATCAAAGGCTATATAGAGGTATGATCGGATCCCTTCTATATCTTACAGCATCTAGGCCTGATATTCAATTTTCAGTGTGTTTATGCTCTAGATTTCAGGCTAGTCCTAAAGAATCACATCTTAAATCAGTGAAAAGGATTTTTAGGTATTTACTAGGCACCCAAGAGTTAGGTCTGTGGTATCCTGCCAAGTGTGAGTTAGAACTTCTAGCTTACACTGATGCAGATTATGCTGGGTGTCGAGTAGATAGAAAAAGCACTAGTGGCTACTGTCAATTCTTAGGTGGCTGTCTAGTATCTTGGGCATCTAAGAAGCAAACATCTGTAGCCTTGTCTACAGCTGAAGCTGAATATGTTGCTGCAGGTAATTGTGCTGCCCAAGTACTATGGATCAAGCACCAACTAGATGATTATCAGATAAAATTAGGATGTATTCCAATGTTATGTGATAATACTAGTGCTATATGCCTTGCTAAAAATCCTGTTCATCATTCTAGGACTAAGCATATAGAGATAAAACACCATTTTCTGAGAGATGTTGTAAATAAAAATGAAATTGAAATGAACTTCATTGAAACTGAAAAACAAATTGTTGATATTTTTACTAAGCCTCTTGGGAATGAAAGGTTCAAATTTCTTAGAAGAGAACTTGGCTTGTGTAAATTTCAGCATGATGAATAATTTTTTCAGCTGCTTTGAATAAAATTTCTGATTTGGACTTGCATCTGATAGCTTGAATAAAACTCTGTGATTGTTGAATGTTAGACTAGACCATGCATGCATGACATATTTTTTCATCACATATTATTCATTGCATATCATTTAGTTATGATTGTGTCTAAGCTTTCTCTCATCTAAAACCACATGCATATAGAACAGAGTAGAGTAATGCATATTATAACAGTTGGTATCTAATTCTTGCCATTCATTTGTAAAACTGCATGCATATAGACAGGGGGAGTATTATTAGAAATTCAGAGTGGTCATCAACTTACTTGAATTCATTCATTCTTTGACTCTGAATGATTGAATCTGACATATGGCAATCTGTTAGTCAGTTCTGATTCCAAGCAATAGAAAACGGACTTCTTCAGTTATAAGAATTTCAATTGCTTAAAGACTGACTTAATGGTTTAAATTTTATAATTTTTGGAGTTTAAAGATTGCAATCAGTAAATAAGAAAGCTGAAAATTGATAAAACTCTCAACCCTTTTCTTATTTTATGTCAGACAAAGCTAATCATATCTGAAATCTGAAAACTCATCTGAAATCATGTTAGAGAAGCTAAGTATGTGTATTGTTCTTAAACAAGTCATTCTGAAACAAATAAAGGACAACTAAGATAATGTTGAAAATCTTGAAAAATAACATTGGCAGAGCAATGACTGGTAAATCACTGAGAAACTGAGTGATCATCAAAGAAGTGGACAACACTCATGTCATGAGGTGTATCAGCTATCTCTGTATAAAATGATCAAACCAGTAGGTTGGTTTCACTGAGTACCTGGGGGTAACTGGCGTCTGATAAACGTGTACCCTCACACAAAAAGGTGTAAATCAGTTTTATTGTGTTTGATCATAGGCAGAATGGTCCATGATGTTGAGTATCTAGGGGTATTGGCGTCTGATAAACGTATACCCTTACGCAAAAAGGCAAATGGTACCTGAATGCCCTAAATGAACTAATATTGAAAATGCTGTTCCTTCACAAGAAATTTCTTGGATGTCAATTTGTTTATTTTCAATACATGACCTGGTATCTCTTAATCATCTTTTTAATGAGTCTATGAAAGTAAGATATTTTGAAACTGAATCTCTCATGCAAATGTGATTCTGGTTTATTGTTTTATCATGCACAGAAAACTTATCCATTGATTGTAGTGCATGAACTCAAAATTTTATAGTCTTTAAACCAGAATTCTATCTGAAAGTAGTTTATAACTTCATATGACTGAAGACTCTGTGCTTTAGAATGCTTATTCCTGAACTACTTGTTCAGAATGCCAGTCAGATGATATCTCTTGTTCCTTCCCTTGTACTCACTTTCCCTCCTCTTTGTTGATGGCAAAGGGGGAGAATATTGTATGAAATCTGCACTCATTCCAGGGGAAGTGTATGCATTATGTTATGGCAAAGGGGGAGATTTTGTTAGCAGGGAGTTGCTTACATTTCGTAGCATGCATGCATAGCATCTGCATGACAATCTGAATAACAAATCATGTCTTTCATCATCTGTATGACAGGTAATTGCTATTCTATATGATAGGGGGTTGCCATCATCAAAAAGGGGGAGATTGTTGTGACTCCTCTGTGTTGATGATGTTGACAATATGTTTTACTTCATTAGCAACACCTTATTTTGATTGATTGGCAACTGTTTATGCTTTGATGAAATTGTTCTTATCAGATTGTATGTGTGTTCCATGCATTTTACAGGTTCACACACTGCACACACACTCAAAGTCTACACATTGCACGTAGAGTCTATACACTGCTTTGTGTTGTGTTTGTGCATCGCTTAGAACATGTCTATACATTCATGCGGCGTCAACGCAGTAAGTGTGTCTCATGCATCATGCGTCGACGCCCCCAGATTTCCAAGTCTATACACTCGTCTTCATGCATAGCAAAGTCCATACATTGCAGCTCACATAACTAGCATGTCTATACATTGCATCGTGGCATTTGTGCTCTAAGTCTATACACTGCATGGCGAGCCCAAAGTCTATACATTGCATTGGCTAAGTCTGAACATTGTCCGTCTTATTTAGTGTTTCATGCAGCATCAGGTCTATACATTGCATTGGCTAAAGTTTGCACAACGTCCGTCTCATTTAGAGTCTAAGGCAATGTCTATACACTGGACTTGAAGTGTGTACATTGAGCGTCTTATGAAAAGTCTATACAGTGCAGCTCATATAACTAGCAAGTCTATACATTGTTTCAGCGTCTCATGCAGCGTCTTATTTGAAGTCCATACATTGCATTGCATTGGCTAAGTGTGTACATCGTCCGTCTCATTCAAAGTCTATACATTGGAAGTATGTACATCGGACTATTCATGGATCAACATTCAAAGTCCATACATTGGACTGTAGCATGCACGAAGCAAAGTCCATACATTGGACTGTAGCATGCATCAGTGAAGTCTGTACAGCGTCATGCATTGTTCTTCAAGTCCATACACTGCACTGTTGCTTGCTCGAGGTGAAGTCTGTACATCCATCAGTGAACTTCCAAGTCTGTACATCCACTAGTTCAACTTGCAAGTCTATACATCGGTAGCTTTACCGACGTTGCACTCGAAGTCTATACACTGATAGCTTTACCGTCGTTTCCCTTGGCAAGTCTGTACATCGCAGTTGAGTGGAAGTCTGTACAGCCGTTGTGTTGCCAAAGTCTACACATTGTGAAAGTCTGTACATCGTTCAGTTGTCTTGGCAAACTCTATACATTGTGCACTTTCAAGTCTGTACAGACTTTGCCTTGCTCAAGTCTGTACATCGCCCAGTTGGCAAGTCCATACATTGGAAGTCTATACATTCGTTTGCCTTGCATCATTCATCAAGTCTGTACAGCCCTTTCGCTTGGCAAGTCTATACATTGTGAATGTCTATACACTCGATTGCCTTGCTTTGATCAAGTCTGTACAGAGTTTCCTTTGGCAAGCCTGTACATTGTTCATGATGTCTGAACAACGAGCAAGTCTGTACATCAGACTAGTCTGCATCGGCTAAGTCCATACATTGTCCAGTGCATTGCATGCATCGTTCTTGAAGTCTGTACATCAAGCTGAAGGCTGCCTAAGTCTATGCATAGTCTGTCTTCCTTAGAGTCTAATGCATAACATGAAGTCTGTACATCGCACAGCATTCAAGTCTGCACATTATGCATCATATGAATTCAAGTCTGTACATTGTGCATCTTTGAGTTGAAGTCCATACATCGTCAGTTGTCTGTCCAAGTCTTTACATTGCCTAGTCTATACACTGGCTGCTGAATGTTCTTCTAAGTCTAGACATTGCACAATGAGTCTGCATATTCATTCAGCATGTCTGTACTTGGCATAGCTCTGCATATATGAAGTCTATACAGTCTGAAGTCTATACACTGCATCCTGCAATGTCTGTACAGGGTTTACACTTAAACTGATAATCCTATTTCGTCTGTCTGACAGGGATACTCTGTAGGGATTGATGACCTGGCTCGTGATCCAAGGAGGATGAGGTGCTGTGATGGTGACACGTGGAAGCAGCCCATCAAGGATGCTGCCATGTGGATGAAATTGCCTCAGATCTGGCGAATTCTCTGGGCGGGAAATGTGGAAGCCACACGCCCTTATCGAACCTGCTGTTGTATATATATGAGTCTTCGTCTTCAGATGAAGGCTGATCGATCGAAGAAGTGGCAAGTCTATACAGTGAGAGTAGAAGCCTGAAGCAGCAGAGAGCCACCGATCCACAGAGAGAAGAAAAACAGAGAAGAAGAAAAAGAGAGAAGAGAAGAAAAGAGAGATGAGTTGAGAGAGTGAGATTGAGAGAGTTTGATTGAGAGGTTGTATCTCAGACTCTTGGTTCAGATACCAGAGCTGAGCCTTTGCTCATTCGAGCTACATTCCCATTTGGGTTTTCTATTTTTATTTGCTTCTGTCTTTACTTTTCGAACTCTTGTTTCTTCAAGCTGTGAGTCAGCTGTTAGCAGAGGTGCTGCCTCTGGTCGGGTAAGCTGTAAACCCCAGCAGTTGCAGTGGAGGATTCCACTGGACAGGTGAAGCTGTAATCCTCAGCAGGCGAGACTTGTCTCGGACAGCAAGCTGTGTTGCTCAGCGGTTTGTAGGCCAAGCTGTAGTGCCCAGCAGACGCAAGCTGTACTGCGCAGCAGTAAGCCATACTCGGTTGAGTGTGGGGTGGACGTAGGTCTTTGACCGAACCACCTAAAATTCTGGGTGCCTTGTGTTTGTGTGATTGTCCATGAACTGTGTGCGACTGATCTCTTGTTTATCTTCACAGCTTGATTCGCTTCTGTTCAATTCTAGTATTCGAGTTAGTGTTTAAGTAGATTTGCCTATATTCCGCATTAGAACCTCTTACTGGTTTTTAATTAGGCAGTAGATCTATTCACCCCCCTCTAGATCCACACTTCGTGGAGATAGACTGCGTCCATCTAACATAACACTTGGTATCAGAGCCATACTCTTCTACAGGGACTCATCGCCCGAAGAGGAAAGGCAAGATGGATGCTCGAGGGATGATAGCTGAAGGACACTCAACCACAAAGCCCCCATTCTTCGATGGATCTAACTACGCATACTGGAAGAACCGTATGCAAGTGTTTTTGAGGGCTAAGGATTACGAGATCTGGAAGGTAGTCAGCAAGGGACCTTATGAGCTGTCCCCTAATGAGGAAGTCTGGACCAAGGAGGAGATAAGGAGGTCTACACTGAATTGGAGTGCCATAAACGCCATCCAGTGCTCTCTGCACCCTACAGAATTCTCCCGCGTATCAGCCTGCAAATCAGCTAAGGAGATGTGGGATGCACTGGAAGTCATTCATGAAGGGACATCTCAGGTTAGAGAGCAGAAGGCTAATCTCCTTGTGTCAGAATACGAAGCATTCAAGATGAAGCCGAACGAGACCATCAAGGAGATGTACTCTCGATTAACTATCATTACAAATGGTCTCAGAGGTCTCGGGAAACCTCAGACTGAATATGATGTAGTGAGGAAGATACTGCGCTCCCTGACTCATGCTTGGCATACTAAGGCTACAGTGATGGAGGAGTCAAGGGACTTGCGAAATACAAGGGCTGATGAGCTAATCGGCTCGCTGATGGCATATAAGATTAATATGCCAAAGATAGAAGAAGCTGAGAGGAAGAAGAAGCCGATAGCGCTGAAGGCTGGTTCCAGCAAATCCAGCAAATCAGCTCCAGCAGTTCATCATCAGAGGAGAGCCTGAATGAAGAAGACATAACTCGTTCTGAGATGGCCATGATGACCAGAGAGTTCAGGCGATTTCTCAGGAAAGGAGCAGGACGATTCAGCCAAAAGAAGTACAGTGGCGGCCGAAGGGACAAAAGGTATAAACACAACCCTGCTAAGAAAACTGAAACTAATACTTGTTATCAATGCAGGAAACCAGGCCATCTGAAAGCTGACTGTCCAGATAATCAGAAATACAAGGACAAGTCAAAGAGAAGGAACACGAAAGGGAAAGCAATGGTGAGTACCTGGAGTGATGAAGATGAAGGTTCCTTCAGTAGCAGCTCAGACAGTGAAGCCGAATCTGAGAAGCCCATTTGCCTTATGGTAACAAGCTCAGAAGACAGAGAAGAGGACTCAGATGAGGTAATCACTAGATTTGAAAATTTCACAATTGCTGATTGGGTAGATGCTTACCATGACATAGCTGATAGAGCTGATGATATTAGAAAAGAGAACATGCATCTAAGAAGAAAGATTAACTCCATGCAAAATGATAAAACTCTAACTGATAAAATTGCATGTTTAGAATCTGAGAATGAAAAATTGAAACTCACATGCTCTGAATTAGATGAAATCAAAAATGAGTTAAAAGCCTCTAAAGAAGATAATGAGAGGTTAGAAAAAGAAGTTGATGAATGGAAACTGAAAATCCAGAAATATGAAAGTGAGATAAAAATTGTGAATGAAAAATATCAAGCTGTCCTAAGTGTGAATACAGAACTGAAAAAATCCATTGAAGACATTCAAAGGATAATGAGGACAAGCTTAAAACCATTGAGAAGATGACCCAGGTACTGATAATCTAAATGCTTTGTTAGGGTCAAAGGTCAACTTCAGAAAAGAGGGCCTAGGATTTAACTCAAGTGCAACGAAAACCTTTGGAATGAAAACTATTTCATTTGTTGCACAAAAAGAAAAAGGACCTCTAATTAGCATGAATTCAAACAATTCAATGAACAAAAATGCTAATCTGAAAAAGCCCAGTGCTGAGGAGAAGGGCAAACAAAAGCTGAGTGAGCCTAGTAGAGCTAGCACATCTATGCAAAATCCCAAAGCTCAGTCTCAGGTTAGGGGTCAACCTAAACAGTCATATAAACCCCATATTAAGGTACCAAGTCTCCACCATCACCACCACCTCTGAAGAAGACCCAATACACACCTATGAATAGGTCAGCAGGGTCCAAGGTGCAGGGGAGGCAGAATGCTTTTAGAGCTGAACCCAAACATTTCCACCAACCTAGAGCCCAGTCCCACTTCTTTGCACAGTCAACCTATCCAAATAGGTCAGTATGGACTAGGACTCAAGGAAGGTTTACAGGTCTTGGATATCAGGGTACACAGTCTTATAGGCCTTACCCTAGAAATTGGGTTGATGGGTATGGCAATTGGACACCTAGGAATCTGAATTTCTTTAGCCAGCCCAGGAACTACTATGGCCACAACTTCATGAATGCACCCCGGCCAAGGCACTGGCAAAGAAACAACACTGTCAATAATCATGCTGGTGCAAACAATAAGAAGACAAACAACAAGAAGAAGAGGAACAACAACAGAAAGAAATCTGTAGAATCCACTGAACAAAATTCATTTAAACAAATGTGGATTCCGAAAAGTCTGCTTTCTTGCTTTGCTTCTATTTCATCTGTTCTGGAGCCCAATCAGTCTTGGGTTCCAAACCTCTCTACCTAATTGTGTATGCAGGTATGCCTGGCAGCCAAGAACAACTTGTGGTACTTGGATAGCGGCTGCTCCAGGCATATGACAGGGGATAAGGCCAAGTTCTGCATGCTGACAGAGAAACAAGGAGGCCTTGTCACCTTTGGTAGCAACACAAAAGGTAGAATTGTCGGATCAGGTAAGGTAGGTAAGTGTTCTACTTGTTGCATTGAGGATGTTATGTTGGTTGAAGGCTTAGCTTATAACTTACTTAGTATCAGCCAACTATGTGATAAAGGATGCAAAGTGCTTTTTGACTCTCAATGTTGCAAGGTCTTTGAACCTGATTCCGAGACTGTTAAATTTTCTGGTAAGAGGATAAATAACACTTACATGATAGATTTAGATGATATTCAACATTCTAACCTATGCCTTACTGCTAGTAGAGAAGACTTAGCATTTTTATGGCATCGTAGGTTAGGTCATGCTAGTTACACTGTTTTGCATAAACTGAATAAGCATGGCATGGTTAGAGGACTTCCTGAAGTTTCCTTCAAGAAAGAAAATAAAATCTGTGATGCATGCACTCAGTCAAAGATAACTAGAAAGTCATTTAAGTCTAGAACAGAAAATCTATCTTCTAAACCCTATGAGCTGATACACATGGACCTTTTTGGGCCAACCAGATCTGTCAGCTTATCAGGGAGGAAGTATGGGTTTGTCATGGTAGATGACTTTTCTAGGTATACTTGGGTTTATTTCTTATCACATAAGAGTGATGCATTCTCAGAATTTCAGGAGTTCTATGTTAAAATAAATCAGAAAATTGAAAATATCTTGACTGATCATGGAGGTGAGTTTGAAAACTCACAGTTTGATGAATTCTGCAGGTCAAATGGAATTAACCATAGGTACTCCTCACCAAGGACACCTGAGCAGAATGGAGTAGTGGAGAGAAGGAACAGAACCCTAGTGGAGATGGGTCGTACACTCTTGGTTGAAGGTGGTCTACCAAGGAAGTTTTGGGCTGAAGCAGTAAATACTGCCTGTTATGTAATTAACAGAGCCATGGTAAGACCTTCTACTCAGAAAACACCTATGAGATCTTAAAGGGTAAGAAACCTTCTATTGCTCATTTCAAGGTTTTTGGTTGTAAATGTTTCATTCATATTAATGATAAAAGAGACCTTGACAAATTTGAACCTAAAGGTGAACCAGGAATCTTTCTTGGTTATTCTGAAAATACCCGAGCATATAGAGTGTATAATCTGAATTCCAAAACTGTTGAAGAATCTCCACATATAGTTTTTGATGAATCCTTATTAAAGACTGATGTTGGTCAATGCAGGAATGAAGACAGTGGTGATATTCTGAAAGAAGGAAATTCTGCAGACCAATCCGAAAATGAGGAAGGAAATGAAGAGCCTAATGAAGAAGAGCCTACAGCTCAGGGGGAGGTAAATCAAACTCATGACAATCCAATTGTTAACATTAGATATCTTAAAGATCATCCTGTAGATAATGTAATTGGAAATCTGCATGATCCCCCTAGGACTAGAGGCCACTTGAGAATTCAAAATGAATTGAATGCTTATGCTTTTGTTTCAAATGTTGAACCCAAGTCCATTGACTGTGCTCTCAAAGATGTGCATTGGATTAATGCCATGCATGAGGAGCTCAATCAATTTGACAGGAATAA
The DNA here is from genome assembly GCA_022559845.1 of Amorphophallus konjac. NCBI lineage: Eukaryota > Viridiplantae > Streptophyta > Magnoliopsida > Alismatales > Araceae > Amorphophallus > Amorphophallus konjac. The sequence goes on along the minus strand of CM040122.1, from coordinate 184,804,845 downwards.
GGTGTGGCATTTGGTTCCACCTCCTGATCATGAAACAGTCATAGGGACTAAATGGGTGTTCAGAAATAAAACTGATGAATCAGGGAATGTCATTAAAAATAAAGCTAGACTTGTAGCTCAGGGGTATAATCAGGAATTTGGTATAGACTTTGAAGAGTCTTTTGCCCCTGTAGCTAGGTTAGAAGCTATCAGAATATTATTGGCTTATGCATGTTCCCTAGGAATTAATCTTCAGCAGATGGATGTGAAATCTACTTTTCTAAATGGAGAAATTAGTGAGGATGTCTATGTGAGGCAGCCTCCTGGGTTTGAATGTTTAGACTTCCCCAATCATGTTTATAAACTCAAAAAGGCTCTCTATGGTTTAAAGCAAGCTCCTAGAGCTTGGTATGACAGGTTGAGCAAATTCCTCACTGACAAGAACTTCACAAGAGGTGTAGTTGATCAAACATTGTTTACCAAGGTGAGTCATTCAGATATTCTTATCATTCAAATTTATGTGGATGACATTGTGTTTGGGTCAACTAACCCCAAATTGTGTGAGGAATTCTCTCAGATAATGACTAATGAGTTTGAAATGAGCTCAATGGGCGAGCTCAAATTATTTCTTGGACTGCAGGTTATACAAACAAAGGATGGAACTTTCATCTCTCAGTCCAAGTACATAAAGAATTTATTGAAGAAGTACAAAATGGACAACCTCAAGGAAATAGCTGCTCCAATGGGTACCTCAACCAGTTTGGATGAAGATCCTAAAGGTAAACCAGTGGATCAAAGGCTATATAGAGGTATGATCGGATCCCTTCTATATCTTACAGCATCTAGGCCTGATATTCAATTTTCAGTGTGTTTATGCTCTAGATTTCAGGCTAGTCCTAAAGAATCACATCTTAAATCAGTGAAAAGGATTTTTAGGTATTTACTAGGCACCCAAGAGTTAGGTCTGTGGTATCCTGCCAAGTGTGAGTTAGAACTTCTAGCTTACACTGATGCAGATTATGCTGGGTGTCGAGTAGATAGAAAAAGCACTAGTGGCTACTGTCAATTCTTAGGTGGCTGTCTAGTATCTTGGGCATCTAAGAAGCAACACACTGTAGCCTTGTCTACAGCTGAAGCTGAATATGTTGCTGCAGGTAATTGTGCTGCCCAAGTACTATGGATCAAGCACCAACTGATGATTATCAGATAAAATTGGGATGTATTCCAATGTTATGTGATAATACTAGTGCTATATGCCTTGCTAAAAATCCTGTTCATCATTCTAGGACTAAGCATATAGAGATAAAACACCATTTTCTGAGAGATGTTGTAAATAAAAATGAAATTGAAATGAACTTCATTGAAACTGAAAAACAAATTGCTGATATTTTTACTAAGCCTCTTGGGAATGAAAGGTTCAAATTTCTTAGAAGAGAACTTGGCTTGTGTAAATTTCAGCATGATGAATAATGTTTTCAGCTGCTTTGAATAAAATTTCTGATTTGGACTTGCATCTGATAGCTTGAATAAAACTCTGTGATTGTTGAATGTTAGACTAGACCATGCATGCATGACATATTTTTTCATGACATATTATTCATTGCATATCATTTAGTTATGATTGTGTCTAAGCTTTCTCTCATCTAAAACCACATGCATATAGAACAGAGCAGAGTAATGCATATTATAACAGTTGGTATCCAATTCTTGCCATTCATTTGTAAAACTGCATGCATATAGACAGGGGGAGTATTATTAGAAATTCAGAGTGGTCATCAACTTTCTTGAATTCATTCATTCTTTGGCCCTGAATGAGTTGAATCTGACATATGGCAATCTGTTAGTCAGTTCTGATTCCTAAGCAATAGAAAACGGACTTCTTCAGTTATAAGAATTTCAATTGCTTAAAGACTGACTTAATGGTTTAAATTTTATAATTTTTGGAGTTTAAAGATTGCAATCAGTAAATAAGAAAGCTGAAAATTGATAAAACTCTCAACCCTTTTCTTATTTCATGTCAGACAAAGCTACTTATATCTGAAATCTGAAAACTCATCTGAAATCATGTTAGAGAAGCTAAGTATGTGTATTGTTCTTAAACAAGTCATTCTGAAACAAATAAAGGACAGGTAAGATAATGTTGAAAATCTTGAAAACTACTTGAAAAATAACATTGGCAGAGCAATGACTGGTAAATCACTGAGAAACTGAGTGATCCATCAAAGAAGTGGACAACACTCATGTCATGAGGTGTATCAGCTATCTCTGTATAAAATGATCAAACCAGTAGGTTGGTTTCACTGAGTACCTGGGGGTAACTGGCGTCTGATAAACGTGTACCCTCACACAAAAAGGTGTAAATCAGTTTTATTATGTTTGATCATAGGCAGAATGGTCCATGATGTTGAGTATCTAGGGGTATTGGCGTCTGATAAACGTATACCCTTACGTAAAAAGGCAAATGGTACCTGAATGCCCTAAATGAACTAATATTAAAAATGCTGTTCCTTCACAAGAAATTTCTTGGATGTCAATTTGTTTATTTTCAATACATGACCTGGTATCTCTTAATCATCTTTTTAATGAGTCTATGAAAGTAAGATATTTTGAAACTGAATCTCTCATGCAAATGTGATTCTGGTTTATTGTTTTATCATGCACAGAAAACTTATCCATTGATTGTAGTGCATGAACTCAAAATTTTATAGTCTTTAAACCAGAATTCTATCTGAAAGTAGTTTATAACTTCATATGACTGAAGACTCTGTGCTTTAGAATGCTTATTCCTGAACTACTTGTTCAGAATGCCAGTCAGATGATATCTCTTGTTCCTTCCCTTGTACTCCCTTTCCCTCCTCTTTGTTGATGGCAAAGGGGGAGAATATTGTATGAATTCTGAATTCATTCCAGGGGAAGTGTATGCATTATGTTATGGCAAAGGGGGAGATTTTGTTAGCAGGGAGTTGCTTACATTTCGTAGCATGCATGCATAGCATCTGCATGACAATCTGAATAACAAATCATGTCTTTCATCATCTGTATGACAGGTAATTGCTATTCTATATGATAGGGGGTTGCCATCATCAAAAAGGGGGAGATTGTTGTGACTCCTCTGTGTTGATGATGTTGACAATATGTTTTACTTTATTAGCAACACCTTGTTTTGATTGATTGGCAACTGTTTATGCTTTGATGAAATTGTTCTTATCAGATTGTATGTGTGTTCCATGCATTTTACAGGTTCACACACTGCACACACACTCAAAGTCTACACATTGCACGTAGAGTCTATACACTGCTTTGTGTTGTGTTTGTGCATCGCTTAGAACATGTCTATACATTCATGTAGCGTCAACACAGTAAGTGTGTCTCATGCATCATGCGTCGACGCCCCCAGATTTCCAAGTCTATACACTCGTCTTCATGCATAGCAAAGTCCATACATTACAGCTCACATAACTAGCATGTCTATACATTGCATCGTGGTGTTTATGCTCTAAGTCTATACACTGCATGGTGATCCCAAAGTCTATACATTGCATTGGCTAAGTCTGAACATTGTCCGTCTTATTTAGTGTTTCATGCAGCATCAGTCTATACATTGCATTGGCTAAAGTCTGCACAACGTCCGTCTCATTTAGAGTCTAAGGCAATGTCTATACACTGGACTTGAAGTGTGTACATTGAGCGTCTCATTGAGCATCTTATGAAAAGTCTATACAGTGCAGCTCATATAACTAGCAAGTCTATACATTGTTTCAGCGTCTTATTTGCAGTCCATACATTGCATTGCATTGGCTAAGTGTGTACATCGTCCGTCTCATTGGAAGTCTATACATTGGAAGTATGTACATCGGACTGTTCATGCATCAACATTCAAAGTCCATACATTGGACTGTAGCATGCACGAAGGTAAGTCCATACATTGGACTGTAGCATGCATCAGTGAAGTCTGTACAGCGTCATGCATTGTTCTTCAAGTCCATACACTGCACTGTAGATTGCTCGAGGTGAAGTCTGTACATCCATCAGTGAACTTCCAAGTCTGTACATCCACCAGTTCAACTTGCAAGTCTATACATCGGTAGCTTTACCGACGTTGCACTCGAAGTCTATACACTGATAGCTTTACCGTCGTTTCCCTTGGCAAGTATGTACATCGCAGTTGAGTGGAAGTCTGTACAGCCATTGTGTTGCCAAAGTCTACACATTGTGAAAGTCTGTACATCGTTCAGTTGTCTTGGCAAACTCTATACATTGTGCACTTTCAAGTCTGTACAGACTTTGCCTTGCTCAAGTCTGTACATCGCCCAGTTGGCAAGTCCATACATTAGAAGTCTATACATTCGTTTGCCTTGCATCGTTCATCAAGTCTGTACAGCCCTTTCGCTTGGCAAGTCTATACATTGTAAATGTCTATACACTTGATTGCCTTGCTTTGATCAAGTCTGTACAGAGTTTCCTTTGGCAAGCCTGTACATTGTTCATGATGTCTGAACAACGAGCAAGTCTATACATCAGACTAATCTGCATCGGCTAAGTCCATACATTGTCTAGTGCATTGCATGCATCGTTCTTGAAGTCTGTACATCAAGCTGAAGGCTGCCTAAGTCTATACATAGTCTGTCTTCCTTAGAGTCTAATGCATAACATGAAGTTTGTACATCGCACAGCATTCAAGTCTGCACATTATGCATCATATGAATTCACGTCTGTACATTGTGCATCTTTGAGTTGAAGTCCATACATCGTCAGTTGTCTGTCCAAGTCTTTACATTGCCTAGTCTATACACTGGCTGCTGAATGTTCTTCTAAGTCTAGACATTGCACGATGAGTCTGCATATTCATTTAGCATGTCTGTACATGGCATAGCTCTGCATATATGAACTCTATACAGTCTGAAGTCTATACACTGCATCCTGCAATGTCTGTACAGAGTTTACACTTAAACTGATAATCCTATTTCATCTATCTGACAGGGATACTCTGTAGGGATTGATGACCTAGCTCGTGATCCAAGGAGGACGAGGTGCTGTGATGGTGACACATGGAAGCAGCCCATCAAGGATGCTGCCATGTGGATAAAATTGCCTCGGATCTGGCGAATTCTCTGGGCGAGAAATGTGGAAGCCACACGCCTTATCCAACCTGTTGCTGTATATATATGAGTCTTCGTCTTCAGATGAAGGCTGATTGATCGAAGAAGTGGCAAGTCTATACAGTGAGAGTAGAAGCCTGAAGTAGCAGAGAGCCACCGATCCATGGAGAGAAGAAAAACAGAGAAGAAGAAAAAGAGAGAAGAGAAGAAAAGAGAGATGAGTTAAGAGAGTGAGATTGAGAGAGTTTTATTGAGAGGTTGTATCTCAGACTCTTGGTTCAGATACCAGAGCTGAGCCTTTGCTCATTCGAGCTACATTCCCATTTGGGTTTTCTATTTTTATTTGCTTCTGTCTTTACTTTCCGAACTCTTGTTTCTTCAAGCTGTGAGTCAGCTGTTAGCAGAGGTGCTGCCTCTGGTCGGGTAAGCTGTAAACCCCAGCAGTTGCAGTGGAGGATTCCACTGGACAGGTGAAGCTGTAATCCTCAGCAGGCGAGACTTGTCTCGGACAGCAAGCTGTGTTGCTCAGCGATTTGTAGGCCAAGCTGTAGTGCCCAGCAGACGCAAGCTGTACTGCGCAGCAGTAAGCCATACTCGGTTGAGTGTGGGGTGGACGTAGGTCTTTGACCGAACCACCTAAAAATCTTGGGTGCCTTGTGTTTGTGTGATTGTCCATGAACTGTGTGCGTGACTGAATCTTTTGATTATCTTCACAGATTGCTTGTGCTTCTGCTCAGTTTATACACTCGAGTTAGTGTTTTAATAGATTTGCCTATATTCCGCATTAGAACCTCTTACTGGTTTTTAATTAGGCAGTAGATCTATTCACCCCCCTCTAGATCCACACTTCGTGGAGATAGACTGCGTCCATCTAACATAACACTTGGTATCAGAGCCATACTCTTCTATAGGGACTCATCGCCCAAAAAGGAAAGGCAAGATGGATGCTCGAGGGATGATAGCTGAAGGACACTCAACCACAAAGCCCCCATTCTTCGATGGATCTAACTACGCATACTGGAAGAACCGTATGCAAGTGTTTTTGAGGGCTAAGGATTACGAGATCTGGAAGGTAGTCAGCAAGGGACCTTTTGAGCTGTCCCCTAATGAGGAAGTCCGGACCAAGGAGGAGATAAGGAGGTCTACACTGAATTGGAGTGCCATAAACGCCATCCAGTGCTCTCTGCACCCTACAGAATTCTCCCGCGTATCAGCCTGTAAATCAGCTAAGGAGATGTGGGATGCATTGGAAGTCATTCATGAAGGGACATCTTAAGTCAGAGAGCAGAAGGCTAATCTCCTTGTGTCAGAATACGAAGCCTTCAAGATGAAGCCAAACAAGACCATCAAGAAGATGTACTCTCGATTAACGATCATTACAAATGGTCTCAGAGGTCTCGGGAAACCTCAGACTGAATATGATGTAGTGAGGAAGTTACTGCGCTCCCTGACTCATGCTTGGCATACTAAGGCTACAGTGATGGAGGAGTCAAGGGACTTACGAAATACAAGGGCTGATGAGCTAATCGGCTCGCTGATGGCATATGAGATTAATATGCCAAAGATAGAAGAAGCTGAGAGGAAGAAGAAGCCGATAGCGCTGAAGGCTGGTTCCAGCAAATCCAGCTCCAACAGTTCATCATCAGAGGAGAGCTTGAATGAAGAAGACATAACTCGTTCTGAGATGGCCATGATGACCAGAGAGTTCAGGCGATTCCTCAAGAAAGGAGCAGGACGATTCAACCAAATGAAGTAAAGTGGCGGACGAAGGGACAAAAGGTATAAACACAACCCTGCTAAGAAAACTGGAACTAATACTTGTTATCAAAGCAGGAAACCAGGCCATCTGAAAGCTGACTGTCCAGAGAATCAGGAATACAAGGACAAGTCAAAGAGAAGGAACATGAAAGGGAAAGCTATGGTGAGTACTTGGAGTGATGAAGATGAAGGTTCCTTCAGTATCAGCTCAGACAGTGAAGCCGAATCTGAGAAGCCCATTTGCCTTATGACAACAAGCTCAGAAGACAGAGAAGAGGACTCAGATGAGGTAATCACTAGATTTGAAAATTTCACAATTGCTGATTGGGTAGATGCTTACCATGACATAGCTGATAGAGCTGATGATATTAGAAAAGAGAACGGGCATCTAAGAAGAAAGATCAATTCCATGTAAAATGATAAAACTCTAACTGATAAAATTGTATTTTTAGAACTGAGAATGGAAAATTGAATCTCACATGCTCTGAATTAGATGAAATCAAAAATGAGTTAAAAGCCTCTAAAGAAGATAATGATAGGTTAGAAAAAGAAGTTGATGAATGGAAACTGAAAATCCAGAAATATGAAAGTGAGATAAAAATTGTGAATGAAAAATATCAAGCTGTCCTAAGTGTGAATACAGAACTGAAAAAATTCATTGAAGACATTCAAAAGGATAATGAGGACAAGCTTAAAACCATTGAGAAGATGACCCAAGGTACTGATAATCTAAATGTTTTGTTAGGGTCAAAGGTCAACTTCAGAAAAGAGGGCCTAGGATTTAACTCAAGTGCAACGAAAACCTTTGGAATGAAAACTATTTCATTTGTTGCATAAAAAGAAAAAGGACCTCTAATTAGCATGAATTCAAACAATTGAATGAACAGAAATGCTAATATGAAAAAGCCCAGTGCTGAGGAGAAGGGCAAACAAAAGCTGAGTGAGCCTAGTAGAGCTACCACATCTATGCAAAATCCCAAAGCTCCGTCTCAAGTTAGGGGTCAACCTAAACAGTCATATAAACCCCATATTAAGAGTACCAAATCTCCACCATCACCACCACCTCTGAAGAAGACCCAATACACACCTATGAATAGGTCAGCATGGTCCAAGGTGCAGGGGAGGCAGAACGCTTTTAGAGCTGAACCCAAACATTTCCACCAACCTAGAGCCCAGTCCCACTTCTTTGCGCAGTGAACCTATCCAAATAGGTCAATATGGACTCAGACTCAAGGAAGGTTTATAGGTCTTGGATATCAGGATACATAGTCCTATAGGCCTTACCCTAGAAATTGGGTTGATGGGTATGGCAATTGGGTACCTAGGAATCTGAATTTCTTTAGCCAGCCCAGGAACTACTATGGCCACAACTTCATGAATGCACCCCGGCCAAGGCACTGGCAAAGAAACAACACTGTCAATAATCATGCTGGTGCAAACAATAAGAAGACAAACAACAAGAAGAAAAGGAACAACAACAGAAAGAAATCTGTAGAATCCACTAAATAAAATTCATTTAAACAAATGTGGATTCTGAAAAGTCTGCTTTCTTGCTTTGCTTCTATTTCATCTGTTCTGGAGCCCAATCAGTCTTGGGTTCCAAACCTCTCTACCTAATTGTGTATGCAGGTATGCCTGGCAGCCAAGAACAACTTGTGGTACTTGGATAGCGGCTGCTTCAGGCATATGACAGGAGATAAGGCCAAGTTCTGCATGCTGACAGAGAAACAAGGAGGCCTTGTCACCTTTGGTAGCAACACAAAGGGTAAGATTGTTGTAACAGGTGAGGTAGGTAAGTGTTCTACCTGCTGCAATGAGAATGTCATGTTGGTTGAAGGTTTAGCTTATAACTTACTTAATATCAGCCAATTATGTGATAAAGGATGCAAAGTGCTTTTTGACTCTCAATGATGCAAAGTTTTTGAACCCGATTCCGAAACTGTTAAATTTTCTGGTAAGAGGATAAATAACACTTACATGATAGATTTAGATGATATTCAACATTCTAACCTATGCCTTACTGCTAGTAGAGAAGACTTAGCATTTTTATGGCATCGTAGGTTAGGTCATGCTAGTTATACTATTTTGCATAAACTGAATAAGCATGGCATTGTTAGAGGACTTCCTGAAGTTTCCTTTAAGAAAGAAAATAAAATCTGTGATGCATGCACTCAGTCAAAGATAACTAGAAAGTCATTTAAGTCTAGAACAGAAAATCTGTCTTCTAAACCCTATGAGCTGATACACATGGACCTTTTTGGGCCAACCAGATCTATCAGCTTGTCAGGAAGGAAGTATGAGTTTGTCATGGTAGATGACTTTTCTAGGTATACTTGGGTTTATTTCTTATCACATAAGAGTGATGCATTCTCAGAATTTCAGGAGTTCTATGTTAAAATAAATCAGAAAATTGAAAATATCTTGACTGATCATGGAGGTGAGTTTGAAAACTCACAGTTTGATGAATTCTGCAGGTCAAATGGAATTAACCATAGGTATTCCTCACCAAGGACACCTGAACAGAATGGAGTAGTGGAGAGAAGGAACAGAACCCTAGTGGAGATGGGTCGTACTCTATTGGTTGAAGGTGGTCTACCAAGGAAGTTTTGGGCTGAAGCAGTAAACACAGCCTGTTATGTAATTAACAGAGCCATGGTAAGACCTTCTACTCAGAAAACACCCTATGAGATCTTAAAGGATAATAAACATTCCATTACTCATTTCAAGGTTTTTGGTTGTAAATGTTTCATTCATATAAATGATAAAAGAGACCTTGATAAATTTGAACCTAAAGGTGAACCAGAAATTTTTCTTGGTTATTCTGAAAATACCCGAGCATATAGAGTGTACAATTTGAATTCCAAAACTATTGGAGAATCTCCACATATAGTTTTTAATGAATCCTTATTAAAGATTGATGTTGGTCAATGCAGGAATGAAGACAGTGGTGATATTCTGAAGGAAGGAAATTCTGTAGACTAATCCGAAAATGAGGAAGGAAATGAAGAGCCTAATGAAGAAGAGCCTACAGCTTAGGGGGAGGCAAATCAAACTCATGACAATCTAATTGTTAACATTAGATATCTTAAAGATCATCCTGTAGATAATGTAATTGGAAATCTGCATGATCCCCCTAGGACTAGAGGCCACTTGAGAATGTTGTGCCCCTTAGGCATAAGCATGTGTTATGTTGCTTTGATGATAGCAATGCTATTTGGTTTTGATGATAGCAAGACAGTGAGTGCATTTGATATTGTATATTGATGATAGCAATGCTATTGTGTTTTGATGATTGCAATAAACAAAGTGCATTTCTGTGCATTCTTATCCTTGAGCATTCTGCATATGATAGCAACATGAATGATGCTGTTTAGCATTGATGGCATTTATTCTTTATATATCTGAATTGCATTTTGTCAGATATCATGTCTCTGCATGTATCTGCATAGTCTGAATGTCTCTGCATGTATCTGCATAGTCTGAATAGCAGTAAGTGCTAGTCTCTACATTGGAAGTGTGCATCATTTGCATTCAAGCCTTGAAGTCTGTACATCATGTTCATTCAGTTCACTTCAAGTCTGTCAACCGTGTGCATTGGATTCAAAGTCTATACTGCCTCTGCGTGTTCTTTGCATTCCATTCACATTCCATTCACTGCTGTTTACATTTCTCATATGTCATGGGTCGACACATCCTCTGATGGGTCGACTCCTTCAGCAGTCATGCTTAAGAACTCAAGTCCATACACTGGAAACTCTTCAATTGATTGAGTCTATACATTGTCCTAGGCTAAGTGTGTACAGCGTCTCATTCATGCTTTGATTAATGAAGTCTGTACATCAGTCTTCACATTCTAAGTCTGTACAGCCGTTGGGTTTGGACTCAGAGTCTGTACACTCGATTCGCCTTTGAATTGGTCAAGTGTGTACACTCCTTCACTGTAGCTTTCACGTATCCAAAGTCTACACATCGTGAAAGTCTATACATTCTTCACTGACTTTCGTTCAAGGCAAAGTCTATACATTGGGGTCTTTCCCTACGTTTCATAAGTGAAGAATGTACATCCGCTTCTGAAGCCTGAAGTCTATACACTCCAGCCTATTCCTACGATCAAGGCTTCAGCTACACTCTAAGTCTGTACATTGGCTTCGCTTCATCAAGTCTGTACACTGACTCGCTTCATGTCCCTAAAGTCTGTACATCCATAGTGAAATCAAAAGTCTATACATTGGTCTTCACATTGAAAGCCTATACATTGCTGGATGATCAAGTCTGTACATTGGGGGGCTTTTCCTACTCTTGGCCAAGTCTATACACTCATACCTTTCCCTATGTTTTGCTGGCCAAGTCTATACATCGCTGAATCTGTACATTGCTTACAGCTCACACGTTCAAAGCCTAAAGTCTTTACAGCGTGAAGTCTATACATTGGGTTCAACTCTTCAAAGTCTGTACAGTGGCTTCGCATCGGCAAGTCTATACATCGGCTTCACTCATTCAAGTCTATACATCCACAGTGGATCTTCAAGTCTGTACATCCACAGTGGAACTTCCAAGTCTGTACACTGGTTCAAAGTCTACACAACGCCTCTTTGATTATAAGTCTATACATTCGTTTTAAGGCAAAGTCTGTACATTACCTTTGTGCTTCAAAGTTTGTACACTGCTTGAGCCACAACAAGTATGTACAGCGAGTCCCTTCTCATCTGAAGTCTGAACATTGCTTTACACTATAGCAACTCCATACACTGCTTCAGATCTGATTCATAACGGCTATACATTGGTTCTCAATGTACACACTTATTCCTTGTGCTGCTTCATGCATAAAGTCTATACACTGGCTTTGATGCCAAGTCTATACGTCGACTGGCAGTCTTCAACTAAGTGTATCCTTTGCTTCATAACATGAAGTCTCTGCATTGCATTCTCATTCAGCGAAGTCTCTACATTGCATACAAGCATCACAAAGTCTGTACAGTCCAATGTCTATACATTGCCTTTGGGATTTAAAGTCTATACAACCATTGTCTACACTGCATTGCATTCATTAGTTGTAAAGTCTGCACTCGAGTCCAGTGTCTTCAGTAAAGTCTATACATTGGCATCGGGCTTCACTTTGAGTCTGTACAGCGGCTGCTAGGAAGTATGTACAGCCGTTGCCTCCTCATATGAAGTCTATACTTTGGGCAAGTCTGTACACTGGATTCCTTTTATGAAGCCTATACATTTACTAAGTCTGTACACTGTATTCCTTCTTATGAAGCCTTTATATTCATTAAGTCTATACACTGCGTTGTGCACACTTTACATTACTTTCGCCTTCACAGCAAAGTCTATACAATGCAATGCATATACTTAGAACTGATGACTTCGTTTCATCTGTCTGACAGGGACTGAAGAGGGTAATGAAGGGCACGTGATCCGAGGTGCCTGGCTCGTGATCCAAGGATGGACGAGATACCAGGATGCTGTCACGTGGTCCGAATTTTTAGGGCAGGAAATGTGGAAGCCACACGCGCCCAGTGTGCCTGCTGCTGCTGCTGCTATATATATACAAGCCTTCTTCCATAGAAGAAGCTGATCGATATAGAGGAGAGAAGCTGTCGATCCAGCACAAGAGAGGAAAGAAAAGAGAGAGAAGAGAAGAGCAGAGAGTGAGAGATTAGCGAAAGAAGAAGAGAAGAAGAGCAAGAGAGAGATTGAGAGCTCGAGTTGAGAAAGAGAGAGAGTTTGAGGTTGTCTGGCTTTTGGATCGAATCCAAGCTAGAGCTGCTCCTTCGAGAGCTATATTTGTGCTTCATTGTTTCAGCTTTCTGTTGCTGCTATTTCCTGTCCTTTATTTTATCTTTTACATCTTTCTTCAAGCTGTTAGTTAGCGGATTGCATAGGTGCTACCTCTGGACGGCTAAGCTGTATTACCCAGCTGTTTACAGTGGAGGATTCCACTGGACAGCAAGCTGTGTTGCTCAGCGGGGCGAGGAGGATTCCTCGGACGGCAAGCTGTGTTGCCCAGCGGTTGTATGGCAAGCTGTGATGCCCAGCTGTTCAAGCTGTGAGTCAGCGGAATCCACACTCGGTTTGAGTGTGGGGTGGATGTAGGTCTGCTGGATTGAACCACCTAAAAATCCCTTGTGCATTGTGGTTTGTTTTGTTCTATTGTGCTTCCACTAGATGAATGCATAGGGGTGCTCCATGTGTTTGGCTTCTGGTTGAGCAGAAGAGTTAATTAGTCTTCTTAGAGTATTTTAATTTGTCAAGAGAGGGAAATTCTAGTTGAGCTATACTTTGTCTAAATCTATCTTGTTAGCACTCTAGTGATCTTACTGTGTGTTTGTTTAGTTTCGCATCTGCCCATTAGCTTTTAAGCTTGTCTAGTATGTGAACTAGTAACTTTAGTGAGCATCATATTTTAATTGTGTGAAAGATATGTAAAGGGCTATATTCATTCACCCCCCCTCTAAATACTGCACCGAACCCAACACTTGGTATCAGAGCGGGTCTCTGACTGAACAGATCTAACAATCTGCAGAGGATCCTGGTAATTGTTAGTGCATTTCAGAGTGGGTCTTTTGGAATCATATTTTGATTTACTGTCTTAGTGCTTTACGTTGATCATCTGGTTTAGTGCATTTCTGTTTGGTGCATTTTATAAGTGTGCTTCTTGTGTTCTGTATTAAGTTTCACTGAGTTAGTTCCTTGCCTTGCTTATCTGGTTGTGGTGCTTTGTTGTCGATTGCTTCGTGCCTTGAATCTGCTTGTCATCTGTTCTGATGGCTCATCCTCCGATATACAGAGGTGATGACTTTGGCCCATGGCTGGAAAAGTTGCACCGGTATGTAAACACAACCGATCCTGATTTGTGGAAGGTAATAACTCATGGTCCATACAAACTGTCGAAGGATAAATCTAAATGGACCAAGGAGGATAAGCTGAAAGACTCTGTCAATAATAGAGCTGTAGTTTTATTAAAAGAATCAATTGATAGATCTCTAATCGAATGCATTTCTTCTTGCAGGTCTGCCAAAGACATTTTGGATAAACTGAAGCTAATCAAGAATCACAGCAAGTGCTTAATGGCTGATCGTAGAAATGCTGATGATGAAACTTCATCCGAGGTAAGCTCTGAATCAGAAGGATACTCTTTCGATGAATTGATAGACATGTATGAAAACTTGTTAGAAGTTTCCAAGAAATTGAAATCTGAAAATAAAAAATTGAAAAAGAAATGTGATAGAATAAATCTGAAAGATTCCTATGAAAATTGTCCAAATATGAAAAAGTCTTATGATACTTGCATGCTAGATGTTCAGAATCTTAAGAAACAAAATGATTCTCTAAAAATTGAAAAACAAACATGGTTGGATAAAATGTCAGAAATAGAGAATCAGTTGAATGATAAGAAAAAAGAGCATCTAAAAGGCATGCAGGAACTCACTGAAGTTAATACTGGAATGGACAAACTGAAATTGGAGAATGAAGATCTTCAAAAGAAAAATAAAACTCTTATGGTCAGAATGAATGAAATCAATGAGGAGGTTTCACAGTCCTCTTCTGCTAAATCAAACTGTAAAATATGCTCAGCTTTAAGAGAACGTAATGAAGATCTCTTTAGTGAGAATGAATGGCTAAATAAACAAATTGCCTCGCTTAAAGATGATCACAAAAACCTGCTCGCTGAGAAAATTAAAGCAGAAGAAAGAGAAGATGAACTGATTGAAAAATTGGAGCACATGTCTGGAAGAGAGAGATGTGCTAATAATGAAATTCAGGATAAAAATCTTGAGGAAGAAAACACTGAATTAAAAGCTGAAGTTGAGAAACTGAAATGGTTAAATACTGGACTATCTAAAAAACTTCTCACTACCGAAAAGGGAAAAGCTGTTTGTAATGAAGAATCAGAAATGTTGAACAGTCTAGAACAAGAAATTGAGAAGTATAAAACTGCTAACCAAGTTCTAAGCAAATGTGTAAATTGCAGTGAACAGGAGATAGCCAGTTATGAACTTCACATTGCTAGCTTGGAAGATAAAATTCATAATCTGGAAAATTCAGCTATTGAGTCTGCCAAGATTAAAGGAAAAATGAAAACTGTTGGGAAGAGGAAGGATGATAACTCAGAAGGGGGAACAAATTGCTGTTCTGATGTTAAGAAAATCACTAAAAACCAGCTATATACCACTTTTGTCCAAAGCACTGATGTAGCTAGTACTTCAAGGCAATCCCCAAAATAAAATGAAAATCAGAAGTCACCTTCAAAATCTATCTTTCAGTTTAAAGCTCAGAAAATTGAAAAGTAAACAAAACCTATTGAGGATAATCAGAAATTGAAAAGAAAGAGTCAAACAAAAAGGGCAAAGAATAATTCTGGTTATACTCTGAAATTTGTTAGCTCTGCTGAATCTGATGGGTCCATACAAAATGCTCATGCTTCTTGTACTCATTCACATGCATCTGTGAATTCATCTGATAGAAACCATGCCCCTAGGAAATCTGATACTTCTTGCTATTACTATGGTAAGCATGGGCATATCATGGATGATTGCAGAATATTAAAAGAGGATGAGCATGCAAATAAAATAATACATTCTAGGAATCTATCTGGAAGAAACCATGCCTTCAGGAAATCTAATGCTTCATGCTATTATTGTGGTAGGCGTGGTCATGTAATGAATGCATGTTTTAAACTGAAAGAAGATAACAATGTGAATCCTAGATCTTTCACACATGCTCATAACCCATATAGATATAGATCTATTTCAGGCCAGCATATCATTTGTTTCATTTGCAACAAGCCTGGGCATAAGGCTAATGAGTGCTGGTCAGGAAATCATTGGGGTAAAAATGAATCAAGAAGCAAGCATCTTAAATGCTTTGAATGTGGTAAGTATGGGCATGCAGTCAAAGATTGCTGGTATGCTCAGGGAAATAGATTAAACTCTAAATCTGTCAAATTCCCTGCTTTCTATGATTCTGCTAGAAATAACTTGAGAGATAAAAGGAAAAACTTTGCATGTTTTGAATGTGGTAAGCTAGGCCACAAAGCTGCCAACTGTCAGCTGGCTGAGCATGGAAAGAAAAATGTTCATGACAATAAAAGAAATACTCATGCTCATACACATAATTTTCATACTCATATGCATGCACATGGGCATCATGTTTCTGCTAACATGAAGAATAAAAATAAAAATTCTGTGGCTTCATATTATTATTGTGGAAAAACTGGACATTCAATGTTTGAGTGTAAACTGATGGAATATGATGATCATGTTGCTAAAAGATTGTTTAGAACACCTGTTAGGGCTCATACAGGACCCAAGACAGCTTGGGTTCCTGCAGGATCAAAATAATCCAATTGTTGCAGGTGTGCCTTGGAAATGAATAAAAGGGGTTAACCAAGGCACTCAACAAGAAAACCCCAGGATACTACAATTCAGGTCAGTTCTGAACTTTGCTTTAAATTCCATTATCTGAAATTGTGAGCATGAAAATTGTGAGTTTCATATTGATTTGCTTGATTGATTGTTGATGATCTCTTCATGTCTAGCTGATCAGTCTGCATTCCAGACTCAGCTACTGAATTTTACTTTTCATATATCTGATGCTCTTCTCTCACTGATTATTGCACTGAATAAATGGGCTGTTAGATGCTCTGCACAGTCATTTTTACAGTCGATGCTTTATATGAACCTTGTGTCAATGGACTGCATGCTTGTTGTTGAATGCATAACTTGCTGATTGTGAATAGTTCTTCAGTGTATAGAGTCAATGCATATGTCTTGTGTCAATGCATTGCATGCTTGATTACATACTTGGACTGAGCTTGAATGGGTCAGTTAGTGTATACAGTCAATGCATGTGTCTAGTACTTGCATATATCATATGCATGACTGTCAATGAAATTGATCAATACATAAAGGACTGATTTGCATGACTGTCATTTGCCTATTGTCGTAGACTGCATGTTTTTCAATACATAATAGGGTTGCTTTGCACTGCATTATCATTTGCTTAACCCTGGTATATCAAATGGTATGTTACTAAAAGGCAAGAAAATCTGCCCGGAGGTTTCTACCATGTGTGAGATGGTCTTTGAGACCAGGTTCTCCGCCGAGTACCATGGGTCCTATCTTCATGTAGAACAGTGCACTGCATCATATGTTGAAAAATCTGAAAAAGGATGAAAATACTTATAACTTGGATGCATAAACCTGAATTGATTGCGTACTTGTCTCATGTATCCTTGGTGCATAGTCTGCATGTAGGACAGTATGTTGCATAGCATATCTCTTGCATCATGATGTCAGGGGGAGCTGAGAGTTCTATTCAATTCATTGAATCCTATTCACTTCTCAGTGTTCTCATTCAAATGATTCATATTCTTTGACATCAGTTGCTCATTGAACCATATTACCAATTGCTATCTTTTCCCCATCATTTTCACTAAACAACAGCTTTGCATCTGGTTTAGTACATTGAATGGTGATTATTGTAATTGTTCACTTATAAGAATCACACTTACAAATTGAAAGGAACTAAAGGTTTAACCTTTATAAATTGGAGAGTTAAGTGTCTGCACTTCAGAATTTGAGATAAAAGAAAACTTTTATAGCTCTTAATCTTTGTCTCATGGCTAAAATAGAAAAAGTTTTTGTAATGCCTAAATGTGTTGAACTGGATATGTCTAGAACAGGCTAATAAGAGTGTGTACTGATTTTTTAAACAATCACTCTAAAAGAATTAAGGGCAGCAGTAAATAAGATCATTAATGTTAAGAACTGAACACAGTGACAGAGCAATGGCTGATTGCACTGAGAAACTATGAACTCCTCCAAAGAAGCAGGAGAATTCACATGTCATGAGGTGATTCAGAATATCTCTGTTCATAGGATCAAATCTATAGGGGGAGTCCTCACCAAGTAACTGAGGGTACTGGCCTCTAATCAAGGTGTACCTTTAATGTCAAAAGTGAAGACTATCCTTTGTGGGTTCTGATCTGAAATAGGTCTAGTAGTTTATGCCTAGTAACTGGGGGTACCTGCCTCTGATCAAGGTGTACACCTAATGTCAACAGCATAAATGCCACTGATCTATTTACTTAGTACAGGTTCTGAAAAATTCAAAAGTGAAAATCAAACTGCTGTAACCCTTCGAAAAATCAAAAGTCAATGAGTGAGAATTATTTTCAATACATATTCAAACTGCCATTCTTGATCTTCCATGTTTAATCACAAAAGGGTATTATTTCTGACTTATCTATTAATACCATGTGCCCTAGATTCATTGCTATAAATGGAATCTATAAACTCTTTTTTCATGGGTCAGATGTTTTACTCTAGATTTATCACTGTTAAACCTGAATTTTTGTCGGAATTGTATGTTGCTGAATCATATACTTTAACAGTTGTTTATAATCATGCTTCCTTTCTGAACCTATGATTCAGCTGTTGTCAAGTGACCCTCCTACCTTCTCTACCTTTGTTTATCTGTTCATATTCCTTCTCAAAGGGGGAGCATTTATTTAGGGGGAGAAATAATTCAGGGGGAGTCATACCTTCAGGGGGAGTTTATTGCTCGAGAAGTCACTTGCATGCATACTGCCATGTTGCACACATGTTTAGGCACAAGCATGTGCAATGTTGCTTTGATGATAGCAATGCTATTTGGTTTTGATGATAGCAAGACAGTGAGTGCATTTGATATTGTATTTTGATGATAGCAATGCTATTGTGTTTTGATGATTGCAATAAACAAAGTGCATTTCTGTGCATTCTTATCCTTGAGCATTCTGCATATGATAGCAACATGAATGATGATGTTTAGCATTGATGGCATTTATTCTTTATATATCTGAATTACATTTTGTCAGATATCATGTCTCTGCATGTATCTGCATAGTCTGAATGTCTCTGCATGTATCTGCATAGTCTGAATAGCAGTAAGTGCTAGTCTCTACATTGGAAGTGTGCATCATTTGCATTCAAGCCTTGAAGTCTGTACATCATGTTCATTCAGTTCACTTCAAGTCTGTCAGCCGTGTGCATTGGATTCAAAGTCTATACTGCCTCTGCGTGTTCTTTGCATTCCATTCACATTCCATTCACTGCTGTTTACATTTCTCATATGTCATGGGTCGACACATCCTCTGATGGGTCGACTCCTTCAGTAGTCATGCTTAAGAACTCAAGTCCATACACTGGAAACTCTTCAATTGATTGAGTCTATACATTGTCCTAGGCTAAGTGTGTACAACGTCTCATTCATGCTTTGATTAATGAAGTCTGTACATCAGTCTTCACATTCTAAGTCTGTACAGCCGTTGGGTTTGGACTCAGAGTCTGTACACTCGATTCGCCTTTGAATTGGTCAAGTGTGTACACTCCTTCACTGTAGCTTTCACGTATCCAAAGTCTACACATCGTGAAATTCTATACATTCTTCACTGACTTTCATTCAAGGCAAAGTCTATACATTGGGGTCTTTCCCTATGTTTCATAAGTGAAGTCTGTACATCCGCTTCTGAAGCCTGAAGTCTATACACTCCAGCCTATTCCTACGATAAAGGCTTCAGCTACACTCTAAGTCTGTACATTGGCTTCGCTTCATCAAGTCTGTACACTGACTCGCTTCATGTCCCTAAAGTCTGTACATCCATAGTGAAATCCAAAGTCTATACATTGGTCTTCACATTGAAAGCCTATACATTGCTGGATGATCAAGTCTGTACATTGGGGGGCTTTTCCTACGCTTGGCCAAGTCTATACACTCATACCTTTCCCTACGTTTTGCTGGCCAAGTCTATACATCGCTGAGTCTGTACATTGCTTACAACTCACACATTCAAAGCCTAAAGTCTGTACAGCGTGAAGTCTATACATTGGGTTCAACTCTTCAAAGTCTGTACAGTGGCTTCGCATCGGCAAGTCTGTACATCGGCTTCACTCATTCAAGTCTATACATCCACAGTGGATCTTCAAGTCTGTACATCCACAGTGGAACTTCCAAGTCTGTACACTGGTTCAAAGTCTATACAACGCCTCTTTGATTCTAAGTCTATACATTCGTTTTAAGGCAAAGTCTGTACATTACCTTTGTGCTTCAAAGTTTGTACACTGCTTGAGCCTCAACAAGTATGTACAACGAGTCCCTTCTCATCTGAAGTCTGAACATTGCTTTACACTATAGCAACTCCATACACTGCTTCAGATCTGATTCAAAACGTCTATACATTGGTTCTCAATGTACACACTTATTCCTTGTGCTGCTTCACGCATAAAGTCTATACACTGGCTTTGATGCCAAGTCTATATGTCGACTGGCAGTCTTCAGCTAAGTGTATCCTTTGCTTCATAACATGAAGTCTCTGCATTGCATTCTCATTCAGCGAAGTCTCTACATTGCATATAAGCATCACAAAGTCTGTACAGTCCAATGTCTATACATTGCCTTTGGGATTTAAAGTCTATACAACCATTGTCTGCACTGCATTGCATTCATTAGTTGTAAAGTCTGCACTCGAGTCCAGTGTCTTCAGTAAAGTCTATACATTGGCATCGGGCTTCACTTTGAGTCTGTACAGTGGCTGCTAGGAAGTATGTACAGCCGTTGCCTCCTCATATGAAGTCTATACTTTGGGCAAGTCTGTACACTGGATTCCTTTTATGAAGCCTATACATTCACTAAGTCTGTACACTGCATTCCTTCTTATGAAGCCTTTATATTCATTAAGTCTATACACTGCGTTGTGCACACTTTACATTGCTTTCACCTTCACAGTAAATTCTATACAATGCAATGCATATACTTAGAACTGATGACTTCGTTTCATCTATCTGACAGGGACTGAAGAGGCTAATGAAGGGCACGTGATCCGAGGTGCCTGGCTCGTGATCCAAGGATGGACGAGATACCAGGATGCTGCCACGTGGTCCGAATTTTTAGGGCAGGAAATGTGGAAGCCACACGCGCCCAGTGTGCCTGCTACTGCTGCTGCTATATATATACAAGCCTTCTTCCACAGAAGAAGCTGATCGATATAGAGGAGAGAAGCTGTCGATCCAGCACAAGAGAGGAAAGAAAAGAGAGAGAAGAGAAGAGCAGAGAGTGAGAGATTAGCGAAAGAAGAAGAGAAGAAGAGCAAGAGAGAGATTGAGAGCTCGAGTTGAGAAAGAGAGAGAGTTTGAGGTTGTCTGGCTTTTGGATCGAATCCAAGCTAGAGCTGCTCCTTTGAGAGCTATATTTGTGCTTCATTGTTTCAGCTTTCTGTTGCTGCTATTTCCTGTCCTTTATTTTATCTTTTACATCTTTCTTCAAGCTGTTAGTCAGCGGATTGCAGAGGTGCTGCCTCTGGACGGCTAAGCTGTATTGCCCAGCGGTTTGCAGTGGAGGATTCCACTGGACAGCAAGCTGTGTTGCGCAGCGGGGCGAGGAGGATTCCTCGGACGGCAAGCTGTGTTGCCCAGCGGTTGTATGGCAAGCTGTGATGCCCAGCTGTTCAAGCTGTGAGTCAGCGAAATCCACACTCGGTTTGAGTGTGGGGTGGATGTAGGTCTGCTGGACCGAACCACCTAAAAACCCCTTGTGCATTGTGGTTTGTTTTGTTCTATTATGCTTCCGCTAGATGAATGCATAGGGGCGCTCCATGTGTTTGGCTTCTGGTTGAGCAGAAGAGTTAATTAGTCTTCTTAGAGTATTTTAATTTGTCAAGAGAGCAAAATTCTAGTTGAGCTATACTTTGTCTAAATCTATCTTGTTAGCACTCTAGTGATCTTACTGTGTGTTTGTTTAGTTCCGCATCTGCCCATTAGCTTTTAAGCTTGTCTAGTTTGCGAACTAGTAACTTTAGTGAGCATCATATTTTAATTGGGTGAAAGATATGTAAAGGGCTATATTCATTCACCCCCCCTCTGAATACTGCACCGAACCGAACAAAGAATTCAAAATGAATTGAATGCTTATGCTTTTGTTTCAAATGTTGAACCCAAGTCCATTGACTGTACTCTCAAAGATGTGCATTGAATTAATGCCATGCATGAGGAGCTCAATCAATTTGACAGGAATTAGGTGTGGCATTTGGTTCCACCTCCTGATCATGAAACAATCATAGGGACTAAATGGGTGTTTAGAAATAAAACTGATGAATCAGGGAATGTTATTAAAAATAAAGCTAGACTTGTAGCTCATGGGTATAATCAGGAATTTGGTATAGACTTTGAAGAGTCTTCTGCCCCTGTAGCTAGGTTAGAAGCTATCAGAATATTATTGGCTTATGCATGTTCCCTACGAATTAATCTTCAGCAGATGGATGTGAAATCTACTTTTCTAAATGGGGAAATTAGTGAGGATGTCTATGTGAGGCAGCCTCCTGGGTTTGAATGTTTAGACTTCCCCAATCATGTTTATAAACTCAAAAAGGCTCTCTATGGTTTAAAGCAAGCTCCTAGAGCTTGGTATAACAGGTTGAGCAAATTCCTCACTAACAAGAACTTCACAAGAGGTGTAGTTGATCAAACATTGTTTACCAAGGTGAGTCATTCAGATATTCTTATCATTCAAATTTATGTGGATGACATTGTGTTTTGGTCAACTAACCCCAAATTGTGTGAGGAATTCTCTCAGATAATGACTAATGAGTTTGAAATGAGCTCAATGGGCGAGCTCAAATTGTTTCTTGGACTGTAGGTTATACAAACAAAGGATGGAACTTTCATCTCTCAGTCCAAGTACATAAAGAATTTATTGAAGAAGTACAAAATGGACAACCTCAAGGAAATAGCTGCTCCAATGGGTACCTCAACCAGTTTGGATGAAGATCCTAAAGGTAAACCAGTGGATCAAAGGCTATATAGAGGTATGATCAGATCCCTTCTATATCTTACAGCATCTAGGCCTGATATTCAATTTTCAGTGTGTTTATGCTCTAGGTTTCTGGCTAGTCCTAAAGAATCACATCTTAAATCAGTGAAAAGGATTTTTAGGTATTTACTAGGCACCCAAGAGTTAGGTCTGTGGTATCCTGCCAAG
This sequence comes from Amorphophallus konjac, assembly GCA_022559845.1. Lineage (NCBI taxonomy): Eukaryota > Viridiplantae > Streptophyta > Magnoliopsida > Alismatales > Araceae > Amorphophallus > Amorphophallus konjac. The sequence goes on along the minus strand of CM040122.1, from coordinate 184,781,989 downwards.
TGTGAGTTAGAACTTCTAGCTTACACTGATGCAGATTATGCTGGGTGTCGAGTAGATAGAAAAAGCACTAGTGGCTACTGTCAATTCTTAGGTGGCTGTCTAGTATCTTGGGCATCAAAGAAGTAACATACTGTAGCTTTGTCTACAGATGAAGCTGAATATGTTGTTGCAGGTAATTGTGCTGCCCAAGTACTATGGATCAAGCACCAACTAGATGATTATCAGATAAAATAGGGATGTGTTCCAATGTTATGTGATAATACTAGTGCTATATGTCTTGCTAAAAATCATGTTCATCATTCTAGGACTAAGCATATAGAGATAAAACACCATTTTATGAGAGATGTTGTAAATAAAAATGAAATTGAAATGAACTTCATTGAAACTGAAAAACAAATTGCTGATATTTTTACTAAGCCTCTTGGGAATGAAAGGTTCAAATTTCTTAGAAGAGAACTTTGCTTGTGTAAATTTCAGCATGATGAATAATGTTTTCAGCTGCTTTGAATAAAATTTCTGATTTGGACTTGCATCTAATAGCTTGAATAAAACTCTGTGATTGTTGAATGTTAGACTAGACCATGCATGCATGACATATTTTTTCATGACATATTATTCATTGCATATCATTTAGTTATGATTGTGTCTAAGCTTTCTCTCATCTAAAAACCGCATGCATATAGAACAGAGCGGAGTAATGCATATTATAATAGTTGGTATCCAATTCGTGCCATTCATTTGCAAAACTGCATGCATATAGATAGGGGGAGTATTATTAGAAATTCAGAGTGGTCATCAACTTTCTTGAATTCATTCATTCTTTGGTCCTGAATGAGTTGAATCTGACATATGGCAATCTGTTAGTCAGTTCTGATTCCTAAACAATAGAAAACAGACTTCTTCAGTTATAAGAATTTCAATTGCTTAAAGACTGACTTAATGGTTTAAATTTTATAATTTTTGGAGTTAAAAGATTACAATCAGTAAATAAGAAAGCTGAAAATTGATAAAACTCTCAACCCTTTTCTTATTTCATGTCAGACAAAGTTAATCATATCTGAAATCTGAAAACTCATCTGAAATCATGTTAGAGAAGCTAAGTATGTGTATTGTTCTTAAACAAGTCATTCTGAAACAAATAAAGGACAGCTAAGATAATGTTGAAAATCCTGAAAACTACTTGAAAAATAACATTGGCAGAGCAATGACTGGTAAATCACTGAGAAACTAAGTGATCCATCAAAGAAGTGGGCAACACTCATGTCATGAGGTGTATCAGCTATCTCTTTATAAAATGATCAAACCAGTAGGTTGGTTTCACTGAGTACCTGGGGGTAACTGGCATCTGAAAAATGTGTACCCTCAAACAAAAAGGTGTAAATCAGTTTTATTGTGTTTGATCATAGGAAGAATGGTCCATGATGTTGAGTATCTAGGGGTATTGGCGTCTGATAAACGTATACCCTTACGCAAAAAGGCAAATGGTACCTGAATGCCCTAAATGAACTAATATTAAAAATGATGTTCCTTCACAAGAAATTTCTTGGATGTCAATTTGTTTATTTTCAATACATGACCTGGTATCTCTTAATCATCTTTTTAATGAGTCTATGAAAGTAAGATATTTTGAAACTGAATCTCTCATGCAAATGTGATTTTGGTTTATTATTTTATCATGCACAGAAAACTTATCCATTGATTGTAGTGCATGAACTCAAAATTTTATAGTCTTTAAACCAGAATTCTATCTGAAAGTAATTTATAACTTCATATGACTGAAGACTCTGTGCTTTAGAATGCTTATTCCGGAACTACTTGTTCAGAATGCCAGTCAGATGATATCTCGTGTTCCTTCCCTTGTACTCACTTTCCCTCCTCTTTGTTGATGGCAAAGGGCGAGAATATTGTATGAATTCTGAATTCATTCTAGGGGAAGTGTATGCATTATGTTATGGCAATGGGGGAGATTTTGTTAGCAGGGAGTTACTTACATTCCGTAGCATGCATGCATAGCATCTGCATGACAATCTGAATAACAAATCATGTCTTTCATCATCTGTATGACAGGTAATTGCTATTCTATATGATAGGGGGTTGCCATCATCAAAAAGGGGAGATTGTTGTGACTCCTCTGTGTTGATGATGTTGACAATATGTTTTACTTTATTAGCAACACCTTGTTTTGATTGATTGGCAACTGTTTATGCTTTGATGAAATTATTCTTATCAGATTGTATGTGTGTTCCATGCATTTTACAGGTTCACACACTGCACACACACTCAAAGTCTACACATTGCACGTAGAGTCTATACACTGCTTTGTGTTGTGTTTGTGCATCGCTTAGAACATGTCTATACATTCATGCAGCGTCAACGCAGTAAGTGTGTCTCATGCATCATGCGTCGACGCCCCCAGATTTCCAAGTCTATACACTCGTCTTCATGTATAACAGAGTCCATACATTGCAGCTCACATAACTAGCATGTCTATACATTGCATCGTGGCATTTGTGCTCTAAGTCTATACACTACATGGCGAGCCCAAAGTCTATAAATTGCATTCGCTAAAGTCTGCACAACGTCCGTCTCATTTACAGTCAAAGGCAATGTCTATACACTGGACTTGAAGTGTGTACATTGAGCGTCTCATGAAAAGTCTATACAGTGCAGCTCATATAACTAGCAAGTCTATACATTGTTTCAGCATCTCCTGCAGCGTCTTATTTGAAGTCCATACATTGCATTGCATTGGCTAAGTGTGTACATCATCCGTCTCATTGGAAGTCTATACATTGGAAGTATGTACATCGGACTGTTCATGGATCAACATTCAAAGTCCATACATTGGACTGTAGCATGCACGAAGGTAAGTCCATACATTGGACTGTAGCATGCATCAGTGAAGTCTGTACAGCATCATGCATTGTTCTTCAAGTCCATACACTGCACTATAGATTGCTCGAGGTGAAGTCTGTACATCCATCAGTGAACTTCCAAGTCTGTACATCCACCAGTTCAACTTGCAAGTCTATACATCGGTACCTTTACCGACATTGCACTCGAAGTCTATACACTGATAGCTTTACCGTCGTTTCCCTTGGCAAGTATGTACATCACAGTTGAGTGGAAGTCTGTACAGCCGTTGTGTTGCCAAAGTTCACACATTGTGAAAGTCTGTACATCGTTCAGTTGTCTTGGCAAACTCTATACATTGTGCACTTTCAAGTCTGTACAGACTTTGCCTTGCTCAAGTCTGTACATCACTCAGTTGGCAAGTCCATACATTAGAAGTCTATAAATTCGTTTGCCTTACATCGTTCATCAAGTCTGTACAGCCCTTTCGCTTGGCAAGTCTATACATTGTAAATGTCTATACACTCGATTGCCTTGCTTTGATCAAGTCTGTACAGAGTTTCCTTTGGCAAGCCTGTACATTGTTCATGATGTCTGAATAACGAGCAAGTCTATACATCAGACTAATCTGCATCGGCTAAGTCCATACATTATCCAGTGCATTGCATGCATCGTTCTTGAAGTCTGTACATCAAGCTGAAGGCTGCCTAAGTCTATACATAGTCTGTCTTCCTTAGAGTCTTATGCATAACATGAAGTCTGTACATCGCACAGCATTCAAGTCTGCACATTATGCATCATATGAATTCAAGTCTGTACATTGTGCATCTTTGAGTTGAAGTCCATACATCGTTAGTTGTCTGTCCAAGTCTTTACATTGCCTAGTCTATACACTGGCTGCTGAATGTTCTTCTAAGTCTAGACATTGCACGATGAATCTGCATATTCATTCAGCATGTCTATACATGGCATAGCTCTGCATATATGAAGTCTATATAGTCTGAAGTCTATACACTGCATCCTGCAATGTCTATATAGAGTTTACACTTAAATTGATAATCCTATTTCGTCTGTCTGATAGGGACACTTTGCAGGGATTGATGACCTGGCTCGTGATCCAAGGAGGACGAGGTGCTGTGATGGTGACACGTGGAAGCAGCCCATCAAGGATGCTGCCATGTGGATGAAATTGCCTCGGATCTGGCAAATTCTCTGGGCGGGAAATGTGGAAGCCACACGCCCTTATCGAACTTGCTGCTGTATATATATGAGTCTTCGTCTTCAGATGAAGGCTGGTCGATCGAAGAAGTGGCAAGTCTATACAGTGAGAGTAGAAGCCTGAAGCAGCAGAGAGCCACCGATCCACAGAGAGAAGAAAAACAAAGAAGAAGAAAAAGAGAGAAGAGAAGAAAAGAGAGATGAGTTGAGAGAGTGAGATTGAGAGAGTTTGATTGAGAGGTTGTATCTCAGACTCTTGGTTCAGATACCAGAGTTGAGCCTTTGCTCATTCGAGCTACATTCCCATTTGGGTTTTCTATTTTTATTTGCTTCTGTCTTTACTTTCCGAACTCTTGTTTCTTCAAGCTGTGAGTCAGCTGTTAGCAGAGGTGCTGCCTCTGGTCGGGTAAGCTGTAAACCCCAGCAGTTGCAGTGGAGGATTCCATTGGACAGGTGAAGCTGTAATCCTCAGCAGGCGAGACTTATCTCGGACAGCAAGCTGTGTTGCTCAGTGGTTTGTAGGCCAAGCTGTAGTGCCCAGCAGACGCAAGCTGTACTGCGCAGCAGTAAGCCATACTCGGTTGAGTGTGGGGTGGACGTAGGTCTTTGACCGAACCACCTAAAAATATTGGGTGCCTTGTGTTTGTGAGATTGTCCATGAACTGTGTGCGTGACTGAATCTTTTGATTATCTTCATAGATTGCTTGTGCTTCTGCTCAGTTTATACACTTGAGTTAGTATTTTAATAGATTTGCCTATATTCTGCATTAGAACATCTTACTGGTTTTTAATTAGGCAGTAGATCTATTCACCCCCCTCCAGATCCACACTTCGTGGAGATAGACTGCGTCCATCTAACATAACAAAACCTTCCTAGCATTCATATTTTGTTTGCTTAGAGCAGGGATTTGGTTTTTCTTTTCAGCTTTGACATTCACTTTCTGTTGAGAAGCTCTTTGTTGGATTTTGTGGAAGTTTGAGGAAGTTTGCTTCTTAACCCATTGTGGCCACTTGTTGGTTTTGGGTTGAAAATGATTATTTTGCCACCTAGGGGATTGAGACTTATAAGATTGGTGAACACATGAATCATAATTTCCCCAAAAGTAGGGTGGCGTTGGCCAATATGAATGTGCAATCCAGTTATGGTGGCATTTGGAAGATTGGGCAGGCAATGGCCAAGGAAGTGTTGACCTATGCTGCGGGGAAGGTCGACCTTTCTTAGGTTTTAGGACAGACTTTTTGGGAATTTCAGTGACTACCTCTTCAATCTTTTCTTTCCCTTTCTCCTTTTGTTTTTGTTGGTTTTGTGTGGGAGTTGTGTTTGAGGTGGAAGCTTCGGAAGATGAAACAAATGTGACAGTTTTTAACCCAATTGGCCTTTTGTTTGTAGGTTCAAAACCTAACCCTTCCTTATTGAAGTTCATTCTAGTACCTAGCAATGCATCTAGATTTTCTTTTTCATCCACAAATTTTTCCAATGATTGTTGTTTATCCTTCAACTCTTTTTGTATGTTTTCAATATTTTACAGGAGTTGAATGTTGACTTGTTTGACAGCTTCATACTTCTCATTGCTTAATTTGCTATCCTTTTCATAAGTTTGCATTTTGAGCTTCATGCTATCAATCTCATTTCTTAAGTCTTCATTTTCAGTTTCCAAGTCAGCCATTTCCTTTCTTCCCTCTTCCAAATCCTCAATCATTTTCTTAAGATCTTCAATTTCAGTTTCAAGTAGAGCATTCTTATCATTCATATCATGATCATGCACAAATAAGTTAATTTTGTTTTTCAATGATTTATTCTCCTTTTTGTACATGTCATATTTTTCCATGAGCTGTATATATGCTTCCTCCCAATCATCAATTGTGTAATTTTCAAATGGAGAGTTTACCTCAGTTTCTTCTTCACCTCTGGCCATGAGACATAGATCTTCTTTTTCCTTGTCTGAGGAGCTAGTTCCACCATCACTTTCTTCCTCGTCACTCCATGTGGACACCATGGCCTTGTTCTTCTTTTTGCCCTTCCATTTGTTAGCTTTTCTGAATCTGTCTGGAGAATCAGTCTTGAAATGCCCTGGTTTGTTGCAAGAATAACAAATGATTTTGTCAGATTTCTTAAAATTTTCAGATTTAGATTTGAAACCATTTCTTACCTTTGACCTTCCTCTCATGAAGCTCTTACCTTCCTTTCTCAAAAATTTTCTGAACTTACGTGTGATCATGGCTACGTCATCCTCATCTCACTCACTTGCAGAATCCTCACCTTCATCAGAAGTGCCTTGATTGCTGGGTCCTGCTTTAAGAGCTAGGGACTTTTTCTTAGGCACCTCAGCCTCTTTGTTCTTAAGGTTGATCTCATAGGTCATCAATGACCCAATGGGTTCATCTACCTTGGTAGTTGCGAGATCTCTTGATTCTTCAACCACGGTAGCCTTTGTGTGCCATGCGGGAGTCAATGATCTGAGAATCTTTCTCACAATTTCTTATTCTGAGTATTTCTTTCTCAAATCAGTCAGACTATTAGTAAGCACAATTAACCAAGCATACATATCCTGAATTGACTCATCAGGCTTCATGCGGAACATTTCATATTCAGAAACTAAAATGTTGACTTTTATTTCTCGTACCTGAGAGGTTCCTTCATAAATTACCTCTAACTTGTCCCACATTTGTTTTGCCGTTCCATAGATAGCCACTCTTGAGAATTCTACTGGATGGAGTGAGCATTGCATGATGTGTTTAGCACTCCAGTTGACAGTAGATTTTTTGATTTGTTCTTTGATCCACAATTCCTCATCATCCGTAAGCTCATACGGACCTTTGCTGATCACTCGTCAAAGTTCGTAGTCTTGGGCGCGAATGGACACTTGCATGCGATGTTTCCAATAAGGATAATTAGTTCTAGTAAAATAAGGAGGTTTATTAACAGAATGTCCTTCAGGTAAAAAACCCTTGGATGTTAATCTACCATTTCCCTCAAGGTCGTTGGACCCCATAATGAGATATTAGGCTCTGATACCACTTATTGAGTAGTGGATAGCGGATCTAGAGGGGAGGGGTGAATAGATCTTTTTGTAATGCAACCCGCTTCAAAGCTAGATAAAGATAATGGCAGCGGAATATAACTAATTTAACGAAGGACACACCGATTTGCTTAGCAAGATGATTACTAATATATCGATTCGAACCTAAGCATGCATCTAGAACGAAACAATCACACAAAGAAACAGCAACACACGAGATTTTAAGGTGGTTCGGACTGAATCCCCAGTCCTACGTCCACCCCTCACCAAATCCGGTGAGGCTCCACTAGTGCCACGCACTGAGCCGTAAATTGGAAAGACCTCCGATTGCCTTCCTACTAACCACAGATAGGGACGTCAACACCGCAGATCGGACAACTTCCAATTGCCTTCCTACTAACCACCGGTAGGGATGATCTTTAGTTTCAAATGTTTAAATGAAATGGAAAGAGAACAAACATGAAAACACTCAAATAAGATATAGAATATGCTCAAGGAGAAGAGATCTTATCTGAGATTCAATGTTGATCAGCAACAAGGGCTTCTTCTCTCTTGCAAAGACTCCTCTTGATTCACCAACAAGGGTTCCTTCTTCTTTGCAAATCGATCTTCCTTGAATCTCCTTCTTTGAATCTCCTTTGAGTTGATGTGAGAGATAATGGATGCAGCCTTGAACCTTGCTTGCTTCTACACCTTCTTGGAGGTTGATGGCTTCAAAAACAAGCTTGAATCACCTTGGATGGATGAAGAACTCCAACCCGAAACACTGTTCACGGAGGTGCTACAGTACTCGTGAATCACCTTCTCTAGCCTCCCTTGATCTCTCTTGTTCCAATTGAAGCATTAGGGTTTCTAACCCCTCATGTGTTTGTTTTATACCATTTGAATGGTCCTTGGACATCCTCCAGATCAGATCCACAATCCATGGGGGATTGGGTGACTTTAGGATTAAAGAAATACAAGGAAAGGGGCTCTTCTCAAAGTGGAAAATAAAGTCAACAATTGATGGCTCGGGGCTGGCGGTCGATCGGAACCTTCTGGCGGTCGACCACTACTGAGAAACGCTGTAGAAATTTAGTCCCTGGTATTTCAGGTCGACCGCCCCTAGACTGGCAGTCGACCGCCACTGAAAATCCTGCTGGCCTTTGGTTGCTGGCAGGAGCGATCGGCCGCCCCTGGGCTGGCGGTCGACCGCCAGCTGGCAGTTCTCGGGTTTCCCCGGTTCAGACTGTTAACCCTTTAGCTTAGTCGCTTGACTCCTTTAGCAGCCCATTCTCATCTGTGACCCCAACCTTGACAGTCTTGAAGGTGTCAACTGATTCTTTGACCTTGTGTTCTCTTGGCTATGCTTCATTGTGCATCGATCTTGGCTATGTGAAATGCCGAATGTAAAGTGTCGACTTTTGCTTGTAGAAGAGATTTGCATCCTTGCTTGGGTGCGATCAATAAGCTTTCACTCTTGCCATCGCCACTCAATTTCTTGTTCATTCATTGACATATCTGTCATGAACAAAACATCACGTATGTCAGTCATATGAGAGTGGAAAACATCAATGACTTATAGTGTTCAGCCATTATCAAAACCAAGAATATCAAATAACTCAAATGACCACAGGATGATGTCGAATGATTCAAATGACCACAGGGGCACAACACATTGTCCATGTTTACTTTTAATACCTTGTGTGTTCACATACACTCCTGCATGCTTGAATATATTTATATATATATAGCCCTCCTTGAAAAATATTTCTAAGGCCAGATATTCCTTGGTTAAATAATTGTGGACTCAGTGATGTCGGGCCTAAGGAAACTTCTGAGGGGGAGTTAAAAACTTTTCTCAAATCTCCATCTCTTTCCTTCCCTCCACTTCATGACGATTGGTTCAAATCAGAAGGTCGGATCATAGCCCCCCCCCCATATGAAAAAATGACTAATAAAATGAATTAAAAAAATAGAAAAGAAAAGAAAAAGAAATAAAAAATACAAAATTTGGGGTTTTTGGGGCCAGCGGTCGACCGCCGCTCCCGCACCGGTCGACCGGTAGCGGTAAACCAGCCCGGCCGGACCACATCTGAACCCTTCTTTTAAGGGGTCCTAAAACCCCTCTCTCTTATTCCAACAGTCCCATTCACTCTCCAACACTTCTCCCCAACCCTAGAACACCCAAACTCCACCTCCCAAGCCCCTAAACCTCATCATTCCTCCACGCACACAAGATCCGGCGTGTTCGTCACGATTTCGGGACGAACTCCATTCGGCCGTTCGTGCGTTCGTGGAGTTCCCTCCTAGGTTCCAATTTTTGGAGAAGGCTTTTGCAAGCCCCTGGAGTGTCCGTTGATCTATCTTCATCCCCCTAGGTGAGGGTCATCTCTTAAATGGTTTTCCTCCGGGTTTTCTAGTTCGGGATGCCGCCTAAACGGAGCTCTCGGCGTTCTGTCCAAGGGGAAGCTAGTGGCCGGAGATGCGAGGCACTGGCTCCTCAACCACAGCAAACACCTGCACCTCGTTGTGCACCTTGGTTGCCTCCTCGTCCCATTATCGACCCTCGACTGGTTGACTTCAACGAGGTGAACGAGCTTTTGCCTGATTTATGTGCTGTCTTTGAGATTCAGCCAGTTTGGACTGATTTCGTCACTAGATATACACATTATTACCCCAATCTAGTGTAGTAGTTTTATGGGAATTTTATTGCAAGGAATGAGGAATTATTTTCTATTGTTCAAGGGGTTTAGATTCATATTACTCCCGATCTGTTTGAGAGATGCTTAGGAGTTGCGGCTAGAGGAGCCGACATGGTTTTTGGTCATGGGGAGGTTGAGGAAACATTTCTTGCTATGACCAGTTGTGAGTACGTGCGTGGTGTCAGCAATTTAATTGAATTGAATGCGAATCATTTTCCACCACTACAGCGTATATTGCACCATATGTTTACCTCTCTCATTTATCCAAAGAGTGGCAGCAGAAATGAAGTGACAGACGTTCACAAATTCCTATTTTACAATGTTATGAATGGGATTCAAGTCAACATGGGTCGCCTCATGACGACTCTCATTGGAGCTTGCCGAACAAATTTGCGATGATCCTTACCGTATGCTTCACAGTTGATCGGGATATTCATTCATGATGGGATCAATTTGGCAAATGAACAGTTCATTTGTGTTCGACGGGATGATATATATATAATAAGCATAAGATCTTTACAGATATGGGATATTACTATGGTCCCGATGGTGAGTTACATCGGGATGTGCCTGCGTATGGAGAAGAAGTTGATAGTGAGGAAGAGCAGGAACTAGAACAGCAGCAGGATCAAGGGGATGTCCCCCCTCCAATTCAGGCCGAGGAGCAGCCTCCTCCACCCTCACCTCATCATATGGATCCCGAGATGCCTCCTCCACCACAGCTCCATCATGGAGATTCCGCCACTCAGGAGGCCACACAACACTCTTGGGTAGATTATGAGACTTTTGACATGCAGTTTACTGGGCTAGAGACTCGTGTGGACACTTTTGGGGATCGACTTTCTACCCTTGGGGATCGCGTCGACACTATGGGCAATGTGATTGACACCATGTCAGGTCACATAGATTCCTTCTCCACTGTTTTAGATACCCTCTCCACTCAAATGGCCACACTCTCCACTCATATGACTAGCCTCACCGACTGTGTTGCTGATTCCAGTCAAGTGTTCCACATCATGAACATGACACTTTTTGGAATGTAGCGACGTGATGCGGCTCGTGATCTCTCCATTGGCCGTATTCAAGATAGTCTTCAGATTCAAGATCATTCTATTGATGACATCTGTCGTCGCCTTGGTTACCAGCCTCCTCCTCCAGAGGATCAGCGTCCTGCATATGCACCATGAGGATTCTTCTTTAATATCCTACCTCTAGATTGCTGTACTTCGGCCTTGTGTCACTTGGGTCCCCCTTCATCTATCCTATCCCCTTTTGATGAGGCCAAATGGGGAGAAGTAGTAGTGCAGGGTTCTATATATTTATGTATGTTGGTGTGTATTTGTGTGTTTGCATGTATGATCATGTGAGGATCATTGTGTCTGTTCTACACTTGTGCATTTGTTTAGTCACTTGTGTCTAGAGTCATGCATTCACTCTCGCATTAATGTACCCTGTAATGAAATGATGAATTGAATGCAACTGGTGTTTGATCTCAGATGGTTGGCTCTTGTGTCTCATTTCTTTTTTAATTGGTAAATAAAGTGTTGAATGGTTTGCGTTCATTGGCTTGATGGGATATGAGTGAAATGCCTTGGTTTTGAACATTGATCTCAATTTTCGTACATTGCTTAAAGGCACGCCCATATATTTAAATACCCTCTCAGTTTTGTCATCATCAAAAAGGGGGAGATTGCTGAGTATATTAAGGTGATTTTGATGTTAACAAAACCCAGGACGTGCGTTCTATCACGTGCAATGTATTAGCAATCAAGTTCGACTCTCATATGCATTCAAGGCCAAATTTCATCATGCATTATGCTCAAGTGTTAATACCCTTCCAAATGCCTAAATCCACCTTGGTTCCAGAACTGCCCAGGCTAAGCTTAACTCACTCATTTTAATTGGAACAGGATATGGTCATAAACTGATTCACTCACATATTATGATTCAATGGCTAACTTCTTTAAATTTGCAGGATTTCCAGCCAGCGGCCGACAGTCGGTCAGGGGCCGGTCGATCGGTTTTCCCAGCAACGAAAGCCCCATTTCTGTAAAATTTCGGTCGACCGCCCCCTCCTACCGGTCGACCGCCAACTTCGAGGCAGCCATTTTTGACTTTATTTTCTACAACGTGGGAAGCCCTCTTCATTGGGTTTGTTTAATCCAAAAGTCACCAGACTTATCATGATTTGTGGATCTGGTTCCTAGCTTGTCCCTTGACCATCCAAGATCTATATATACATGTTGCGTAGTGGACAACGGATCTAGAGGGGAGGGGTGAATAGATCTGCCCCTCTTTTCGCAATACAACCCCCTATATAGCTAGATAGAACAAATCGCAGCAAAATATAACTAGCTTAGTAACGTATAAAACGATTTGCTTAGAAATATGATTTCGCAATATGGAGGTTGAACCTAAGCATGCATCTAAAATATATCGATCGCATAATCAAACCACAACACAAAGGATTTTAAGGTGGTTCGGACTGAATCCCCAGTCCTACGTCCACCCCTCACCAAATCCGGTGAGGCTCCACTAGTGCCTCGCACTGAACCGCAAATCGGAAAGACCACCGATTGCCTTCCTACTAACCACCGGTAGGGACGTCAACACCGCAGATCGAACAACTTTCGATTGCCTTCCTACTAACCACCGGTAGGGACGATCTTCAGTTTCAATCGTTTGTATGAAATGAAAAAGAACAAATATGAAAACACTCAAGCATCAAACAAGATATAGAATATGCTCAAGAAGAAAACTCTTGTCTGAGATTGTTGGAGCTTGAGTCGGATGCTTCAATGGTATCTTCTTCCTTGTGAAGAGATCTTGCTTGGATCGCTTTGAGTTGATGAAGAAGATGAAGGATGCAGATTTGATCTCCTTTGAGAATGAGCTTGCTTGGATGGTCTTAAGTTGATGAAGAGGTGTATGGATGTAGCTTTGATCACCTTTGAGAACCTTGATTGCTTCTAGCTTCCTTAGAGGTTGCTTGCTTCATATCTAAGCTTGAATCACCTTCGAATGGATGAAGAACTCCAGCCCGAAACACTGTTCACGGAGGTGCTACAGTACCCGCGAATCTCCTCCTCTAGCCTCCCTTGATCTCTCTTGTTCCAATTGAAGCATTAGGGTTTCTAACCCTCCTTGTGTTTGTTTTATAGACTTTGAATGGTCCATAGACATCCCCAGACCAGATCCACAAATCATGGGAGATTAGGTGAGTTTTGATTAAACAAATCCAAGGAAAGGGGCTGGCCTCGGGGTAGAAATCGAAGTCAAACATGGTTGCATCGGGGCTGGCGGTCGACCTGCAGCTTCTGGCGGTCGATCGCTACTGAGAATCACTGTAGAGGGGTGGTCCCTGGGAATTCCGATCGACTGCTACAGGCTGGCGGTCGACCGCCACTGAGACTCGTGCAGAGTGGGAGCTGCTGGCTGGGGCGATCGACCGCCCCTGTGCTGGTGGGCGACCGCCAGCTGGGCAGACCCTGGTTCATCCCGGGTCGGTCCGTTAACCGCTTTAGCTCCGTGGCTTGAGTCCTTTAGCAGCCCGTTCATATCTGTGGCATCTCCCTTGATAGTCTAAAAGGTATCAACTGAGTCTCTGGCCTTGGATTCTCTTGGTTGTACTTCTTTGTGCATTGACCTTGGATGTGTGATGAGCCGAATATCACGTGTCGACTTTTGCTTGTGTTCGCATCCATGCTTGGGCGCGATCAATGAGCTTTCACTTTTGCCATCCTCACTGAATGCCTTGTCCATTCATTGGCATATCTGTCATGAACAGAACATCACATATGTTAGTCACATGAGAGTGGAAACATCAATGACTAATAGTGTTTAGCCATTATCAAAACCAAGAATACCACAGAACTCATATGACCATAGGATGATGTCTAATGACCCCAGTGACCATAGGATAACTCAAATGACCACAGGGGCACAACAATACATTATATTGGGGTCAAAATCCTAATCATCCAAGGGAGCTCAAGGAGGCTATCAAGGGGAGAGAAGAGTGTTGCTACTGTAGCAGTGAATAGTGCTCCGGGAAGGAAGTTCTTCATCCATCTTCAAGTGATCCAAGCCTCATCTGGAGCAGATCAACCCCAAGTAAAGAGGAGATGAAGCTACATCCAAAATCTTCTTCATCAAATAAGGGGGAGCTTGAATCTGAAGTTTTTACTTTGTGTCTTCCATTCGATTTCTATTTCATATTCAAGTGTATGTTCTTGTAATATCTGAATACTTGTGTGTGTGTGTGGATCTACGCAGATCCGTGTGTGTGTGTGTGTGTGTGTGTCTAAATCTTCACATTTCTTTGTGATTCAGTGCTTGTGCACCTTCGTGGGAGTTTTGAACTCACACGAGTTTGTGTGTGTGTGCTCTGATCTTGTAACCTTCTACAAGATAGTTTGTGAATCCTCACAGTCGGTGAGGGGTGGACGTAGGTTGCAGTTGTTGCATCCGAACCACCTAAAAATCGTGGTCTCCTGTGTGGTTTGCCCCTTATCTTCTACCTCCAATTCTGCTCTAGCATATTTGCATATTGCATCATCTGATTTCTTTGTTTAGATCTAGTTTTATTAACCATTTTACGGGAGATCTCTGGTATATCCAAAGGTGGTTTCTGATCGACAAGGTTAGTCTTGTCGGGAGGGAAATACCTTGCGTGAGAGAATCTTCGGATTTTCGGACTCCGCCTGGTACCAAAGAACTGATGTAGGGGTTGATTTAGCTAGATTCATTTTGTAATCCATCAGATCTATACTTGTTTGTTGCTTGCTCTTAATACGCGTTTTAAATCGGGTAAAAGTTTTTAAAATCTGTAATCACCCAATCCACCCCCCCTCTTGGGTGTCATTGATCGCGGGACTTCAAAATGACTATATCTCCCTCGGAAAAAAATGGCGAAGTGAAAATTCAAAGTCAAATGAAAAGGCCTGGACGTGGCCGTGCCTGATTCTAATAAACGAAACCCCTCAAAAACAAAAGTCAAGCCATACAAAAGGGGCAACGAAGCACAAACGCTCGAGGCTTGGTCTGAAATTGCCCAAAAGGGGAGAGTCAAGTGGGTCCCTGTTGGCTCGCCGGGTTAACGATTTTGCTGGTCCTCTTGGACGGTTTGTCTCCCACAATCTTCCTTCTCCCCCCAAAGATGAAGGCTCAATGGAGGTCCCGAAGGGTGAACCCCGCTAAGGCCTGCGACCTCGTTTTAACCAAGACACACATGGTTGTCCACTTTGAAAAGCAAAAGTCATCACCACGAAGGCATCTCGGTGTTTCTGGCAGGTCAAGACCTCTACCTACCACCTTGTTGTCTTCTTATTCTAACCTCGGGCTTGGGCCAATGCAAGTGCATCACCTATGGGTGCGACGGCGTCTGATTCCGGGTCAGCGTCGCGCGGTTGGCCGTTAGGGTTCCAAGGTGTTCCACTATATACCATCTAGAGTTGTGAGCAAATATACTCGGGTCGGACAAATCTTTTACCTCGAACGCTCTTTAGGTGTATCCCTGCGGTCGGAAGCAACTGGGAGCCTAAGCGTGGCATGACGGCATTGTCATCAGGGTAATTCTTAACCGGCGGGATTATCATTCGAGGAGTCTAGAGGCCCAAATCAACTTAGATGTGCGTTTAGGATACCTGGGAGGTTAGCGAGAAATCCCCGTCCTCATGTAGGTCAAGTGCCATATGGATGGTCACCAAGCATCAGTGACAAAAATACACCAAGTCCCAAAACCCAAAAAAAAAAAATAAACCCAAACCCAAAACAAATAAAAATAAAAACATAAAAAAGAGAGAAAGAACCAAAAAACAACAAAGAAAAGAAAAAGAAAAAGAACGAAAACACAAAAAAGAACAAAACAAAAAAAGAAGAAAAAAGAACAACAACAAAAAAAAATCATCATTTGCCTGCTCACATCATGCGTATGATCACTTTTCAATTCCTGTTTGCATATGCCTGCTTGCATGATTGCATCACTCAAAGTCTATTCCTTTTACTCGCCTTAGTTGATTAAAGGCTTAGCCCCTTGACCCGTTATCAAGGAAAATTTTAGAACAATCACCCACTTATTGAGCAAGGGGCCAAGCCAGAACGGAAAGACTAACTTGTTTCTTTGGAGCAATGTGTGCAGGAGTTAGAAGGGAAAGAAAGAAGTAGTGAACAGCAAATCAAATCTTCCCTTTTATCATTCAAAAAAAATTTGTACGTTAGGTTCCACCTTCTCTCCCGACATCGCTTCTCTCACCACTCTTCGGGCGAGAAGCCTTGGAGGGTGTCGTAAAACCATACAAGGTGGTACCTCTGCTGCCCTACATTACCCTTTCCGTCTCCACGCTCCGCCACCACTCTGCGGGGGCAGCGAAGAAATTGCTGACGCAAAAGCCACGATAGCGTGCTCTTCGATAACGCTCTTCACCGTTCCTCAGCCACTGTTCAGCAAGACCGAGACTGGTTCGGAGCTCAAATACTTGGGCCTCTAAGGCCCTCTTCTCTTCTCTCTCTGCCAATGTCTCGGCCCTCTGCCTTTCTCTATCCCTCTTTTTCTCTACTCATTCCCTCTCTCTATCTTCCCTTTCCAATTGGAGGGTGACCCTCAGCTCCATGGCGTCCCGAGAAAAATTGTCATCTGAGCGACGCCGCAATTCCTCCTCTAGCTCCGCTACCTTGGCCTCCCCTTGTGTTGAACGAGCAAGCGCCTCTTGCATCTCTTCGGTCTGCCATATCCATCATTTCAGGGTTGTGGCAAGATGTAAATAGAGAATTCAATGGAGAAACTCTCACCTATGCAGAAAGCATTCCCTCTGCCTCCGCGGCACGCTGTATGGCACGAGAAAGTTGCTCATGGAGCAAATCAAGTTCTGAGGAAGGAAGCCATAGATTAGAGGAGGCACCCTCTGCCCCCACTACTGGTGGGGTTGCGCCGAGCTGAGAGCGCTATGATGGCGAGAAGTGGCAATAAGTGGCTAAACACCAGGAACCTAGAGGTATAATTAGGAACATTCATTTTCATACACACTCACCGAGGCATGCAAAGATGTATGGGTGTCACCCAACTGTTCCTTCATGTACATCAAGCGAGATCGCAAGTTCGCTATCATGGTATCACGAGCATCCTGCAGCCATGTCATAAGAGTTATCATTACCCTAAAAAAAAGAGTGAGGGAGAGAGAGAGAAGGAGATCCACCACCACAAGTCCCCCAGGATGGAGTCGCTCTGCATACGTAGTCCTATAGAGGCGAAGGTAATCCTCATTGTCCCGCGCGTGCGACTCCACGAGTGTGCCACCACGCTGTCAATCCTCGTACTATTCAGGGAAGCGCACCCGCCAATCAATGCAAGTTATCGGCCCACGTGTCTTCCTCCCGACGCGGGGTGGTGCGGTCTTGTCTACCCATTCTTGGGCAAGCCCTACAGTCCTCATAACCAATTGTAGCCGAAGTGGCTCGATTTCATTTAGGCAATGGACCCAAAGGTCACGACCAAATCGGGCACGACCTGTGATGACCCACGGCTGGTCGACATCGACCATGCCCGAGTAAGGCCTCCAGATCACCTACATTGGCATGCTTATCTCTCCTTAATCACTAAAAACAAGAGACAAGAGAAAAACAAAAAAATGGGAGTCATATCAACGTTGTAGGGAACTCTTGCAGCTCGCGCCTTAATACCATCAACTGGTAGGATAGAGAGATTGTGTTCATGATAGGCTGCCATCGTCGATCTAGTGGCGCCACATCCATACGCCACTATCGAGCTCTCCCCATCAGAATGTAGTAATAACTCCATACCTGTGTCGCCGCATGTCATTGGCATTTCATGAAATAGATTAGTTGCATAAAAAAATAAGATAAAAATTTCTACATGTAGAAACGGTGTGAAGTCACTCATAATCACCTCCCGATCTGTCCCTTGGGACAGACCTGCAAACAAATGTGCCAGCAAGGTGACTCCCCAGGCATATTGCTCTACCCTCTCTAGGTCTACTAAGAATTCTAGGAAGCCGCAATGGATGTCGTCTCCTTTGGAACCTAGTAGCAATTTTCCCAGCAGGAAGAGGAGGAATCTCCTCAAGTCCATGTTTGACCTCTCCCAGTTGCTGGCATCCACGCAATACACAGCACAAAACCCTCTTTCAGTTCTCTCCATGAATTTCTCCAACGACTCATTATCACGTTGATGAGTGTCAGTAAGCCCCAATGCCTCCATGATGGACGCCATGGCTACTGACCTGTTATTTTGGTCCTTTAATTCAAAACCTAGAAGCTTCTGAGCCCCTTCGCGATAATCAGGGTAGGTGACCCCGGTCACCGCCTCGCCATTCACTCTAAGGCCAGTAATTCAGGCCACATCTTCCAGGCTGGGCACCATGTGTCCCCAGGGCATCCGGAAGGAACGACTCTCTGGGTCCCATCTCTCGCGCAATGCTTGGATGAGGGCGAGGTCGAGCTTGATAGGTTCGATCTAGAGGAATGCCCCAAACCCCATTGCATCTAACCGGGCTTTCTTAAAGTTACGCAGGTCTCGATAGGTAGACACCACCAATTCCCATGAGATGTGTGATCTCGTCATACTCTGTGGATTACACAAAAGTGAGAAATGAGCGCATAAAAAAGAAAGAAGGAAGAAAGAAAGAAGAGGCTCATGAAGAGTGAGATAAATGAAACGGTTCATTTATAAGCTGCGATTTTATCCTCTCACTGAGGTGCCCTTCAACATCAGAGAGTCTCTTGGAACTGTCACTGGATCTACTCCTCTTCGAGGAGCGAGAAGATTCGCCCTCCACCCTGAAACTAGACTCTCCCTCCATCTTAGAGAATGAGAAGCTCTTACTCCTTCCTTTCAATGTTTCTGTGACGACCCGAGATCCGAGTGCCGAAAAGGGACCGGCGTGTCTCGAATCTCGGCCCGCCAACCCACGAGCCCGGAGACTCAGAAGGGTAAAAAGGGATGGTGTGGGAGTACAAGAGAAGCTGGAACAACTACAGAGATAGCACAATAATCTAAAATAAAATGCACAGCATAATATAAATAAACAAATTGCTACGAGGTCAACAGAGTCTCATGTCCAAATAAAAGTACAGTCAACAGAAAGGAAGAGTACAACTACATGGGGCATCCCCCGGCGTACAACTACACGGGGCATACCCCGGCCCTGGTAGACTGGGGACTAACCCTGGCTAGAAGAACCACGCTGAAACTCGGCCGCACCTCTCGACGACCCTGCCTTACCTGAAAAGCAGGGGTGAGTCATATTTCATTGGCCTAGTAGGGATCCCTCGGACCCCCACTGCACAATGAGGAAGACGACAGCAAGACGCAAAAACCGCTGAAGGTAACACTACCTAATAGGAGTACGGTAGAACCAACAAGTTGGAATAAATAAACGGAAAAGCTATCTAACTAACCGTACCGTACAACCAAACCTCAGTCCGTCAAAACTCAAGTCCATACCTACCAGTAGACAGGAGCACCACCCACTAGAAGAATGGCTGGTTGCGCCCCCTGATGTCTTACACCGCGCCACAAGTGTCTAGCTACCACGCCCCGGGCGCGAGACTCAGACACACACACACAGTAACCAGTAGTACCACAAAACAAGGACTAGCTGAGGTCGCGCTCGTCAGCGCGGGTCCGAAGCCCTAAGCCCATTGTGCACACTCAGACCATACGCCCTAGGCTTGTCCTCTAGCTGGTAATTCCCCCTAAGCCCGGACTCGGCTGTACGTGGGGGCCCTACAGTAACCAGCCTACTCACCGTCTCTCTCGGGTCAGCCGCTCCACCACTCCCGGGTGGGTCAGCACCGCGTGCCGTAAGAAGGCTACGACTAGTGGAGGTGTCACCGGAGGTAAGACTCAACTCACGAAAACCACGAATCAAACGGAAAGGAGACTGCAACCCACTCGGTGCAATCCAGGGTCTGGCGGTCCAACCCTGGGCCGCCACAGGACTCTAGCTGCCCAACATTAGGCCGCCAGAAGACGAAGTCATGCTGGCTCTGGCGCTCCTACCTTAGGCCGCCACAACCCTCTAGCGGACCAACCCTGGTGCCCTAGAAGCCTTCTGGCGCCCGCACCCACGGCCGCCAGAGGCACATGACTCCCAACGGTCAAAATCCAACGGTCGGAAATCAACGGTCAAGTCGAGTCTCTGGCGGTCTAACCCTAGGCCGCCACCTCTTCTGGCGGTTTATCGTGCAGCCGCCAGAAGACATGGGGACCTGCCGACAAAACAGTAAGAAGTGGCGCACCCAGCTTATGCTGCCAGGGTCTCTGGCGCACCTACCTTGGGCCGCTAGTGAGTGTGGCGGTCTCTGGAAGGACCGCTACACTCACCAGAGAATGGGACGGCAGGAACATTCCCAAAAACCCATTCCACGCCCTGATCATCCATGGATGATGGGGAAAACAAGGGGGAAGCTCCCCCAACCCTCCTAGCATGCATCTAAAGCCCCAAATCAGTCCGAAACCTCGCGAAACGGCAGATTGACGCTCAAACCTAAAACATGGTTTTTACCCCACCCGGCTCAAAAATGCCCCTCTCGGCCTCTCCTTGGCCTACAAGTCACGGGGAACGACAAGAAGAGCATGGGGGTTCGTCTCCCTACCTCAATGGAGCACGAGCTCCGCCGAAACGCCGTCAAATGTGAAGAAGAAGCTTTTAGAACACCGATCTCCCCGCCTCTTGCCGCGAGAAGAGCACCGCCGCGTCTGCCTCGTCGCCGCCGCCGCCGCCACGCCATCGCCGGAGGGAGTGGGGCCGCGCTTCGGTCGTCCGGGGAAGAGGGAACCGCGTTCAAGGGGGGCTCTCCAACGGTTGGATGAAGGGAGGAAGAAGAAGAGAAAAAGAAAAGGGAAGAAAAAGGGGGAAATGGAGGGGTATTTATAGAAAATCATAAAAATCAGAAAAATCCCAAAAAAATAGAAATATATATTTTCTTGATTCTCGAAACGCACTGATCGCAACGGTACCACCCGCGGGTAGGTTAACGACCTGGTTCACCCGCTACGGGGTTCCGTAGGTTTTTCCAAAACACACACACGGGACTCGGAAAACACGCGGAAAACACGCGGAACACGCCCCGTGGCCTCCGAAACTAACCCGAATCGCACGGATCCGAGCAGGGAAGATGTCCAGAAAATAATCCCGGGCAGGTTCGGCCTTTGCTCTTTTCACTCTTGCCTCTATTGGATTTGGAATGTGGGAAATTTGGAGAGCCAGAAACACTGTCAAATATGATGATAAATCATTATACAAAACCAACATCATTCATCATATTATTTCCCAAGTTAAGATGGCTTGTTCGGTTGCTGCTCTTAAGGAACCAAAGTCCATTAACCAGAAAATTTTGGATCAATTGGGAATCAAAAATCAAGCCCCTTGCAGACAACAGATGAACATTGTGAGATGGCTTTGTCCTCCTTGGCCTTTTCTAAAATTAAACACTGATGGTGCTTGCAAGCTATCTAGAGATACTGGAGGAGGCGGAATTATCAGGGATTCCAGAGGCAAGGTCATCCTTACCTAATCTCACTTTTATGGACATTCTAATTGTTTAATAGCTGAAGCCCGTGCCCTCCTTCATGGCATTAACTATTTGAAGACTGTGGATCCCAAACCAGCTCTTATTGAATGTGACTCCCTCACCCTTGTCCGGATTATCAAAAAGGAAACTCATTGCCCCTGGTCCATTCTCAGCTATGTCAGGGATATCTGGAGCACCATATCTCAGCATGATTCTATTTCTCATATATTCAGAGAAGGCAATACAGTAGCAGATTTACTTGCTTCATTAGCTTGCACCACTAAATGTAATTCTTTTTATTCTTACAGTGAGCTCCCTTCTATTATAAAAGGTGCTGTTCGGCTGGACTCACTAGGCTTGCCTAGTAGCAGATTGATGTAATTCTTTATTCTTCATCAATGGAATATAATTTACCTCCTAGTGGTCTGATGGTGGAGTGGCTTTCTCCTTACCTCCGGTAAGGGGTGCACTCTCCCATTGACCCCTAGGTTAGGTTTTTCTATTTAAAAAGAGACCCGAGATGAAGGATCCGAAGGGTCCAAGATATCACATTTTCACTCTTCTAACCAGTCTCCACTACTCCGTGCTTTCAAGTGGAGTGAGCTGGGGGAGTATTTATAGGATTGAAGGGATATGAACCAGATCTGTCACAGTTCCACTCGCAATGGTCCTTGTAATAGAGCACCCATCTATCACTTTCTTATGTTCACTCGGAGTAAACAAGGTCGGGGTGTAGCTGGTTCATTCGCACCCTACGCATCTAGGTTCCCTGTGTTCATCGTGTTTCAAATAAATTTGAGATGAGGACATCTACATGGGAAAAGAAGACCAGAGGATGACATCTTTGAATTTGGGAGTGGACTCGTCTACATGAAAAAGGACAATGGGGGTCTATATCTTTGAATTCGAGAGTGGACTCGTCTACATGAAAAAGGGCAATGGGGGTCGGTATCTTTGAATTCGAGAGTGCACTCGTCTACATGAAGAAAAGGACAATGGGGGTCGGTATCTTTGAATCTGGGAGTGGACTCGCCTACATGAAAAAAGGACAATGGGGGTCGATATCTTTGAATTTGTGAGTGGACTCATCTACATGAAAAAGGACAGAAGAGGTCGGCACTTTTGAATTCGGTGGTACATCATTAAAATTTGTGATAGATGACCCAAAAAGAAGCATGCAATCAATCCGAGACGCGATCTGTTATCTCAGGGGAGTTCTGTTAAACACGTCACATGGGGATGACATGAAAGTGAAGAGACGTAGAAGAGAAGGAATGCATGAAGGGAAAACAAGTCATATGAAAGCAAATTGTTCCACTCATACGTCTATATAAACTGTCATGTGCACCATGAAAAGAGGGTGGGTGTACAAGCAACTTGCTAAATCTTGCCACCACCCTCCTGGTTGTCTCTCTCCTCCCTCCTAAGGTAGAGGTCCCTGGGAGGTCTCCTAGAGCTCTGCGAGACAGCAGTCGCCTCATCGTGCCACACATTCCAACCCTCTCTGGTAGCGCTCCTCACCGTCCTCCAGCCTCTCTCGCGACCCCGAAGGCCGCGAAGCTCTCAAACCCGAGGCCGTTGGCTGAGCTGCCCTCTGCTCTACCGGGAGAGATTGTACTAGCTCTAGGAGCTCCCCCACTGTGACCTCCAACTCACCTCTGATCTACAGTGACTCTGAGGGAATAACATGTCCGGTCGCTGCATCTCCTGGAGCTCCATCACCAGGGCCTCCAGTGCCCTACTCCTGTCCCAATCCCGATGCCGCTTTATCCTCGCCTCTCTCTTCACTCTCTCCTGCTCTACCTCTCTCTACGCCACCGGGAGAGAAACCCTCAGCTCCAGGACATCTCAGGGCAACCCCTCGTGCTGTAGTTGCTCCGATCCTCCAGCTCCTGTCCGGTGACGGCCAACTATCGCCTGGCGTCTGCCATTTCAGCCGCCTATACAAAAGGAAAAGGGGAGGGGGGAGATTCAAAGAGCGTGCAATGGCATTAAGGCTTTGCATTTATTTCAAAACAAGATACATTAGGGTTTGGTCACCACGGGCCTCAATTTCCCCAGCTCAATTACATAAGCTTTCCATAGCTCCCGATCCTCGCTCACAGACACCATCGCCTTCCGTGGAATGCTTGCCTTCCATGATGCTTTGATCGCCTTCACGTCCTTTGCATCACCCTCCGTGCCCACCTCCCTTTCCTTAATCAAAGGAAGGTCGGATGGCATCAGAAAAGAGCGCCGAGGAAGGCCGACTTGCAGGCAACACCGATGTGGGTTGTAAAAGACAAATTTGGTTGCACCTATAAGCTGGTGTTTCGCATCAAGAGAGGATATCATGAGAAGCTCACGTGGAAGTAGACACGCTGGCGCACAAGTGAACATATTTCACGCCAAGGTGTTGAAGTGAGTACGCCAGTCTCCACGTGTCTTCAGCCGGGGCATGCGATTGACCAAGTTCCCACTAAAACCTAACACATTGGCCATATAATGAAGGGGGCTTTGTTCGAAGATCCTGGAGGAGGTTTGTACCCCCTCGCGGTGATCAAATTTGAAATGAAGATCGATCCAGCAATTGAGGAGAAGCATGTACCCATAAGGAGGCCTGCCCAGGCTGGAAGCGATGAGACCGCTATAGAGGTATGCAAGGACGGCAGGCCCCACTCTCTTTCCCTCCCAAAATCCACAGATCGCACTTAGCTGATCTTCTTCCACAATGTTTTCAGTGTGAGGGAATAGAAGACTGCCCACCAAACAGATTGTGAACCCCTTCATGAGGGCTTCCATTTGATCATCACCTGTTGACTCTTCCAGGGCACTTATAGTCCATTCCACGAGCTTCTGTAAATTGATGCCCTTTTGAGTTTGGACGGCCTTGATAGCTTTGGATGGCATAAAACTTTCAAGGACTTCCTCGGAGGTTACCTTCTTTGGCATGGGCAAGATCTTTATCTTGCCATCCCTTCTACACATGTTCAAACCGAGTAGAAGTTCTGCCTCCTCAAGAAGGATCGTCACTTCAAAAGTGGGGAAGATAAAGGTGTGGGTTTCAAGGTGCCAAACCTCTACCAATGCACCCATGGCCGCCTAGTCCATACAAATCTTGTTATAATGCTTAGCGTGGATAACCAGCCCTTGAAGGTGCCACTTTGAAATAACAGCCCTCATGCCGATGGTTACGTTGGAGGTGAGCTTCGACAGCCAGGGCAGCTTTGAGAATTTCCTCGGGCCCGGAAAGAGAGGATACGGCTGAAAGGAAAGAAAAGAAAGTAATGAAGAATCGAGAGAGAATTCGTGCAAGAAAAGTAAGAGAAAGAGTCTAACTCACCATCCGTGAGCGAATCCTCTCGCTCAGGTGACCTTCGATGTCGGTTAACCTCTTGAAGTCATGGCTGAACCTGCCCCTCTTGGTAGGGCGGAAAGTTCACCTCCCATCTCAATAGGCCCGGATCTCTCCCCTCCCATCTCAAAAGGGCTCAACTCCCCGAAACAACCTTTCAATGACATTTGTTTAGAAGTAGGGGGATATTTATAGGAGGAAAGGGGGTAAAAAGGTAAATGTGGAATATTGATGATGAGTTACCATTGTGGAATCTAACGGGAGGAATTTTGTCTGGTTTGCGTTGTGTTCTCTCCGGCTTCTATGAATCATCTTGGTGTGCGGATCTCCTGTATAATTGAATGTCATTTTACTTTTTACGAAATAATTATGTTTTACTGTGCTAACTGTTGAATGCAGGTATCAAAAAAAAACAACAAAACAAAACAAAAATAAAAAAACCAAAACCAAAACCAAAACAAAACAAAATAAAAAAAACAAAAAAAACCAAAAACCCAAAAAAAATAAAAATAAAAAAACCAACAAAACAATAAAATAATAATAAAAATAAAAAAATAATAAAAATAAAAATAAAAATAAAAATAAAAATAAAAAAAAAAGATATCACTGTCCCACCTCCAGTCACCTCGATGACTGACCTCACTGTGTCATGCATCCTACTATATGATATCTACAGCATACCAAGGACCTTACGCCTTGGATGAATCTGAAGTTTGAGTTCCCCTCTAACAAAAACAGTGATAACTTCAGACGAGTCTGGGATGTACGGATAGGTCGTTAGGTTGTGGTAGCTTGGAGATGATGGTTCCGTTTGGTGAGTCGGTACATAGATAAACGGGCCCCGGCTCAGTATCGACTCACAAGATTGGTATCCTGACCCAATCTTAACAGCTTAACAATATTATCATTGGCTATCTTCTATTTTTAATTTATTTTAATTTTTCTTTTAAATCCATCGTGCATTCATGTAGGACTTTGATTTCACTGTGGAAAATCATTCACCTAATTCGATTGTGAGAGCCGCTATGCATAAATTCTTGACTAATATAAGATATTCCATTCTGAGTCGAGTACTCAATTTCCTCGAGACTATCTTGGGTTGGTTTTCCGGAAGAGACCTTTGTTTGGATTTGTCAACTACTCTTTTCTTTTACTCCATTGGACCCACTTTGGCCGCAGCACTTCCACATTGGCTGGTAACCGCTCCCCAAGGTGAAACCAGCAGGTTAACGACCCAGGTACTTCCGCGCAGAGAAGTTGGTCCCTCCTTCTGTTAGTGCCTGAGCGCACGTTATTCCCTTCTTTTGTTGTTTCCCATCCAAACAATCGTTGAATTCAGAAAAACCCTCTTCATGGTTGTTTCGTTAAAATTCTAGAAAGATTCCAATCACGTAATGTTGAAAGCGTGTCTCATCACACCTTGTCATCTATTTTTCAGTCCATTCTCCACTCTATTTCATTACACTTCTATTCCATTCCACTCCGTGTCATTCCCCTGCAAAGCAGACGCCAAGGCGAGGTAGCTGTAGACACTCCACTTTTGACATTAATGTGGGTAGATCTCGTATTACTCTATGACGCCCCAAAGTGGCTCTCCCAGTCGAGTTATTTGATTGATTTCTTATTTTTTTGATATTTTCCTCATTCTTAGAATTTTTTGAAAAAAAATTATTGTTTACACAATGCTAAATTATGTGTTAAAAGTCCTAGCCATGAACTCACTTGTTAAAATTTTATGTTTGAGAGGGGGTTAAGAATAATTTATTTTTACATATATTTTCAAAAAAAAGAAAGAAAAAATAAATAATAATAATAATAAAACAAAAGGGGGTTAATATGCTTATATATATATATTTGTATATATATGTGTGAAATTAAAAAAAAGAGACATTAAATGGGCTTGGCCCATCATTTATTTCCTAATAAAATAATAATAATAACTCATCTTAACTCCCCTCCCATTATTCCTGAATCTTGCCTCCTCCCTCTTTAACACACTCCCCCTCTCCCTCTCCCCTATATCTACCCAACCTATTCCCACTTCAAAAGGGTTCCCGATGGTGGCATATCGAACCCCCCCTTTTCTCTCTCTCCATCCCACGCATCTCTCCCTCTCTCTCCCCACGTAGAGAACCCCTCTCCTCTCTCTCACCAACCCATTCTCTCACGCGACTCTCTCTCCCTCTCTTTCACCCCGGTAACCCATGTCCTCTCCGTCGACCACTCCTCACCACCCCGAGCCCGCCGGCCGGCCTCCCTCTCTCATTGCCTCATTACCTAGACGCCCACCACCTTTCCCCCACCATCGGCGACCCCCTCCGACAACCCCCCATCACTTCTACTTTCCCCTCTTCATCTCCACAGCAGAGAACCCATCCCCCGCTCACTCTCTCTTCTACCAAAAAAAACCACGGCATCTCCACTCACCTGATCCCTTCCTCTCCTCTTCTACACATCGCGGCAGAGAACCCATTCTCAACCTTCTCTCAACTTTTTTTTTCACGGCCCTCTCCTCTCGACTCCCCTCTCGAATCCAGACGCGAAGCCAACCGCCCCACCTCCTCACCCCCGCGACGCCCGCCTCCCGTCGGCCACCTCTCCCCGGAGAACACCAACCCCCACCGACCACCACGCCAACTCTGGTCTCCCCGTTCCCTCCGGCCACCACCCTGCGCGACCACCACCGCCACCTAACCACCGCACTCCCGTCGTCACGGCCGACGCCCCCTCTCACCCACGCTCTTCCTCTCTCTCGCCGCGAGCCACCCTCACCGCCACCGTCGCTTCTCTCTTCTTCCCACATACGACCCTGTACTCCTCCGCCACCGGCTATCCCCCGCAAGCTTCCTCCACCGTCGACCCCGTCAGCCTCCTCTTCTCACTACCTCTCTAACTCACACAATCTCATGCCCTTTCCCTCTCTCTTTTACCCACATTATCTCCCTCTTCTTTTCACCCTCTAACTACCGTCACAGCTAGCCACCACCCCCTCTCCAACCATCATGTACTCATCTCCCTCACCATCTCTTACCCTGTGTCTCACTGTCGCGAGCCCCTTCCCTTCTGCTCACCATCTCTCGCCTCCCTCTCTCTCTAACCTCCCCATGCACGCCTCCTTCTCCTTCTGCTAGCAACCGCCCATCTCTTCCTCTCTCTCTCTAGCCTCTGGCCACCACCCACAGCCCCCTCCGGTCACCACCCACAGCCGCAGCCAGCCGCTCTCTCCTCTCTCTAAACCTCCACTCACCGCCCCTCTCATCCATCCTCTCCCCATGCTCTCTCCCTCCCTCTCTCTCTCTCACCCGTGGCTGCACCACTGCCCTCTCGCCACTCCTCTCTCTCTCTAAACCACATCAGCCAGCTACCATCTCTCACTCTCCCCTCCACACTACACCTTCTCCACCTCCCTCTCTCTTCCTCTCAGCCCAATAGAGAAACCATTCCCCCGACCTCTCCCTCTTTCTCACCACACCAACCTCTCCTCCGTACCATCCCCCTCCGCGACAGTCCCTCTCACACCGGAGCCCAGCAGACCTGCTCTCTCCCTCTCTTTTCACTCTAACCCAACTGCCTCCGCCACCCTTCCTTCTTCTCTTTCACCTTCCTACATGCATCCACAACTGCCGCCGCAGTCACGTCCCTCCGCCGCAGTGACCGTCGTGACGTCGTCGTCGCCTCCTCCTCTGTGCCCACCGTCGTTGCCGCAGCACCCTACTCATCGGTGTTGTCACCCCCCTGCATCAGATCCAGGCGGCCCTACCCCGCGTCCATCTTCGTCGGCGTCACTCGCCCGCGACACAGCGGCCCTTTCCTCTCTCTCTCTCTAACCCTCTCACTATTCTCACCCTCCCTCTCTCTAACCTATACAACCCAGCCTCTCTTCCATCTCTCCACTCAACCACCGCGGCCAACCTACCTCCTACTGCACTTCCTTCTCCCTCGCCCTCTCTTCATCTTTCTCTCACCCTCTTCCTCTCTCTAACCTCACACACCAACTATCCTTCCCTATCACCCTCACGATACCACTGTTGCTGCCGGCGACCTCCGTCCGGGCTTCCCCACACTCACCCTCCTCGTCGCAAGCCTCTCCCTCTCTCTAACCTTTAGCCACCCACCAGTCACTACGCCTCTCCCCGGGATAGCCTTGTCCCACTCATCTCTCATCTCCACGCTCCCTCATATAGCCCGCCACCACCCAGTGCTGCTCCCATGAATATCCACCGTCGCTGCACCCCTTTCTCTCTCTAACCTGTCGCACCACTCAGCCCATCCCTCGCTCACTCTCTCTCCCTCTCTCTTCTCAACGCGACCCACCTCTCTCCCACTCACGCACACATTCTCTCTCTACCTCTCTCTCTCTCTCCGTGATCCCTCTTCCTCTCTCTATCTCTCATGGTCTCTCTCTCCCCCTCTCTCTTTCTCTCTCCAACTCTCACCCTTCAGGACCTCTCACTTCTTCTCTCTATCCCCCTAGAACACACATGCACACACGTTAATTCTTAATCTATTATTCTATCCTTTTTATTCTCACTATCTCTACATCCCTTTATTCTCTCCCTCTCTCTACTCAACATGCATGTACGTGAGTCTTACTATGTATGTACATATATGCATATTTAATGAATAACTGTTCATTTCCTCCCCTCTCCATTTTTTTATCTTAAGATATATATAAAAAAAGAGGAATCCCTTCTCTCTTCCTCTCTCTTGACCCTCCTCAAGCATAAAAAAAGGAAGAATCTTTCTCTCTCTATATATATTCTTAGTAATATTTTTATTTTTATTATTATTCTTGATATCCCACTCTCTCTATATATCATTTCATGTCTCGATTTCTCTCTTCATTTTTCTATATCTCACGATTTCTCTCTTTCCCCCTCTAAATCCCTCTCAATATAAATAAATATAAATAATAAAAAGAACAAACAAACAACAAAAAAAAGAAAAAAAGAAATAGCATCCACCAGAGTAATCAAAGGAAGCCCTCTTCGTCGGCCGGTCGAAAGAAGAGGAAGAAAGGACCCGCACTATTTCCGCTCCCGGGACGTACGCGATCAAATTCTTTTCATTGTGGAGCTCTAGGCCCTTGGCGATCACACAATCAACACCGCGCGGAGAGTCATATCCCGCGGCGGTATTCCTCACCCACGCGGAGGATCATTCCCCGCATTGGTTCCCCTCCCCTATTTAACTTCAGCAATTTGATTTTTTGTACTCTGACTCTGACTTTAATTTTTGTACACTAACTCCTAACATTTTACTTTCTGTATTCTAACACTGCCTTTTACTTTCTGTATTCTAACACTGACTTTTACTCTCTGTATTATAATACTGACTTTTACTTTCTACACTCTAACTCTGACTTTTATTTAATTTATGTACATTAAGTCTAACCCTGACACTAATCCAATAAAACCCACAGCGACTTACATCCCACAGTGGTCCTTTTATTTCGTTAATTTACTTTCAGCATTTAATTTCTGCACACTCCCATCCCCTAATAAATCCCGCGGAGGGTGTCACCTCTCGCGGCGGTCTAATTCCTATACCCCGCGGAGAACAGGTTCTCGCGATGGTTTATTTTCAGTCATCTCCATTTCTATCTAATTGTACCCTTTCCATTTCGTGTGATTTTCGTCTCGCGTGTTTCCCCATTCGAACCCGGTAGAGACAATCCTCTCCGGGAGTCTTTCTATGCATTCTCCTTAAGCGCGCGTGTTATCTTCCCAGGCTCTCACATTATGTGACGTCGTCCGTCCACATCTCCTCGTCGTTGTTTGTGCCGTCATGTTTCGTTACGTCGTTGCCTAGAGTCCCAGATCCGCGCCCGATTGGTCTCGAGCCTCACCTCGTCTTCGATCAGTTCGGTATCAGTGGTTGAGTCTGGCGTAGTATTGTCTTAAGTGTGCTAGTTAATCCCAGTGCCCGGTATATCAAAAGTTGTTACCGGAATGATAGGCCACACCTATTGAGAAGGTAGCACACTTGCGTGAGAGGATCTTCAGATCCCCATCTCCGCCATGTACCAGATATTGGATAAGTCTAGCTTCCCCATGTTCCATTAAGGAGTCTCCTTCAGATTGCCTTACGCGCAACCTTTCAAGCATCTCCCTCCCGTAATGCACGTCAGGTCATTATTCTTTCAAACGCGGGGCGACACCGTCTATCCACAGTACCCACTAGTGCTTTTCCTATCAATCCGAAACCCAGCATAATCTGCATCAGTGTAAGCTAGTAGGTCTAGCTCACACCTAGCAGGATACCAAAGGCCTAGTTCTAGGGTGCCTGACAGATATCTAAAAATCCTTTTAACAGCACTAAGATGTGACTCTTTAGGACTAGCCTGAAATCAAGCACATAAACACACAGTAAATTGTATATCAGGCCTAGATGCAGTAAGGTAAAGAAGAGATCTGATCATACCTCTGTACGACTTGGTGTCAACCAATTTACCTTTTAGGTCATCATCAATACTAGTTGATGTACCCATTGGTGCTGTTATCTCATTGAGGTTTTCCAATTTGTACTTCTTCAGTAAATCCCCTATATACTTGGACTGAGTAATGAAGGTTCCTTCTTTGGTCTGTGTCACCTGTAATCCAAGAAATAATTTTAGCTCACCCATAGAGCTCAAATCAAACTCATGTGTCATTAAGTCAGAAAATTCTTTACACATTATTGGGTTAGTTGAACCAAAAACTATATCATCCACATATATTTGAACAATGAGAATGTCTGGATGACATACCTTTGTGAATAAGATTTGGTCAATTTCACCTCTTGTGAACTTCTTGTCTGAGAGAAACTTACTGAGCCTGTCATACCAAGCTCTAGGAGCTTGTTTCAGTCCATGTAGAGCTTTATTCAACTTATAAACATGATTAGTAAAATCTATACATTCAAAACCAGGAGGTTGTCTTACAAAGACATCCTCTTTTATTTCTCCATTCAGAAATGCAGATTTCACATCCATCTGCTGAAGGGTGATTCCTAATGAGCATGCATATGTTAACAAAATTCTAATGGCCTCTAACCTAGCAACAGGGGCAAATGACTCTTCAAAATCAATGCCATACTCTTGATTGTACCCCTGAGCTACCAATCTGACCTTATTCCTAACAACATTGCCCTGCTCATCGGTTTTATTCCTGAAAACCCATTTAGTCCCAATGACAGTCCCATGATCAGGAGATGGAACTAGGTGCCATACCTTGTTCCTATCAAATTGATTTAATTCCTCATGCATGTCATTGATCCAATGCACGTCACTAAGGGCACTGTCTATGTTTTTGGGTTCTATGTGTGACACTAATGCAAATGAATTTAACTCATTATGAGCTCTGAGATAAGATCTAGTCCTAGGGGGTTCATGCAAATTACCAATTATATTATCTATGGGATGATCTCTAAGAAATCTAACATTAATAACTTGATTACCTTGATATTCATTTACCTCCCCCTGAGAACAAGGCTCCTCTGCTTCATTATCTTCAGATTGATCTGCAAGATTTTCATCTTTCAGAATTTCTCCATTATTTTGTTCCCTACATAAACCATTTTCAAATTTAGTCATTATTTCATCAAAGACCACATGTGGAGATTCGTCTACTATCTTAGAGTTTAAATTGTATACTCTATAGGCTCTAGATTGTTTTGAATATCCTAGAAAGATTCCTGGATCACTTTTAGGTTCAAATTTATCAAGATCTCTTTTAGCATTAACATGCACAAAACATTTACAACCGAAGACCTTGAAATAAGCTAGTGAGGGTTTCTTACCCTTGAGAATTTCATAAGGAGTTTTCTGGGTAAATGGCCTTACCATGGCTCTATTGACTACATGGCATGCAGTGTTGACTGTCTCAGCCCAAAATTTCCTTGGTAGGTTACCTTCCACCAGCAATGTCCGAGCCATCTCCACAAGGGTCCAGTTCCTCTCTCTACTACACCATTCTGCTATGGTGTCCTTGGAGATGAGAACCTGTGAGTTATACCATTGTCCCTGCATAAGTCATCAAACTGTGAGTTATCAAACTCACTACCATGATCAGACAAGATATTCTGAATAGAATTATCATTATTCTGTTTTATTTTTAAACAGAACTCCTAAAATTCATTAAATGCTTCATGTTTGTGTGTGAGGAAAAATACCCAAGTAAACCTAGAGAAATCACCAACTAACACGAAATCATATCTTATATTTGATAAACTAGCTGATCTAGTAGGTCCAAAGAGATCCATGTGAATCAACTCATATGGTTTAGAAGACAGGTTTTCTGTTCGAGACTTGAATGACTTCCTAGTCTGTTTGGATTGAGTGCATGCATCGCATACAACATTATCAATCTTAAAAGATATTACAGGAAGTCCTCTGACCATGCAATGCTTATTCAGTTTGTGTAGCACTATATAACTATCATGACCTAGTCTACGATGCCAAAGATAGGATAGGTCATCCTTTTTAGCAGTAAGGCACAGGTTTGAATGTGCTACATCATCTAGGTCAACTAGGTAAATGTTATTGACTCTTTTTCTAGAAAATTTAACATTATCAGAATTAGGCTCATAAATATTGCAACCAGTAGAGTCAAAAACTACCCTATGACCTTTATCACAAAGCTGGCTAATACTTAACAAATTATATGCAAGATCTTCTACCAGCATAACTTCATCAATACAATAGGTAGAGCACTTACCTATCTTTCCTGATCTGATAATCTTACCCTTGGTATTGCCTCCAAAGGTGACAAGGCCTCCATTCTTTTCAACCAGCATACAAAATTTGGCCATGTCCCCTGTCATATGCCTGGAGCAGCCACTGTCCAAGTACCACAAATTTTGTTTGGCTGCTAGGCATACCTGGATAAAGGATCAAGTAGAGTAGTTTGGAACCTAAAAATGTTTGGGCCCCAAAACAACATAAACATCATCAAGACAGGATAGCAAACATTTAGGTATCCACATTTGTGTTGGAACTTATTGCTTTGTGGATTTGTTTGTTTTCTTTTTTTTGTTCATGTTTTTGTTGTCATTCATAGTGTGGAAAACATTTGGTGAGGTGTACCATGGGTTGTTCCTAGGTTGACCATAAGAAGTGTGTTTCATTGGATTCCATGTCCTAGATTGCCCGAACCAATTTCTATCTTGAGGTCTATAGTTTTGAGTAGAATTTGAGTGGTATGCAGACCTGCCATAAACTCTATCCCTTCCAGACCTACTAAACTGATATGGCTGTGCATAATGGTAAGTATGGTAGGTCTGAGCTCTGGGATGGTTTCTGTTAGTTTTCAAACTCCTGACAGTTGTAGGTCCACCTGGAAAATGCATGGGAGTGGGTTGTTTCTTCCAGTTATTTTTCTGTGGAGACCTATTTGAGTTATTCTGGGGTTTTGATGTTGTAGAAGTTTTACCCCTATTCTGGTGTTTGCCCTGAGGTGTAGACTCGTGTGTGCGTGAATTGTTGGATACATTCACCTTTTGCTTGCCCTTGTCCTGAGCATTGGGCTTTTTCTGACTAGCAGTTTTTACAAAAAAAAATGTTGACATTGTTTTCACTGCTCATATTAATAAGAGGGGTGTTCTTTCCCTTTTCTACTACAAATGAACCAGTTTTGAATTCAAAGCTTCTTTTAGCAGTTGGATTAAAGCCAAGACCCTCCTTTCTGAAATTCACTTTTGTTCCTAAGAGAGCATTTAAGTTTTCTGTACCTTGGGTCATGCTCTCAATAGTTTTCTATTTATTCTCATTTTCTTTCTCAAGATTTTCAATTGATTTCTTCAATTCAACGTTAACACTCAAAATAGCTTCATACTTTTCATTGACAATTTTAATTTCATTTTCATAATTTTGTAATCTCAGCTTTAAATCATCAATCACATTTTTCAACATATCATTCTCCTTTCTAGCATCAATTAAAACAGATTTTATCTCATCAACTTCAGCAGCAAAATTTTTTAGACAATTATTTTCTGTTTCAAGATATGCAATTCTGTCAGACATGGTAGTATCATTAACAAGAGAATTGACTTTTCTTTTTAACTATCTATTTTCTTTTCTAACATCATCAACTTTATCTAACAATTCACCATAAGCAGCTTCCCAATCAGTAAGAGTGTAATTTTCGAAGGGAGATGTTACCTCATCATTTCCTTCTTCTCTATCGCAGTCCCAGGCCATCAGGCATACTTGACTTCCTTCTCCTTCACTCTCTGAGGTGCAGCTGAGATTGCCCTCATCCTCATCGCTCCAAGTGCTTATCATAGCTTTGCCTTTCAGGTTTCTCTTCTTTGCTTTTTCCTTCAGTTTCTGGAGCTCCGGGCATTCTACCTTTATGTGGCCTACTTTCCTGCAATGATTGCAAACAGTGGTGTCAGTCTTTTTGGCAAGATTAGTTTTATACCTTGTCTATCTTCTATCACTATGTTGTCTTCTTCCAAAGTTTCTTCCCTCTTTTCTCAGAAACCTTTTGAACTGTCGAGTTAGCATAGCGAGCTGATCACCTTCAATCTCTAACCCTGAGGAGTTGTGCTCGCTGGATGACCCACTTTTACAGGAGCTGGCCTTCAATGCAATGGGTCTCTTCTTCTTCTCTAGGTCATCTGCCTTTGGCAAGTTCATCTCATATGTCATGAGTGAACCGATTAACTCATCGACCTTGGTGGTCTTTAAGTCCCTAAACTCCTCAATAACAGTCGCCTTTGTGTGCCAGATCGGAGTTAAGGAATGCAGAATCTTTCTCACCATCTCATATTCAGAGTACACTTTGCCAAGACTCTTGAGTCCATTGGTGATAATCATGAGGCGAGCATACATCTCTGTGATAGTCTCAGTCGGCCTCATCCTAAATGCCTCATATTCAGAGACTAGCATGTTGGCTTTAGTCTCTCTTACTTAGGATGTCCCTTCGTATATAACTTCCAATTTATCCCACATCTCCTTAGCTGTTGAATAGGATGAGATCTTGGAGAACTCTGTGGGATGAAGGGCACACTGGATGGCGTTGACAGCTCTCCAGTTAAGTGTCGATCTTCAGATCTGCTCTCGTGTCCATAATTCCTCATCCTCAGACAGCTCGAAGGGGCCTTTGCTAACAACTTTCCAAATTTCATGATCTTTTGCCCTCAAGAAAATTTGCATACGGTTCTTCCAGTATGCATAGTTTGAACCATCGAAGTATGGAGGCTTGCTCATAGATTGTCCTTCGGCTGTCATTCCTCTAGCATCCATGATGTCTATCTCTTCAGGATGTTAGTCCCTACAGAAGAGTTAGGCTCTGATATCACGTGATATAGATCTAGAGGGGGGGTGAATAGATCTATCCCAAATTTTAAAACAAGATTAAGCAGATAAATGCAGAATTCCAAAAATTCCTTAATCAGAACAGCCAATTCAAACACAGAATCACTAGAAGACATAGACAAGTGATATGTGAGAACTATCGATGGAGAGAATGGGTGAATTCTAATAGACAATTAAACCATGACAGCAGCAGAACTAAATTTCAGATAAATGAAATGTGAAGAGGTACTTGGCGGAGGTTGAACTCAATGAGTGTCCTCACGCAAGATAAACCACTTTTCAGAAAAGCCTGCCTTATCCTTCGAGCAGTACCTTTTGATATACCTACTTCACACTCTTGAATAGTCAATATATCAACCTAAAGAAACACGATAATAGCCAGATGAATAAATGCAATAATCACAAACCATCAAGCATAGACACACAATTTTTAGGTGGTTCGATCTCCTGCAGAGATCTATGTCCACCCCACACTTAAACCAAGTGTGGCTTCACTACCGATTCACAGCTTCCAATCCACTGATCTACAGCTTCGGGGAAAACTTCCCAACACACGCTGAGCCTTACAGCTTAAGCTACCTAGAGGAACCCACTTCTGCAGCTGGGCCTTACAGCTTACCAACAATCGCTGACACACAGCTTGTAAAACAAGGTTTCAAATCAGAAATAGAAAATCAGAAAAGCAAAATAGAAACTGTAGCTCTTGCAAAGAGCAGATCGGCTCCGGTTCTGAACCAAGAAGCCGGAAACAACAGCTTGCAAAGCTAAGACTCACACCCTTCTAACGATGCACTGCCCTTCTCTCAAAGCTCCTCTTCTTTTCTTCTTAAATTCTCTCTTTGAGATCTTCTCAGGTTTGCTCTCTCGCTTTTTGCTCTGTTTCTCTTGACTTGGCTGCTGCTATTCTCTCTGTATGTTCTATTTTATGAGATTGGGCGATCTGCTCCCTTTTATAAGACAGCAGATGATGGGCGCGTGGAAACCACGTTATTCGTTCAGATCTGAGTTGAGATGGTCACGTGGCAGCATCTTGGTTTGTTTGCTTTCCACGTGTCAAACACAACGCTTCACCTTTTGCCTTGGATCACGTGCCGTTTATCTCGGTACTTTAGTTGCTCGTGACTTAAAGTTCGCAGGTAGTCGGGACATGCATCATGTGTTTGATCATGAGTCTCACCTGTCATTGTAACGAACAAAGTATCAGTCACGTGTTATGGACTTAGACAATTCACAAGTCTATGTGTATAGGCACAGATGCAAGAAGAACTAGCATAGACTATATCATGCAGCTAGCGCAGACCTAAACAACACATGCATCGATCTTAAGTGTGCGCGAGGCACTACTTGCATCGACCTTACCTAATGTAAAACATTTTTAACATCGACCTGACTCAAAAAGGAATACAGCTAGCATCAACCTTGTGCTGAGTAAACAAGAATATGCTCAGGTGATGTGGCACAGCCCAAAGACCACTAAGTATGATGAGATGACCCTAGGACTTAGACCCGCAAGCATACAAGCGCTCAATGATTCTCACAATGACGATCTTTGCTCACTCGGCTCACACGTTCACCCGATGGGTCCGGGAGATGATGGTGAGGGTCCAAGGCGGGACCCAATTGTCCTAATGGACTTACAATGCTAAGGCTGACCCCCAATGGGCCTGGGAGACCAAGCTTTGTGGGTGGCTGGCCCACAAGGCGGGGTGTTGGGTGGCACTCACTCACGGGCCGCGGTGGGCACGATATCGCTTAAAATTAAGTCCGAGCGCTCTCTTACCATCCGACGAGCATTCAAGACAATACTACATTTGCAGAAATGAAGCTACAAGGGTGTGATCAGAAGCTCACCTGATCGGTGTGAAGACACCGATCCCGTTCGGAGACGAGGGCGCGCCGGGAAGCGGGGGTAAAGACCCGACGCCGCGGCGATGGTGCTTGACCTGAAAATTTAAAGAGTTTCCAGCACTACACCTCACGCAGGGGGGGTGATATTGGGGTGGGGATTGATCTTAATACACCCAAAACTACCTCCACGCAGGGAGGGGCCTTCAGCCGGCCAAGCGGGGAGGGGAATGAGTGAGATAGAATCGACTTTCCGAGCTTCCTCGGTTCAGCCTTGCTGTAGAGCTGCTGGACAGGTGACCGGAGACGTTGCTGTCACGGGGTCCACGGAGCTCGGATCTCGACGAGACCTGAGCAAAAAGTTTCCTAACTGGAGAGGGGTAAGGCTTGAATTTTTGGGCGACCTCCAGATCTGGGGGCTGACTGGTCTGGCGACTGGAAGGTGGCTGCAGTTCTGGTCTCTGGCCGAACACGATCTGAAACAGCAGGTTGCAGAAGCGGCCACAATGGCTCCTGAGCTCCAAATCTGGCACCGCTTGACTCGTTGGAACCGTGGACGAGTCTACTTTTCAGCAAAACAAACGGGGAAGTCTTCTGATGTCGGAGATGAACTGGGTGTCCAGAGGAGTGGGAGGTGGTCGGTGCAGACTGTGAGGGGGCAGATTGGCGTGGTTGTGGTAGAAAATTGATATCTCTGGTTGTCGGACGCCGAACGGGGTTCCTCCTTCTGTTCCTGGACGCTGACAGGGGGGGGAAGATCTTTGTAGAAGGCCTTGAAGGCTGATTCCTTCAAGGTTCGTCGTGGGAGAGCCTGCCTTGTCGTTCTGGCTCCTGGCCTGAGAGGTCCTGCGCAGTCGTGGGAGAATGGTTGCTGCGGACAGCACAGAGCTCGGATGCCGACGAAACTGCCTCACCTTGAAAGCTAACTCACAGACGAATCCAGCAATGTAGGCCTTGCCTCCTGAGTCGTTGAGGGATGGTCGTGGCCTCCTCTGCAAGTTGCTGTAACTCTGCTTCCTGAAACAGGGTTAGAATGAGGAGGAGAAGAAGAGATGGGGAAGGGAATGGCCAAGAGAGAAAAGGGTGTAAGGTGGTTCTAATGGCTGTGGGAGGGAGATGAGAGGTGTTTTAGGGGTTGTGGAGGCTAGGGAGATGGAGGTGGGGAGGGCGAAGTGGGGCTGGAGAGGGGGCTGGTCTGCTAGGGAGGGTGGTGGGAAGGGGTGAGCACAAGGGAGAGAGGGAGTGGGAGGGAAGGTGGGGGCGAACTAGGCCTAAGGGAGGAGGAATGGGGCGGTCAAGGCAATGGAGGGAAGATTTCAAATTCAAAATAGGTCTTGGAAGTTGAGAGATGGTGTGGGGAATAGAGGTGATTGTGTTGGAATGGTGGAAAGAGTGTTGGAATGGGGAAGATTCTCCCTTGGGACTAGGAG
The DNA here is from genome assembly GCA_022559845.1 of Amorphophallus konjac. Classification (NCBI taxonomy): domain Eukaryota; kingdom Viridiplantae; phylum Streptophyta; class Magnoliopsida; order Alismatales; family Araceae; genus Amorphophallus; species Amorphophallus konjac. The sequence goes on along the minus strand of CM040122.1, from coordinate 184,742,774 downwards.
AGGGAAGTAAAGATGGCTATGGGAAGTGGGGAGCTTTAATGGGGTTAGGTGGGAGTTGGAGGTGGTTGGGAGGAGAGGAGAGAGAGGAAGGGGGCGAACTTCTCCTTGGGGAGAGAGAGAGAGAGATATATTGAGAGGGAGATGGCAAATGTTTTCAATATTCATCAAAAGTTAGTACATGGAGGGAGATGGGGGCTATTTATAGGCAACCCATCTTTACAAGACAAAAATAACCCTGCCATTTAAGGCAAAAGACCAAACATGTCCTAGACTCAGTCCAATAGGCCCAAACTAAGGTATTAAGGCCTATTTAGACCAAATAGGGGAAATGGACTAGTACAACATGACATAATAAAAGGAAATACATGCGATATGACCCAATAAAAGGAAAATTACATATGATAAGACTCAATAAAAGGAGGATACATAAGATGAGAATGAGTCGACCCAAATCAAGGGTGTGCAGGCGACCCGAGCCATAGCGAGTGTCGTGAGATGTCCTCATCAAATCCCCTGGGGTGGGGAGAACTCGACCCTGTCGAGTGTGGGTCTGCCTGGCTATCATAGTGCTCCAGAATGTCGGGATCCAACCGCAGCAGGTCCTCCCGGCTCACCCAAGCATCCTCCGTCGGGGGACGATTCTTCCACCTAACCAAGTAGCGCTGATACACCTTGTGCCTCGTAATGATGCTCTGCTCATCCAGTATTGCCTCTATCTGCTCTCGTCGGTCTCTTAAGCTGGGAAGTGGAGTCCCTCCGGGAGTGTCTCTCATAAGGGGGGGTAACGGCTCAAGCTCCTCACTGGGTTCCACTGCGGGGCCTTTGTAGGGTACCAGGTCCGCCACGTTGAAGGTAGGGTGCACCCCATAGCTCTCTGGTAGGTCAAGCTTATAAGCATTGCTGCCAAGTCATCGTAGAACTCGAAAGGGTCCCGACCCTCGTGCCCTCAACTTGGAGGCAGGCCCGGGAAGGAGCCGCTCCGTCCTCACCATCACCGAGTCTCCCACTTGGAATTCACAGTGGCGCCGGTGAGCATCTGCCCGTCTTTTGTAAGCCTCATTGCTTTTCCCTATATACTTGCGGATGTCATCATGCAACTCTTTGATATGCTGTGCAAAGGACTCAGCTGAGACTGACACCCTAGCATGTGGGGGAAGGGGAATGAGATCCGAGGGCTTTCTAGGCCTAAAACCATGCAGTACCTCAAATGGACTTTTGCCTATTGACCTATTGACGGAATCATTGTAGGCAAACTCGGCCTGAGACGAGGAGATCCCAATTCCCAAGGTGGTCCCCCACAAGACAACGGAGCAAGTTCCCAAGGCTTCGGTTGACGACCTCAGTCTGGCCGTCGGTTTGAGGATGGTAAGCAGTGGAGAATTTGAGGAGGGTCCCCATCAAGTGCCATAGAGTCTTCCAAAAGTAACTAGTGAATTTCACATCTCTATCGGACACAATAGTCATAGGTAATCCATGGAGTCGGACTACCTCATCAAAGAATAACCGGGCGACCCTAGAAGCATCAGAGGTCTTGGAACATGGGATAAAGTGGGCCATTTTAGAGAACCTATCAACCACTACAAAGATGGAATCATGTTTGCGCAAGGTCCTAGGTAGGCCAAGGATGAAGTCCATGCTCAAATCCTCCCAAGGTCGGTCTGGTATGGGTAGAGGTGTGTAAAGTCTGGTATTCTGCTTCACCTGTTTGGCGGAGGCACAAATGCGACATTGTCCCACAACGTGGGCCACATCCTTCTTGAGACTAGGCCAATGGAATTGTCTCTCAACCAACTCTATGGTCTTTTGGACCCCAAAGTGTCCAGCTAGGCCCCCACTGTGTAACTCCCAAACTAAGAAGTCCCGAAGTGAAGTCCGGGGTATGCAAAGCCTAGCTCCCTTGAATAGATACCCTTCTTGAAGTATGAACCCCTCATGTTCCTTGTGGGGCTGAGTGGAAAGGGTGTTGTAGTGAGTCCCAAAGTCGGGGTAATTTGGATATTCTCCTTTGATTCTCTCAAAGCCGTTTACTTCCACTTGGATGGTGGAGAGTAAGGCTACTCGTCTACTTAGCGCATCGGCTGCGCGGTTCTCACTACCCATCTTGTACTTGAGGACAAAGGTGTAGGCTTGAATGTATTCTACCCATCGGGAATGTCGGGCATTGAGTTTTTGTTGGGTGTTGAGATATTTCAAGGCCTCATGGTCCGAGAAGATCACAAACTCCTTGGGTAGGAGATAGTGCCTCCAATGCCGAAGGGATTGAACCACGGCATAAAGCTCTTTGTCATATGTGGAGTACCTAGTCCTAGCCTCACAAAGTTTCTCACTAAAATAGGCTACCGGGTGACCCTCTTGGCTAAGAATGCCCCCAATCCCTACCCCGGATGCATCACAAGTGACTTCGAAGACTTTTGAGAAGTCGGGTAGGCAAAGGACCGGGGCTTGGGTCATCTTTTCCTTAAGCTCTAGGAAGGCTTTTGAGGTTGCCCTAGTCCACACAAAGGTGCCTTTCTTGAGGCAATCCGTGATAGGAGTGGTGATTGTGCTAAACCCACGGATGAATCTCCTATAGAAGGTAGCTAGCCCGTGAAAGCTTCGGGCCTCATGAAGGGTCTTGGGTTCGGGCCACTCAAGAATAGCTTGGACCTTTTCGGGGTCCATGGATACTCCTTGGGATGAGACAATAAATCCTAGGAAGGCTAGTTGATTGGTCAAGAAATGACACTTCCCGGGGTTGGCAAAGAGACTCTCCTTCCTAAGAATGGTGCACACTTGTTTGAGGTGATCGAGGTGGGCTTCCTTGGATTGGCTATATATGAGGATGTCGTCAAAGTAGACAACAAGAAAGATGCCAATGAAGGGCCGGAGGACCTCGGTCATGAGGCGCATGAAGGTGCTTGGTGCATTAGAAAGGCCAAAAGGCATAACAAGCCATTCATAGAGACCGTCCTTAATTTTAAAGGCGGTTTTCCACTCATCCCCGGGCCTAATGCGGACTTGATGGTAGTCACTTTTGAGGTCAATTTTGGAGAAGATGGTGGCTCCTGCTAGCATGTCTAGCATGTCATCAAGCCGAGGGATGGGGAACCTATATTTGACCGTTATCTTGTTGATGGCTCGGCTATCCACACACATGCGCCAAGTTCCGTCCTTTTTGGGTGTAAGAAGAGCCGGGACGGCACAAGGGCTTTTGCTAATTCGGAGGAAGCCCTTCTTGATGAGTTCCTCAATTTGCCTCCTGAGCTCGGCATGCTCGGTGGGGTTGAGGCGGTAGTGTGGGAGGTTGGGTAAGGTAGCTCCGGGCACAAGGTCGATGGCATGTTGCACATCGCGCATGGGTGGTAGCTTGTCCGGAAGCTCCTCGGGAAACACATCATGGAAGTCCTCCAAGAGTTGTTGAATTTCTATTGGGTGTGGGTCGGTTGGGGAGGATTCTCCAAGGCAAATAACAATGGCACACACATGTTCCCCTTGGTTGACTTCTTCCTCAAGCTCTTTCCTAGTGATGAGGTGTAGGCTCCTAGGAGGCTTGTTGACCATACTAGGGTTAGGGCTTGGTAGGGTGGGGTTTGGTGGGTTTGGAATAGTGGGAGGGGTAGGGGATCCCTCAAGGGAGGGAGATGCCTTCTTGGGAAGGGGGCGAGGTGGAGAGGGGTTGCGTTGGATCTTCTTCCCTTCATGAATGAAGATGCAAGTGTTTGTCTTTCCTAGAAAGGTGGCATCTACATCGTAGATCCAAGGTCGTCCTAGGAGTATACTCCCAACTTCCATAGGTAGGATGTCACACCACACTTGGCTTTGATAAGATTGGAATGCAATGGGGACAAGGCAACGAGCACTAACGGGTATGGAGGTGGTATCAATCCATGCTACCCGATATGGGTGGGGATGTGGGGAGGTGGTAAGGCCCAAAAGTTTGACGGTGTCGGGTGACACCACATTCACACTACTTCCATTGTCCAAGATGACCTTCCTAACATGGCTCCCTATTCGTATGTAGGTATGGAATATGGTGTTTCTCCTCCAATCATGCTCTTGGGTTTGAGTGAGGGTGCATCTAACCACTCCGAGGTGGGAGTCGGTAGGTGGAGGAGGTTGTTCTTGGTTGCTCTCCATGTAGTGGTTCTCATACTCCTCCTCCCATTCATGAGAGGGTTCATATACCTCAACTTCTTCTTCAAATTCAACTTGGGGTTGGGGGTTGGTCTCCTCTATGAGTAAGTTTGATGCTCCCTTGGTGGGGCATTGATTGGCAAAGTGTCCATACCCATAACACCTAAAGCATTGCTGTCCACTTTGATGGTTTGGGGTCATCTTAGTGTGAGGGAGAGTGGGTGTCGGACTGGGCCTATTGGGAGTTGTGTTTAGGGGCCCACTTGTGGGGCGGAGTGGTGGAGTGGCATTAGGAGGGGTGACCCGTGTGGGTGGAGCTCCCATGGGTGTAGGAAGGAGACCTCTTTGGGGTGGTGGGGGGTTGGCCCGAGGTGTCATGGTTTTAGGATCCATTCCCCGAGGGGGAACCATTCGTATGTACCGAGAGAATTTCTCGGCATCCCGAGCGACTTGGTAGGCTTGCTCTAAAGTGGTTACTTGACGCATGAATAATTCCTTTTTTATATGGAATTGAAGCCCATTCCTAAAGCGGGAGAGTGTGACGGAGGGGTCCTCTTGGACTCCACACTTGAGGAGGTAGTAGTCAAACTTTTCAATGTACTTCATAATGGTCTTTCCTTCTTGGGTCAAGGCTTGCCATTCATCTAGGAGATTTTGATGGTAGGAGGGTGGGACATATTTGAGTTTGAGTTGGTGTTTCATGGCCCCCCATGTCGTGATTGGAGCTTCCCTCCTAACTATCCTTAAGGCCTCAACATTCATCCAATGAGTCTTGGCTAGTTTGGTTAATTGCATCTTTGCAAGCAGGACTTTCCTTTCCTCGATCATTGGGTACCAATCAAAATATTGATCCATGGCAGCCTCCCAATCTAAGTAGATGCTCGGATGATGAGATCAATCAAAAGTGGGAGCTTCAACTTTCACAAGTCTCATTAGTTGGTCATCCGGGTTGTCCCGGGGAGGTCTCTCATTCCTTCTAGGGGGTGGGTCCCTTTCCGGTTCGGGAGGGTGGTCAAGGTTGAGTCCTCCTATGGCTGGCTCCATATGTGGAGGGGGATCTCTCCTATCTCCTTCCCTTGGGTTAGGCCTGTTTTCCTCAATTTGTTCTAGCCGGGCCGTAATATCGTCAAGCCTTCCCATAATATTGGTCATGTATTCCATAAGAAACCTCATTTGGTCGGGAAACTCATGCTCATTGTGAGGGGGATTTCCTTGGGGATTGGAATTCATGGTGTTATTGGAAGAAGATGAATTACCTTGATAATGAGTTCCACTACGAGTGGTCATGCAAAGTTGGGTGGGCTATGCAAGGGTGTGCGAATGCACCTATGAAAGACTTAGTGTGACCCAAGACTAGACTTGTAAGGACAAGCCTATGACCGCTCTGATACCACTTGATGTGGCACAGCCCAAAGACCACTAAGTATGATGAGATGACCCTAGGACTTAGACCCGCAAGCATACAAGCGCTCAATGATTCTCACAATGACGATCTTTGCTCACTCGGCTCACACGTTCACCCGATGGGTCCGGGAGATGATGGTGAGGGTCCGAGGCGGGACCCAATTGTCCTAATGGACTTACAATGCTAAGGCTGACCCCCAATGGGCCTGGGAGACCCAGATTTGTGGGTGGCTGGCCCGCAAGGTGGGGTGTTGGGTGGCACTCACTCACGGGCCGCGGTGGGCACGATATCGCTTAAAATTAAGTCCGAGCGCTCTCTTACCGTCCGACGGGCATTCAAGGCAATACTACATTTGCAGAAATGAAGCTACAAGGGTGTGATCAGAAGCTCACCTGATCGGTGTGAAGACACCGATCCCGTTCGGAGACGAGGGCGCGCCGGGAAGCGTGGGTAAAGACCCGACGCCGCGGCGATGGTGCTTGACCTGAAAATTTAAAGAGTTTACAGCACTACACCTCACACAGGAGGGGTGATATTGGGGTGGAGATTGATCTTAATACACCGAAAACTACCTCCACGCAGGGAGGGGCCTTCAGCCGGCCAAGCGGGGAGGGGAATGAGTGAGATAGAATCGACTTTCCGAGCTTCCTCGGTTCAGCCTTGCTGCAGAGCTGCTGGATAGGTGACCGGAGACGTTGCTGTCACGGGGTCCACGGAGCTCGGATCTCGACGAGACCTGCGCCAAAAGTTTCCTAACTGGAGAGGGGTAAGGCTTGAATTTTTGGGCGACCTCCAGATCTGGGGGCTGACTGCTCCAGCGACTGGAAGGTGGCTGCAGTTCTGGTCTCTGGCCGAACATGATCTGAAACAGCAGGTTTCAGAAGCTGCCACGACCGCTCCTAAGCTCCAAATCTGGCACCGCTGGACTCGTTGGAACCGTGGACGAGTCTACTTTTCAGAAAAACAAACGGGGAAGTCTTCTGATGTCGGAGATGAACTGGGTGTCCAGAGGAGTGGGAGGTGGTCGGTGCAGACTGTGAGGAGGCAGATCAGCGTGGTTGTGGTAGAAAATTGATATCTCTGGTTGTCGGATGCCGAACGGGGTTCCGCCTTCTGTTCCTGGACGCTGACAGGGGGGGGAAGATCTTTGTAGAAGGCCTTGAAGGCTGATTCTTTCAAAGTTCATCGTGGTAGAGCCTGCCTTGTCGTTCTAGCTCCTGGCCTGAGAGGTCCTGCGCAGTCGAGGGAGAATGGTTGCTGCGGACAGCACGGAGCTCGGATGCCGACGAAACCACCTCTCCTTGAAAGCTAACTTGCAGACGAATCCAGCAATGTAGGCCTCGCCTCCTGAGTCGTTGAGGGATGGTCGTGGCCTCCTCTGAAAGTTTCTGTAACTCTGCTTCCTGAAACAGGGTTAGAATGAGGAGGAGAAGAAGAGATGGGGAAGGGAATGGCCAAGAGAGAAAAGGGTGTAAGGTGGTTCTAATGGCTGTGGGAGGGAGATGAGAGGTGTTTTAGGGGTTGTGGAGGCTAGGGAGATGGAGGTGGGGAGGGCGAAGTGGGGCTGGAGAGGGGGCTGGTCTGCTAGGGAGGGTGGTGGGAAGGGGTGAGCACAAGGGAGAGAGGGAGTGGGAGGGAAGGTGGGGGCGAACTAGGCCTAAGGGAGGAGGAATGGGGCGGTCAAGGCAATGGAGGGAAGATTTCAAATTCAAAATAGGTCTTGGAAGTTGAGAGATGGTGTGGGGAATAGAGGTGATTGTGTTGGAATGGTGGAAAGAGTGATGGAATGGGGAAGATTCTCCCTTGGGACTAGGAGAGGGAAGTAAAGATGGCTATGGGAAGTGGGGAGCTTTAATGGGGTTAGGTGGGAGTTGGAGGTGGTTGGGAGGTGAGGAGAGAGAGGAAGGGGGCGAACTTCTCCTTGGGGAGAGAGAGAGAGAGATATTGAGAGGGAGATGGCAAATGTTTTCAATATTCATCAAAAGTTAGTACATGGAGGGAGATGGGGGCTATTTATAGGCAACCCATCTTTACAAGATAAAAATAACCCTGCCATTTAAGGCAAAAGACCAAACATGTCCTAGACTCAGTCCAATAGGCCCAAACTAAGGTATTAGGGCCCATTTAGACCAAATAGGGGAAATGGACTAGTACAACATGACATAATAAAAGGAAATACATGCGACATGACCCAATAAAAGGAAAATTACATATGATAAGACTCAATAAAAGGAGGATACATAAGATGAGAATGAGTCGACCCAAATCAAGGGTGTGCAGGCGACCCGAGCCATAGCGAGTGTCGTGAGATGTCCTCATCATCAGGCTTATATGCTGGCCAATCAGAATATGCACCGACTTGATTTTGCACAAAGTAAAAGACACACTGACCTCTATAGTTGTAAGGCAAACAATGCACTGATTTCTTACATACATAAGACACTGCATGCACCAACTTTGGTTATGCACGATGCAAATGTGCACTGGCCTAAGTCTATGCATATATCAATATGCATCGACCTTATTCTGCCTTATAACAGATATGCACTGACCTTGTTACGCATGTATGAAAACATGCACAGACCTTTATATGCATGAAGCAGACAGTTCACCGACCCTTGCATGCGTATATCAAGACATGCACCGACCTCCAATATACATAAGACAAGTATGCACCGACCTTGGGTATGCATCAGAGGCTACTAGCACTGACCTTACTACATGAGCGACGCAACTAGCATTGACCTCACTTATGTAACCATGGCAAACTAGCACCGACCTCACTATATGAGCGATGCAACTAGCACCGACCTTAAGTATGCGTAAGATGCTACTAGCACCGACCTCATTGAAGACCAAAAGGGATATGCACCGACCTTAGATGCAGAATAACAAAGTGTGCAGAAGTGTTTTATGAAAAGGTCTGATATATAAATAATTCATCAAAATACACAATATTACCATGGTCAAGATAAAGTCACCAAAGTCAACTCTGCAGTGAACCAAGTCAACTCTACGGTTACCAATCATTCAAAACATAATCAACACGCTGCAGTCTCCACACTGCTGATCAACTCCATAGGAGACCCAACAGCCCATGACCTGGGCGCCCATTCCAATTGGCGGCCAGGTGATGGGCACCCATTCCTGCAGGCTTCCTTTTGGCTGGCTTTTTGAAATCCATTGAATTAGTGACACTCCAAAAAGTCACCAATTGTTAAATAGCGACCGTTCAGAAGGTCGCCAATTCTTTTCTTCATATTTTGGGTTCAATTAGGATTATTTTTTATTCCACGACTGTCTGGAAGGTCACCATTTGATAAATGGGTGCCCGTGCGGAAAGTCACCAATCTCTTTGCCATATTTTGAGCTTTTAACTCTATCTGAAACTCGTATTAATTTCTAATTAGCGACCAGCTCGGGGTCGCCAATTCTTTTCAAATTTCAGAAAGTCCTAATCCGTCTTGAAATGCCTTGGAATTTGCAACGCTTCTGTCTACCGTCCTTTTAAATAGCGACCATCTGTCTAGTCGCCAATTCTTCTAGAATTTTGAACTCCGACAGAACCTCCTTGTTTCTCCGTTTTGATCCCCTTTTCTAATTGGGAAAGTGTCCTAATGGTTTCTAAGGGTAAGGGGACACTTGGGTAATATTTATCTTCTTCCAAATCCAACTTAAACATGATTTCCTAATTTCTCTTGGATTAAACTCTGAATTTCAGCCCTATAAATAGGACCCTTCTCTTCCTTGTGTAATAATCTAAGGGGAGGTGCTGCCGGTTTGAAGGCTCAAGGAGGAGACTCCCATGTACCTTAAAGCTTCATCCATAGATTTCTCCTTCTCTCCCTTGAAGATTTGGAGCCTCTTCATCCTTAGAGCATCTTCCTCTCTTGGAGGATTAAATCAATAAGCCTTTCCTTCTCTCTTCTCTTATTTTTATTTTAATCTAGCATTGCATGCATCATTATTCTCTCTCTATCTTTTATCTTTTCATCTCAACATTGAGATCTCCATATTGTGCACTCTAGTACACCTCCCAATTGTGCAACACTTAAACATCTCCCTATTTTTCATCATATATGATCTTTTCCTACCCTTTGCATAGGGGTTTAAGGGCCAACACCCAACAAGGTGTGTTCATACTCATGCTTTTCATATTCTTTATCTTAAGAACTTGATGCTACACACTATTATTTTTTAATCAATATCTTTTTCTTGTTGGTGTTTTCTTTATTTTGCAAGGGTAATCAAGTCAAAGAAGAACTCTCTTCATCGACCGGTCGATAGGAAGAGAATATGCACTCACAATCTCCCCCGCACTTCAAGGAATTTATTTGCGATCCCTCCTTTACTTTATTGTTCATATTCTTTTGAGGTAACCCCTCTGACGATCACACTCCATATTAGCATCCTCGCATGCTCCCCTCTTTCTCTCTCTTTCCCCTTCTTTTCCCCTTATTAGTCCAAATTGTTAATTCTTTTCTCTAAGTGGATTTTTCATAATCTACATTGTTCACGCCAAGTATTATGACAAGATCCACATGGACTGGACGGCCATGGGCGCGCTAGCAGAGATTTGACACCCTCAAACTCACACTTTCATCTTTCCCACTTTCGAGGCAACTATCCTTCTTGAGGAGGCGAAACTCCTGCTTGGTTTGAAAAGATTCAAGAGGGATGGTAAGATAAAGATCGTGCCCATGTTGAAAAAGGCAACCTTCGAGGAAGTCCTCGGAAGCTTCATGCCCTCCGAAGCTATTAGAAGTGTCCAGACTCAAAAGAGAATCAATTTACAGAAGCTTGCGGAATGGGTCCTGAATGCCTTGAGAGGATTGACAGGCGATGATCGTATGGAAGGAATCATGGAAGGGTTCACAATCTACTTATCTGGAGCTCTCCTATTCCCTTACGCTGACAACATTGTGAAAGAAGATCAGCTGAGTGCCATTTGTGGAATTTGGAATGGCAAAAGGGTGGGGCCCGCCGTTCTTGCTTACCTTTACAGTAGTCTAACGGCTTCTAATATGGATAAGCCACCTTTCGGTTGCATACTTCTTCTGACTTGTTGTATTGACTTGCATTTCAAATTTGGCCATCGTGAGGGGATGCCGACTGCCTCAAAAAAATTTCAACAAAGCCCCCTCTACCACATGCCGATGTGTTAGGCAATGGTGGTAGTGTGGTTAATCGCGTTCCTTGGCCGAAGAAATGCGAAGACTGTCAGGCTCACTTCAGCACCATGATGCAAAACATGTTCACTTGTGTGCCGGCATGTCTACTCCTACATGAACTCTTCGTGAGGTCTTCCCCTGACGCGGAACTTCACAAAAAAATGTGTGTCGGCATGTCCTTTACAACGTGCATCGGTGTTGTACTCAAATCGGCCTCCCTCGCCATTCTTTCCCAATGTTATCTGACATTCCTCCTCTGAGGAAGAGGGAACTGAGTACGGAAGGAGATGCAAAGGATGTGAAGGCCATCAAAGCATCATGGAAGATGAGCATTCCGGAAAAGGTGATGGTGCACGTAGAGGAAGAATGTGAGCTGCGGAGAGCTTATGTAACTAAATTGGAGAAACTAAGGCCCGAAGTGTCCAAACCCCTGATGTAGCTCATTTTGTTTCAATGAAATAAATGCGGAGCTTTATTGCCATTGCATGTGCTTTTTTCCTTTTATTGACTGCTCTTATTTTTCTTTTCTTTTCTTTTCTTTTCTTTTCTTTTTCATTGGAGCGTCTTCTCTATGGGACGCTTTCAGTGAAGACATCTTCCTGTCTAGACGCTTTTATTTTTCAATTTTTTGTTTGTTTTTTTGTTGTTTTTTTTGGTTCACACGTCTAGGCGCCAGTACGCTTCCATTGGAAGTGTCTTCACGCCTGGATGCGTCAATTATTTAAATTTCATAACCGTTGGCCACCCGCGGGCGGCTCTTCTTCTTCCCCACTTCGACCGACGACCGGCGGCGACATCCCCCATTTTCTTCCCCATTCTCACCCCAAAAGCCTATTCTTCGTCCCCATGGAGCGTGGAGACCCAAGCCAAGGTGGAGGGAAGCAGAAGCGAGCCACTCGTCGCCAGAGGAGGACCGTGGAGCATGTTGAGGGCCCCATAGAGGAGGAAGGGCCTCTTTTGGCCATTGAGGACCCCGAGGGACCCGGTGGCACGGCGGGGGACGAGCACGATCCGGTAGGTCCCCAAAACCTTCCTTTTATTGTATTATTTTATCATTCTTCGTGAGATATGGGGGGAGGTAGGAGCTCATGGCGGTTTCGACGGTGCAGTGATGAACGCGTCCCACATAGGTGACGATTTAATATTTTATATTATTATTTTTTAAAAAATATTATTAAAAATAATTATTTATAGGCGTCAAAATGCTTGGACGTGTTTATTATTTCTCATTTTAATTAATATTTAGAAAATTATGGAGGCGTCTTGGCACCGTGACTTTTTCATTATTTTATTTTAATTTAAAAATTAGGGAAACTTATTGAAGTGTCATACTAGTTTGACGCTTTTATTATTTTTTATTTTAATTAGAACTTTGGAGAAATTATGAAAGCGTCCTGCAACCTTGACGCCTTCACTTTTTTTGTTTTTGTTTTTTTTGTTGTTTTTGTTGTGTGTTTTTTGTATGTGTGTGTGTGTGTGTTGTTTTATTTTTTTATTTATTATTGGTCCTCCTCTTACTGACGTGACTCTCTTTTTTCTTTTTCTGTGGTGTGCAAGGAGTGATGAGGACCCGGATCAGCTGGTTCTTGGTGGTGGCAGCGTACCGAGGACTACCGGACTTTCAGAGGGCCCGAGTAGATGCTATGGGGTTCGAAACGTTTTTGTAGATTGAGCCCTTCCGGCTCGACTTGCCCCTCATCCAAGCACTGAGGGAGAGGTGGCACGCGCTGAGCAGAGCTTTCTTGATGCCCTGGGGGCATATGGTGCCGACACTGGAGGATGTAGTTCGGATCACCGGACTACGGGTGGACGGGGAGGCCGTCAGCGGGCACACTTACCCGGACTACAGGGAGAGCACCCTAGAGTTGCTAGGGCTGGAGGCCAGTGCGATTGACAAAGAGAGCAGGACAGTCGGCTGGGCGGACATCATGGAGGCACTAGGTTTTTCGACGCTCATCAGCACGTCGGTGAGAGTGGAGTGGAGTTTCTGGCGTGGCTGGAGGGAGCCGCACGTCAGGCGTTTTGCCAGGATGCCAGTGATCAGGAGCGAGCAGATCGGGACCTCTTGAGGTTCTTCTTCTTCCTACTGGGCCGCCTGCTGCTGGGGACGAAGGGAGACAACATCCACTGTCGCTTCCTGGGGATCCTTACGAACCTAAACTAGGTAGGGCACTATGTGTGGGGAGCAGCCCTACTTGCCCACCTGATTGTCGATTTGTCTCAAGGGACGGATCGGGAGACGATAGTCAGTGGCTTCGCGCCGTTCCTCAAGGTGCTTTTTTTTGTTGTTTTATTTGTAGTTGGTTTTATTTCATGCCTATGCAATTGACTATGCTAATGACATGTGATGGATGTAGGTGTGGAGCTACTACTACTTCCCGATTGGGAGAGCTAGGCAGCGGGACCCAACGATCGTGCCCCTAGCGCGGCGGTGGAGGCCGATTGTGATCGCGGCCCCACACACCTACCAATTGACGTCGCTTCGACGTGAGTTGTCAGAGTATCCCGAGGCCATGCTATGATTTTTTTTTTGAATATCTATTTTTTTTGTAAATGTGGAAGCTACCATGGTATATGCATGGCAATGCAGGTGGTCTGGAGGCCCTATCTGGGTATGGACGACGTAGGCCAGCCCTAGGTTGAGGCTGGCTGACCTCACTTCGGGTGGGACCTTTGGGTCCATTGCATGAACGAGATCGAGCCGCATTGGGCGGAAGACCCGAGGCAAGGAGAAGCTCGTGGACTGGCGTGCCCACTTTCCTGCCCAGTTCCAGGACTGGCAGCAGGGTGGTGTCCCGGTAGTGTCGCAGGCACAGGACAACGTCGACTACCTACGGTGCTATCAGGAGACCCACGCAGGGCGTCTCCAGCTCGGTAGACCAGTAGGGGTAAGTATGAAATGACATTTTTTAGTATTGTTATTTTTATTTATGAATGTATGCATATGTACGTGACACTAATCTACATGCTTATGAATGCAAGATGCCCATGACGCCATCATCACTGACCTGCGGGCCCAGTTGGCCGATGCCAGACAGTAGCTGACTGTCACTCGACAGGAGCTGAACATCTTGGTGACTTTATGCAATGCATTATTTTTTTTATTTTTTTTTGCACCTGGATTCCTGATGCTTAGCTGCTAACTATCATTTGTTTCTTCATTTCAGCGTGTCCAGCTGGCAGCCACAGTAGGGATGACAGGTGGAGCATCTTCCAGCTCCCAGGCTCCTCCTCCAGAGGTCACTTCCCTCTAGGAGCAGCTGGCTAGCACGGTGGGACACGCCGAGGAGGCCGAGCACGGGCTCGCAGCTCGGGTGAGTGTAGTTTGGTTTGGACCGCCATTATACACTTCCTCTCTTTTATTGACTTAGTGCAATTGCCGGCTCTTGGCAGGCGGCAAAGATTCAGGATGCGGTGACTCGCGCGGTCCGGACCGAGGAGGAGAGCGACGCTCGGGTGGCAGAGTGCGATGCCCAAATAGTCGAGCTGGAGGAGGAGCAGCGGCAATAGGAGGCTGAGGAGATACCTCGAGACATTATGGAGCTGAGGGTCGCCCCCTAGGTGGCATGGAGGGACGCTGAGAGGGAGAGAGAGAGGAGAGGAAGAGGGCTCTAGAGGCCCAGAGGGAGAGAGAGACAGAGAGAGGAGAGGAGGGCTCTAGAGGCTCAGAGGTAGAGAGAGAGAGGAGAAGAGGGCTCTAGAGGCCCAAATGATAGAGCTCCGGACCAAGCTTGGTGTTGTGGAGCAGAGGTTAAAGGACAGTGAGGAGCACTACCAGAGGGTGAAGGATCGTGGTGCGAGACTCCGTTAGTCTGGTTCCTTCTCTGTGGGCAGTTTTCTAGTCTCCTTGGCCGAGGAGCGACGTCGCGCCACAGAGGCTAGTCAGGCGCCGCAGGGTGAGGCGAGTACTACCTTGTAGAGCTCCAGGAGGTCTCCTAGGGATCCTCGTCTTAGGAGGGAGGAGAGGGACGACCAGGAGGGTGGTGGTGAGAGTTAGAGAGTTATTTGTACACCCACCTCCTCCTTTATGATGTACATGACAGTTTATATAAATATATGAATGGAATGATTTAGTTTTTGTGTCACTTGTTACTACTTTGTGTGTTCCTTCTCTTCAACGTCTCCTCTTCCATGTTGTTCCTATGTGACGTGTTTGACAGAATCTCGCCCCGAAATGGGGAATTGTGTCTCGTCATGTCCATTCTTTTCAACGAGAATCTGCCGTCAAAATCAACAATGACGGCTTGTAGGCCCTTTTCCAGTGCGACATTTCAAACCTCCTATAGAAGCATCTTTTTTTGTTTTTGTTTTTGTTTTTTTTTGACGCGGGATGGGACCCGGTCACAACTAAGACCTAGTGGACAGCAAGCAAGGCCGAACAGGCCGGGTTGGACACGGCGGACAAACACGGGGCGCACTCAGAATTCGGGTGTAACCGGATGATGGGGAAGATGGGCTTTGGCCCACAAGTCGTCTACGTGGTCATAACTCGTGAGTTGGGTCGGTGGGAGGCCGACCTGAAGGGGTGGAATCACCCGAATTCAGCCGGGGCAGACCTCGCGCCCGAGGGCACTATCGGGTTCACTCTCTTGCATGGCAACAAACTCACATATAACGGGGGTCGGGACCGGGCTCTCTCTCACCGTCGGCGCAAGCACAAAGAAAATAAGAAGGGACAAACCACAGGGGAGCAGGTGGTCAGCCACGTACCTTGCCGAGTCTGAAAAGACCGGCACCGATCGGAGACGAGGGCGAGCCGGGAGCGTGCGCACCCAGCGGACACGCTGCGTCGCTGTAGCTTCGGTTGTGACCTGTGCGTACAACCAAATGAAAGCCTCCACGCAGGGAGGGAGAACTCGGGGATGGGGAAATTAATACATGAACTACCCTCACGCAGGAGGAAGGAGCAAGGGGAGGGGAAGACCGAGGTGCTGGTCGGGGAACATGCCTGCTGGGATGACGCCGCTTGTCCTGCACGGTACGCTGAGCACGGACGTCTGAACGGAATGCCGTCGGTGCTCAGATGAAGCCTGGAGGGGTGCTGGAGCGTCCCTGAAAATCTGAAGTCAATCAGAGGTCTCTGGAAGGTGGGGCCGGCCGGAGAAGTGGACCTATCTGATTCTGTCCCGTAGGATAGGGTTGCGCAGTAGTGGTGCAGTCGCCGGTACACTCGCTGTAGAACTCCAAACGAGGCGGGACCAACTCGGTGGGATATCAGACATGGAGTTCTGCGTACCCTCAAGAGATGGGGGCCTTTGGATCACCGAGCCGGGCGTGGTCGCAGAAGTGGCAAACCTCAGGTTCCTGGGTGAGCAGCTGAATAGGGAGGCGAAGGCCGTGGTGGAACTTTCTTCACCGAAGTCAGAACGGGACAAAACCACCTGGGTTGGTTTCGTGTCGTCGAAGGGCACAACTTTGGTGAAGACGCCTCAGGCCGAAGATGAACAGGTTGGGCGTGGCACGAACTGCAAGTCGGGTGCACAGTCTGGGCAGACTGGGTTGCACCTGATCTGCGCAATTGTGGGAGAACAAATGCCACGACCAGTGCCGACGTTGAAACTGTACGAAACCACCTCTGCTGCGAAGAGGGCTCAGAGGTGAACGAACTCGGGGAAGGGGGCTTGGGCAGATTCACACTGGAGACGGCAGTGTGGGTGCTGCAAACTCAACCAAAGTTCTTCTACAAGTCTGGGAGCAGCAGAACAAAGGAGATCTTCAATGTTGACGACGAGGATGGTGCCGAG
Organism: Amorphophallus konjac; assembly: GCA_022559845.1. Taxonomy (NCBI): domain Eukaryota; kingdom Viridiplantae; phylum Streptophyta; class Magnoliopsida; order Alismatales; family Araceae; genus Amorphophallus; species Amorphophallus konjac. The sequence goes on along the minus strand of CM040122.1, from coordinate 184,726,341 downwards.
GGATGCCGGGGCCGCCGTGGACGCACCTGGAAGGGGATGGGGCGTGGGTTGCAGAGAGGAGGGGTGGCTGGAGGTGGCTGGGGGCGTGGGTGGCTGGAGGGGGGCGACCTAGGGTTAGGGTATGGGGGGTGCGAACTAGGGTGGGGTGGAAAGGGGGGCCGCGGCTAAGAGTTGGGTGGGGGAAAGAAAATTGACTTCTGGTAATTTTTCCTAAAGTGATGGAGGGATTTTAGGAGGGTGAGGATAATGGGAAAGAATTGGGTGGCTGTGATTTAATTAGATTAGGGATTTGGATGGGGATAAAGAAGGTGGAGCTTGATTAGGGAAGTGGAGGAGGGAAAGTAGGAGATTTACCGGGAGAGGAAGAAGGGGATGATGTGGCAAGGTGGGAGAAAGAGGGAAGGGGGCTGGCTGCGACCTGGAGAGAGGATGGAGGGAGGAGAGAGAGGGGAGGTCGATCCAAAGAGAGAGAGAGAGGAGATAGAGAGAGAAAGATGCGCACAAGGCAGAGAGGGAGAAGCTTCCAAGAGAAAATTCTCAACTTTCTTTAATAATTCTTCAAAAAATTAAAACTCACAAATGATCCCTTGGCCCTATTTATAGGGAGAGCCAAGGGGTACAAAGACTCAAGCTACCCCTACTAAACAAAGAAATTCCCCCCTTATCCTGGAGGTGACAATAAGCAACCTATGACCTAGAATCAAAGCAAAAGCTAGATTGGCCCTTTGGGCTTATTAATTGGCCCAATAGGGATTACAAACTCAATAAAAGAAAAAAAACATCATACTAAGAAGAAATAAATATTCGAACCACTTCCGAATCTGTCTCGAAGGGCCGACGTTGAAGCCGGGGCATGGAGGGTCGATGATGTCCCCCTCATTTTTGCTTTTTTAGAGGAGCCCGAAAGATCTCTATCTTTCTTCCCCCCCCCCCCCCCATTTTTTTTGGGTGGAAGCGTCTAGGCATGAAGACACGTCCTATCTTTTGAATTCAAATTTAAACTACCAAGAGCCGCAGGGTGGCCCTTCTTCTTTCTCACTTCGCACACAACCAACCCTTCTTCTTGTCAAAATTCGCTTACTTCGCTTCGTCCTCCCCCATCCTTGATCTATGAAACATGGCAGGCCGAGCCGTGGTGAAGGGAAAGAGGGGCGAGCAATTCCTCACCTGAGGAGGGTCGTGCAGGAGCACGAAGAGGTGGCCATGGAGGAGGAAAGGCCTCCTTTGGCTATTGAGGGGCCCAAAAGGCCCGGTGGTGTGGAGGGAGGCGAGCATGACCCGGTAGGCTCCTCGATCTTCCACTTCCTTAATTTTAATTTTAGTTTTGTAGCGGGCCGTGTGAGAGGGGGAAGAGGGTTCGGTGAGTGTGGTATTTGAATGATGAACGCATCTAGCATAGGTGACGCGTATATATTTTTTGTTTATTTTTTTTTATCGTGTTATCACTTTTTTCTCTTTTTTTCCTTCTTTTTTTTTAACTGATGTGGGTCTCTTTTTTTTTGTGGTGATGTGCAGGGTGTGATGAGGACCCTGGGCTTGGCCGAAGAGTGGGCGAGTGCGGACAAGCCGAGCCGCATCGGGTGAAAAACCAGAGGCAAGGCGAAGCTTGTAGACTGGCGCACATGCTTCCCTGCCAGTTCCAGGACTAGCAGCAGGATGACGTGCTTGTGGTGTCTCACGCGTAGGATAGTGCCAACTACCTACGACACTGCAGGGAAACCCATGCGGAGCGTCTCCAGTTCGGGAGACCAGCAGAGGTAAAAATGAGCATTACATTTTTTTATGTATGCATATCCAAATGCTTATGAATGCAGGATGCCCGTGACGCCATCATTATCGGGTTACGGGCCCAGCTGGCGGACGCTAGGCAGCAACTGGCTGTCACTCGACAGGAGCTGGACATCCTGGTAGGTTTATGCAATGCATTATTTTTTGTTTCTGTGGAATCCTAAGGCTTAGTCGCTGACTCTTGTTTGTTTGTTTCAGCGTGCCCAGCAGGCAGAGATGGCAGGGATGGCCGGCGGGGTATCTTCCAACTCCCAGGCTCCTCCTCTGGAGGTCACCTTCCTCCGGGAGCAACTTGCCAGTGCAGTAGCTCACGCCGGGGAGGCAGAGTGCAAGCTCGCAGCTCAGGTGAGTACTCGCCTTGCTTGGATGTTGATTACGCACCACTCTTTCACTGACTTTGTGAAATGTTTTGGCTCTGTAGGCGTTGGAGATTCAGGGTTCGCTGGCTCGCGCGGTCCGGACTTGGAGCGTGAAGCCTGGGTGGCCATCATAGCAGAGCTGGGGCGTCACGATGAGGAGGGACTGCCTCGAGACATCCTCGAGTTGAGGGTCTTTCTCCAGCTCGTGAGGAGAGAGGATGAGAGAGAGAGAGAGAGAGAGCGGAGAGGGAAAGGGAGAGAGAGGAAAGGAGGATAGAGCGACAGTGGGATCGGGACGAGAAGAGAGCTCTAGAGGCCCAAGTGATGGAGCTCTAGCTAGGCCTTCAGATTGCGGAGTAGAGGCTGAAAGACAGTGAGGAGCGCCACCATAGGGCACGTGTGCTCGGGGCATGCCTTCATTAGTCTGCTACCTCTCTGTGGGTAGCTTCTTTGTCCCTTTAATAGAGCAGCAACGAGTCGTCGGGGCTGAGCGGGCACTGCGGGGAGAAGCGAGTACTACCTCGCAGAGCTCCAGGAGGCCCCCTAGGGACCCTCACCTTAGGAGAGAGGATAGGGACGGCCAGAGGGATGAGCGGGAAGGTGATAGCGAGAGTTAGAGAGTTAGTACACCCGCCCCCTCTCTTATGATGTTCATGACAGTTTATATGGAATGATTTGGTTTCCTGCCACTCGTTTGTTCTTTTTCTTGCTTTTTTTTCAAACCCTGCACACATTGCTCAGAGAAACAAATTAGTTTTTCTGTTCTGACTTGGCCCCTTGCTCAATAAGCGGGTGATTATTTTGAAGCTGGCCTTGATAACGAGTAAAGGGGCCAAGCCTTTATCAATGAAGGCAAAAGTAAAAAATGACAAATGCGGCATGCAATCATGCAAATGCGGGCGAGAATAAAAAATGCGGCACACGAATGCGATCGCGCAAAAATGCTTTTATTTTTGGTGTTTTGTATATATATATATTTGGTTTTGTTTCTTTTTTTGTTTGTTTTTTTTTATTTTTTATTTTTTTTGTTTTGTTTTTCTTTGTTTCTACCAATGCCTGGTGATCACCCATCTGGTGCCTGACCTACATGAGGATGGGGAGTTTCTTACTAACCTCCTAGGGATCCCGAGCGCACATCTAGGTTGATTTGGGTCTCTAGACTCCTCGAATGATAATCCTGCCAGTTAAGACTTATCCTGATGACAATACCATCATGTCACGTTTAGGCTCTAAGTTGCTTCCGACCAGATACACCCAAAAAGCGTTCGACATAAATTATTTACCTGACCTGGGTCTATTTCCTCACAACTCTAGATGGTATATAATGGAACACCTTGGAACCCTGACGGCCAACCGCGCGACGCTAACCCGGAATCAGACGCCGTCGCACCCGTAGGTGACGCGCTTGCATCAGCCTAAGCCCAAGGTTAAAACAAGAAGACAGTAGATAGAGGTCTTGACCTGTCAGAAACACTGAGACTCCTTCGTGGCGATGGCTTTTGTTTTTCAAAGTGAACAACTGTAATGCCCCGGACTTTTTGGATATTTTTTGGATCATTTTTGTGGGTCTCGGAGTGTATTTTGTGCTTTACACGTGTTTTTCCCTGATGCACCTTCGGAACTCTGTGCAGGGCGAACCGTGGCGTTCTCCGACTCCGGGACAGTACCGGCACGTTGTGCTCCTCCGGAGGATAACGGAGGTAATTTTTAGTATTTTTCTAAATTTGTTGAATTTTTTGGTTTTTCTATATATTGACCCTTTAACCTCTCTTTCCCCCCATTCTCTCTTTCTCACTCCCTCTCATCTCTTTCTCTCCCCCTCTCCCCGAGCGGCCGACCGTGGCGGACAAGGGTGAGGCGGCGATGGCGGGAGGCGAGGAACTAGGAACGGGTCGAGGATCAAGGGCCGGTGGCGCGTGGAAGCTCGGGTGCGAGTTTGTGAACTGGCGAGGGTTTCATGGCGATTTCTTCACGGAACGGCGACCTCGGGGCGTGAAATCTTCGGTGGAGGTAGGGAGATGGACCCCCAGCTCGTGCTCTTCCTTTTCAGCTAGTTTTGTAGGCCGTGGTGAGCCGAGAAGGCCTATTTTTGTATTTTGGGGAAAATCCATGTTTTTTGGGTGTGAGCCGGATCTCTCGTTTCGTGAGATTTTTGACCGATCTAAGGGCATAGATGCATGATAGGAGGCTTGGGGATGGATTCCCCTTTGTTTCCACATCACCCGGGGGTGATTGGGGTGTGGATCGGATTTTTGGGGCGTTTCTCACCGTTTCGGGTTCGGGACGCCTTAGCGGTCATTCCAGAGACCGCTAAGGGTGCTAAGCGGACCAAGGGTAGACCGCTAGGGGTCTCCCTGTGTCGGTTCAAGGCTGGCAGTCACGTGATAGACCGCTAGGGTCCTTTGCGGTCCAGGGTTAGACCGCTAAGATCGCTTGAGCTTTGTGTGTTCTGAGGGTTTAGCGGGCCAGAGATAGACCACTAGAACCCCGTGTATATCGGTTTGGACCTCGCGATCGTACGATAGACTGCCAGGGCCGTTGGTGGTGCAGTAATAGGCCGCTAGGCTCTGTTTCACGGTCCAAGGGTAGACCGCTATTGGTACATGGTTTCAGGGTGTGGCGGTCCAGTGTTTGACCGCTAGCCTTGCTTTAGCGGCCTAGAGTTAGACCGCTAGCCATCGTGGCGGTCTAGGGTTAGACCGCCAAGCGATTTCCGTGCTGCGATGTCGGGTTCGCGTTGTGTTAGTCTCCAGTCGACCCGGTTGTGACCCAGTAGTCGACCCTCGGCCTCGTGAGTGTCCCGGACACCCTGTGAGTTCTGTGTCTGTGTTTCTAGGGTGTCTGGAGGTGTCGGGTTACCTCAATAAGCGTGCTTATAGGTGTGTGTTTCGGGCTTTTAATTTACGCTCGATCGAGTCACCGTGTATCGGTGTGAGTGTAGTGGGGTTCCCCCGCATGTCGTGGGTTTCTTCGGAAGATGGTTCCCGAGTGGGCCAAGTGTTTGGCCTTGGACTGCTAGTCCAGTCATCCGGCCTGGGGATGGAGGTTTCTCACTTTTCCCTGGAATGGGGAATCGGCGTGGCGGCTTGTGAGCTGCCGTAGGAATCATGCTTCTATGTTTTTCACGTGGGCCATATGTGTGGCCCTGGACTGTGAGTCCAGTTACCCAACCTGGGACTAGAGGTCCCTTGAGTTCCCTTTTTGAGGGGGATGGTCTTGGCGGCTCGTGAGCTACCTCGATATTTGTGTTACCGTAGTTTTAGACCTAGGGATTAGGCTAGATTGACGGCCTTGTGCTGTTGCGTGCGACAGTATTGACCCCAAGTTTTTTGAGTCAAGGACCGTTGAATTTAGTGAGTCTAGAGGACCACCAAGAGTCCAGTGGCTCATCGCCACTTGGTCCTTCTCGACTTTCGCGCAGGGTGCATGTAACGACCCAAGATCCGGATACCGGGAAGGACCCGATACCATTCGAATCCTGGCCCGCCACCTACGAGTCAGAGGACTCAGAAGGGCTAAAAGGAGTGTGGAGGCACAAAGAAATAAGACGTAAAGCAGGATAATTCAACAATTAACAGAAATAAATAAACAACTACTACAATAACAGAGTCCAGTCTAACAGAAAGTATAGTCTAAAGCAGTAAAGCGTACCACATGCCGAGTGAACACTCGGCCCGGCGAGCTGGCAACTGAGAACCTCCGAACAGCACCCTCGAACCTCGAGGAAGAACCGCCACACCTGAAAAGCAAGGATGAGTCTCCAAAATAGAGACTCAGCAGGGATCCCGCGGAACCCCAACCGGAAACAACGGCGGTGGCGGAAAGGAAAGCTACAACGACAGCAGGAACAATGAACCGGTGGCCAGTCGAAACTCAGCACTACAGCTACTCCTACTGTACCAGAAAACACACCTTGATCTCATGTTCGGGGGCTACCGAACCACACTAGTACAACTTACTGAAGTAAAAACCCACGACAACCACGCCGTAGAGGCCTGTCTCCTAGGACACGGCCAACCTGGACACGTTGTCCAAGGTGTGGCCCCGACCACCCGGTCGTGGACACCGCACCAACAAGATGCAACCTCGGTAAAGCTACGAGTATCACTCTCACGGCACGAAAATTGACACACACGTCACGATGAAACAACCTGGACTCAACGGTCAACACGACCAAAAACCTGAAAGTCGAAGTCACAAAGACTGACAGTCTGTCACTCCCGACTCGACAGGAGTACCTCCCATTAGAAGCACAGTCGGCAACATCCTCTGACGTCTTACACCGCACCGCAGGTGTCCGCCTGCGACGCCCCGGGCGGAGGCAAGGACACCGTATAAGTAACCACAAGCAAGTGACTAGCTGGGGTCACGCTCGTCAGCGCGTGTCCAACTGCCCCCAACCACGTGTGCACACACATACCATACGTCCTAGGTCTGGCCTCTAATTGTTTTTCCCCTTAGTCGGACTCTGGCTACAAACGCGGGGCCCAATGAAAACCAATCTAAAAACCATCCTCAGGGTAGCCTCTCCACCACTCCCTGGTGGGACCACTAATCGTGTAAGCAGGCTACGATTAGTGGAGGGTCACTGAAGGAGTAGACTCTCAAGTCAATGGAAAACAACGTCCAAACCTGACGTAGTACGGGGACCGTCCCACGTACCAGCACCGTCGCACGGTGACGACGGTCGGAGAAGAAACGGGACTCACAGTCCACGCGCGGCGCACCCAGCCACACAGAAACGTAGAAGCACGGTTCCCAAGGTAGCTCACAGGCCACCAAATTGAATCCCACTCTCAGGGAAAAGCGGGAACCCCCCCCCCCAGCCCCAGGCTGGGCAACTGGACTCGCAATCCAAGGCCTTACTCATGGCCCACTCGGAAACCTCTTCTCGAAGAAACTCACAACGTGCGGGGAACCCTCGCCGCACTCGCACCGACACACGGTGACTCGGTCAAGCGTAACACAAAAGTCTGGAACACGAGAAGTCACCCGAACTCTCAAACCCACGGGCATGCTAAACGAGGTAGCACAGTCCTCCCGACACCCTCAAGACACGGACACAAAACCCTCGGGGTGTCTGGGACATTCATGAGACCGCAGGTCGACCACTGGGTCGCAATCGGGTCGATCAGGGATTCACACAACGCGAAACGATCGCGGCAAGCATGAAGAACCACTTCGGCACAACACAGTGTCTGGGGGTCCATCTTTGGGCCGTCACAGCTACAACGGTCCAAAGCTAGGCCGTCACAGCACTGTAACGGTCCAACACAGGAGCGTTACACGAAACGGGCAACACTGGTTGTGGCGCACCCACCCCGGGGCATCACAGCCTCTAACGGACCAAGCTTGGTGCGTTAGAAGACAGACCAAAATAGGTTGTGACGCACACCCCTTCGGGCGTCACAACCCCTAACGGACCTACCTAGGCACGTTAGAAGAGGGGATACGTCAACTCTGACCCACCCTAGCTAGGGCGTCACAGAGCTCTGACGGTCCACCCAAGGTGCGTCACAGTCTCAGGACCCAATCAGTCAAAATCATGAAACACGGATGTAACGGTCGAACCCAGGCGCGTCACACCCTCTAGCGGTTTATCGTAAGACCGCCAGAGCGACCGACGCCCTGTCGACACTACAAACCTCTGTGACGCACCCCTCTTGGGACGTCACGGCATGTAACGCACCCACCCTGGGGCGTCACAGCCTGTGACGGTCACTGGAATGACCGTCACACCGTTCCAAGAGCGGAACGGCAGGAAACGACCCATAAATCGTCCCACGCCTCCATACCTCCACGGGAGGAGGGAAACAAGGGGGAAGCCCCCAAATAGCCCCTAGAATGTATCTACGGTCTCGAATCGGCCTAAAACGCGATGGAACGACGGATCGACTCACAACCCCAAAACATGGATTTTTCCCAAAAATCCCCAAATACGCCCGCTCGGCTCACCACGGCCTACAAAACTCGTGGGAAAGGGAATGCACGAGTTGGGGGTCCATCTCCCTACCTCCACCGAAGTAACGACACGCCGTGGATGCCAATCCACGAAGAAATCACTGAGAAACCCTCGCCGGCTCACGGACGCGCCCCCGAGCATTGTCACGCCTCCACCGCCTCGATCCTCGCCCATCCTCGCCCGCATCCTCGCCCGCGATGCCTCCACCTCGCCCCCGCCTCCCTCCGTCGGCCGCCGGAGAAGAGAGCGGAGAAAGAGAGCATGAGAGAAGAGAGAGGGAGGGAAGGGAGAAAAAGGAGGTTAATATATAGAAAAGCCCAAAAATTCCAGAAATTCAGAAAAATACTAAAAATTACCTCCGCGATGTTCGGGAGGAGTACAACGCATCGGTACTGTCCCGGAGTCGGAGAACGCCATGGTTTACCCTGCACAGAGTTCTGAAGACGCATAAGGGAAAACACGTGTAAAACATAAAATACACTCCGAGACCCACTAAAATGATCTGAAAAATATCCAAAAGTCCGGGGCATTACAGCCCTCCCCCCTTAAAGAAATTTCATCCTCAAAATTTAGGACTAGCACCAAGTCACAGGGGAGGAACGCCTCAGCCAACTAACAACGCTGTCAGGGCCCCAGTACAGAAAACCTCGATTCTCGTGAAAGCACCGATCATGAGGGACATCACCAGACCTTAATCACAGACAATGCCACGCTCCGCACACCGCACACACACCGGTCATCAGAGCAGGCATAACACAAAGGCACAAGTCTGGTATCACCTCAGACATAATGGAAACCACTCACGGCATCGCTGCCACCCTCTCGCCACCGAGGAGACACAGTCCTCATCATGAGAAACAGCTACCGATCCATCCACGCTACCCTCTCGCCGTCTGTGGGAAACAACCAAAGAGCCAGTATGGTGTGAAGAAGTTCAGGGAGGAGGTCCGCCGGTGATAGGGGAAAGGCCATGGTGGCGGCGGGAGAAGGCCCCTCTCAGGCCTCACAAAACCATCCCTCCAACGCCAACACCCCAGCCGACGGACCACCCCCTCCTCCCGCGACAGTGGAGCTACCACCCAACGGGGGCGCTGACGCTTTCCAAGCCCTCAACGCAAAACTAGACATCCTCGTGGAACTCATGAGGACCCAGGCGGCCAGGGAAGGAAGGTCACGCGTGAAGTCCCGCGATCAATGACACCCAAGAGGGGGGTGAATTGGGTGTTTACAAATTTTAAGGAAACTTTTGGCCTTTTTAAAATATGTGATAGAATGCTAATTATGAAATTCAAAACTATTTGAACACAAATTGGATTTATCAAACTTTGTATGATGAGATATAGAATATGCAAGATATACGTAGATAAATCCGTAACAACAATTAACAAATACACTCACTTAGAATGGAGGTAGAAGAAAAGGACCAAACCACACAAATCAAACCATAGTGCACAACGATTTTTAAGGTGGTTCGGATGCAATGACGGCAATCCTACGTCCACCCCTCACCAAACTCGATGAGGCTTCACTTGGGGATAAATCCCCAAACGGAGACGACGCTCCAACCACACACGCAGGACGACGCCTGCCCACACACACGGGGACGCACCCCAAAACACACACACATACGGAGATGCAGTCTCCAACACGATCCAACAAGCGGAACAACAAGACACACACACGCTGCGACAAGTGCAGCACTCCACACACACAAACACTAAGATCTGGATAAATCCACACACACACAGAGATCTAAGAAGACCTATGCACACACGAATCAAGTACAACACACACACACACACACGACCACGGATCCAACAACGATCCACACACACACGAGTTTGTAATTTATAAGAAACACAAATCTAAAACTATAAAGCACAAAACACAAACATGAATAAACCACAGTTTAGAAAGCTCTTGATTTAGGCTCCCCCTGAGTGTGTGCTCTGGATGTTCACGTTGATTCCCTCTTCACTAGAATAGCTTGAGACTCAGCTTGAATGGCCTTGTATTTGATGTAGATCTTCTTACACGGAGTACTGTTCACTGCTACAGTACCCTTCCTTCTTCCTTGGACAAATCCATGTATCTTCTTGATGCTTGTGAGCTTGTTCTCTTTTTTTGAGACTGCTGACTTCAAATGGAGCTAGAGTACCTTAAGATGATGCTTGAATGGCTCCTTCTTCCTTGTAGCATCCTTCTTCTTCTTCCCTTAGATAACCTTCCTTTTATCTCTTCTTGAAATCCTTGCTTGCTTCTTGATAGCCTCACCCTTGATCTCTCTTTGTTGGTTGCTTGATTCTTCACTTCATAGATGCTTGTTGGCTTAAGAAATACCTTGAATGGGTTGGAGATAGATGAAGAAATTGCTACACGAAGTACTGTTCACGGAGCTATAGTACTCTCTTCTTCCTCCTTGGACAGCACCCTCTTGATCTCCCTTGAAGCCCTCTTGGATAGATAGAGTTTATGGCTCCAATGAGATGTTTTATAGCCCTTGAATGGTCCATGGACAACCCCCAGATCAGATCCACATTTTGTGGGTGATTGGGTGACTTTAGGATTAAAGAAATCTATGGAGAATGGCTCTTCTCGAAGTGAAAAACAAAGTCAACATATGTTGGCTCGGGACTGGCGGTCGACCTGTGAAGCTAGCGGTCGATCGCTACTGAGAATCCTGTAGAAATATGATCCCTGGCATTTTCGGTCGACCTGGGGCAGTCGACCGCTACTGGCGGTCGACCTGGGTGGTCGACCTATAGTACAGTAAACCTCAGACTTTTAGGTTTCACCCCCGAACTCCATTGCAACCCATTTAAGTCTGAGGCTTCAAACTCCTTTGATCTTGGGGAATATATGTTGAGTGTTTTGACCTACAAAACCATAGAAAAAATGATTAGAACTTTGATCAATAATTCATGTGGTAATTGCATGAAGTACATGTATGAAACCCCTTTGGTCATTTGGCAGTTTCAATCAATTAACAAGAGCTTATTGTAAACCATTTGAGCGAGATATAAGTACCATTATTCCAATTTTCAAGCAAGTTTCTCATGAGTTGTTTCAACATAATGCAAGCTCAAAATGATATGTAAAATATGTATTAGAGTTAAGAAGTGATTTACATTGAGACCTAATTTCACATATAAGATTGGAACACTTGTTGCTTTGACAAATGCATGTATGGTATGCGTAAAAATCAACCAAACAAGTTTCAAACTATTTGATCAGGATTTCAAAGCTCAAGTCCATATGTTCAAACATATAAAGGCTTGAAACCTCTTGTAGAACCAACATATACAAACCAAGCATTAAGACCATGTAACCGTTGCCATTTGCCATCTCAAACATACATAGATAATAGGAGCATGAGCAATCAACCACAAGTTTAGTTATCATCACTTAATCACACATTAAGTTTAGTTATCATCAAAACCATAACTTAATAATCACAACAATCATCAAAATCATAACTCAACAATCTCCCCCTTTTTGATGATGACAAACTTATTGATGATGACAAACTTGAAGAGTAATTTATTAGTGATGATACACTAGAGTGGATACAAAAGAATAGCACATATGTTCTTCTCCCCTTCCCTTGTCACACACAATCATCAATTTTTCTCCCCCTTTGACATAATCAAAAAGTGGGATAATCCAAATCTTTCTCTCCCTGTGACATGATCAACAATATCAACAAGCTTATCTCCCTTTGAAACATCAATAGCCTATCTTATCAAATCAGAAGAAGCAAGGGCAAATCATAGATGAACAAAGCAATATGATTCCAATCAGAGGAAACCAATTGGTGATTATTCTCACAAATCAATATGAAACCATCCAAAGCAAATACAGTCAAGCATGTATCGATACCAATTGAAGGTGGTGATTGGCCTCAAGGATATGAACCAGTGGAGGAAGATGTTCACAGGATGAGGTGTTCAGCATGATAGCACACAAGAGCTAGATCCCATGTCAATTTTTGAAGAGTGATCAGGTTCAAAATGATTCCTTTTTACGCGAGTAGACGCATGGAGCTCATGCCAGAATCCCCGGTTACTCAGAATACTGAACCATTTCACCTCATTTTGAATAGAGATACTAGTCAACACTTTTCAGATATGAACCACATCACGTCTCAGGTGACATGTGCCCAGTTTACTCAGTGAGACCAAGCATTGCTCTATCTTTCATTTTCATCTTAGATTTTTCAACAAAGATGGGTAGGCAGCTTTTTCCTCAACTGTCTCTTCATCATACATGCAGTGAGTTTAATATCTCAAGAGTGTTGAAAAGAAATTCATATATCCTTATCATTAACACTCATTTTCACATTTTGTGCATGAAGTGTGCGAATTTGATTCAGCATGTATACCGAAAATATCATGAATACATAACAGTGCAACTCCCCCTAAATAGATGCACTTATGAGATATGAACTCCCCCAGAGTGTACGACATGAGACACTCCAAAAATGACTCAACTGCAACATTATTTATCAAGAAGATATAAGGTCATAGAAGTGCCAAAGGATGGTGTTGAATAGCATATAATAGCATACAAGCATACATTGGGAGTTTATGCAAATATACTATGACATGCATGCGAGCAATGTGATGTCAATTTGAGACCAATTGAATGGACAATTTGATACCAATTAAATGGATGCTAACTGAATGAACAAAGTGTGACTAATGCATGAGTTCCGATGCAATGCAACTTGATCATATAGTAATGAAATGGAACATGCCAAGATAGAATGTAATGTGGTGCAAAACTTCTGATACCAAATGAATGAACTAACTTCAGCTAATGCATGAATTCATTCTAATGCGTGCAACCTATGCCTAGATGAGCATGTGATGCAAGATGCAAATGTAGTATAGGAGGGCTTGATCTTCAAACCTAGAGGCAAATTCCACATTGGAGCATTCACATTATATTAATGTGTCAATAACATTTTTCATGACATGGCCTTTATGAAAAAGGGTGCATAAATGCTCAAAATTAAGCAATGCAACCCAATTTTCAGAATTGTTCAAAAATAGATTTTCAAGAGTATTTCACAAGTTTTGAAATGAGAATTCATTCAACAGCCAAATGTATGAATCATTTAATCACAAGTATGGTTTCAATTTACATAGCTCAGCTCAAGAATTCATTACACATCAACCAATCCCAATTTTCAAGATCTGGTACTAGGCGAGATTTTAGTCCGAAGACCCAGCTCAACGCATAGGGAATACTTCCAAGTAGACATAATCCACTTTTTCACAGATGCCATTTGATATACTAGATATGTAATTCAATTCAAGTGTAATCATGCAATTCAAATTGAGAATATTCAATGTGCAACCACTTCATACACATCTTTCAAGATTTTTAATTTGATTCAATCAATTAGGCACATTCATCACAACATGCTGATAAATGACAATTCAGGTTTTTAGAATCAATACCTGTCACTTGAGAGTGTCACTAAGTGACAAAGATGGCCAATGCATGAATTGACAAGGTTGAATTACCTTAATTCAGGAGATAAGATTGGAAGCCTCCAATCACTAAAATCACCAACCTCACGAGGGTTGATATTTCAGATTTTGCTTTCTTACCTTTACCTTGTGAATCCATTTTCTTCCAAACCTTCCACCTGCAATCCAAAGAAGAGTGAAATTCAATGTACTCATTGAGATTTTTTTTTTTAAAATATACTTGCACAATCCCTGCAAAATAATCATATAAAGCATTATTAGTAGTTCCAGAGATGGTATTAATCACATATGCATGAACCACTAAAAAGACTTTACCTGATTTTCTCATGAAAAATGGTTGATCAACTTTACCTATTTAACCTGTTCTCAATAAAAAGATGCGGGCTTTTCATACCATGCCTTGGATACTTGCTTTAGCACGTTCAAGGACTTTCACCAGCTTGTGCTTAAGTCGATCCTGGAGATTGTTCTACACAAAGTATCACATCTTCTTGTAGCAAATTGATAGGGTTCTCATCATTTTCATCCTTGCAAGATATTCCTTTCATTGACTCAAGCTTGGCCATGACTAGCCCTGCATCATTTGGATTTTGGGAGTGTAATCTGCATCCAAGGACAAGAGGACTTGAGTTGTCAATTTCGATTCAAATTTATTGACAATGGCATGACGAATTATTTTAACAACCAACATGCCCCAGACAGCGCTAGATGTAATGCATGACTCATGTGTGAACTTAAACATAAAGCCCATATGACGAATCTGATGACTCCCCCTCAATGTGTGCATGACTGTGATATGCTCAGTAAAAATCTAATGCCATGTGCAGCCTGTGACTGATTGACTCATAGTACCAGGAGGAGAACTTAGATCTGAAGATCACCTCACGCGTAGTGATAGCTTTCAGACAGGCGTAACCTGCCCTTCCACATGTCACCATTTGATATACTATGTAGTCAAGGGTGGTGAAGGTAGGAGGATTGCTATGCATTATGACATGAATTCACAATATTCAATTTATGCAAGACAGTACATGAAAGTGTATGCAAACTCAATATATGTAGTGAAATCATGATCTGAAGAATCTTCAAGCTCTCCTACAACAAGATACTATATGACACAAAGTAAGTTAAAACATGACAGAGTCACTACAAAGGTAGGAGGGATATCACCTGATCTTCAAATTCAATTTTTGATTTTTCTTCCAACCTGACTTATGCCACTTGACCTGTGTGCCTTACCTTCTTGATGAAAATAGATTTCATGCTTTACATTCCCAAGGCACACCTGCAAAACAGATATCTCATTTGCCATTCTTAGGTACCCAAATCTTTTTGGGTCCTTGTCGGTTAGCAGCAACATTTGCACATGGTTTCCACTTTTTGACAGTATTCAAATTATCATTTTTCATCAAAGGACAACCATGCATCAACTCACAATCATGCTTAGTATGCCCAGATTCACCACAATAGAAACAACGCACATAAGTCATTTTCTCATGTGGTCTTTTAGCATGAACATAAGAATTCTCAAATCCATTTCTCCCAAATGAAACCTTTTTTGCATTTTTAAAAATATTCATTTTCTTGCATGCTCTCAAATCATCATTCTTCATAATGAAACAATCATGCATGACATGTCCAGATTTACCACAGTAAAAATATGATTCTAAGTGGTTGTGTGTGTGTGGCAGAAGTATGTTCAACATGCATGGGTGTACTAGCAGCATTTTTAGATTTTTGATGTAAATTAATTTTTTTATAGATCTATGTGTGTGTGCAACATGATTTCCTTTTTTAGATTCTCATTTGATGTGCTGGCTATGTTTGAATTGTGCACAAAGGATGTATAAACTTTATTTTCAAACTTCTTTTTGTTCACAGGATTATAGCCTAGCCCCTCTCTTTGAAAGTTTACTTTTATTCCTAGCAATTTGTCCAGATTATTTTGACCATCCACAAATCTAGACAATGAAGCATTCAAGTCAGAGATTTCTTTTCCAAGTGATGAAATGCGCAATTCATAGGAAACAATCACATTTTCACAAGAATTGATTTTTTCATTCAAATGTGTATTGATGGTTTTGTGATTTTCCACTTCTTGTTCCAACATATGCACCTTTTCACATTCATCAACAAGCAAACTTTTTCCGTTTTAAAAATAAGCAATCTTTCAGAAATGACATTATTCAACTGTTTCAATCCTTCATTTTCTTTTCTCATGCATGAAATGACTTCTTCATGGTTTTTGATGTCAGTCATAAGAGATTCATTTTCCGTTTTGAATTCCAAACATTTATTACATGAAGAATTTCCTTTTTGAAGTTTTTCAAGATTTTTCACATTACTTTCAAGTAAGGAGTTCTGAATTAACAAAACACTAATCTCCTTTTCAAGTTTCGAGCATTTATCACAAGAAGCATTCTCAAGAAAAGCATGTTCAGATTTATTTTTTAATTTTTTATTTTCAGACTTAACTTTCTTGTACTTTTCAGCAAGCTCATCATATGCATTCAACAAATCTTCATAGTTAAATTCATCTTCATTATCAGAATCAGAATTTACCTTTGAGCTTGATCCACTTGATGAGCTTGATCCACTTGGTTGATCACTCCTTTGTTCACTCGTCCCTACCACAAGACATTGGTCTCCATCCTCTTCCCGAATTTTGGTTAGGCCATCCAAGATATCCTTCGCGGATCTGCAATGGGAAACAAAGGGGAAATAATTAGAATCAACTGCAGCAGTTAGCAACTTTAACACCAAACAATTTTGATCAAGTTTAAGCTTTTGATTTTCAGTCCAGATATTTTTATCCTTAGGCAACTCATAAGGACCATATGAAACAAGCTTCCATAGCTTAGGGTCATATGAGTTGACAAGACTACACATTCTACCTAACCACAAATCGAAATTGCAACCATCAAACACCGGTGGAGAATTCAAAGTATACATAATGGTAGTCATTGATCTGGATCACTCTAGATCGTTAGATCTATAAAAAAATAGAGGCTTTGCTCTGATACCAATTGAAGTCCCGCGATCAATGACACCCAAGAGGGGGGTGAATTGGACGTTTACAAATTTTAAGAAAACTTTTGGCCTTTTTAAAATATGTGATAGAATGCTAATTATGAGATTCAAAACTATTTGAACACAAATTGGATTTATCAAACTTTGTATGATGAGATATAGAATATGCAAGATATACGTAGATAAATCCGTAACAACAATTAACAAATACACTCACTTAGAATGGAGGTAGAAGAAAAGGATCAAACCACACAAATCAAACCATAGTGCACAACAATTTTTAAGGTGGTTCGAATGCAATGACGGCAATCCTACGTCCACCCCTCACCAAACCCGGTCAGGCTTCACTCGGGAATAAATCCCCAAACGGAGACGATGCTCCAACCACACACGCAGGACGACGCCTACCCACACACACGGGGATGCGCCCCAAAACACACACACATACGGAGATGCAGTCTCCAACACGATCGAACAAGCGGATCAACAAGACACACACACGCTGCGACAACTGCAGCACTCCACACACACAAACACTAAGATCTGGATAAATCCACACACACACACAGATCTAAGAAGACCTATGCACACACGAATCAAGTACGGCACACACACACACGACCACGGATCCAACAACGATCCACACACACACGAGTTTGCAGTTTATAAGAAACACAAATCTAAAACTATAAAGCACAAAACACAAACATGAATAAACCACAGTTTAGAAAGCTCCTGATTTAGGCTCCCCCTGAGTGTGTGCTCTGGATGTTCACGTTGATTCCTTCTTCACTTGAATAGCTTGAGACTCAGCTTGAATGGCCTTGTATTTGATGTAGATCTTCTTACACGGAGTACTGTTCACGGCTACAGTACCCTTCCTTCTTCCTTGGACAAATCCATGTATCTTCTTGATGCTTGTGAGCTTGTTCTCTTCCTTTGAGACTGCTGACTTCAAATAGAGCTAGAGTACCTTAAGATGATGCTTGAATGGCTCCTTCTTCCTTGTAGCATCCTTCTTCTTCTTCCCTTGGATAACCTTCCTTTTATCTCTTCTTGAAATCCTTGCTTGCTTCTTGATAGCCTCACCCTTGATCTCTCTTTGTTGGTTGCTTGATTCTTCACTTCATAGATGCTTGTTGGCTTAAGAAGTACCTTGAATGGGTTGGAGATAGATGAAGAACTTGCTGCACGAAGTACTGTTCATGGAGCTACAGTACTCTCTTCTTCCTCCTTGGACAGCACCCTCTTGATCTCCCTTGAAGCCCTCTTGGATAATAGGGTTATGGCTCCAATGAGATGTTTTATAGCCCTTGAATGGTCCATGGACAACCCCCAGACCAGATCCACATTTTGTGCGTGATTGGGTGACTTTAGGATTAAAGAAATCCATGGAGAATGGCTCTTCTCGAAGTGGAAAATAAAGTCAACATATGTTGGCTCAGGATTGGCGGTCGACCTGTGGAAGCTGGCGGTTGACCGCTACTGAGAATCCTATAGAAATATGATCCCTGGCATTTTCGGTCGACCTGGGACGGTCGACCGTTGCTGGCGGTCGACCTGGGGCGGTTGACCTACAGCTACAGTAAACTTTAGACTTTTAGGTTTCACCCCCGAACTCCATTGCAACCCATTTAAGTCTGAGGCTTCAAACTCCTTTGACCTTGGGGAATATATGTTGAGTACTTTGACCTACAAAACCATAGAAAAAAGGATTAGAACTTTGATCAATAATTCATGTGGTAATTACATGAAGTACATGTATGAAACCCCTTTGGTCATTTGGCAGTTTCAATCAATTAACAAGAGCTTATTGTAAACCGTTTGAGTAAGATATAAGTACCATTATTCCAATTTTCAAGCAAGTTTCTCATGAGTTGTTTCAACATAATGCAAGCTCAAAATGATATGTGAAATATGTATTAGAGTTTAAGAAGTGATTTACATTGAGACCTAATTTCACATATAAGATTGGAACACTTGTTGCTTTGACAAATGCATGTATGGTATGCGTAAAAATCAACCAAACAAGTTTCAAACTATTTGATCAGGATTTCAAAGCTCAAGTCCATATGTTCAAACATATAAAGGCTTGAAACCTCTTGTAGAACCAACATATACAAACCAAGCATTAAGACCATGTAACCGTTACCATTTGCCATCTCAAACATACATAGATAACATGAGCATGAGCAATCAACCACAAGTTTAGTTATCATCACTTAATCACACATTAAGTTTAGTTATCATCAAAACCATAACTGAATAATCACAACAATCATCAAAACCATAACTCAACAACGCTTCCCTCCGGAGAGCCCTCCCCGCGAGAACACGTCCCAGCACACTGTCGGAGGCTGCTTCACCCTCCAAGGCCGACGGATTATCTGTAACAGGTCAGGAGGACCTTCACAAGCCCCTCCCCCGGAGCAAGAGGCCTCCTCTACATCGAAAAGGGGAAAACCTGGGGCATGCCGTCCAAACCCAGAGACCGAAGCCCCCGGGGAGCGCCAAGGAAGCCCCCCCAGCCACACAGCGCAGCGACAGTCGGAGTTATCCCTCTGACTATGAGAATTCGAGAGGCATTTCACAGAACAGGAGTGCGCCCTACGCGCCTTGTAAAGGTCTCTCCGGCGGAGGACAAGGAGAAATCCCCGTTCTCCGATTACATCTTGAAGGCAGAGGTATCTCCCAGAACCTCCATTCCGACCTTCAAGTCCTACGACGGCCAAGGCGACCCGACCGACCACTTCAACAGCTTCGACGCCCTGATGACCCTTCACGGAGCGTCCGACCCCATCAAGTGCCGAGCCTTTGTAACCACCCTGGTCCAAGGTGCCCAAGCATGGTTCCGGGCCCTCGCCCTCGGATCCATCCGAGATTTCAAGCAATTCGGGCGAGTATTTAAGGAGAGTTTCGCCGGTAGCGGCCCCCCAAGGTCAGTAGCGGGGCTATTGGCTCTCAAACAGGCGCAAGGGGAGAGACTCCAGGCTTACATCAACTGATTCAAATCGGAAGCCCTGAGAATCCCCCGCCTAGATGTAGCCTCGGCCATAACCGCACTAACCGGAGGCACCCGGGACGAGAACCTCTATCGCGAACTTGTCCTCTACCCTCCCTCGACCCTTGCCGAGCTAGTGACTCTGGCTTTGCATCATGCTGAGTGCGAAGAAGTCCTTAATGCATGCCGAGGCGCAACCGGCTCGGGTCGGGAGGGGGACAAGAAGCGGCCACCCGTGCCAAGCTCGGGTCCAGGAAAAAGGCGGAACCGAGACGGGGAGCACAAGGAACCGTCCCAGAAGTACGAGCGGTACACTCCCTTAACCGCTCCGGTGTACGAGATATATGAAGACATCAAAGGCTCGGGCCTCTTCTGCCAACCCGAGCCAATGAGGTCGAAAAGCCACAATCGCAACAAGCATTGCCTGTTCCACAGCGACCACGGGCATCACACCGGCGATTGCCACCAGCTCCAGGATGAGATCGAGCGCTTCATCCGCCAAGGACACATATCCCAGTTCGTGGCCAGGTGTGAGGAAGACCGAGGCGCCCCAGAGGAAATCGACAACGCCCCTCGCGGGGTCCATATCAACGTCATCACTGGAGGAGCTGCACTAGGAGGAGATAGTGGCCGAGGAAGGAAGCGTCATGCTGAGCGGGCGAGCCGAGCCGAGCCGTCGAGCCTCCAAGGCCCCGCCAAGTGAGTCCCAGGTCATAGTCTTCTCCGACCAAGACCTGGAAGGGCTGACCACCTCGCATGACGACGCCCTAGTCATATCAGAGACAATAAACCATTGTAACGTAGACAAGATTCTAGTTGACAATGGAAGTGCCCCTGATGTATTATCTTACGAATGTTTCCTTAAGATGGGGGAGAATCCGTCTAAACTCCGCCCGATCCGAACCCCCCTTTGCGGGTTCAATGGCCAGGTCTTTATCCTGAGGGAGCCCTAAGCCTGCCGGTCACTCTCGGCACCCTACCCAAAATTGTTACGGTCATGGTGGACTTCATAGTGATCAAGGGTATGATAGCATACAATGTAATCGTTGACCGAGGAATCCTTAGCCGAACGAAAGCGGTGCCCTCTACCTATCACCAAAAGATGAAGTTCCCCACCAGAAACGGGATGGGGGGAGTTCGAGGTAACCATGCGATGGCCAGAAGGTGCTATAATATCTCGGTTGAAGCCACAAGGCCGGATGGGAAGAACAAGGGCCCCTGGGAAGTCGAGGAAAAACCCGCAACCTCGAGCCTGGAGGCAAGCTGCTAATGGTTTTCCTAAAGGACGACCCTGTTGTGTCCCTTGTGCTCTAATGATGGTGTGATGTTTTGATGATAGCAACATAATGAGTCACCACATTATTTTGATGAGAGCAACATAATGAGTCACCACATAAGAATGCATGAGTGATCTAGTGCTTGTTCTGCATATGCTCTCGGTGCTCATTTTCATCCCGCATAGGTCATTGCATAATCTTGCTACTGCATGCATACATATACTTAGTGCAAACCATGTCTTGTTGCATGATGTGTATTGCCTTGTGATATACAAGGTCAGTACAGAGTTTTACTTAGACTGCATGTCTTCCTGGTGCATACTCTCATCTTGAACAAGCTAAGTCCGTGCATATGTTTACTGCTTGAACTTTAAGTCAGAGCAGGGTTAATTGTCTAGGCATGTGCATATCATAATTGTGGTTCATGCTGGCCATCACTCGGTGCATATTCTTCCTTTCGCTCATGCCAAGTCGGTGCAAGTCTGCATTTCACTTAGTGTCTTGTTTGTGTCTAAGGCACACACACTTGGTGCATACTTTGTCTAAGTCAAACCATACTCGGTGCATACTTTGTTTAAGCCAAGCCATACTCGATGCATGTTTTTGGGCTGCGCTGCAAATATACATAGTCGGTGCAGGTTTTACATAAGCATACATACTCAGTGCATGTTTTCTTGCATGATCAAAGTCAGTGCATGTTTTCTGTCACATGCAAAGAGAAAAGCCGGTGCACATTTGGCTTGTGCAAAATCAAACTCGGTGCAACTTGCATATCATGCAATCTCATAGTTGGTGCAAGTTTACCTTGTACTAACCAGGTCTGTGCAACTTTAGTTGCTGCGAGCATATAAGTCTGTGAATACTTTGCATATATTCCACATCAAGTCGGTGCAACTTTTGTACTACGCACACAAAGTCGGTACATTCTTCGGTGGCATGTCTGTGCGTCTTTTTGTACCGTGCATACCCAAAGTTCGTGCACATCTTACATATGCAAAATGATGTCAGTGCATGATTGCATAAAGTCTGTGCAAGATAGGTTCTGGCATTTTACGTCCGTGAAGTGTCTACACTTTGCACACACTAAGTCAGTGCATTCATTGCTTATGCACACACGTAGTCTGTGCATCTCTTAGCTCTGCACTCATATCAAGTCCGTGCATGATTCATCAAAGTCAGTGCATTGCTCTGTTTGGACATTCATTCTAGGTGTAGATTCCTGCTTATCAAATACAATGTCTGTGCTATCGTGTGTTTGACTGCATTAAGGTCAATGCTAGTTGCATTGCATGCATACTAGAGTCGATGCCTGTTTATCCCTGCTAGCCAGCCCAAGTTTATACTTGTTTCTGTTCAAGTATATGCATGCTTAGCATAATGCATCCCAGGACCATACATGGTGCTATGGTAAGGTCTGTGCATCTTTTATACTTAACTAAAAGTCACCTATGCAATAGGTCAACAGCTCGTGTTCCTTAAGAAGGGCACGTGATCCAATGATGATCCTCATTCATAGATGTTGCCACGTGGATCCTTATTCATCCAGATTCTGACAAGTGGAAAGGGTCTCCTGAAGCTTCCAGGCGGGAGTGTTACCTTCACACGCCTAGGCCATGAGCGCGCATCTTCAGTCTGAGGAAGTATATAAGCCACCCTTCTGCAAGTCAATCAGAGACGACACTCCCGGGGAAAGATCAAGAAGAATTATCGGAGAGCAGAAGAAGAGAGAGTTAAAAAGAGAAAGAAAGAGAGAGTTCAAGAGAGAAAAAGAGAGAGAGAGAGTAGCAGAGAAGAAAAGAAACGAAGAAGAAGAAGAAGAAGAAAGAAAAAGAGAAAGAAAGAGAGAGATTGAAGAGAAGAAGAAGTTCACTGAAGATTTGCTCTACTGGACCGTGGATCAAATCCAGGCCAGTCGGCTCCTTGAGAGCCACATCTGCACTTCATTGTTTACAGCTTTTAGTCGCTGTTGCTTCTTGTCGTCTGTTTTCATTTTACTTTTCTTTGAAGTTGTTTGTCAGCAAAGCAAGCTGTGATGCTCAGCGGGCATAGGAGATTCCTCTGGACGGGTTAAGCTGTAAGCCCCAGCGGTTGCAGAGGTATGGTATCCTCTGGTCGGCTAAGCTGTAATACCCAGCGGGTCAAGCTGTGAGTCAGCGGTTGGCGAAGCTGTAATGCCTAGCTGTTCAAGCTGTTCGTCAGCGGATGTAGGCAAGCTGTGAGGCCCAGCCGTTAAGCTGTGTATCAGCGGAAGCCACACTCTAGTTGGAGTGTGGGGTGGACGTAGGTCTGTGGGTTGCAGACTGAACGACCTTAAAATTACCTTGTGCACTGTGGTTTGATTGTCTCACCTACTCTCGCTAGATGTATGTTTAGGCCGATTAATTTGTTCTTCCAATCTAGCGAGTGTTCCATTTGCATACCACACGTTTGATATAGGTCTCGTGTGAGTTTCGTGAAGTCTGTTCTTATTATCAGTCTATTCTGTAGAGTTCTAGAATTTTGTTTGTCTGTCATCTTCTCGTCCTTCGTAGAGAGCATCCAGTTCGTGCTAATTACCTGCCCATATTGCTTCCGCGTCTTTGCCTTTCCACAAGTTTTAACTGGGCGTAATTAGTAGTTTTAATTGATTGAAATTTTTATAAGAGGGATTCATTCACCCCCCTCTGAATCCAGGCCTAGCTCATCTATCAGTTGGTATCAGAGCGGGCCTCTGTGCATTCAGATCCAACGATCTACAGAGGATCCGGCTACTTCCGTGGTGCATTTCATAGTGGGTCTGGTTTTGTTGTTTCTGGTGCTTCAGTCTCACTGAGTTGGTGTCTTGATGTACCTCTGTTGATTCCGGTGCTTTTCTCATCTCCTTCAATTGATCAAGTCATTTCTCGATGGCTCATCCACCGATCTTCAGAGGTGATGATTTTGATCTATGGCTGGAAAAGTTGCATCTGTATGTAAGGACAACCGATCCTGATCTTTGGAAGGTAATGACTCACGGTCCACACAAATTATCGAGAGATAAATCCAAATGGACCGAGAAGGATAAATTGAAAAACTCCATCAACTCTAGAGCATAGAACTTGATAAAAGCATCAATTGACAGAGCACTAATCTCATGTGTCTCATCTTGCAGGTCTGCCAGAGAAATGTTGAACAAACTGAAGGATGGCAGCTGCAAAAATGATAACCAATGCATGATGGCTCAAGGAAGTGAACATAGCAGTAATCAAGATGAAGAACATGACGATAATCAGGTAAATATATTCGAGAACTATACCCTGGATGATCGGATTGCTGCATACCATGAGTTGCTTGAGTCTCATGACCATTTAAGAAAACTGCATAAGAAGATGAAAAAGAAAATTGATAAAAATGATTTGAGTTCATCAT
The DNA here is from genome assembly GCA_022559845.1 of Amorphophallus konjac. Lineage (NCBI taxonomy): Eukaryota > Viridiplantae > Streptophyta > Magnoliopsida > Alismatales > Araceae > Amorphophallus > Amorphophallus konjac. The sequence goes on along the minus strand of CM040122.1, from coordinate 184,702,039 downwards.
GTGAAAATTACTTAAAAATAAATCAATCATATGATGCTTGTCTGTCTGAAGTTCACTCCAACATGAAACAAATATGTCTGTTGAAAAATGAAAACCAAAAATTTGCTAATGATGTTTCAAAATTGGAAAACCAGCTGAAGATAAAAAACGATGAACATCTGATGAAACTGGAAGAGTTGGAAAAGATTAATTCCGAACTGAAAAAATTGAGAGTTGAGAACAGTGAATTACATGAGAACAATAAAAATCTTGCTGATAGAATAAAAGATTTTAACAAGGAAAATTCACATATCTCAATTGAAAAATCTGCTTGCAGCACTTGTTCTCTGCTAAAAGAATGCAATGAAGATCTTTATGGTGAGAATGAATGGCCGAATAAACTGATTGCTTCATCTAAAGAGGATCACATAAATCTGCTTGCTGAGAAAATTAAAGTGGAGGAAAGAGAAGAAGAATTAATTGAAAGACTAGAGTCTGTATCCAGTGGTGAAGAAATTAAGAAGCTGACCAAAGAAAATATTGAACTGAAAGCTGAAGTTGAAAAATTAAAATGGTTAAACACTGTTATGTCCAAAAAACTTCTCACCGTAGAAAAAGGAAAAATTGTTTGTGATGAAGAATCAAAAATTTTGAGCAATCTACAACAAGAAATTGAGAAGTATAAAACTACAAATAAAGTTCTAAGCGAATGCGTTAATTACAGTGAACAGGAGATAGCCAGTTATGAACTTCACATTGCTTCTTTGGAAAATAAAATTCATGATCTGGAAAACTCAGCATCCGAGTCTGCTAAAAATAAAGGAAAAATGAAAGCTATCATGAAAGGTGAGGATGATAATTCAAGAAAGGGGATAAGTTGCAGTTATGATGTCAAGGAAACTATTAGAAACCAGCTATACACCACTTTCATGCAAAATTCTGATGTAGCTGGTACCACAAATCAATCTCCAAAACAAAATAAAAATCAGAAATCACCTTCATCATCTGTATTTCAGTTCAAGGCCCAGAAAAATGAAAAACAATAAAAAATTGTTAAGAATAATCAGAAATTGAAAAAGAACGGTCAAACGAAGAAGGTAAAGACTGTTCATGTTCATGCCCTAAAATCTGCTGGCTCAGTTAAATTTGAAGGGTCAATGCACACTGCTCATGCCTCATGTACTCATTCGCATGCATCTAGTCAGTCTAGTAGTAACCATGCCGCCAGGAAATCACAGGTGTCATGTCATTACTGTGGTAGGCATGGTCATTATATGGATGACTGTAGTGTAATGAAAAATGATGATATGATGCATGATAAATCTTTTACAAATCATCATCATGACCCCAAAAGAAACACGTGTGCTTCAAACCAACACATCATCTGTTATAACTGTAACAAACGTGGTCATAAAGCTGTTGAGTGCTGGCTTGGGTCTTCATGGGGAAACAATGACTCAAGAGGCAAGCACCTAAGGTGCTTCGTGTGTGCGAAGTATGGCCATACAGTCAAGGACTATTGGCATGTCCAAGGAGGCCATGTTAATGACAAAATTTTCAAATTCTCTACCAAAGACCTGTGAATTTTCCATGTTTTAACTGTGGCAAGTCAGGTCACAAGTCTTCGGAATGTTGGTTGTCAGACAATAAGAAACAAAATGTCTATGTGAACAGCAGGAAACTTCATGCTCACACTCATAGGTCTCAAGCTGCTGTTGATATGCATCATCGGACCAGAAAATCTGCTGTCTTATGTAGATATTGTGGTAGAATTGGACATTGCATGACTAATTGTTATTTGATGGATTTTGATGATAATGTTGCTAAAAGATTGTTTAGAACACCTGTTAGTGCTAATACAGGACCCAAGGCGGCTTGGGTTCCTGCAAGATCGAAATGATTGTTTTGCTGCAGGTGTGCCTTGGAATGAATGAAAGGAGGTTAATAAGCCAAGGCACTCAAAATGAAAACCCTAGGATCCTATGCTTCAGGTCAGTTCTGAACACTCTGTTTAAATTCCATCTTCTGAATTTGTGAGTTTGAAAGGTTTGAATTTCATGTTGATTTGATTAATGCTTAATTGAAATCCTCTGAAAACTTGAAATGAACCTGATGCTTTTGGTAGTCTTTCCCTCCGATTGAACTGCATGATTTTCTCTTAAACATAAATTTTAAGACCATGTGCTATACTTTCACTGTATATCATGCACTTAGTCAGGGGGAGTTTGACTGGTTAAGTTTGATGTTATTGATGCTCATGATTAGCTTCACTGCATCTAGACAGGGGGAGATTTGTCAGATTCATTTGTTCCTCACTTCCTGAATCCCTCCTGTTTAGTTATTTGAATCACTCTACTGCTCTCTAGTGGATAACCTGAATTTTCTGCTATTCTCCTCTAGACAAGTTGATCTGTCTACATTCTAGACTCAGCTACTAAATTTAATCCAGCACAACTTTGATACTCTTCCCTTGCTCTTTGTTGCACTGCCACCTTACCATCATCCCTCACATTCTCTTTAGCTGGTGTGACTGATCCATTTTTGCTCTAGTGATAATAAGTTGTTCAGCTACTTTGATTGAACTGGTCTAAGAAATTCAAGTTATGTACCATATTATTAGTCTGAAAAAGGTAAAAAAAATTCCTATCATACAGGTTTTAAAATGACCATTGATTCAGACTGATATAAGTTTAATGTATTCTCAGATTTGCTCTTGAATGATTTCAAAATATATGAATGTTAAGTTTTAATAAATTTTAACCACGTGTCATGAAAACTCTAGATTCACTAATCTGAAACCCGAAAATTTGTCATCAAGACTTCTTTGGTAGAGATACATAGAGATAGCATTATTTTTAAACATTAACTTGAAAAATGTTGACTAAAAGGAAAAATTGTATTCGGAGTAATGACTTGGTAACTGAGAAACTGGGTTCTCTATCAATGAAATAGAGTAAACCTATGTTATGAAGTTCCATAGTTATATCTGGTAAAAATGTATTGAAAATCTGACAGAGCAATGGCATGTTTGTGTTGAGTAACTGGGGAGTCCGGCCTCTGATCAAGGTGTCTCCTCATGTAAAAAGACACTCATATTGCTAACTCTGTTCTCAAAGTTGAGAGGCAATGACAGTCATCACACTAAGTAACTGGGTTACTTCACCTAAGACGTGTTGTGCCTCATGTAAAAAGGTGTTGATCAACTTAAATTGCTCAGGGAATATTGTGCTTATTGAAAGAAAATTTCTTGCAAAAGCTGTCAACTCACATTTCTCTAAGTGTGTTTAATTTTGATACTATACTATGTAACTCTCAAAGTGGTCATTGAGTTCATTTGTGTAAGATGGAAGGTGGTTGATCTTGTGTTCGGCATGATTCGCTAGTTCAGGTTTATTAAAATAAAGATTCAGATATGAGTATTAAGTTTTCTTGTCAAATTTGGTATACATAAGATTTAAACCAGCTCGGTCATGTAGATTAATTCATAACCCCCTATGATAGGAGAGTCTTTCCTTGTGAGGACTTATAACTGTGGTACCTTCCATACAATTTTTCTCTGATCAGGTTCACCTCTGGCAACTTAATCATCATGCTAACTTACCTGTTGGAGATCATGTGCCCTGTTTGCTATTACTTACCCCTGCCCTTGACTACATCTACTTAATTTACATCATCAGTTTCACTCTCCACACTGTTGGAATCTTCCATCTTGTTCTCAGGGGGAGCTCTGGTTGTTATATGTTTTAAGGGGAGAGTAGCTCTTCATGCATGTTGATAAAGGGGGGGAAATTATATTCTTGCCAAAAGGGGGGAACTTTATTACAATAGGCATTGCTTCATTCTCTATATGCTGAATTTATGGGGGAGACTAGTCTATGTATTCATGCTCTTGTTGCTTATCTTTTCTCTCGCAAACCATCTCCTTTTTGATTATGTCAAAGGGGGAGAATAGTTTGATGAGTCAGTGTGACTCATCAGTGTGACTCATTTTGTCATTGTGTTGTCATCATCAAAAAAGGGGGAGATTGTTGTGTCCCTTGTACTCTAATGATGGTGTGATGTTTTGATGATAGCAACATAATGAGTCACCACATTATTTTGATGAGAGCAACATAATGAGTTACCACATAATAATGCATGAGTGATCTAGTGCTTGTTCTGCATATGCTATCTGTGCACGTTTTCATCCTGCATAGGTCAGTGCATAATCTTGCTACTGCATGCATACATATACTTAGTGCAAACCGTGTCTTGTTGCATGATGTGTATTGCCTTGTGATATACAAGGTCAGTACAGAGTTTTGCTTAGACTGCATGTCTTCCTGGTGCATACACTCATCTTGAACAAGCTAAGTCCGTGCATATGTTTACTGCATGAACCTTAAGTCAGAGCAGGGTTAATTGTCTAGGCCTGTGCATATCATAATTATGGTTCATGCTGGCCATCACTCGGTGCATGTTCTTCCTTTCGCTCATGCCAAGTCGGTGCAAGTCTGCATTTCACTTAGTGTCTTGTTTGTGTCTAAGGCATACACACTCGGTGCATACTTTGTCTAAGTCAAACCATACTCGGTGCATACTTTGTTTAAGCCAAGCCATACTCGGTGCATGTTTTTGGGTTGCGCTGCGAACATACATAGTTCGTGCAGGTTTTACATAAGCATACATACTCAGTGCATGTTTTCTTGCACGATCACAGTCAGTGCATGTTTTCTGTCACATGCAAAGAGAAAAGCCGGTGCACATTTTGATGCGGGATGGACACGCAATCTGGGACTCTAGCTCACGATCGTCCCTATGCGAGGGAAGACGTGGACCGTGCGTGGTTGAGAAACCGGCGGTGAGTCTCGGGTATCGGCCTTTCCGCATTAACTCGGATCGAGTCACGGGACGGTACACTCAATCTCGCTCTCTCGCAGCGGTGATAACAGAATAACAAGTTATAAACCTACACTCGCAGCGGCATTCAAAGCTATACAAGATAAGCAAATGCGATAAAGAGTGGGGAGCGAGTGTACCTCCACGCTCCGGGCGTGGGGAAGACGTTCCGGGCAAGTTACGGTAACTCCCGGTAACAACAGTTAAAAAATTTAATTACAGTAGTAATTACATTGCCCACTCCACGTAGGGAGGTAAAGGGCTACAAGTGGGGCCTGGGAGGACTGACCCTGGGTTGATGGGCAGCAATCTGGAGGCGCCTTTGGGGTGAACTCGGCCTGCTGGTCCGAATCGGCACTATTGCAACTCGGTGCTGCGCCAACTCTGTTGCTGACTCGGTGGGCAGCAAGATATGGATTTCAAAGGAACGATGCCTTCCTGGGATCTTCTGAAGGCGTCGCTTGGCTGGGATGGTGGCGAGATGCCCCTGATCGACTCTCTGGAGGGGCGGCTCCTGAAGTTGAGTTTGATATTTATTTCTGAATTTTCTCCCATACCGAGTTGTGCTGGCTGAATTCGGATCTGCTCTGCACACCTTCACAAAAGAATTCCTACGACCAGATCCGATGTCGGATTGATGCACAAGAGGTACCGATGGATAGAGGACTCAGAGATATACAACATATATTTTTTATGGCTCCATCCACAGAACGGATTAAAATTAAAAGTGACTACAAACTGCCTTTTTTTTCTGACCCGGACTGACAGACACACAGGGCAGAGATGAACCTGCCTGAAACAGACCTTTGACTAAAGGCTAAATGAGTTTTGTTGACTCAACGGAAATTATGGTGGGAGGGGGTATACGTGAGGAACACTAGGGAATTTTTTTGGATTTTCTAAAAAAATTTAAGTAGGTGCGGAAATTGTAACAAGGAGACTCTGTCCCGTAGATCTACAAAAAAGTAAATTACTGAGAGGACAAACAAAAATACGGGAAAAATATCAAATGGACTCCAAATGACATGAAATTTTAACTGGAGGTTAGGGGAGATGGACAGAACAAACCATAAAAATTAGGGCACAATCAGACAACAAGAACCAGAGATACAATTTCGGAGGAGAGGTTCTATCCTTATTTGGATAGAACTCCGGCGATGGCAGTGGCGGCGCGATGGCGGCACGAACAGAAGGCGGCGGCCGGAAGTCGCATCCAGCAGAGGTTGGAGATCTTGGAGTCACACCAAGATGAGGGCTTCACACCCTAGAATGGGCAGCAATCACTGCTGCAAGGGGGAGAGGAGAGACACAAGGGGTGCCCCTTGGGCTTGCTCTTGGCAAAAATGCTTAATTCTTCATTAATTCCTCTAATGACACTATACATAGGCTTATATAGAGAATCGAAAGGGGTGGGGGGATGAGAATTTCGTGGGAGAGAGGCCATTTTCTTCCCCCATGTGGTCAAAAACTCTAAATAAATAAATTACATATGGAGGGGGCACTCCTTTGACTAGGTAGGTAAGCTAGGTGGCCTCCCTTTGACATTTTCAACCACTTGTCTCCCATATGTCCAATTGACCTTCTAGATGCCACCTAGGACTTTGACCAGCCCCACATGGACCCATATGGCTTATGTGGACCAATGGGGAAGGAGTGACGGCCCTCTTGCTAGACCTATTGACATTTTGCACAAAAACTCAAACAATCCAAGGGAATGACATATTGGTTTATAAAGCCTTACAATTGTACATATACTTTCCCAAGGATATAAAAGCAAACTAAAAGGACACAAGTACAAAAATAAAAGTCAGTGCTCGACGTCGATTCCCATCAACTCTCCCCATGTGGGAGGAACTCGAGTAGCTCCGGCGGATGCGTCACCGAACCTGGAAGCGCGGAGTACGCTCCACTCTAAGTAATCGACACCTACTCATCTCGTATAGATTCGATATGCACACGCTGCCATGGGAAGAGGCTAGAGGTGGACACTCCGGGGTGGGGTCACTCTCAAAGGAGGGAAGGCGGCTCGAAGACTCACTAGGAATCACCGCTTGTCCCTTATGTGACTAGATCTGATATGAAGTAGAACCGATCCCAAAAGTCTGACAAGTCTCGTACTTGAAAGGGACTAACAATGCGAGTGTACAAACCGACTCGACTCGATGTATGCACAGACACACAATGCACTCGACAAACAAACCGGACGAAATAAAGACTCATACATGACCCTAAACAAACCTAATATTAGTCCGACCTACGCATAGGCGATGGTGGACCAGGACACCCGAATATGTGCCATGCATGCATTTGACGTAACCGGAGGTTAACGCCATGGGGAACTCCTAGACATCCTACGATGCACCACTCATGGACATTGGGCTTGGATGTGGGAAGTTCGGGAGGTTCGGATGGTTTAGGTGGGCCGGGGGAACCAAAGTCTTCATTACCCCCAAATGATGGTTCGGACCTATTACTATGTGGAGGTTGTTTGGCCCGAATGGAAAAGGTGTGATAGTGAACTCCGCGGAAAAAGTGGAGTGAAGATGATAGCTCGGGAGATTCACTAGTGAAGGGGTCAAAAGGGTCAAAGAAGGTATGACCCCGAGAGATGGGTTCCAACATGACATGGTCCCAAGTTTGAAATTCATAGTCACCGTCATACATTATGATCGGTGGGACGACAGTCATGTGTAGAAAATAAGATTCCTCCCTCGGGCAAAAGGGTATGAAGTCGGGCTCGGCCGACATGGGGAGGAATAAGAGAATCTCCGTGGTGACACAACCCACGGTGCACACGGAGGTAATGGACCCTAAGGCCGGATGGGTGAAGCTAAGACTAGCGGGTTGGTCGAAGTCTCGGGCCAATGAGTGCGTCAACTTCCATTGCAAGTCTAATCCCACAATAAGGTCATCCAAGGTGTCAACATGGTGACTAGACCGGAATGTGGTATGGAATGAGTTGACCGGCACTAATGGTAGGGTGGGGTCCATTGATGGATAAACAGGTGGGACCAAGCCATCCTTGAGCCAACTAAGAAGCGGCTCGGCTATGAAAAGCGTACCCGTTAGAAACACGGGTGGCTCGGAATGAAGTGGCTCCAAATGCGATGGTTCCGGATAAAGATGAAAAGTAGATGGTGGTGGCATTGGAGCTCTCGTGGGTGGTGAAGGAGCACGTGTCCTTTCCATCCTATCCAACCAATCTAAAAGCATTTTCTTGATTTCATCTAAGGTGCGGGTTAGAGTAGGGGACTCAGGGTGGACTCGCTCCTCATCTCTCGGCCTGGGGGTGGGCCTAGGCTCGGCTACCGGTGGGGCTTCTTGCCTCCGACTATATCCCACTTGGTTGGAGGTGAGGGTGTGGGGTCGACTGGAGGTGTGACCCACTTGTTTGGAGATGATTTGGCGGGGTTGGCTGGAGGTGACTTGGTGGGACTGGTTGGAGGGGACCGGTTGGGGAACGTAGACCTCCCTAAGTTCTCTCTTCATGTCCCACCATGATTCGAGGGGCCATTGCCTCCTAACCTACCTTAAGCCTTCGATGGTTCTCCATTTTTCGGCAGCCCGATCATGAAGCCTATCCTTGGAAAAATAGAATTGTCTGGCCTCGGACATGGGATAGCAAGCGAAGTATTTTTCCATGGCGGCTTCCCAACGTAGGTAATCGCTCGGGTCGTTGGGGCCATAAAAATCCGAGGCTTCGGGCCTACAGAAGTGGAGAGGATGGTTGCCCAACCCATGGGTGGGCCAACAGTCAGATCGCCTGGGCGACCGAGATTCCATTGGGAATGGGGAATTACAAGGCGGACATGCCGACACACGGAGACAAGACACTAGACATGACGACAATGCAAGTTGGAATGCACTAACTAATGCACACTAAGGACCCTAGACGTAAACCAAGACTCGGTACATGGCGGAGTTATTCGATCCGATGATCACTCGCGCAAGTGTGCGGCCTTCCCGATAGCCGTAGCCTAACGTTTGGACAACACCTTGTGATATACCGATTAATGGTATGCAAATGTGACACCTAGAATTAGACATTTTTTTTCTTTTGCAGACTTAGACACAAAGACTACCCTAGACTCAACATTCGCTCTGATACCAAATTGATGCGGGACGGACAGACGACCTGGGACTCTAGCTCGCGATCATCCCTATGCGAGGGAAGACGAGGACCATGCGCGGTTGAGAAACTGACGGTGAGTCTCGGGTATCAGCCTTTCCGCGTTAACTCGAATCTAGTCACGGGACGGTACACTCAATCTCGCTCTCTCGCAGCGGTGATAACAGAATAACAAGCTAGAAACCTACACTCGCAGCGGCATTCAAAGCTATACAAGATAAGCAAATGCGATAAAGAGTGGGGAGCGAGTGTAGCTCCAGGCTCCGGGCGTGGGGAAGACGTTCCCGGCCAGTTACGATAACTCCCGGTAACAATAGTTAAAAATTTTAATTACAGCAGTAATTCCATTGCCCACTCCACGCAGGGAGGTAAAGGGCTACAAGTGGGGCCCGGGAGGACCGACCCTGGGTTGATGGGCAGCAATCTGGAGGTGCGTTTGGGGCGAACTCGGCCTGCTGGTCTGACTCGGCACGATTGCAACTCGGTGCTGCGCCAACTCGGTTGCTGACTCGGTGGGCAGCAAGGTATGGATTTCAAAGGAACGCTACCTTCCTGGGATCTTCTGATGGCGCCGCTTGGCTGGGACGGTGGCAGGATGCCCCTGATCGACTCCCTGAAGGGGCGGCTCCTGAAGTTGACTTTGATATTTATTTCTGAATTTTCTCCCGGACTGAGTTGTGCTGGCTGAATTCGGATCTGCTCTGCACACCTTCACAAAAAGAATTCCTACGACCAGATCCGATGTCGGATTGATGCACAAGAGGTATCGATGGATAGAGGACTCAGATATATACAACATATATTTTTTATGGCTCCATCCACAGAACGGATTAAAATTAAAAGTGACTACAAACTGCCTTTTTTTATGACCCGAACTGACAGACACACAGGGCAGAGATGAACCTGCCTGAAACAGACCTTTGACTAAAGGCTAAATGAGTTTTTTTGACTCAACGAAAATTATGGTGGGAGGGGGTATACGTGAGGAACACTAGGGAATTTTTGTGGATTTTCTAAAAAAAGTTAAGTGGGTGCGGAAATTGTAACAAGGAGACTCTGTCCCGTAGATCTACAAAAAGGCAGATTACTGAGAGGACAAACAAAAATACGGGGAAAATATCAAATGAACTCCAAATGACATGAAATTTTAACTGGAGGTTAGGGGAGATGGACAGAACAAACCATAAAAATTAGGGCTCAATCAGACAACAAGAACCAGAGATACAATTTCGGAGGAGAGGTTCTATCCTGATTTGGACAGAACTCCGGCGATGGCGGTGGCGGCGCGATGGCGGCACGAACAGAAGGCGGCGGCCGGAAGTCGCATCCAGCAGAGGTTGGAGATCTTGGAGTCACACCAAGATGAGGGCTTCACACCCTAGAATGGGCAGCAATCACTGCTGTAAGGGGGAGAGGAGAGACACAAGGGGTGCCCCTTGGGCTTGCTCTTGGCAAAAATGCTTAATTCTTCATTAATTCCTCTAATGACACTATACATAGGCTTATATAGAGAATGGAAAGGGGTGGGGGGTTGAGAATTTCATGGGAGAGAGGCCATTTTCTTCCCCCATGTGGTCAAAAACTCTAAATAAATAAATTACATATGGAGGTGGCACTCCTTTGACTAGGTAGGTAAGCTAGGTGGCCTCCCTTTGACATTTTCAACCACTTGTCTCCCATATGTCCAATTGACCATCTAGATGCCACCTAGGACTTTGACCAGCCCCACATGGACCCATATGGCTTATGTGGACTAATGGGGAAGGAGTGAGGGCCCCCTTGCTGGACCTATTGACATTTTGCACAAAAACCCAAACAATCCAAGGGAATGACACATTGGTTTATAAAGCCGTACAATTGTACATATACTTTCCCAAGGATATAAAAGCAAACTAAAAGGACACAAGTTCAAAAATAAAAGTCAGTGCTCGACGTCGATTCCCATCTACTCTCCCCATGTGGGAGGAACTCGACCCCGTCGAGTAAGGGGTGCGGCTGCTCGAGTAGCTTCGGCGGATGCGTCACCGAACCTGGAAGCGCGGAGTACGCTCCACCCTAAGTAATCGACACCTACTCATCTCGTATAGATTCGATATGCACACGCTGCCATGGGAAGAGGCTAGAGGTGGACACTCCGGGGTGGGGTCACTCTCAAAGGAGGGAAGGCGGCTCGAAGACTCACTAGGAATCACCGCTTGTCCCTTATGTGACTAGATCCGATATGAAGTAGAACCGATCCCAAAAGTCTGACAAGTCTCGTACTTGAAATGGACTAACAATGCGAGCGTACAAACCGACTCGACTCGACTCGATGTATGCACAGACACACAATGCACTCGACAAACAAACCGGACGAAACAAAGACTCATACATGACCCTAAACAAACCTAATATTAGTCCGACCTATACATAGGCGATGGTGGACCAGGACACCTGAATATGTGCCATGCATGCATTTGACGTAACCGGAGGTTAACGCCATGGGGAACTCCTAGACATCCTACGATGCACCACTCATGGACATTGGGCTTGGATGTGAGAAGTTCGGGAGGTTCGGATGGTTTAGGTGGGCCGGGGGAACCAAAGTCTTCATTACCACCAAATGATGGTTCGGACCTATTACTATGTGGAGGTTGTTTGGCCCGAATGGAAAAGGTGTGATAGTGAACTCCGCGGAAAAAGTGGAGTGAAGATGATAGCTCGGAAGATTCACTAGTGAAGGGGTCAAAAGGGTCAAAGAAGGTATGACCCCGAGAGATGGGTTCAAACATGACATGGTCCCAAGTTTGAAATTCATAGTCACCGTCATACATTATGATCGGTGGGACGACAGTCATGTGTAGAAAATAAGATTCCGCCCTCAGGCAAAAGTGTATGAAGTCGGGCTCGGCCGACATGGGGAGGAAGAAGAGAATCTCCGTGGTGACACAACCCACGGTGCACACGGAGGTAATGGACCCTAAGGCCGGATGGGTGAAGCTAAGACTAGCGGGTTGGTCGAAGCCTCGGGCCAATGAGTGCGTCAACTTCCATTGCGAATCTAATCCCACAATAAGGTCATCCAAGGTGTCAACATTGTGACTAGACCGGAATGTGGTATGGAATGAGTTGACCGGCACTAATGGTAGGGTGGGGTCCATTGATGGATAAAGTGGTGGGACCAAGCCATCATTGAGCCAACTAAGAAGCGGCTCGGCTATGAAAAGTGTATCCGTTAGAAACACGGGTGGCTCGGAATGAAGTGGCTCCAAATGCGATGGTTCCGGATAAAGATCAGAAGTAGATGGTGGTGGCATTGGAGCTCTCGTGGGTGGTGAAGGAGCACGTGTCCTTTCCATTCTATCCAACCAATCTGAAAGCATTTTCTTGATTTCATCTAAGGTGCGGGTTAGAGTAGGGGACTCGGGGTGGACTCGCTCCTCATCTCTCGGCCTGGGGGAGGGCCTAGGCTCGGCTACCGGTGGGGCTTCTTGCCTCCGACTATATCCCACTTGGTTGGAGGTGAGGGTGTGGGGTCGATTGGAGGTGTGACCCACTTGTTTGGAGATGATTTGGCGGGGTTGGCTGGAGGTGACTTGGTGGGACTGGTTGGAGGGGACCGGTTGGGGAACGTAGACCTCCCTAAGTTCTCTCTTCATGTCCCACCATGGTTCGAGGGGCCATTGCCTCCTAACCTACCTTAAGCCTTCGATGGTTCTCCATTTTTCGACAGCCCGATCATGCAGCCTATCCTTGGAAAAATAGAATTGTCTGGCCTCGGACATGGGATAGCAAGCGAAGTATTTTTCCATGGTGGCTTCCCAACGTAGGTAATCGCTCGGGTCGTTGGGGCCATAAAAATCCGAGGCTTCGGGCCTACAGAAGTGGAGAGGATGGTTGCCCAACCCATGGGTGGTCCAACAGTCAGATCGCTTGGGCGACCGAGATTCCATTGGGAATGGGGAATTACAAGGCGGACATGCCGACACACGGAGACAAGACACTAGACATGACGACAATGCAAGTTGGAATGCACTAACTAATGCGAACTAAGGACCCTAGACGTAAACCAAGACTCGGTACATGGCGGAGTTATTCGATCCGATGATCACTCGCGCAAGTGTGTGGCCTTCCCGATAGGCGTAGCCTAACGTTCGGACAACACCTTTTGATATACTGATTAATGGTATGCAAATGTGACACTTAGAATTAGACATTTTTTTTCTTTTGCAGACTTAGACACAAAGACTACCCTAGACTCAACATTCGCTCTGATACCAAATTGATGCGGGACGGACAGACGACCTGGGACTCTAGCTCGCGATCGTCCCTATGCGAGGGAAGACGAGGACCATGTGCGGTTGAGAAACTGACGGTGAGTCTCGGGTATCAGCCTTTCCGCGTTAACTCGAATCGAGTCACGGGACGGTACACTCAATCTCGCTCTCTCGCAACGGTGATAACAGAATAACAAGCTAGAAACCTACACTCGCAGCGGCATTCAAAGCTATACAAGATAAGCAAATGCGATAAAGAGTGGGGAGCGAGTGTACCTCCAGGCTCCGGGCGTGGGGAAGACGTTCTCGGCCAGTTACGGTAACTCCCGGTAACAATAGTTAAAAATTTTAATTACAGCAGTAATTCCATTGCCCACTCCACGCAGGGAGGTAAAGGGCTACAAGTGGGGCCCGGGAGGACCGACCCTGGGTTGATGGGCAGCAATCTGGTGGTGCGTTTGGGGCGAACTCGGCCTGCTGGTCTGACTCGACACGATTGCAACTCGGTGCTGCGCCAACTCGGTTGCTAACTCGGTCGGCAGCAAGGTATGGATTTCAAAGGAACGCTACCTTCATGGGATCTTCTGAAGGCGCCGCTTGGCTGGGACGGTGGCAGGATGCCCCTGATCGACTCCCTGAAGGGGCGGCTCCTGAAGTTGACTTTGATATTTATTTCTGAATTTTCTCCCGGACTGAGTTGTGCTGGCTGAATTCGGATCTGCTCTGCACACCTTCACAAAAAGAATTCCTACGACCAGATCCGATGTCGGATTGATGCACAAGAGGTACCGATGGATAGAGGACTCAGAGATATACAACATATATTTTTTATGGCTCCATCCACAGAACGGATTAAAATTAAAAGTGACTACAAACTGCCATTTTTTTCTGACCCGGACTGACAGACACACAGGGCAGAGATGAACCTGCCTGAAACAGACCTTTGACTAAAGGCTAAATGAGTTTTGTTGACTCAACGAAAATTATGGTGGGAGGGGGTATACGTGAGCAACACTAGGGAATTTTTGTGGATTTTCTAAAAAAATTTAAGTGGGTGCGGAAATTATAACAAGGAGACTCTGTCCCGTAGATCTACAAAAAGGTATATTACTGAGAGGACAAACAAAAATACGGGGAAAATATCAAATGGACTCCAAATGACATGAAATTTTAACTGGAGGTTAGGGGAGATGGACAGAACAAACCATTAAAGTTAGGGCTCAATCAGACAACAAGAACCAGAGATACAATTTCGGAGGAGAGGTTCTATCCTGATTTGGACAGAACTCCGGCGATGGCGGTGGCGGCGCGATGGCGGCACGAACAGAAGGCGGCGGTCGGAAGTCGCATCCAGCAGAGGTTGGAGATCTTGGAGTCACACCAAGATGAGGGCTTCACACCCTAGAATGGGCAGCAATCACTGCTGCAAGGGGGAGAGGAGAGACACAAGGGGTGCCCCTTGGGCTTGCTCTTGGTAAAAATGCTTAATTCTTCATTAATTCCTCTAATGACACTATACATAGGCTTATATAGAGAAGGGAAAGGGGTGGGGGGATGAGAATTTCGTGGAAGACAGGCCATTTTCTTCCCCCATGTGGTCAAAAACCCTAAATAAATAAATTACATATGGAGGGGGCACTCCTTTGACTAGGTAGGTAAGCTAGGTGGCCTCCCTTTGACATTTTCAACCACTTGTCTCCCATATGTCCAATTGACCTTCTAGATGCCACCTAGGACTTTGACCAGCCCCACATGGACCCATATGGCTTATGTGGACCAATGGGGAAGGAGTGAGGGCCCCCTTGCTAGACCTATTGACATTTTGCACAAAAACTCAAACAATCCAAGGGAATGACACATTGGTTTATAAAGACTTACAATTGTACATATACTTTCTTAAGGATATAGAAGTAAACTAAAAGGACACAAGTGCAAAAATAAAAGTCAGTGCTCGACGTCGATTCCCATCAACTCTCCCCATGTGGGAGGAACTCGACCCCGTCGAGTAAGGGGTGCGGCTGCTCGAGTAGCTCCGGCGGATGCGTCACCGAACCTGGAAGCGCGGAGTACGCTCCACTCTAAGTAATCGACAACTACTCATCTCGTATAGATTCGATATGCACACGCTGCCATGGGAAGAGGCTAGAGGTGGACACTCCGGGGTGGGGTCACTCTCAAAGGAGGGAAGGCGGCTCGAAGACTCACTAGGAATCACCGCTTGTCCCTTATGTGACTAGATCCGATATGAAGTAGAACCGATCCCAAAAGTCTGACAAGTCTCGTACTTGAAAGGGACTAACAATGCGAGCGTACAAACCGACTCGACTCGATGTATGCACAGACACACAATGCACTCGACAAACAAACCGGACGAAACAAAGACTCATACATGACCCTAAACAAACCTAATATTAGTCCGACCTACGCATAGGCGATGGTGGACCAGGACACCCGAATATGTGCCATGCATGCATTTGACGTAACCGGAGGTTAACGCCATGGGGAACTCCTAGACATCCTACGATGCACCACTCATGGACATTGGGCTTGGATGTGGGAAGTTCGGGAGGTTCGGATGGTTTAGGTGGGCCGGGGGAACCAAAGTCTTCATTACCCCCAAATGATGGTTCGGACCTATTACTATGTGGAGGTTGTTTGGCCCGAATGGAAAAGGTGTGATAGTGAACTCCGCGGAAAAAGTGGAGTGAAGATGATAGCTCGGGAGATTCACTAGTGAAGGGGTCAAAAGGGTCAAAGAAGGTATGACCCCGAGAGATGGGTTCCAACATGACATGGTTCCAAGTTTGAAATTCATAGTCACCGTCATACATTATGATCGGTGGGACGATGGTCATGTGTAGAAAATAAGATTCCTCCCTCGGGCAAAAGGGTATGAAGTCGGGCTCGGCCGACATGGGGAGGAATAAGAGAATCTCCGTGGTGACACAAACCATGGTGCACAAGGAGGTAACGGACCCTAAGGCCGGATGGGTGAAGCTAAGACTAGCGAGTTGGTCGAAGCCTCGGGCCAATGAGTGCGTCAACTTCCATTGCAAGTCTAATCCCACAATAAGGTCATCCAAGGTGTCAACATGGTGACTAGACCGGAATGTGGTATGGAATGAGTTGACCGGCACTAATGGTAGGGTGGGGTCCATTGATGTATAAGGAGGTGGGACCAAGCCATCCTTGAGCCACTAAGAAGCGGCTCGGCTATGAAAAGCGTACCCGCTAGAAACACGGGTGGCTCGGGATGAAGTGGCTCCAAATGCGATGGTTCCGGATAAAGATCAGAAGTAGATGCTGGTGGCATTGGAGCTCTCGTCGGTGGTGAAGGAGCACGTGTCCTTTCCATCCTATCCAACCAATCCGAAAGCATTTTCTTGATTTCATCTAAGGTGCGGGTTGGAGTAGGGGCCTCGGGGTGGACTCGCTCCTCATCTCTCGGCCTGGGGGTGGGCCTAGGCTCGGCTACCGGTGGGGCTTCTTGCCTCTGACTATATCCCACTTGGTTGGAGGTGAGGGTGTGGGGTCGACTGGAGGTGTGACCCACTTGTTTGGAGATGATTTGGCGGGGTTGGCTGGAGGTGACTGGGTGGGACTGGTTGGAGGGGACCGGTTGGGGAACGTAGACCTCCCTAAGTTCTCTCTTCATGTCCCACCATGATTCGAGGGGCCATTGCCTCCTAACCTATCTTAAGCCTTCGATGGTTCTCCATTTTTCGACAGCCCAGTCATGAAGCCTATCCTTGGAAAATAGAATCGTCCGGCCTCGGACATGGGATAGCAAGCGAAGTATTTTTCCATGGCGGCTTTCCAACGTAGGTAATCGCTCGGGTCGTTGGGGCCATAAAAATCCGAGGCTTCGGGCCTACAGAAGTGGAGAGGATGGTTGCCCAACCCATGGGTGGGCCAACGGTCAGATCGCCTGGGCGACCGCGATTCCATTGGGAATGGGGAATTACAAGGCGGACATGCCGACACACGGAGACAAGACACTAGACATGACAACAATGCAAGTTGGAATGCACTAACTAATGCACACTAAGGACCCTAGACGTAAACCAAGGCTCGGTATATGGCGGAGTTAATCGATCTGAAGATCACTCGCACAAGTGTGCGGCCTTCCCGATAGGCATAGCCTAACGTTCGGACAACACCTTTTGATATATCGATTAATGGTATGCAAATGTGACACTTAGACTTAGACACTTTTTTTTCTTTTGCAGACTTAGACACAAAGACTACCCTAGACTCAACATTCGCTCTGATACCAAATTGATGCATGACGGACACACGACCTGGGACTCTAGCTCGCGATCGTCCCTATGCAAGAGAAGACGTGGACCGTGCGCGGTTGAGAAACCGGCGGTGAGTCTCGGGTATCGGCCTTTCCACGTTAACTCGAATCGAGTCACAGGATGGTACACTCAATCTCGCTCTCTCGCAGCCGTGATAACAGAATAACAAGCTAGAAACCTACACTCGCAGCGGCATTCAAAGCTATACAAGATAAGCAAAGGCGATAAAGAGTGGGGAGCGAGTGTACCTCCACGCTCCGGGCGTGGGGAAGACATTCCCGGCCAGTTACGGTAACTCTCGGTAACAATAGTTAAAAAATTTAATTACAGTAGTAATTCCATTGCCCACTCCACGCAGGGTGGTAAAGGGCTACAAGTGGGGCCCGGGAGGACCGACCCTGGATTGACGGGCAGAAATCTAGAGGTGCCTTTGGGGCGAACTCATCCTGTTGGTCTGAGTCGGCACTATTGCAACTCGGTGCTGCGCCAACTCGGTTGCTGACTCGGTGGGCAGCAAGGTATGGATTTCAAAGGAACGCGGCCTTCCTGGGATCTTCTGAAGGCGCCGCTTGGTTGGGACGGTGGCGGGATGCCCCTGATCGACTCCCTGAAGGGGCGGCTCCTGAAGTTGACTTTGATATTTATTTCTGAATTTTCTTTCGGATTGAGTTGTGCTGGCTGAATTCGGATCTGCTCTGCACACCTTCACAAAAAGAATTCCTACGACCAGATCCAATGTTGGATTGATGCACAAGAGGTACCGATGGATAGAGGACTCAGAGATATACAACATATATTTTTTGTGGCTCCATCCACAGAACGGATTAAAATTAAAAGCGACTGCAAACTACCTTTTTTTTCTGACCTGGACTGACAGACACAATGGGCAGAGATGAACCTGCCTAAAATAGACCTTTGACTGAGAGCTAAATGATTTTTGTTGACTCAACAAAAATTATGGTGGGAGGGGGTATACGTGAGGAACACTAGGGAATTTTTGTGGATTTTCTAAAAAAATTTAAGTGGGTGCGAAAATTGTAACAAGGAGACTCTGTCCCGTAGATCTACAAAAAGGCAGATTACTGAGAGGACAAACAAAAATACGGAGAAAATATCAAATGGACTCCAAATGACATGAAATTTTAACTGGAGGTTAGGGGAGATGGACAGAACAAACCATTAAAATTATGGCTCAATCAGACAACAAGAACCAGAGATACAATTTCGGAGGAGAGGTTCTATCCTGATTTGGACAGAACTCCGGCGATGGCGGTGGCGGCGCGATGGCGGCACGAACAGAAGGTGGCGGCCGGAAGTCGCATCCAGCATAGGTTGGAGATCTTGGAGTCACACCAAGATGAGGGCTTCACACCCTAGAATGGGCAGCAATCACTGCTGCAAGGGGGAGAGGAGAGACACAAGGGGTGCCCCTTGGGCTTGCTCTTGGCAAAAATGCTTAATTCTTCATTAATTCCTCTAATGACACTATACAGAGGTTTATATAGAGAATGGAAAGGGGTGGGGGGATGTGAATTTCGTGGGAGAGAGGTCATTTTCTTTCCCCATGTGGTCAAAAATACAAAATAAATAAATTACATATGGAGGGGGCACTCCTTTGACTAGGTAGGTAAGGTAGGTGGCCTCCCTTTGACATTTTCAACCACTTGTCTCCCATGTGTCCAATTGACCTTCTAGATGCCACCTAGGACTTTGACCAGCCCCACATGGACCCATATGGCTTATGTGGACCAATGGGGAAGGAGTGAGGGCCCCCTTGCTGAACCTACTGACATTTTACATAAAAACCCAAACAATCCAAGGGAATGACACATTGGTTTATAAAGCCTTACAATGACACATATACTTTCCCAAGGATATAAAAGCAAACTAAAACGACACAAGTGTAAAAATAAAAGTCAGTGCTCGACGTCGATTCCCATCACATTTGGCTTGTGCGAAATCAAACTCGGTGCAACTTGCATATCATGCAATCTCATAGTCGGTGCAAGTTTACCTTGTACTAACCAGGTCTGTGCAACTTAAGTTGCTGCGAGCATATAAGTCTGTGCATACTTTGCATATATTCCACATCAAGTCGGTGCAACTTTTGTACTATGCACACAAAGTCAGTACATTCTTCGGTGGCATGTCTGTGCGTCTTTTTGTACCGTGCATACCCAAAGTTCGTGCACATCTTACATATGCAAAATGATGTTAGTGCATGATTG
Organism: Amorphophallus konjac; assembly: GCA_022559845.1. NCBI lineage: Eukaryota > Viridiplantae > Streptophyta > Magnoliopsida > Alismatales > Araceae > Amorphophallus > Amorphophallus konjac. The sequence goes on along the minus strand of CM040122.1, from coordinate 184,682,268 downwards.
CATAAAGTCTGTGCAAGATAGGTTCTGGCATTTTATGTCCGTGAAGTGTCTGCACTTTGCACACACCAAGTCAGTGCATTCATTGCTTATGCACACACGTAGTCTGTGCATCTCTTAGCTCTGCACTCATATCAAGTCCGTGCATGATTCATCAAAGTCAGTGCATTGCTCTGTTTGGACATTCATTCTCGGTGTAGATTAATGCTTATCAAATACAATGTATGTGCTATCGTGTGTTTGACTGCATTAAGGTCAATGCTAGGTGCATTGCATGCATACTAGAGTCGATGCATGTTTGTCCCTGCTAGCCAGCCCATGTTTATACTTGTTTCTGTTCAAGTATATGCATGCTTAGCATAATGCATCCTAGGTCCATACATGGTGCTATGGTAAGGTCTGTGCATCTTTTATACTTAACTAAAAGTCACCTATGCAACAGGTCAACAGCTCGTGTTCCTTAAGAAGGGCACGTGATCCAATGATGATCCTCATTCATATATGTTGCCACGTGGATCCTTATTCATCCAAATTCTGACAAGTGGAAAGGTTCTCCTGAAGCTTCCAAGCGGGAGTGTTATCTCCACACGCCTAGGGCATGAGCGCGCATCTTCAGTCAGAGGAAGTATATAAGCCACCCTTCTGTAAGTCAATCAGAGACGACACTCCTGGGGCAAGATCAAGAAGAATTATCAGAGAGCAGAAGAAGAGAGAGTTAAAAAGAGAAAGAAAGAGAGAGTTCAAGAGAGAAAAAGAGAGAGAGTAGCAGAGAAGAAAAGAAACGAAGAAGAAGAAGAAAAAAAAAGAGAAAGAGATAGAGAGATTGAAGAGAAGAAGAAGTTCACTGAAGATTTGCTCTACTGGAGCGTGGATCAAATCCAGGCCAGTCAGCTCCTTGAGAGCCACATCTGCACTTCATTGTTTACAGCTTTTAGTCGCTGTTGCTTCTTGTCATCTTTTTTCATTTTACTTTTCTTTCAAGCTGTTTGTCAGCAGAGCAAGTTGTGATGCTCAGCGGGCAGAGGAGGATTCCTCTGGATGGGTTAAGCTGTAAGCCCCAGCGGTTGCAGAGGTGTTGTATCCTCTGGTCGGCTAAGCTGTAACGCCCAGCGGGTTAAGCTGTGAGTTAGCGGTTGGCGAAGCTGTAATGCCTAGCTGTTCAAGCTGTTCGTCAGCGGATGTAGGCAAGCTGTGAGGCCCAGCCGTTAAGCTGTGTATCAGCGGAAGCCACATTCTAGTTGGAGTATGGGGCGGACGTAGGTCTGTGGGTTGCAGACTGAAGCACCTTAAAATTGCCTTGTGCATTGTGGTTTGATTGTCTCATCTGCTCTTGCTAGAAGTATGTTTAGGCCGATTAATTTGTTCTTCCAATCTAGCGAGTGTTCCATTTGCATACCGCACATTTGATATAGGTCTCGTGTGAGTTTCATGAAGTCTGTTCTTATTATCAGTCTATTCTGCAGAGTTCTAAAATTTTGTTTGTCTGTCATCTTCTCATCCTTCGTAGAGAGCATCTAGTTCGTGCTAATTACCTGCCCATATTACATCCGCGTCTTTGCCTTTCCACAAGTTTTAACTAGGTGTAATTAGTAGTTTTAATTGATTGAAATTTTTATAAGAGGGATTCATTCACCCCCCTCTGAATCTGGGCCTAGCTCACCTATCAGACCCGACCCTATGACTAAAGATTGGAGCCGACTTACCGTTTGAGGTTCAGCAGCAATACAAAGAGTTTCTTTTCGTGTACATCCGAGTCTTTGCATGGTTTGATGATCAACTCCCCGGAATATCGGAGGAGTCGGTGATGCATAAGCTCAACCTCGACCCAACCGTGAAGCCCGTACAACAACGTAGAAGGAAGCAGGCGCCAGAGAAGCAGGCGATCATCAAGGAGGATGTGACCAAGGGGTAAAAGACTGGTCTTTTTAGCCCACTCTCCACTGGTCAACCTAGGGCTTATTGGGTTGATCCAAACACAATTTGGTCAAAGATAGATCAAGGTTAATCGACCAATGTAAGTGGCACTTGGCCAGGGATGTACGGTTCGTTATGAGCCACCCCATAAGATGAACGGTCCCTTTCGGGCCGCGCAATTCTCAAGGGGTCCAAGTCGAGCCGTGACTTACAATACAATAGTTCAATCGATTCGATCATGTACACTGGTTCAGGTCTTGATGGTACAACCTGCCTGGCGTCCTAGTGAGAATCCCAAGCTCGCGGGGGCTTACGGAGGTCCCGTAATGAAGGTCCTAGTCCGACGAAAGGAATATACGGCGGAGAGTCCCAAACATTACAAGGAAATAGAGCTAATAAAATATCGGAAACCAGTGAGACGGTCGATCAGTCAATCCTACCAGAGTAGAACGACTGTCACACAACCCTAATAACATTTCCAGATTAATATTAACATTGAAGAAGATGATCCAAGGTCAAGATCAGCAAGATTTATAATCATTTAATGTTATAATTTTCCAGAGTTTTTATGCATGTTGCTAACTTACATTTAACCATTAATCTACCATCATAAATCATGCGAAAAAGATAACTTAATAAATTCTGTAAAGATGGACGGTCAAGTATGGACCTTTCATCCTCCTCGGCGGTCGCACGACAGGCCGTTTATCCCCCTCAAGTCAGAAGACCTTCTGGAGATGAGCGGTCTGTAATGAGCCGATGGGGAAGACGAAAGCTCAATTACTGGCCGCCTGACAGAAGGGTGGTCTAGGTAAAGCCGCTCTTCCCAGAAATATAATACGAACCAGAGAACATAAACGGTCAGCAATATGCCGCCTAACTAGGTTGGGCGGTCTATCGCAAGGTCGCACAAGTCAAAAATCAACCAAACCCCCTTTCGCCCTTCCCGCCTTCGGCGAGTTGGCTAGGGTTACGAATAATTGATAAATACGCATAGCACATAGCATAATAATTAGGGCTTTTGGATTCAAAAGAAAGAGCATGAAAAGTTTTACAATAAAGCATGCTCAATTTAATCTTTAGTGCCTACAATCCCTACTTAAACGAGATGGAACAAATGCAACCCTAGATATGACATGCTTCTACTAAACCCTAAAATTCTCGCATGATACTAAGTAACTTTTAGGGATTTTGCATTCAATAGAAAGAGCACTCAAAGTTGGTTCTAACCATATATAATACTTAAGGTTCGGTTTTTTATAACCTACCTTAAACGGAGGAAGAAGGAAGAAGAAGGGACGACGACACGCTAAGAACACCTCACCGGTGATCGCCGGAATCCGCCCTCGTCCACGATCCTCGTCGGCCGCCACAACACCCAATCGAAAATAGGGTTCCTGAGGGTCATTTTTATAGGTCACAGAAGGTCTATAGTCTTCTATTCGAGGAGATAGAGTCCAATCAAGTTGGACGTGCGCGAACCGCGCGGATAGGGTTAGCCGCCGCCTTCTTAACCAAAAATTCATTTTCTAGGGTTAGGGTTTCGGGGAGAACTAAGAGGGAAAACGATCCTCTCATCCTAACCTTCCATTTGGATCTGGTATCAGCCTAAATGATCGGGTATTGGGCTCAAATTTCGCGTTTTAAGGTCCAATTAGATTAAGTGTGGATTTGGGCCTTAATCAGTTGATTTGGCCTAATTACGGATTTTATTTGGGTCAGTCACAGAAGATACTATTATTAAACATTTTATCCTCTACAAGATTCTAAATTTTCCAGATTTTTACAAAATAGTCAAAATTTAACTTATTCTATTTATTAAGGATTTTCTAATTAAATTCTTATAAATTTTCTAGACATTTTTATTTGTTAATAAATCAGGATATTACACCCTCCCCCACTTCAAAGAATTTGATCCTCCAAATTCACTGCACTTCAACACGATGGGGAGTGGAAAAACTCACCTAGAACAAGTCGGAATACTATTTTCGCATGGTATCTTCTGACTCCCAAGTAGCTTCTTCAGTTCCACGCCGACTCCAATGCACCTTGACCATAGGTATAGACCGATTCCTGAGCTATTGTTGCTTACGATCTAAAATCTTAATAGGTCTTTCTTCATAAGTCGGATCTTCCTTTAACTCAAGATCCGCATGCTGAATGACATGATGAGGGTCATATACATATTTTCTCAACATCAACACATGGAAGACATTGTGTACTCCAGATAACTGAGGTGGTAGTGCCAGACGGTACGCAACCTCCCCCACTCTTTCCAAAATCTTGAATGCACCGACATATCTGGGACTTAGCTTGCCTTGAATGCCAAATCTTCGGATTCCTCTTGTAGGAGAAACTTTCAAAAACACATGTTCACCAACTTGAAATTTCAAGTCCCTCCTTCTGTGGTCTGCATAACTCTTCGGTCTCGATTGTGCTACTTGCAATTAGTCTCTAATAATATGAATATTCTTTGATGATTCAGAAATAAGATCTGGCCCCAACCATTGCTTCTCACCAACCTCGTTCCAATATAATGGAGACCGACAGCTTCTTCCATATAGAGCTTCAAACGGAGCCATCTGAATGCTGGACTGATAACTATTGTTATAAGCAAATTCAATCAAGGCCAAGTGATCACTCCAACTGCCTCTGAAATCAATCATGCAGGCTCTCAACATATCTTCCATTATCTGGTTGGTTCTTTCCGTCTGTCTGTCTGTTTGTGGATGAAAAGCAGTACTGAAGTTCAGACGGGTTCCCAAAGATTCTTGCAATCCTTTCCAAAAATGTGAAGTGAATCTGGGGTCTCTATCAGACACAATACTGACCGGAATACCATGGAGTCGCATCACTTCCTTCATATATAAAGCTGCTAGAACATCAACTGTAGCGACCCGGATTCCGGATACCCGGTGTACCCGGTAGGACTACCGAATACACGTGATACCGCTTGGAACCCGCGAGGCCTCCCAAGAGAGGGAAAGCTCCGAAGGGAAAAAGGCATGTGTAGAGTACATTGAAGCCATAGACATATAACAGAAGCAATTAAATTTCATTAGATCGGTTAGCTAAAGTAGCAGAAATAAAATTATATTTTAATTAACAGTTCAATTTAACAATTATATCCCAGAGTCAGTCCAAAGCTAAAGACAACAAGTCTAGCACAGTACAGTCGACAGAAAGGAAAGACGTACCAAGAAGTCGAGGGAAGCCCGACTCAAGTACCAGCTGGCGGCAACGGCACGCAACGAGCACGCACTCCAAGAACCACGCGGAAGCAGAACGAACAACACCACCCCACCAGAAAAGCAGGGGTGAGCCACGTGTCACTGGCTCAGTAGGGGTCACGTGGATCCCTACTGAAAAACACGCAGTAACACAGAACAACAACAACAACGAAAACAGCAGGTGTAGTAAAGTAGGAAACTACACTACAAAGCTATAAAACTACGCTACAAGCAGTAGTAAACAGACGGGAAGTAGGAGTAGGGAACAAGCAAGGAAGGGGAAGAACCCGCGCCAGACAAGCGGCGGCCGAACTACCCTCGGCACCCCAAACTACTCCAAGCAACAACAGAAGGGCGACTCTGATACAGCAAAGTCAGAAGTTACCGATCTGTCGACCCGACACCAGGTCCAAAACGAAGACCTGCAAGGATGAATAAAACAATCACAATGGCCTACACGATTGGAACATCGTGTACGCAACCCCAGGCTCATCTTGGACACAGCCAAGAACAGACCACACAGTCAGGGAAGCAAATCTTGGGCAAGGCCAAGACTAGCCGACACGGAAAGGAGAACACCGGCTCCGAGAAACGCAAGACTCGCCGGTCAAGTGATAGGAGTACCCTCACACTAGAAGAACAGCCAGATACGTCCACTGACGTCTTACACTGCGCCACAAGTGTCACGTCTACCCTACCGTGTGCAGCACGGGGCAGACTAGACACACCAAGAACCAGGTCCAAGGAACAACGACGTTCCAAGGAAAAACGGCACCTCACGGACACAAGACCGCAGTACCACGCTGCGAGTGACTAGTCAGGGTCACGCCCGTCGATGCAAGTACTCAGTTCCTGACCACGTGTGCACACACTGACCACTACCTAGGCCAGGCCTCTAGCTAGTATTCCCCTCGGTAGGACGCTACCGCTGGCCGGGGCCCACGGAACTAGCTTAAAAACCGTGTAACGGGAACTGCCCGTCCACCACTCCCGGTGGGTGACGTACTAAAAAGCCTACGTCACAGGCTACGACTAGTGGAGGTTCACAAGGCACGGACTCCAAAACACAAGTGCTAGAGTACAGACAGTCTACGGAAGCCCTGTCACACGTACTACGAAGCACCACTAGCAGTACAACCACTGCCAATCGACTCAGGACCAGGCAACTAGACCTACCACGTAACGATCTCGAGTCGAACGACTCAAAGGCAAGATCGTCACAAACAGCGGAACAAGCCGCCAATCGGTCTAATCCTAAGCCACAAGAAATGACACTCCGCAGGAAACGACTCACGGAGACTTGAGGGAACACCAAAGACCCTCAGCACACTGGACACGCAACCCAAGATAAAATGATACCTCGAGGCATCCAGAACCTGTGTCTCGGGCTGGACAAAACCGCCAAGACACCCACACACAAGGTCACCTGTCAACCCCTGGGTCACCCCGGGTTGACCGGAACCCAACCAAAGACATACACAAGAGTAGGATAGAGAATCCTACCACAAGCAAGAAGACTCCTGGCCACCTTACAACGTAGTCCTAGCCCTCATAGGACGTCAAGAGACATCCACGGGACAACGGGCAGACCACAAGGCCAAGCCAAGACAAGCAGAAACCGAAGGAATGGAAATCGAAGCACAAGGCATGTAACGCACCACCCTTAGACCGTTACATGAACCTGACGGTCTAACCCTAGGCCGTTACACTCCACGCGATGGTCGGGGGAGAATCCATCACGCACGCCGCCCTAACCAACATCTAGAATCGCAAAGGCATGTAACGGCCAGCACCGGGCGCGTTACACCAGCCTGACACTCCCGACCGGGGACGTCAGGGCCAACAACCCTCAAACTATAAAACACACTCGGAGCATGTAACGCGCTAGACCGAACGCGTTACAGCTACTTAACGCGCTAGGACAAGCGCGTCAGGGCCAACAAAACCTAGAACAACAACTGGCTGAGGCATGTAACGGTCCCGACCGGATGCGTTACAATCACCTAACGCACGGGGACAAGGCCGTTAGAGCCAACGACGCAGCCACCCAACTCAGCCAAAACAGCATGTAACGGCCTGGGGCAGGCGCATTACACACACCTAACGCATGGGAGCACGGCCGTTAGGCAAACTGACTCACTCGGTCAAATACGGTCAAACAGAACGTAACGGCCTAGGGCAGGCGCGTTACACACACCTGACGCGCTAGGGCAGGCGCGCCAGGGGAACCGCCTCAAAAGGTCAACGTCAGTCAACCAGAATGTAACGGCCTGGGACAGGCGCGTTACACTCACCTGACGCACAGGGGCAAGCGCGTCAGAGGAACCGACTTAACCCAAACATAAAACGACAAAATAGGAGTAACGCGTCTCACGAGACACGTCAGAGAGCTGTGACGCGCCACCCATGGGCCGTCACACTCTCAAAACCCCAAAGAACTCAAATCAACCCAGACGTTGTAACGGTCAGTCGTGGGGCCGTCAGGGCATGTGACGGTCCCTGGAACGGCCGCCACACCAGTTACGGCGGAAAAACGGAGGGTTGGCCAAATCGGCCCGTTCCATGCCCCATTCACGCCGAAGCGCAGGGGAAACAACCCTCAACGATGAAAAACAACATAAGAAGGCTAAAAATCCCACATGCACGGGTTAAAACGCTAGATCAGGGCGATTTTAACAAATCGACCCTAAAAGAGTCAACAAGGTTCCCGGACTCTTACCGGCCTCGAATGACCACCGATCAAGACGAAACTAGCATGGACGGGATCCTAACATCCCCACGGTCAGTTCAACACAAACCGAGCTACAAATGGTTGCCGTTCTCTGGCGAACCCTACAAAACCCAAAAATCACGGTTTAGGCTAAACAAGCCCAAACTCGACCGTTTCCGCGCCAAACGATGTGCAAGGGCAGGGAAAATGGAGAGGAGGAAGTGAGGAACCATCACCCTACCTCCACCGAAGAAACCGTGCCCCGAAGGGACTAAACCACTCCGAAAACCATGCCGCGAGCTCAAACGTTAGCTTTGAATCCACCGTTCGGGATCGCGCCAAATCCAATACGATCCTCGCTCCATCACGCACCTCAACAGCTTCCCGACGTCGCCACCTCACCAACGGACCCCTCCGTCTGCAGCCGGAGGCGAGAGGGTGGGAGAACGGGAGAGAACGGGAGAGAGAGAGAGGAAAGGAAAAGAAAAAGAAAAGAAATTAGGAAATTTTCCTAATTTTTGAAAATTCCAAAAATGCCCCGAAAATACACAAATTCAAAAAAATACGTAAAAATAGTCGAAACGATCGGCTCGACGAGTACATCATCGTTGTAGCATCCACGAGTCGAGGAACTGACAAGAAAACTCACCGTAGGGTTCCGTAACTAGTACGAGAGAAAAACCCACACGGCTCGTAAAACTCAACTCGGAAACCACCAAAGTGAACCGAAACTCACCGAAACTAATCCAAAAGATCCAATGAAGATCCAGTAAGACCTACCAAGGATCCAGGGCATTACATCCTCCCCTCCTTTAAGAAATTTCACCCTCAAAATTAAGGACTAATAAAGGAGAAGCAGGGAAGAACAACCAAACAACACGATTACGGAAGCAACACCAATCTCAAGAAACACAGGTTAGAGGAACACCATCGGACTATAATCACGCGCCCGACCGGGGCCGTCATGGCCATCAACCCTCAAACTCTAAAACACACTCTGAGCATGTAACGTGCCAGACCGAATGCGTTATAGCTACCTAACGCGCTAGGACAAGCGCGTCAGGGCCAACAAAACCCAGAACAACAACTGGCTGAGGCATGTAACAGTCCCGACCGGACGCGTTACAATCACCTAACGCACGGGGACAAGGCCGTTAGAGCCAACGACGCAGCCACCCAACTCAGCCAAAATAGCATGTAACGGCCTGGGGCAGGCGCGTTACACACACCTAACGCATGGGAGCACGGCCGTTAGGCGAACCGACTCACTCGGTCAAATACGGTCAAACAGAACGTAACGGCCTGGGGCAGACGCGTTACGCACACCTGACGTGCTAGGGCAGGTGCGCCAGGGGAACCGCCTCAAAAGGTCAACGTCAGTCAACCAGAATGTAACGGCATGGGACAGGCGCGTTACACTCACCTGATGCACAAGGGCAAGCGCGTCAGAGGAACCGACTTAACCCAAACATAAAATGACAAAATAGGAGCAACACATCTCATGGGACGCGTCAGAGAGCTGTGACGCGCCACCCCTGGGCCGTCACACTCTCAAAACCCCGAAGAACTCAAATCAACCCAGACGTTGTTGTAGATCGGATTAAAATCCGCTCTTTAAAAAAAGAAAAAAGAAGCAATATAATGGTGAAAGCAATAAAATAGCACGAGGTGCTAATGTGGAGAGTGTGTGATCGCCAGAGACACGAGGGTCTCAAGAGGAGATGAATAAGGGGAAAGTGATCGCAATTACCTAGTGAAGATGGAAACGCGGGATGGTGTGGATTTCCTCCTCCAACTTCAATCGGCCGGCCGATGAAGTGGGTTTTCTTAGTTGATTACCTTGTAAAAAAAAGACAAGAAAGAACAAGCAAAAGGGAGGGATCAGCCAGAGTGCAATAGTATCAATCCAAAACTATCATGAAAGGATGAAAAGACATAAAGGGCGCACCTCTTTTTTTGTTTTTGTTTTTAAACCCCTAGCAGAGAACTAGGGAAAGGGTATGAAAAATGATGCTTAATGAAATAACGAAATAACGACAGGGTGATAATGATGATATGCTAAGAAGAGATGAACGAAACAAAAACACGTTAGATAGAGCCCTGCTCTCCCTGACAAGAGTAAAGGGGAACCGTGGAGATGCTGAAAGGATGCAGAAGGATGAAGAAATCAACAACAGGAGGATGGAGAAAATCCAATGCTTCGAACGCCTTCCTTCTGAATGTTTTTAACGTGCTCGTGGAACAATTAACCTCTTAACCTTTTTCCCGATCGAATGAGATTTTCTTTTATAGCTTCAATCGGATGTGATCAAACACGGAAGTGATAAGAACAGGCAATGAGGCATCCAGGGAAGGATCAAGATCGAGCAAGAGTCCATGGATGGTAGGGAACTGTGAGGGAAAGATGGAAAAAGGAAGGACTCTGGAGTGAAACACGACTTAAGCCAGGGCGTCTATTTATGAATTGACGACCTGCATAGAGACGTTTCTTGAAACACGACCTATGAAAAGCCGTTTCTTCTTGGATTTAATTTTGGAAATAAAACCTTCTTTGTTTTAGCATCAAGGGAACACGCCTGAGATAACGGCGTTTCTTAAAAACACGCCCTGATGTAGGACGTTTATTCAGAAAATGCTTTTATTTTAAAAATAGATAATTCCAGAAATTAACGGATAATACCAGGAATTGACGCCCTCACCTATGGTCGTCCCTTCTTTTGAAACGCCCTATGACAGGCCGTTACTTTTTTAAGTAACGCCCTACTTCAGGTCGTGAATCACGAAAAATGCAGAAAAAATGCATAAAATTCACAAAAATAGAAAAACTTCATGTTATAGGAATATTGAAGTCCACTTGGGGCGTTATCATAACGACATGAGATTTGATCAACATAACGTCAATTTTGGCGTGTCTACAGCTGTCCCGCCTTGGCGTCCGCTTTGCAAGGGAGTGAGACGGAAATGGAATGAATTGTAATGAAAGGAATGAAGTGGAATGAGCTGATAAGGAGACGCCAAGGTGTGATGTGACACGCCTCAGAACATTAAGCATTTGAAATCTTTCCAAGATTCTGAATGAAACAACTCTGGGTGGTTCCAAGGAAACATCGATTTGTTGGATAAAAGGAGATTTAACTAAAATAAAGGGTGTGCGCGTGGGCACGACAGGGAAAGACCATTGGAGAGCGATTACCAGCCAACGTGGACGTGCTACAACCAAGGTAAATTGTGCAGAAAAGTAAAGAGAATTGGGATAGAGATCCAACAAAAGGGACACTTTCAAGGAATCAGCCTGAACGGCTTCAAACAGAACGAAGTACTTGATTTGAAGTGGAATATCTCATGCCAACTCAATCAAGAGCGAGTGAATTTCATTATTGTCATAATATGAAGATTTTCAGCATGAAACTCAAAGTCCTACATGATGCATGCTGGGCTAAAAGAAAAGATTAAACCAAACTAAAATAGAAAATAATCAAGGATAATATTGCTAAGCTATTTAGATCTGGTCAAGAATCCATATTTCTGAGTTAACACTAAGCCGAAGCCCGTTTGTCCGCGCATCAACTCAGAAAGTGGAACCATCGTCCCAAACCTTTAACAACTCAACGGCCTATCCGTGCGATCAAGATTCTCCTGAAATCGTCATCGTTTTTGATGAAGGGTAACTCAAATTTCAGGTTTATCAGAACCACAAGGTCCTTGACATACTATAATAGTGTAGATATCATATAATAACAATGCTTACAAGAAACAGATACAAGGTGACAAGATGTTACTCCCATGAGCGGTCCAAGCGCCTTGGATCCTGCAAAACTTCTGCACTTTGAAATTTATTAGCTTTCATTCATTAATTCAGAACATGACATGATCATAAGTGCTTAATCATAAACAATTTCACCAAATAATAGCACTTAAGTTCATCAAAAGCATGGAGAGGTCAAAGATCCGTAATCCAGAAAAAACACGCCTAAGAACAGGGCGTTAACATCATGAAACACGCCTGGGCAATAGGTCGTTAATCACTTAAAACACGCCCTACTCAAAGGCGTAAACAGTAACGTGAGCTTAGAATAAAAACGACCTCATTAAGGGCGTTACATAAAACACGACCACTAGTCAAGTCGTCAAATCAAAAAGTGACGCCCTTACACAAGGCGTTAATTCAACACGAACCTCCGTTTCTAAATTAAGAACACAGTCCTTAACCCAATCAAACTTCTATCTTCGGGACCCTTCAGGACTCTTCAAATCCTTATAAAAAGGAGGCTTTCTTTCACAAACCCATCGAAACTCTTCTGCAGCCGAATTGCCTCTTTCTTCTGCAAGCCCTCCGTTCTGCTTCTGTTCTCCTTCAAGCCTCTGCGCGAGCTTCTTCTTCAAAAGAAAGTGATGGACAGGGTGATGAAGAAACCTAGGATTTCTGCTCCTAGGATTACTGAAATACAAGGGCACATAAGCAATCAAATTGCTTTGAGCCAGGTAAGCTATCTTTCTGTTAGTTGCTTTACTGTGCCTTCGGCCGAACTCTCATCTCATATTTCATATGCTTATTCTTATCACTGCATGCTTCATGTTTCTTCTTTATAGGATTACCCAATTCTTCCGGGAGCTAGAAGGTACATCCGAATCAAATGGTTGCCCCTCATCCTCTCTAAATTCTCTTCAGATATGAGGGTATATGTAGCTAGATGGCATCTCTTGGGGTTGATAACCCATGCTAAACATTATGACCAAATCCATCTTGATTGGGCTGCCATAGGCGCATTGATTGAAACATGGCATCCTTCCACCCATACCTTCTTATTTTCCACATTCGAAGCCACTATCTTGCTGGAAGAAGTAGAGACGATCCTAGGCTTGAAAAGGATGAAACAAGGAGAAGAAGAAAAGATGGCCATCATGCCAAGGCCAATCTCTTCCCATGAGTTGCTAACCTCATTGATACCTAGCCCAAATATAGTGAACCAAATCAAGGTCACTAAAGGAATTAACCTCTTGAAGCTCGCCTCGTGGGTGTACAAGAGAGCGGATCAAGCTAAAGAGGAAGAGGAGATAGAAAGAGTGACCAAAGCCTTCGTGGTGTGCTTAGCAGGAGCACTCATATTCCCATCCACGGAGGACTTTCTAGAGGAGTCCCAATTGAGCGCAGTGGTGAGCTTATGGGAGGAAGAAAGAGTTGGACCGGCGATCCTAGCATATCTTTATAGCGGGCTCACCTCGGCGGCCATGGGAAGGCCCATATACGGGTGCATGCTAGCACTCTCTAGTTGGATTGATCTACACTTCAAATTCGACCCATGCCACGAAGCCCAACAACCTTCAAGAATTTTCTCAAAGAGCCCCCTCTCCTATATAACCGGCTCACTAGGAATAAGCAATAGAGTGACTAACCGGGTTCCTCAAATCAAGAAGAGAGGGGATTGGAGGGAGCACTTAAAGGTCATGCCAAAGAATCTCTTTACTTGCGCCCCGGGTGTATTCAAAATGCAGGAACTTCGTGCACGCTTCTCCATCGGGACAGACCTTCGTCTTATTGGCGCTTCAGACTTCGTTTTGTACAACTCTCACAGGTGCCTTCCTCAAATTGGGCTTTCAAGGCAACACTTAGAAGACATCTCCCATCTCCCTTCAATCAAATCAAGGGACCTAGGCAGTAATGGAGATGGGGAGGAGGCTATCACCATTCAAGCTCTATGGAAGCTAAGCAAACTTCATCAACCTGTAGAAGACTTGGATGAAGACAAAGAACAGTGGAAAAATTATGTAATCTCTTTGAGAAAATTAAGGCCCAAAGTGGCTCATTAGTCATTGTAATTCCTTCTTATTAAAGCAATAAAGATTATTTTCTGATTGAGCCAAAATTACTGTGATTATGATCAAAATCATCCAAAACCTGTGTTTCTGTTGCAAATAACGCCTCAACACAGGGCGTGAATTCAAGAAGGAACGCCTTACCTCAAGGCGCTTCAATCGGCCCATCCTCCACAGTTAACGGCTGTACAGTGGGCGTGACTTAAATAACGACGTCAGACAAGGCGTGAATATTCAAACCCCAAAGAATATAATCGTTGAATCATCAAAAGTAACGCCTTTTCCTTAGTCACTTCTTAAAAATAACACGCCCTCAACAGAGGCGTGACTCTAAACCAGCCATGATGACTCTCATCACATCAATCAACGCCCATTCAATGCGTCTGACGACGGTTATCGTTCCCCATGCAAAACAAATTAACGCCCTAATATACGTCGTCTGATTTTATGAAACGCCCAACTCCTGGGCGTGAATTCCATTAAAAACGCCTTGCTTAAGGGCGTGTCTTCTTTTCGAAACCCAAAGGTCATCGGCCCCTTTCTTCTTCCTCCTTCCGTTTTCATTTTCCCCCCTTCTGCAAACCCTAACCGAAACCGCCCATTCTCTTTCGATCTCCCTCTCTCGTTCTCTTCTCTCAATCTCCCTCTATCTCTCTCTTCTCTCAATCTCCCTCTATCTCCCTCTGTCTCTCTATCTCCCTCTATCTCTCTCTGTCTCTCTTCCTACCCTAACCCGAGCCATGGCCAAACGCCAGAGGGTCAGTGCCCCGGAGGTCGTTGACCTCGACGCCGTCCACGCCCAAGAACCCGCCGTGGAGGAGCTCGCCATCGTCGCGGTTGAAGAACCGGCGGTGGTCGGCGGCAGCGACGGAGCCAGTGAAGAAGGAGCAGAAGAAGGAGGACAAGACGAAGAAGAAGAAGGAGAAAAAGGAGAGGAAAGTGGAGAAGAAGAGGGAGAGGAAGATGAGGGACCACCGCCCGCGGCGGCGATCGCTCCCCGGGGTCAACTCCGGCGGCCCAGGCGGCCATTGCCTCGGCCACAACCCCAGAAGCACAAGAAGGTAGGTTCCCCCACCCCAATTCCAATATTTTTTTTTATTTATTTTTTCCTGATTTTCCATAGCCCTCGGGGGCAAAACCTGCAACTCAGAAAAGACACGCCCCCCACAGGGGCGTTATTCACAAATGAAACGCCCTGACAAAGGGCGTAAATTTATTTTATTTTCTGAAAATCAATTAACCTCCATGAAAAACGCCCTGCAGCATGTCGTTTCTTCAAAAATTATGATTTTCCATTAATTTCATGCCCATTAAATGTTTTCATTAATTATTTCGCATGTTGTCATTTTTATTTAAATTATCTAAAAATCATGAAAGCCACGCCCCTCACCAGGGCGTTATTTAACAGGAAACGCCCAAACCAGAGGGCGTCTCTTCATTAATTCTCATTTAAACTGAACGGTCCTAAATGGAAAATGCCCCAGCTGAGGGCGTGATTTGAAAAACATTTTAGGATTTTTAGAAATTAACCACATGCTCACGCCCTACACAGCGGCGTTTCAAAGATACAAAACGCCCTCAGACAGGACGTTACTTCAAACCACATTTAGAAAAACGCCCCCTTTAGGGGCGTGAATTTACCAAGAAACGACCTGAGGAGGGTCGTGACTTCCAAAATATTAAAATCAATGCCCAGGCAAAACATAGCGCAATTACACATGATTAACCAAACAATTAAGCAAAATTCTTCTCTTTTAATGCGTGCAGGGGCTGATGAGGACCCGTATCTCATGGGTCATGGTCTGGGCAGCATACCAGGGTCTCCCCAACTTCCAGAGGGTTAGGGTAGATGCTATGGGGTTCGGTGCTTTCCTATCCATCGAGCCATTTAGACCCGACCTAGCACTTTTCCAGGTTCTACGGGAGCGTTGGGATCGGGTGAGCCGGTCTTTCCTGATGCCCTGGGGGCACATGGTTCCTACCCTAGAGGATGTGACTAGGATTACGGGATTGAGGGTGGATGGTGAGGCTGTGAGTGGGTTCACCTATCCTGACTACACGGAGATGGCCCAGAGGTTACTAGGGCTGGATATGGTTTACGTGGTGCCGAGCGAGTGTAGGACCATCTTCCGTACAGACTTGACTACGGTGATGGGTTTAGGGGATGCCAGGCACAGGTCAGGGGAGACCCTAGGTGAGTTTGCACAGAGGCTGACTGACGGGGTGAGAGCGGCATGCTACCAGGACCCAACTGACCGTGAGAGAGCGGATCGAGACCTGAGGAGGTTCTTGCTGCTGCTGCTCGGTAGATTATTGCTGGGGACGAAAGCCGATGTCATCAACTGCCGCTTCTTGGGCATCCTGGAGGACCTGGAGACCGTTGGCACTTACGCTTGGGGTGCAGCGCTGCTGGCGCATTTGATAGCTGATTTGTCCACGGGGACGGGGCGAGAGATGACCGTCAGTGGCTTCTCAACTTTTCTTCAGGTATGCAATTTACTCATTTTTATCTCTTTTTCTTTTATTTTTCTCTTCTTATTATGATGCATGTGAATGCCTTACTAATGCAATGCATGGATGCAGGTGTGGAGCCACTTATACATGCCGATGGGGCGCGTTGACCCACGGCCCAGGGCTGAGGGATCCTTTCCTCTGGCGCGACGCTGGTTACCAGTCATCTTCGGTGCCCCGCTCGACTACGAGTTGTGGGTTCTACGGAGAGAGTTCTGCGACTTCCCTCCCTCGCTGGTATGTATGAATGGATGATATGTATTTCTTTTGAATTGATTTGATTTGATTATGATGAAATGATAATGATATGTATGAATGCAGGTGCGGTGGAGGCCCTACGAGGATATGACAGATGAGGGCCAACCTTGGGTCGTATCGGGACGACCTCGCTTTGGGCGTGAGCTATGGCTACACTGCTTGAGCGAGATTGAGCCGTTACGTCTTCGGTTGGTGATGAGGACCCTGGGCCTGCCCCAGGAGTGGATCGAGGTCAGAGAGCCTCGAGGCATAGGTAAGAAGACCCGCGGTCGCACCAAGACGACCGACTGGCGGGTACGTTTCGAGGAGCAGTACGCCGACTGGCAGCGTGGCGGGATCCGAGTTGTCTCCCACGCGACTGACAGCTCCGAGTACCTCCGGCGCTACTGGGAGGTACACGCCGGCCGACCCCAGATGAGGGTCTTAGGGGTATGTATGAATGCGCTTATTTCTAAATTGAATGCAAATGCTTATGTTTCTATCATGCGACTAACATGTAGTGGATGCAGGATGCGAGGGACATAGCGGCGATAGACGCCCAGGCCCACCTACACAGCCTGGAGGACCAGCTAGCTGCCACGCGGGCAGACCTAGAGACCCTGGTGAGTGTTTAAATTACTTCTATATGCAAATGAAACTTTTTTTTGAATTATTGATGATTAGCCACTGACGATCTTAATGAATGCAGCGTGCCCAGCAAGGAATAGTGAGGAGAGATCCAGGGGAGGCCTCCAGCTCGAGGGTACCTAGCGCAGAGGTGACCGCGCTATCAGAGCAGCTAGCTGGAGCGGTTGCACGAGCCGAGGCAGCGGAGCGCGACCTTGCTTCACGGGTAAATTCTGAACTCAAACTCAGTCAGTTCAATTATTGATTAAATATAGCATTGTGTATTGATAAAAATTCATTCTTACAGACCGAAGAGCTTCGAGCTGCTCTTGTTTGCGTAGACGAGGGCTTCCGAGCGTCGAGCTCACAGGTGAGTAATTCAATCATGCATCGTTAAATTATTGAATTATTGCATTTATTGTGGAATTGATGATTTGCTTACCCTTTTGCAGGTGGCTCAGCTTCGGGCGGTACGTACCGAGTTGGCGATCCGTGACCAGCGGATCGCAGAGCTTGAGAGGTCCCAGAGGCGACGAGAGGAGCTTCCTCAGGATGTGGCCGAGCTGCGGGTGGCTCTTGAGATGGAGAGGCGAGAGCGTGCCCGAGAGCGAGAGGAGCACCAGACGGAGCGTGCCCTGTTCCTTGAGCTTCAGCAGGCGGAGCGTGCCCAGTTCCAGGAGCTTCAACAGGTGGAGCGTGCCCGGTTCCTTGAGCAGGTGGTAGTACGGGAGCGAGAGCTAGCCGACTCGAGGACTCAGTTGATCCTTTCTCAGGAGCGGCTACGAGTATCCGAGGAGCGTCTTCAGCGAGGGTGTGAGCGAGCACGGGCCGCGGGGTACTCCTTTACTAGCTCCACTTTTGTTGCGGGTTCTTCTCTTCGAGAGAGGAGTGAGGCAGGGGGCCAGGCTCGAGTTCCAGCTTCTTCACGGGGGCCCATGCCTCCTCCACCAGCACCAGCTCGGGACGGTGAGGAGGAGGTTGAGAGTAGGAGAGTAGAGGAGAGTGGAGGCGAGAGCTGAGGGACTTACTTGTACTCCTCCACCCTCACACCTGTACATGATAGACATGATGATATATATATATATATGAGATTTGAGCTTTTGTTACCTGAGCACTTGTGTGGTTGTGGACTTGTGTTTGTGTACTTTTCTTTTCACGTCCTTCGTGTTTACTTTGCTTTTGCCCTGTATCTGTAGCTGCGGTTTTCACTTGAATAAAACAGGTTAATTCATCTGTTCGACTTGGCCCCTTGCCCAATGAGCAAGGGGTGGCAATATTCTGACCTTAATGACGGGTCAAGGGGCCAAGCCTTTAATCAAATAAGGTAAAGTGAAATAACCAATAAAGGGGAGATGCATCATGCGAGCACACATATGCAAACAATAAATCAAAATATGCATATGCAAAATGCAAGCATGTGAATGAAGAATGCATCATTTATATTTTTTTTGTTATTTTCCTGAAAAATGCGCCTTAGATTAGGTCGTGACTCAAGTGAAAGACGCCTTCGTAGACGGCGTGCACTTTTGAAAGGATTTTGGAATTTGACGAACAGACGACCTGAACAAGGGCGTTAATTTTATAAAGATGACCCTCACAAGGGCGTGAATTAAATTAAAAACGCCTTAAGGAAAGGCGTGAATTATATGAAACTTCAAACAAGATTGTCAAGGCTATCCAGATCGCGGGCCCTACACGGTCACCATCTAGGATTCATTAATCTTTCTTGAATAATTAAAAGGGAGTCGACGTGCTCAAAGTTGACTTATATTTGAGATTTCGCACAGTGTAATTTCTTAAGTTCGTCTTGACCATCCTGCCAGTTCGCGACTTTACCACATAGAAAGGATGGAAGAAAATATAAGGGAAGCCCATAAGGGGTTCTGGGATGCTCAAAGTAAAGTTACCTCCCCTGCCCTATGCCTGTTGGGGTTCGGTCTTTGGCGTAGGGATGTTTTGTTGCCTTTTTGCCCATTTATAATGCATGCATACGCCCAAGGTTTTCCTTGCGGGGACTTTGCCCTCTTGACATGCTTTTCTTTTCAAAACTTGACTTTCACTTTGGAATTGATTTGCATTGATGAAAAATAAACCTAATTGTACTTGGGCTTTTGTGACAATTACTCCCTTTTGGGCCTTGACTTCCACCTACTAGGGCGGCGGACAGGCTCGGCGCCTCTGCCTCGAGGTCTCCCTTCCTCCCTTATGGGCCGAATAAGAAAAGAACGGGTATTGTCTTTCACTTTTAGTCAGGTTTTTGACTTTCTATCAGATTTTGCACTGCTTGAGTTCAAGAATAAAGCGTGTGGTGTGTGCGGGTGTCAACCCCATTTTAAGTTACCAAGACTGATAAATGAATTCTGAATTTTGACCTTTCAGGCCTTGATCTTTTGTGTGCCATGACAATAATTTGAAAGCCTTTTTTGTTTGTTTTTAGTTTCTGTTTTTTTTGTTTTGTTTCGTTTTGGCGAATATTCTAATTTTTTTGGATTTGGAAAATATTCATTTTTTTGTTTTGTGGGATTTTTGGAAAAAATTCATTTTTTGTTGGATTTTGGAAAATATTCATTTTTGTTGGATTTTGGACTTTTGGAAAATCATGGGTAGTATTTCTTAAGATATAAACCGTTCCAAGGGTGAGTTAACTCTTCACCTTCAGCATTAGTTAATTTATAAGCATTGCCAGGAAAAACTTCTTTTATAACGAACGATCCCTCCCAATTTGGTTGGAGTTTTGAACGGGGGCCACCCGGCTTAACAAAAATTTTCTTGATTACCATTTCACCGACTTTAAATTTTCTCTCAATTACTTTCTTTTGGTAAAAACGTGAGAGCCTATTTTGATAAACGCGCGCATGCTCAGCGGCGACCAAACGCTTCTCATCTAGGAGTTCCAATTGGGCAAGGAGTGAATCACGACGTTCATCAATAGAAAGTTCCTCATCCAATTGTACTCGCAGCGAGGGAATAAGAATCTCATAAGGGACTACTGCCTCCATCCCATAAGTGAGGGCGAAAGGGGTTTGCCCAGTGGGAGTGCGAATGGAAGTGCGGTAGGCCCAAAGAGCTTCAACCAGCTTGTCTGGCCAGTCCGAAAATTTATTAGCCTCACACGTCTTTTTAACGATTCTGATCAAAGTTTTATTAGTTGCCTCTGCTTGGCCATTGCCCTGCGGATAATAGGGAGAAGAATGATGCAATGCAATGTTATACCTGTTGCAGAGATCCTTGAGATCTTGAGAGATAAATTGAGGTCCATTGTCGGTGACGATGGTGCTCGGGATGCCGAACCTCGTGATGATGCTCTTCATGATGAATTTGCAGACGTTTGATGCTTTAATTTCCACGTAAGCTTCTGCTTCCGCCCACTTGGTGAAGTACTCCATTGCCGTGAGAATGAATGATTTTTGCTTGGTCAGGAGGTTCGAGTCACCAAGAGGTCCAATGATATCAAAAGCCCACATGGAAAAAGGCCATGGGGAGGACGTAGGATGGAGTGAAGAAGCAGGAGAATGAATCTTGTCGGCGTGCAGCTGGCACTTAACACACCTACGAACGTAGATAGAGCAATCCTCTTCTTGAGTGGGCCAATAGAAACCTAGCCTAAGGATTTTCTTAGCTAACATCTGGCTATTCACATGACCACCACACACACCAGAATGCGCCTCTTCCACAACTTTCCAAGATTCATCATCATCGAGGCATCTCAATAAAACACCGGTGAGCCCTCTTCTGTAGAGCACACCTCCAACCAAAGTATAACGTTGAGCCACTCTTCTAATTGCTTTCTTTTCTTCTGCGGTGGCTTCCTCGGGATAAGACTGATCATTACAGTATCTGGCAATCTCATAATACCAAGGCTTCTCTTCGTCAGCCAACTCTTCTTCCCAGTCCAAAAGCATGACCTCTTTGCCTTTAAGAATTTCTTTCTGCTTGGCCTTCTCGAGCACCTGATCCCTAATATCAAGGAAAGCACGATCCTTAATAGCTGGAGTGTCACGCTGATGAATCAGAGGGACATGGAAATCACGCTCAAGGGGGAAGACTAAGGCAGAAGCTAAGGAAGCGAGAGCGTCAGCTAGAATGTTCTGACTGCGAGGGACGTGAACGAAGATTAACTTGGTAAAGAGTTTGGCATAAGCTGAAGCGAGTTCCTGGTAGGGTTTAAGCTTAGGATTGATAGTGCGGCACTTGACCAACACCTGGCGCAAAATGAGTTGACTATCACCGATAATCCGCAAGTGAGTGACACGATATCGATGAGCGGTTTGCAGACCGGCCAAAAGAGCTTCATACTCGGCTATATTATTGGTGACGGGGAAAGTGAGCCGAGCAGCAAATGGAATGGTGACCCCTTCAGGTGTTCAAAGAACCATGCCGATCCCTCTTCCTTGAGAATTAAGAGCTCCATCAAAGTGTAACGTCCACATAGGATCAAGGGGTTGATTAATGGACATTAATTCTTCATCTGGGAACTCAGAATTAACAGGATCAAAATGAGGTAGAGGGTGATGAGCAAGATGTTCGGCGATGGCATAACCTTTGATAGCTTTTTGTTGAATGTAAGTGATATCAAACTGGGAGAGGAAGCTTTGCCAGCGTGCTAATCGACCAGTGAGGACAGATTTTTCAAGGAGGAATTTGATTGGATTCATGCGTGCAATGAGGTGAACCTCGTGAGCTAGAAAATAATGTTTTAATTTCTGAACTACCCAAACCAAAGCTGCACAAGTCTTCTCCATGGCTGAGTACCTCTGCTCACAGGGGTTAAGAAGTTTAGATAAGTAGTATGCTGCCCTTTCCTTACTTTCTTCATCCACTTGAGCTAAGACAGCACCTACAGAGTCATCTAGGACTGAAACATACAGAATAAGTGGTTTGCCTGGAATTGGCGGCCTCAGGACAGGTGGATTGGCCAAATAATCCTTCAATCCGTCAAAGGCTGCCTGACACTTGTCATCCCAATTAAACTTGACTCCCGGCTTGGTAAGCTCGTAAAACGGCCTACATCTTTGTGAATGCTGGGAGACGAAGCGGCGAATGAACTGCAACCTCCCGATTAATCCTCGAACTTCCTTCAAATTCTTGGGAGGAGGCATATCTCTAATGGCTCTCGCCTTGTTGGGATCGACTTCAATTCCCCTCTTACTGACAATGAATCCAAGCAACTTTCCTGAAGAAACGCCAAATACGCACTTCTTGGGGTTCATTTTTAATTGATATTCTCGCGACCTCTGTAGAACCTTAGCCAGAACCCCAGGATGCTCAATCCTTGCCCTTGATTTCACTACCAGGTCATCCACATACACCTCGATGTAAATATGAATCATGTCATGAAAAATCACCATCATAGCCCTCTGGTAGGTGGCTCCAGCATTCTTAAGTCCAAAGGGCATAACCACATAGCAATATGTACCCCATGGTGTAGTGAATGATGTTTTCTCTTGATCCTCTTCAGACAGACGAATTTGATTGTAACCTGAAAAGCCATCCATAAATGAAAGAGTTTCAAATCCTGCCGTGTTATCAATCAGAACATTAATATGAGGGAGGGGGAAGTCATCTTTAGGACACGCCCGGTTGAGGTCCCGGAAATCTATGCAAATTCAAACTTTTCCATCTTTCTTCATAACCGGGACAATGTTAGCCACCCAATTGGGGTAGAGGACGACTCTAACAAATCGAGCCTTATGGAGTTTATCGACCTCTTCTTTCATTTTCAAAGCCATGTTAGGGTGGAAACGCCTCAACCGTTGTTTGACCGGGACAGACCCTGGCTTAAGTGTAAGGCGGTGTTCAACGAGCGCAGGGTCTAATCCAGGCATATCTTCATAGCTCCATGCGAACGTGTCCTTGTATTCTTGCAGAACCAAAATGAGCGCCTCCTCCTCGGAGGGCGGTAAATTCTTACTGATGAGGACAATCCTAGGGTCTTCCTCAGTACCCAGATTGATTTCTTTGGTTGGCTCTTCTACAGAGGCTGATGGTTCGTCGAATCGTCTCATGCCACTAGCAAAGGCATCAGCCTCATCCTCATAGTCTTCATAACTTTCTTCCCCCTCTTCAATAGGGTCTTCATCATTCATGATTTCATAAACGCCCAAACCCTCATAAGCAGCAACAGAATCCTCATATTCTAATTCCGACAGGATGATCGGTTCTTCCACAAACTCAGGGATTGCTAAACAAGCTTGGCATCTGACAGCCAACTCCAACAAAAATCTTCTGGGAATCTACTTACCCTTGGCCTTCTTATGTGGAACTAACCCCTGATTTTTATTATTAGAAGGAAAGGAGGAAGAATAGGAACAACTAGCTTGACCAGGGGAAGGAGATGAAAAAGCGGATACAGGAGGTGATACAGAGGAGGGCCCCTCACCAGAGGGGGAGAAGAGTCTTACCAAGGAATCTTGGAAGAGCGGCCCCTGGGTTGGGACGCACTCGGGAGAAAAATAGGAGGTCTCCTCAATAGAAATGGAGGATTGGAATGTTGAAGATTTGGCATTTTTTTTCGTTTTTATATTTTCCCCTTGTTTTTATTTTCTTTTTCCAGTAAGAAGCAATGTGAAGGGGAAATAGCAGGAGGAGTGGAGATTGCAAGATTGGAGAAAGATTTAATCAAAGATGGCCCACTCGGGGGCGAGATGGAGATTTTAGAAAATCGCTCGAGGAGCGAAGGAGCAATCGGGAGGGAAATCTGAATTGAATCGGGAGACAAGTTGATGGTAATCGGTGGTGGTCGCGGCACGTGACCAAACCAACGGGAATAGAGAGAAGCCAACACAGATGGATGCACAGAAGTGAGAGAGAAAAGGCCGGCCCACAGCCTATCCACGGAAAATCCTTCTTCAAAGGGGACATCTGGCTCCCCCGTGTCTGTGTAGTCACTTAACATCTGCCTTTTATCTGTGATTACTGCTGGCATTTCAATCAGTTCTTGAATCAGCGGCGGCCACTCTGGATCTGTCGGCATGAACAGGCGGCTCAGAGAGATTGTGATGTCATTCATGTCAAACCACCTGTACTAGTCACACTCCGGATCACCCATTTTCCTTCTTTTATCTGGCCTTAAAGACTCCAGGGCTTTGTAGGTAGCTAGTGGTGCAATGTGACGAGTAAACTGTCTGGCGTGCACATCTTGACAATCAAGCAATGAAGTAATGACGGTAGTCTGCTCATTGTTCTGAATGCCACCGGTGACAAAATATGTCTTTAAAGTCCAGGTGAGCGGCTGGCGGTCTGGTTTGAAGGTGGATGTCATAACAGCCCACGGCTCTCCTTCATTCTTGCCCGGTGCTTTGTAGCCTAAGCCGCCTCGTGCAATCATCTTTTGAGGCTTAAAAGGCCTAATCCTGCCCTGGAGCTTGGCGCCCAAGCCCTTGCCATCTTGATATCCCATTTTCAATAGAATGTTCCAGCCAGGGGTTTTAATCATGTTCTTTTTCTTCTTCCCCTTAGAAGGCAGGGGTGTCATAGCAACTGTGGTAACAGTCTTAGATAGCATCGACCGTGGACGGGGAACGTCCAGCACAGATAATAACGGCTTGTTGGCAGGCCATATGGAAGGAACTGATGAAGCTACATGAATGTCTTCCTCTGGCAAGATCGGCACGCTGGTCACCATGATAATGCGGCCCTTGTGCGGAAACTTGAGGCATTGATGGTTTGTAGAGGGCACTGCGTCAAGCTGCTGAATATAAGGGCGACCCAGAATCCCGTTAAAAGTCGGATCCATATCCAGAATATGAAAATCTGCTGTAATGGTGGCTGGACCCAAACTGACTTTGAGAGCAATCATACCCAGAGGGGGTTTCTTTGTATTGTCGTATGCCGTGACAGTAATAGTAGATGGCCGAATCTGGCTTTCAGGGATACCGCATAGCTTCAGAGTGCTTGGCGGCAACACATTGATAGATGCACCGGTGTCTACCAAACACTGCTTGACAGCCACTTTGTTGATATCGACCGTAATGCATAGGGCATATTTTCTTGCTGGTAGAGGTGCTAACTCGTGTTCATGAAATGTGATTGCCGGCTGACTGCTGGCAGGGGTCAAGACTGTAATTATCTGTTCAACCGGAAGGTCTTCATTGACCATGACCTTCTACAGGTATTCCTTCAGGGCCAGCTGATGAGTGGTGGACCTCTTGATTAATTCAAGAATGGAGATTCTTGCTGGAGTGCGATCTAAGTGCTTTAATAAATCATACTGAGTTCTCGGCACTGAATCTTGTTCCTGCTCTTGCTCTTGTGGCCCCTGCACAGGCTCTAGCTCTCTCTGTGGGAAAATACGGTGGAATATCCGTCCACTGCGGAGTGGCGCTACGCCTTGACGCGCCTCGGTCGGGGCAATATTAGGAGGAGGGTTGGAAGAAGAAGAAGGAATGTTGGTAGCAGAAACCCTGCTAGGGGATATCAAAGGGGAATTCAATGAAAGGGGCGCCTCCGTAGGAGACGTGGTAGTGGTGTTTAACAAAGATGCCCCCGCGGGAGGCATGGGAGGAGTATTTGATGAAGGTGCCCTTGCAGGGGGCGTGGGAGAAGAGAGGGATATCCGAATGCGAGGAGCATTGGCAGGTGGTGGAATAAGGAGAGATCGTGGCACAAAAGGTGGTTGAACCGATGACGGAGGAACTCTTGCTGGTGTAGGAGTGGTAGAGGTGGTAGCGGGTGCTGGCGGTGAGCGGAGTAGGAGTGGCCTGGATGGCGCGTGTGTGGGATTGGTGGTGGAAGGTGGAATGGTAGGTTGTGGAGGTGGTAGGCGGGTAAGAAAAGAGCGAACCGGCAAGGCCGTGGAATTGGTGGAGGTAGAAGGATTGACGGGGCGTAAAAGGGGACGTCCCGATAGGAGAATAGAAGAAGAAGGAGGTGTGCACAAAAGGCGCGGAGTTTGATTTTGAGTTGGATCATGGTGAAATGCCCCGACAGAGGCGTTTTCTTCGTGCCATCCCCGCCCTCTCTCCACCTTGTAGAGAGACGTGACAGGGTTCACGTGTTGATTAGGAGCGTGCTCCGGCAATGGATTACGGACGATCCCCATATCCTGCTGGGGTGCTGGAGCTTGCTGCGGCTGAACTTGCTGCGGAGCTGGCTGCTGTTGTTGCTGATTTTGCTGTTGCCGAGAAGCCCTTCTTTCTTTCATAGCGGCTATGTATTGTCTCATCTCATCCCAATTAATGTCACCCTGGTCATTTAGATCGTAGATGTAATCTCTGAAGTGGAAGCAACGATCCAGGTTGTGACCAGGGCCACGATGAAAGGCACAATAACGGGATGTGTCAACATTAGCAGGCCACACAGTTCTTTCTCTTGGCAGGGCGAGCAAGTTGGCGACCATCAGGGCATTAAAAATATCGGGGAGACTTTCAGGGAGTGGAGGATAGTGGTCCCTTTTGGGGCCAAGTGGCGGTCTCCGTTGTTGTTGTTGGCCGTAGTTGGCTGGTGGGGGTACTTGATGGTATTGTAGTGGAGCTGGGGGACCTATGCGGGGGGCTTGGTTTTGTGATGGAGCGAAGGAGCGTTGAGGCGCGAATTGGGGTGGTGGAGTAGGGTTAAAATGAGGGTTCTGTCATGGAGGTGGTGGTGGACGTGGGTTAGCTTGATGGGGGTTGCCAACTACGCCAACTTGCTCATTTGTGACAGTGCCTTCCGTCGTAGGCCCGTTGTTGACATTTGTATTCTTTTTAAATAGCCGAGGCTTCGGCTCAAACATGCCCATGATGGGCGAGTCCTTCATTTGCGTTTGTATATAATGAGCTCTTTCATAGAGCTCTTCCATAGTTGTCAGCCGATTCATGGCCAAAATGTGCCGGAATTGGGGGGTTGCATTAGAAATGACCATTTTCACTTGCTCCTGTTCCGACAATGTGTCCTTTAATTTGTCGGCCATAGACCGCCACCTATCAGCAAATACAATGAAGTCCTCCTCGGGCTTAATTTTCTCGGCAACTAAATCTGTAACAGAAAGGGAAGGTCCCACCCGGTCTCTATACTTTTGCAGGAATTTTCTTTGAATAACATCAAAATCGCCGGCATCAGCTGGCTCCAGAGAATAAAACCATTCGAGGGCTGGCCCCTCAAGAGATCTCCTGAATAAGTAGGCCAGGGAGGCCTTATTGTCTTGCCAAAAGGAAGTCTCATATCGGAAATCCTTTAAATGAATGAATGGGTTGCCTGTCCCATTATATCGCCGAAAATTCGGCATTTCAGAAGGTGGTAAATGGAACACTGGCAATGTAGGAAGGGAAATTTCCGGGGCATTCTTAGTCGCCGTAACCTTCTTGAGCTGTTCGTCCATGCTGGCCAGCTTCTGAAGCAAGAGAGTGTTGGTATCGGGCTCGACCGGGGCCTGATTCTGAGCAAAAGAATGCGGTATAGGCGTTCGTAGAATCCGAGGAGGTTGGAAGGATTGATGCCTAACCGCTGAATAGCTCGCCTGCTGGGCCGGCATGGCCGCAGTAGGCGTTTGTGGACGAGAGGAGGAGGGATGCAAGACCGCCTGGTCATTAACAATCTGATGGCCACTCACGGCCGGAGGGGGATTAGAAGAAGACGAAAGAACCGACTTCCCCTTTAAAGCGGCCTGAATGGCTTGCCGCTGGGATTCATCCAACTGGGAGAGAGCTTGGATCAAATCTGTGACATTAATGGATGGGGAAGGGTTCCCCGAAGTGTTGGAAAGTGGAACTTGAGACGGAGGGTCCGCCTCATGATTAGTGGTATCAACCACATGAACTTGTGAGTAATGGGGGTGAGGAGGAAGGTAGTTCCCCTCATAATAAACAGAATCTTGGAGAGGGTCCTCATATTGACCAAATATGTTCTCATTCTCATCATCATAAGAGTACCCGTTGCCTGACATGTTGATGGTTTTACCTGAACGGAGTTTCATTCTTAAGAGAGAGAGTGTTTAATGAAGGAACTATCACAAAATATTTAATCCAAACCAAGCAATCAAATCACCCAACTATGTTTATGCAAACAAGGTTGGCAAGAAACGCAAGATTTTAATGTTTGATGTTTGAATTAGAGTGGATTATTTGTGAAAGTTCACTCTTTTGCCAAATGAGACCTAGTTTGACCCAAGTGTAACCTCCGGGTCAACTAAGTTTTTCTCTCTTTTTAACCACGCATAGGTTCTCTAAACTCCAGGTACTTCAAGGGTACAACCAGCCCGGCGTCCGTGAGGGAATCCACGGGTGCGGGGACTTATGGAGGTCTTGGAAAAGGGGTTTCCGGTCCAAAGAGACGGAATGCTCAATGGAGGGTAGTCCCGATTCCAAGAAGGGTGTGTGGATCCTAGGATAGAGAGAGGAGGTCTCTCAACCAAGCCAACAAATCAAGACAATCCAAACAGCAATATAATATCAAATGCTAAGCAAATGAATAAGAGCTAAACACAAGAAGCAGTATCTGTGAAAAATAATAGTAAAGAAACGTCCTGGGAAAGGGCGTTTTCACAGCAGGAAGAAAAGACACGCCCTGCGGTAGGTCGTGACAAAATGGAAACACGGCAGCGTGGCTGTCGTAAACTCTGTGAGGGGCTCACAGACGGTAAGAAAACACGCCTACAGGTGAGGTGTTATAAAGAAAGGACACCTCCACTGGAGGGCGTCAAAACTCAGAGAAAACGCCCTGATGATAGGCGCTGATAATAAATGAAACGCCTCTGGGAGGGGCGTTAATCCACAGGCAATATGACAAGCATGCAGCAGACAGCAGTTATGATAAAGAGAGACGCCCTAATGATAGGCGTTGATAATAAATGAAACGCCTTGGAGAGGGGCGTTAATCAGCAGACAATATGATAAGCGTGCAGCAGACAGCAGTTATGGTAAAAGACGCCCTGGAAATGGGTGTTACTCAACGAAACACGTCCCTGAGAGGGGCGTTAAATAGCAGACGATAAAATGAGCAAACAGAACGCCAGCAGGTGCAATAAACACACGCCCTGGAGGGGGGCGTTAATCAACAAAACACGTCCCTGTGAGGGGCGTTAAATCAAAAGACGCCGTAATGGAGGGCGTTACTAAGCAGCAATTGACTGATCCGGGGAGCGTGCAGGGTGCACAGTGGAGGGTGCCCGAGGGGCACAAGGGAAAGGGTACCGAGGGTAGCGAGGGGAAAGGGCACGCGAGGGTGCCAAAGGGGAAAGGACACACGAGGGTGTCAAGGGGAAAGGGCACACGAGGGTGCCAAGGGGAAAGGGCACACGAGGGTGCCAATGGAGATGGTAATCAATAAAGAAAACAGTGGAGTCCCACCGTGATCGCCAATTTGTAGATCGGATTAAAATCTGCTCTTTAAAAAAAGAAAAAAGAAGCAATATAATGGTGAAAGCAATAAAATAGCACGAGGTGCTAATGTGGAGAGTGTGTGATCGCCAGAGACACGAGGGTCTCAAGAGGAGATGAATAAGGGGAAAGTGATCGCAATAACCTAGTGAAGATGGAAACGCGGGATGGTGTGGATTTCCTCCTCCAACTTCAATCGGCCGGCCGATGAAGTGGGTTTTCTTAGTTGATTACCTTGTAAAAAAAAGACAAGAAAGAACAAGCAAAAGAGAGGGATCAGCCAGAGTGCAATAGTATCAATCCAAAACTATCATGAAAGGATGAAAAGACATAAAGGGCACACCTCTTTTTTTGTTTTTGTTTTTAAACCCCTAGCAGAGAACTAGGGAAAGGGTATGAAAAATGATGCTTAATGAAATAACGAAATAACGACAGGGTGATAATGATGATATGCTAAGAAGAGATGAACGAAACAAAAACACGTTAGATAGAGCCCTGCTCTCCCTGACGAGAGTAAAGGGTAACCGTGGAGATGCTGAAAGGATGCAGAAGGATGAAGAAATCAACAACAGGAGGATGGAGAAAATCCAATGCTTCGAACGCCTTCCTTCTAAATGTTTTTAACGTGCTCGTGGAACAATTAACCTCTTAACCTTTTTCCCGATCGAATGAGATTTTCTTTTATAGCTTCAATCGGAGGTGATCAAACAAGGAAGTGATAAGAACAGGCAATGAGGCGTCCAGGGAAGGATCAAGATCGAGCAAGAGTCCATGGATGGTAGGGAACTGTGAGGGAAAGATGGAAAAAGGAAGGACTCTGGAGTGAAACACGACTTAAGCCAGGGCGTCTATTTATGAATTGACGACCTGCACAGAGACGTTTCTTGAAACACGACCTATGAAAAGCCGTTTCTTCTTGGATTTAATTTTGGAAATAAAACCTTCTTTGTTTTAGCATCAAGGGAACACGCCTGAGATAACGGCGTTTCTTAAAAACACGCCCTGATGTAGGACGTTTATTCAGAAAATGCTTTTATTTTGAAAATAGATAATTCCAGAAATTAACGGATAATACCAAGAATTGACGCCCTCACCTATGGTCGTCCCTTCTTTTGAAACGCCCTATGACAGGCCGTTACTTTTTTAAGTAACGCCCTGCTTCAGGTCGTGAATCACGAAAAATGCAGAAAAAATGCATAAAATTCATAAAAATAGAAAAACTTCATGTTATAGGAATATTGAAGTCCACTTGGGGCGTTATCATAACGACATGAGATTTGATCAACATAACGTCAATTTTGGCGTGTCTACAGTTGTAACGGTCAGTCGTGGGGCCGTCAGGGCATGTGACGGTCCCTGGAACGGCCGCCACACCAGTTACGGCGGGAAAACGGAGGGTTGGCCAAATCGGCCCGTTCCACGCCCCATTCACGCCGAAGCGCAGGGGAAACAACCCTCAACGATAAAAAACAACATAAGAAGGCTAAAAAGCCCACATGCACGGGTTAAAATGCTAGATCGGGGCGATTTTAACAAATCGACCCTAAAAGAGTCAACGAGGTTCCCGGACTCCTACCGGCCTTGAATGACCACCGATCAACACGAAACTAGCATGGATGGGATCCTAACATCCCCACGGTCAGTTCAACACTAACCGAGCTACAAATGGTTGCCGTTCTCCGGCGAACCCTACAAAACCTGAAAATCACGGTTTAGGCTAAACAAGCCCAAACTCGACCGTTTCCGTGCCAAACGATGTGCAAGGGTAGGGGAAACGGAGAGGAGGAAGTGAGGAACGATCACCCTACCTCCACCGAAGAAACCGTGCCCCGAAGGGACTAAACCACGCCGAAAACCACGCCGCGAGCTCAAACGTCAGCTTTGAATCCACTGTTCGGGATCGCGCCAAATCCAATCCGATCCTCGCTCCATCACGCACCTCAACAGCTTCCCGATGTCGCCACCTCACCAACGGACCCCTCCGTCTGCAGTCGGAGGCGAGAGGGTGGGAGAACGGGAGAGAACGTGAGAGAGAGGGAGAGAACGTGCGAATGAGGAGAGAGAGAGAGGAAAGGAAAAGAAAAAGAAAAGAAATTAGGAAATTTTCCTAATTTCTGAAAATTCTGAAAATACGCCAAAAATGCACAAATTCAGAAAAATACGCAAAAATAGTCGAAACGATCGATTCGACGAGTACATCGTCGCTGTAGCATCCACGAGTTGAGGAACTGACAAGAAAACTCACCGTAGGGTTCCGTAACTAGTACGAGAGAAAAACCCACACGGCGCGTAAAACTCAACTCGGAAGCCACCAAAGCGAACCGAAACTCACCGAAACCAATCCAAAAGATCCAATGAAGATCCAGCAAGATCTACCAAGGATCCAGGGCATTACATCCTCCCCTCCTTTAAGAAATTTCACCCTCAAAATTAAGGACTAACAAAGGAGAAGCAGGGAAGAACAACCCAACAACACAATTACGGAAGCAACACCAATCTCGAGAAACACAGCTCAGAGGAACACCATCAGACTATAATCACGAGCACACGCTCTCGATTGAGCACGACACAAGTGAACACAAGTCTGACACCTCCGAAACAAGGGCAACGTCACTTACGTCTCAACAAAAATAGAGACACGACTGCCACAACCACAAACAACTGACCGAGAAACACAACAACAACACGGCAAGTGGCAGCCTACATGAGGAGACACAATCTTCTTAGCTGACAGCTCGACCACATCATCGGCTCTAGTGCCAAAGGCAACAGGGAACACCTGGCACACAGGGCGCCAAAGACAACACTGGACCACAGGCACAAACAAGTCAGTCCTCACTCAGATATTACATCCGATCGAGTCGCAAGCTAACTCTACCCGAGAAAGGGAGTACAGCAAGCTAACCAACAAGACTTGGTCCAAAACAGAGACACAAAATCATAGAGAAACAGTGCCAAAACACCAACAGCAACAGTAACATTTGTAGAATTCCGGTTCCACTCTGAACACAGAACCATGGAACACAACTGCAAGCAAGGTCACATCAAGGCACAGAAACAGCTGAGCACACGACCACACGGGAACGGGTCACGCATCAGACTGCTCACCAAGCAAAGACCCACGACAACGAGAAACGACGATCTCAGGGAACGCTACTCAAGGACTACGAACATGCCTCAAGAGCACAACACCCAAGAGAAGAAAATGCAGAGTAGAGGGTACTCAATTAGCAAGAATGCCGACAAATTCCCCAATACTCGAAAATGCCAATGCCAACACAAGAAACCACCAACAATGGCACGACAACAGACAACATCAAGGCACAAGAAGCCAAGACGAAGTCACATCGAGAAGGAACAGATCTCTCACCAGTGGGTAGCCAACCCACACGCTTCAGCTGCACCCTCAACAACGCACACAGGCAACAGAGTAACCTTGGTAGTCGCATCTCAGCACACACCAGACGCCTTCACAATCAATGAAGATCGCAAATAACACGCCACGAGTACCGATCTCGCGAACAACCGACACAAGGAGCCTAAGTGCAACAGGAGAAGAGCACCAGCTTCAGCACAAAGCACAAAAGAATGCTAACCTCAGCTAACCTTTAAGTCCTGAAAACGATAAATGAGCCTTCACAATACATCAGCCGCTGGACACGGCACGACAATACGGTACACAACAGCTCTTAACACCATAACGGAGTCCAAAGCCAAGCAACCGTAAAGCAAATAGCAGATCAGGCTCAAAACAAAACTGTCCACACTTAAGCAGACACAGGACAAAGGCATCACCAAGATAGCAATTCCAAGGCAACACTCGAAAAGATTCCACCAGAAGGAATGAGAAGCAAGAAGCTCAATCACAAAAGCTCACCAGGAAGGGAAATCTTAGCTTGCCAGAGCAACTTCTCAAACACGGAATCTAATCGAGCACTTCAACAGAAGCAAAACACATCAGGAGCTGAACAGACTCAAGCCGGGGCGACCAAGACAACGTGAGAACGTCTACGGTCGTCAGACCAAGGCTAAAGATCAACAGCAACCTGAACAACACACGGAGAAAACCTCAAACAACGTACTGTAGATTCAAGCCTTCCGGCGAACACTGCCAAGTACAACAAGATCGAAACAAACACAACGACGAAAAGGAACACCTCATCACATCCTGAAGAGAGCAGGACCATCTCGTACAGTGCCAGAATAGCACGCACAAGACAAAATATAGAAAACACAAAGCGACAAAGAATCATAAACCGAAGCCAGCTGAAGACTGTACTGGACTTTCACGACTCTGGATACTGTATATCTCGAATTCCAATGTACTTCACACAACAATGCTCCGATAGCTCAGAAAAGAACTCCGAACATCTCAGAACACTGCTCTGATACCAACTGTAGCGACCCGGATTCCGGATACCCGGTGTACCCGGTAGGACTACCGAATACACGTGATACCGCTTGGAACCCACGAGGCCTCCCAAGAGTGGGAAAGCTCCGAAAGGAAAAAGGCATGTGTAGAGTACATTGAAGTCACAGAGATATAACAGAAGCAATTAAATTTCATTAGATCGGTTTGCTAAAGTAGTAGAAATAAAATTACATTTTAATTAACAGTTCAATTTAACAATTATATCTCAGAGTCAGTCTAAAGCTAAAGACAACAAGTCTAGCACAGTACAGTCGACAGAAAAGAAAGACGTACCAAGAAGTCGGGGGAAGCCCGACTCAGGTACCAGCTGGCGGCAACGGCACGCA
Organism: Amorphophallus konjac; assembly: GCA_022559845.1. NCBI lineage: Eukaryota > Viridiplantae > Streptophyta > Magnoliopsida > Alismatales > Araceae > Amorphophallus > Amorphophallus konjac. The sequence goes on along the minus strand of CM040122.1, from coordinate 184,648,177 downwards.
ACGAGCACGCACTCCAGGAACCACGCGGAAGCAGAACGAACAACGCAACCCCACCTGAAAAGCAGAGGTGAGCCACGTGTCACTGGCTCAGTAGGGGTCACGTGGATCCCCACTGAAAAATACGCAGTAACACGGAACAACAATAACAACGAAAATAGCAGGTGTAGTAAAGCAGGAAACTACACTACAAAGCTATAAAACTACGCTACAAGCAGTAGTAAACAGATGGGAAGTAGGAGTAGTGATGTGGCACAGCCCAAGTTTGACTACGGTTGACTTGATGGACCTCAGACCTAGACCCACAAGCATTCAAGATTGAGCAATGGACTCACACTAGCGGCTCACTCGTACGACACATGCAATCTCCCGAAGGCACCGGGGATGATGGCGAGGGTCCGAGGCGGGACCCAATGATTCTAAGTGGCTAAGTTGGCTTAGGCTAACCCCCAAAAGGTCTGGGATTCCCAACTTTGTGGGAGGCCGGCACGCCCGGGGCGTGGGATTGGGTAGCTCTCACTCACGAGCCGCGGTGGGCACACAATTGAGTATATGCGGAATTGGCCACTCTCTCACTGTCCGACGAGCATTCAAGGCGATACTAAACTTGAAAAATATAGGCCAGCAAGGGTTGTATCAGTCACTCACCTGATCGGTGTGAAAACACCGATCCCGTTCGAAGACGTGGGCGCGCCGGGAAGCGTGGGTATGAACCCGAACGCTGCGGCGATAGTGCTTGACCTGAAATTTTAATGAATTACAAAACTACGCCTCTCGTAGGAGGGGGGCTCTTGGGGTGGGGGTTAGACTTATTACAACCAAAATTACCTCCACGCAGGGAGGGGCCTTCAGCCGGCCAAGCGGGGTGGGAAAACTATGAAGAGAAAGCCGACTCTCCAAGCTTCGCCTGTTCTGCCACTCTTCAGTTTTTGCTGAATAGGTTGTCGATGAAGATGCCGCCACGGTCTCAAACGAGCTCCAAATTTGATGAAACGGGCGCCAAAAGTTCCCCAACTGGCCGAGGATGATGCCTGAATTTTTGGGGAAGCTCTGGAACTCGGGGCTGATCGGACCGGCGACTGGATCAGGACAGCAACACTCTGCCTCTGACTGATGCAGAACTGATGCAGTGGATTTCAGAAGGCACTGCGGTCGCTCCCGAACTCCAAATCGAACGATACTTGCGGTGACGCGATTGTGGTCGGAGTAGCTTCGAGCAGATGTTGACGGGGGCACAATCCGAGGTCGGAGAGGAGAATGGTGGCCAGATAAGTGAATACAGGTCAAACCTGGACCCACAGGTGGCAGACTGCACACTCCGGTGAAGAAAATGGTAACTAATAGCTCCGGTGGCCGATTGAGGTCCTTCTTCTTGGAGATGAAAGCTAACTGGACGTAGTACCTGCCCTCCGAAAATGGCGCCCAAACCTGTCCCGAGCTGGTCGTGGTGGCTCCAGCTTTCAGCTTCAGGTCCTCAGACAGGGACAGCAGACGCAGTCGGACGAGATCTGCTCCTACGAACAGCTCCGACCTCGGAAGCCGGCGAGACTACCACGGTTGGAAAGCTAACTCGCAGACGATTCCAGCAATGTAGGCCTTGCTACCTTAATCTTTGAGAGATGGTCGTCGCTGCCTCTGCAAGTCACTGCAACTATGCTGCCTGAAACAGAGACAGAATGAGGGGAAGAAGAAGGTGTGGGGAAGGGGATAGCCAAGAAGGTAAGAGGTGGAGGGTGTGTCTAATGGCTATGGGAGGGGAATGTGAGGTGTTTAGGGGTTGATGGATGGATGTTGGGATGGCTGGAGAAGCAGGGAGGAGGTGGGTGAAGGGGGCTGCAGCTGGTGGAGGTGGTGATAGGGGTGGAGGTGCACTAGGGAGAGGGTGAGATGGAGAGGAGGAGGAGGAGGGCGACCAGACCAAGGGGAGTCTGGTTTGGGTCGACCTAGGGTGTGGGAGGGATGGGAGAGGGGAGGGAATTTTGAATTTGGGCTTTGGGAGAGGTTAATTCAGCCTTGGGAAGGTGGTGGGGTGCCTAGGGAAGGAGAGTGGGGTAGTTGGGGGTTGGAAGGTGGGGAGAGGATTGGAGGAGAGGCTCTTGGGACTAGATGTCACGCCCCGAGCGCGGAAGATACCCGGAGATGCGCGACGTGTCTATATCAATCATGTCAATCAGAGTGTTCATGTATTCGACACAAAGACAGAGATGCGCAAAATAGCAAGATAACCCAATCCTTTATTTCATAATGGATAGACTATTACAAATCCAATACCCTGTTAAATAAAAAGGAGAAGAATACATAGTTGACTCAAGAAACTATAGAAAAGACTAGACGACACTTGTAGAAGCTCTATCACTTTCACTCTTGACCATTCCCATCCGATTGACTTCCATCGTCGTCGGACTTACCTGAAAAGTAAAAAGGGACAAACGGAATGAGCGAACGCTCAGTAGGAAATTATATCTCAAGTACTAGCAAGGGGTTTAAGTAATTACATTTTCATGAATGCAATAAAGCTATGCATGCTCGCATGAAACGACAAGATAGAGAGAATATAATATCAAAGAAATAAGATGAACTTTCATGAACAAGATACAAGTTATTCAAGATATTCAAGCAAGTACCATTATCGAGTCATGTCAAGAACTTTGGCTATCATGTATCAAGCAAGTAAATTACCCTTTTTCGGGCCACGCATTTCATTTCATGTCAAGTACGAGTCAAGTACAAGATGTGTGTGGAATGTCCAATCAAGCAAGTCAAGTACTCGGTATAATGCCAGATACCTTATCATTTTAACTCCCATGGGCACAAGTACTTTCGGGTGCTCCTCCCAGGACCAGATCGGGCCCTATATGCGCAGGCATTTATCATGTGTTTTGACATCCACTCTTGTTTATATAGCCAATATAGAATTTCAATAATCAAGCTTGTAGACACGTATGACAACTTTGATAGAATAGAGTTCAAAATATGACAAAGGACATAGAATGGCGATAATAACGGTATAATCACGATGTCGATAAAACTAGGTAGATTATGGTTCCCTTAACTTAGGTACCATGACAAATCAATATGGACATTCTTTATCTAGAATTGAGGTCCACATGAATATTAGATCAAGCAAGATACCCTCATTCTTATCATAGAATTGGGGTTTACAAGAATGACACGATATGGCATGATATCATCATCCCATCAAGAATCTCTTATGATATACTCTTTGTATAATCATAAGGGCCGGTATACCATGTTTCTTTTAGATTGACATGGCAAGGATCGTGTAATGGGTTTTTAGGGTACAACCAGCTCAGTCGGCCTTGAGGGAATCCAAGGCTACGAGGAGTCTTACGGAGGTCTCTATGACTAACTCGCTAGTCCAAAGGAACGGAATGTCCAATGGAGAGCTTGTATGTCAATGAGAGTTGAGTGTGGTCGATAAATCAACATGAAACGTGGGACTATACTCACGGAGTGGAGAATAGTGCCGGTATATATATATATGTATAATATATAAACCATCGGTTAGCAAATCAGAGGAAAAATCAGTTTACAGTAAAATAACGACTTAGGTCAAGTCGTGTCTCAAGTAATTAACGCCTAACTGAAGGGCGTTTACATATATTGCCAATTTGCAGAATTTCCATTATTTCATTAATTTATCAAAAACACGCCTTTCCTGGGGGCGTTTCTTAAAAGTTGACGACTGCAGGGGCAGGCGTCTCATCATTTACATATTCGACAGGATATAATTATTCTCAGAAATTTATCAAAAACGCGCCCTTGGAAGGGGCGTTACTTTCAATTCCATTTTACAGAATATGTGAGTTTCAGGATTTTAACAGATACACGCCCTAGTAAGGGGCGTTTATTTTTTTATTTTTAATTTCACGCCCTATGATGGGGCGTTTACATAGGGAAAACGACTTTGTCCAAGTCGTGAATTTCAAGATTTTAACATATACACGCCCTAGTAAGGGGCGTTACTTTTAAAGTCATGCCCTATGATAAGGCGTTAATACGTGGGAAAACGACCTTGTACAGGCCGTGAATACAAGAAATTGCAGGACACTAGATTTGGAGACAGGATCATGCATTAATAATCAAGGTTTCATATATAATCCGTTCTTAACATGCTTAAGTCATGATCTCGTAAAATTAACGCCTGTGTACAGGACGTTTCTTAATAAATTGACGACCGCTGTTATGGTCGTTTATTTTAAAATAGCGCCCTATTCCAGGGCGTCTCTTTCAAACAATTCAGAAAACACACCGAAACCATATGTATATAGACCGTATGCATGCCATGCTTATATAATATCTTTCACTAATTTTATTTGGGCTACAGTATCTTGAGAAAACCTACCTTAATAATAGATTTGAAGATGACTGTGAGGGGTTTGACTAGCAGAGGATGATGCTCGGTTAGGCTCCTGAAGACCACGGCTATTGGTTGATGGAAGAAGACGATGGCTTCGATTGTAGAAGAAGAACTGCAGTTATCCTATAAGAAAATAAAGAAACTGTATCAGTTTCTTTGTGATATGAACATCATACGAAGGTAAATAATTCTTTTTACCCGGATGAAGAACTATGCTTCTTCAAAACGTAGGGCTTCTTAACCTGTAGCAGAAGAAGATGAAGAACTGTTAGTTCTTCATGTAACAGACGTAGGGATTTTAAGGAAAATAAGAAGGAATGCTCCTCTTACGTACCTCTGCAGACGAACGAATCAAATAGGTTTAGGGTTTTAATGAACGAGAGTTTTTATAGGATTTTGGGTGTCCTAGTAGGGTTGGTGATTGTGTGGAAGTAACACTTCTATGATAGAGTCATTACCACGTTTGAACTCTTTCTAATGCTTATCACTTACCCTGGATAAGTTCTGGGTTCGATCGGTTCACGAACTGAATTAACGCCTTAGGTCAGGGCGTGTATTCTTGAATTGACGCCTTGCATAAGGGCGTTTCTTAAAAAGCGCCTTGAAAAAGGGCGTTTCGTGTTTTAAAACACGCCCAAGATAGAGGCGTTTCTTTTACTTGCCTATTTGGTCGTGAGAGTTGACGACCGCACGTGTGGGCGTCCTTTCTTTAGTCACGCCTTTGATAGAGGCGTTTCTTTTTGAATTAACGCCCTAATAAGAGGCGTTATTTTTAATTTGTCTTATTTTCGTCCAATTAACCCTATTCCTTTTATATATTTTACTTCTGTAATATATATGTTTTAATTCATTTCACTTATTCATTTATTAGGGTTGCTACACCCTCCCCCACTTAAAAAGAATTTGGTCCCCAAATTCAATATATATATAATTATACACGCGGAGAGTGTAGGACATATACCTCTTAGAATAACTCGGGAAATCGTTTCTTCATAGATTCCTCGGTCTCCCATGTCGCTTCGCGTTCAGGATTCTTATTCCATTGCACCTTGATCATGGGAATAACCTTATTCCTTAGAGCTCGTATTTCTCGATCTAATATCTTCAAGGGCCTTTGTTCATATGTGAGATCTTTCTGGATCACCAGATCTCCATGCTCAATAATATGTGACGGATCGTGTACATACTTCTTCAACATAGATATGTGAAATACATTGTGTACCTCGGACAACTGAGGAGGCAACGCGATGCGATAAGCAACCTCGCCAACTCTTTCGAGTACCTCAAATGGTCCGATAAATCTTGGTGTAAGCTTGCCCTTAACACCAAATCTTCGTATGCCACGTCCAGGGGATATTTTAAGAAATACATGATCTCCAACCTGAAATTCAAGATCTCTTCTCCTGGTATCAGCATAAGCCTTTTGCCTTGTTTGAGCAACTTGTAATCTTTCTCTGATTACTAGTATCTTCTCGGTTGTATCCCTTACCATGTCTGGACCTAATAGTTGTTTTTCTCCAACTTCGTTCCAACATATGGGAGATCGGCAACTCCTTCCGTATAAGGCTTCGAAAGGTGCCATTTGGATACTAGCTTGGTAGCTATTATTATATGCAAATTCAACTAAAGGTAAGTGGTCATGCCAGCTTCCTCCAAAGTCAATAATGCATGCTCTCAGCATATCTTCAACAACTTGATTAGTTCGCTCGGTCTGACCATCCGTTTGTGGGTGAAAAGCAGTACTAAAGTTGAGCCTTGTCCCCAACGAATGTTGTAATCCCTTCCAAAAATGAGAAGTAAAACGGGGATCTCTATCAGACACGATTGAGACAGGAATTCCATGTATCCTGACTATTTCTTTAATGTATAGTGCAGCTAGCACATCAATCGACCATCGGCTTTTGATTGGCAAGAAATGTGCCGATTTAGTCAATCGATCAATGATAACCCAGATTCCATCATGTCCTCCTTTAGATTTAGACAAACCCATGATGAAGTCCATACCAATATCCTCCCATTTCCACTTAGGAATATCTAGAGGATGTAGTTTTCCCGCAGGCTTTTGATGTTCCGCCTTGACCTGTTGGCATGTGAGACAGCGTGATACATAGTCCGCTATTTCTCTTTTCATATTGGGCCACCAAAAGTTCCTCTTTACATCTTGGTACATTTTAGTTGATCCAGGATGAATAGTGTATCTTGATCTGTGAGCTTCATCTAAGATCTTCTTCTTTAATTCCGGACAATCGGGTATACAAATTCTATCTTTGAACGATAACCTTCCATCAGAAGTTAGTTGAAAATCAGATTGTCCTTCTAATCTGCCTTTGATTTCTACTAACATGGGATCATCATCCTGAAGTGTTTGTATTTCAGATAACAAATCTGACTGTATGCTTACATGGGATAGTGTGACAAATTTGGATTCCATGTCCAAGCTTATATTGAGCTCAGAGAATTGTTCAAGTAACCTCCATTCTTGTATCATACAATTTGCTATTATTGCTCTCGGCTTTCGACTAAGGGCATCAGCGACATAATTACCCTTTCCGGGATGGTATTGTATATTGAAGTCGAAATCCTTGAGATATTCTAGCCAACGTCTTTGTCTCATGTTCAGCTCCTTTTGCGAAAATAGATATTTGAGACTTTTGTGATCGGAGTATACAGTAAACTGTACCCCATAGAGATAGTGTCTCCATATCTTTAGGGCAAATACTACCGCGGCCAATTCCAAGTCATGGACGGGGTAATTCTCCTCATGCTTCTTCAGTTGACGAGAAGAATATGCTATGACCTTCCCATGTTGCATTAGAACGCATCCGAGGCCAATGCCAGAAGCATCAGTGTAGACCTCGAATTCCTCTCCTTCAATTGGTAGGGCTAAGACCGGAGCTGTGGTGAGATGATCCTTGAGAGTTTGGAAACTGCTTTCACATTCCTTACTCCATTCATATCGGATCTCCTTACGAGTTAATCTTGTAAGTGGTACGGCGATCTTAGAGAAATCTTTGATAAATCGCCGATAATAGCCTGCAAGACCCAAGAAACTTCTGATCTCGCTTGCATTAGTGGGTCTCTCCCAGTTTCTCACAGCTTCAACTTTTGACGGATCCACAGATAAACCGTCCTTGGATATGACATGTCCGAGAAAAGTCACTTCTTCAAGCCAGAACTCGCATTTGCTGAGTTTAGCATATAATTGATTTGTCCTCAAGACTTGCAATGCAATCCTCAAATGTTCTTCATGTTCTTCCTTAGTCTTAGAATATATCAATATATCATCGATGAAGACTACTATGAATTGATCCAAGTAAGGCCTGAATATGCTATTCATTAACTGCATAAAGGCAGCAGGGGCATTTGTTAGTCCAAAAGGCATAACAACAAATTCGTAATGGCCATACCTGCTTCTGAATGCGGTCTTGTGAATGTCATCATCCTTGATCCTTAGTTGATGATATCCCGACCGGAGATCAATCTTGGAGAAATATTTGGATCCTGAAATCTGATCAAACAATTCATCGATTCTCGGCAGTGGATACTTGTTCTTGATAGTAAGATGATTCAACTGCTCCTTCAACTCCTTGAGTTCAGCAGGGGACATTCTATATGGTGCCCTTGAAACCGGACCAGCACCAGGGACTAAGTCGATGGTAAAGGCCACATCTCTTTGCGGGGGTAATCCCGGCAAATCTTCTGGAAATACGTCTGGGAATTCTCGTACTACTTGAACGTCTTCTATCTTGGTTTCCCTAGCTTCTTTAATAGTGACAAAAGCAAGGAAGGATACACATCCTTTCTTGACGAGCTTGCTTGCTCGAAGAGCCGAAATAAGAGGGGATTTGCTTCGACTCTTAGGACTAGTATAAGTCAGTTCCGGAAATTCCTTGAAAACAATCTTGCTATCACGGCAATCAACCGTTGCCTAGTATTTGGATAACCAATCTGCTCCTAGTATAACATCATATTCTTTTAGATCTAAGCAGATAAGATCAATAGGAAAATTCTTTCCTCGAACCAATACCTCACAATTTTGGTAATGATGTGTGATATCCGTCTCGTTTCCGAGAGGAGTAGACAATATTATCTTCATCCATTCTGGTTCTAGAGGTAATGGGTCAGCAAACTTCTTGGAAATAATGGAATGCGATGCACCCGTATCAAATAAGACATGTGCATATTTGGAACAAATTTTTAATGTACCTTCCACCAATCCGCCTTCTTCTTCTGGTTCGGTCTCTTGGATTGCATGAAGACGCGCGTTCCTCGTCACTGGGCGTTTACCCTCACCGTCTTGGTCATTCATTAATGGACAATCGGGAATCCGATGTTCACGACTCCCACAACGGAGACATGCTCCCAGTTTCCTCCAACATTCTTCTGTTTTGTGACCAGCCTTGTCACAATGCTTGCATACTACGTTTGGAGGGATAGTGGTGATAGAGAAAGGCTTGGATTTCTTGAACTTCTGATCTTGAGAGGAAGAACCTCCATTATTGGGCCTCTTCTTAAAGTTGGGTTTAAAAGAACCAGAACTTGTGACTTGCTCCTTTTTGTCTTTCCCACGGATCCTATCAGATAGTTCCGTGGCATCTTCAAGCAACTGAGCTCGGCGCACTATTTCAGTATAAACTTGAATATCCATAGGCGCCAGTTGAGTAATGTAGTGGGGCCTAAGCCCATTAAGAAATCTACGGGCTTTCATCTTTTCCGTGCCAATTAAATGCTTAGCATATCTAGACAGTCTAGAGAACTGTGCTTCATAATCAGCCACCGATAAAGATCTTTGCTTTAATGCGGCAAATTCGGCGGCCTTTCTTTCCTGGACCCTATCAGAGAAATATTTGGCGTTGAAATATTCAACGAATTCTCCCCATGTAACTTGAGTTGGGTCAATTGTAGCTTCAATCGACTCCCACCAGCATCTAGCATCCTTTTCTAACTGGAAAGTAGCTAATAAGACTTTGTCCTGATCCGTGCATTGCATGACACGGAATATACGTTCAATCTCCCGAACCCAATGCTCGGCATCGTCTGGATCGGTCGATCCCATGAACTTCGGGGGATTCATATTCTTGAATGCTTGGTGTAAGCTTCCAGCTCGTGGAGCACCACCTTGTGCTACCTGTTGTAGCACTTGGGTCATCCCTTGAAGGGTACGCTGCATGTTGCGCCATTGAGCACGTTCGGCAGCCATTATCCTACAATTACCATAGCTATGTTAGTATCATATCACTATGATCTTATAAAGGACTCATTGATCATTTAACCCTTGGTTCTACCCACTCTCACTTGGTTAAAGGTTTTGAAACCTATCCTTGGACTTGGGTTTCCTAGGAATTGAATACCTTAGGCTCTGATACCACAAAGACTGTCACGCCCCGAGCGCGGAAGATACCCGGAGATGCGCGACGTGTCTATATCAATCATGTCAATCAGAGTGTTCATGTATTCGACACAAAGACAGAGATGCGCAAAATAGCAAGATAACCCAATCCTTTATTTCATAATGGATAGACTATTACAAATCCAATACCCTGTTAAATAAAAAGGAGAAGAATACATAGTTGACTCAAGAAACTATAGAAAAGACTAGACGACACTTGTAGAAGCTCTATCACTTTCACTCTTGACCATTCCCATCCGATTGACTTCCATCGTCGTCGGACTTACCTGAAAAGTAAAAAGGGACAAACGGAATGAGCGAACGCTCAGTAGGAAATTATATCTCAAGTACTAGCAAGGGGTTTAAGTAATTACATTTTCATGAATGCAATAAAGCTATGCATGCTCGCATGAAACGACAAGATAGAGAGAATGTAATATCAAAGAAATAAGATGAACTTTCATGAACAAGATACAAGTTATTCAAGATATTCAAGCAAGTACCATTATCGAGTCATGTCAAGAACTTTGGCTATCATGTATCAAGCAAGTAAATTACCCTTTTTCGGGCCACGCATTTCATTTCATGTCAAGTACGAGTCAAGTACAAGATGTGTGTGGAATGTCCAATCAAGCAAGTCAAGTACTCGGTATAATGCCAGATACCTTATCATTTTAACTCCCATGGGCACAAGTACTTTCGGGTGCTCCTCCCAGGACCAGATCGGGCCCTATATGCGCAGGCATTTATCATGTGTTTTGACATCCACTCTTGTTTATATAGCCAATATAGAATTTCAATAATCAAGCTTGTAGACACGTATGACAACTTTGATAGAATAGAGTTCAAAATATGACAAAGGACATAGAATGGCGATAATAACGGTATAATCACGATGTCGATAAAACTAGGTAGATTATGGTTCCCTTAACTTAGGTACCATGACAAATCAATATGGACATTCTTTATCTAGAATTGAGGTCCACATGAATATTAGATCAAGCAAGATACCCTCATTCTTATCATAGAATTGGGGTTTACAAGAATGACACGATATGGCATGATATCATCATCCCATCAAGAATCTCTTATGATATACTCTTTGTATAATCATAAGGGCCGGTATACCATGTTTCTTTTAGATTGACATGGCAAGGATCGTGTAATGGGTTTTTAGGGTACAACCAGCTCAGTCGGCCTTGAGGGAATCCAAGGCTACGAGGAGTCTTACGGAGGTCTCTATGACTAACTCGCTAGTCCAAAGGAACGGAATGTCCAATGGAGAGCTTGTATGTCAATGAGAGTTGAGTGTGGTCGATAAATCAACATGAAACGTGGGACTATACTCACGGAGTGGAGAATAGTGCCGGTATATATATATATGTATAATATATAAACCATCGGTTAGCAAATCAGAGGAAAAATCAGTTTACAGTAAAATAACGACTTAGGTCAAGTCGTGTCTCAAGTAATTAACGCCTAACTGAAGGGCGTTTACATATATTGCCAATTTGCAGAATTTCCATTATTTCATTAATTTATCAAAAACACGCCTTTCCTGGGGGCGTTTCTTAAAAGTTGACGACTGCAGGGGCAGGCGTCTCATCATTTACATATTCGACAGGATATAATTATTCTCAGAAATTTATCAAAAACGCGCCCTTGGAAGGGGCGTTACTTTCAATTCCATTTTACAGAATATGTGAGTTTCAGGATTTTAACAGATACACGCCCTAGTAAGGGGCGTTTATTTTTTTATTTTTAATTTCACGCCCTATGATGGGGCGTTTACATAGGGAAAACGACTTTGTCCAAGTCGTGAATTTCAAGATTTTAACATATACACGCCCTAGTAAGGGGCGTTACTTTTAAAGTCATGCCCTATGATAAGGCGTTAATACGTGGGAAAACGACCTTGTACAGGCCGTGAATACAAGAAATTGCAGGACACTAGATTTGGAGACAGGATCATGCATTAATAATCAAGGTTTCATATATAATCCGTTCTTAACATGCTTAAGTCATGATCTCGTAAAATTAACGCCTGTGTACAGGACGTTTCTTAATAAATTGACGACCGCTGTTATGGTCGTTTATTTTAAAATAGCGCCCTATTCCAGGGCGTCTCTTTCAAACAATTCAGAAAACACACCGAAACCATATGTATATAGACCGTATGCATGCCATGCTTATATAATATCTTTCACTAATTTTATTTGGGCTACAGTATCTTGAGAAAACCTACCTTAATAATGGATTTGAAGATGACTGTGAGGGGTTTGACTAGCAGAGGATGATGCTCGGTTAGGCTCCTGAAGACCACGGCTATTGGTTGATGGAAGAAGACGATGGCTTCGATTGTAGAAGAAGAACTGCAGTTATCCTATAAGAAAATAAAGAAACTGTATCAGTTTCTTTGTGATATGAACATCATACGAAGGTAAATAATTCTTTTTACCCGGATGAAGAACTATGCTTCTTCAAAACGTAGGGCTTCTTAACCTGTAGCAGAAGAAGATGAAGAACTGTTAGTTCTTCATGTAACAGACGTAGGGATTTTAAGGAAAATAAGAAGGAATGCTCCTCTTACGTACCTCTGCAGACGAACGAATCAAATAGGTTTAGGGTTTTAATGAACGAGAGTTTTTATAGGATTTTGGGTGTCCTAGTAGGGTTGGTGATTGTGTGGAAGTAACACTTCTATGATAGAGTCATTACCACGTTTGAACTCTTTCTAATGCTTATCACTTACCCTGGATAAGTTCTGGGTTCGATCGGTTCACGAACTGAATTAACGCCTTAGGTCAGGGCGTGTATTCTTGAATTGACGCCTTGCATAAGGGCGTTTCTTAAAAAGCGCCTTGAAAAAGGGCGTTTCGTGTTTTAAAACACGCCCAAGATAGAGGCGTTTCTTTTACTTGCCTATTTGGTCGTGAGAGTTGACGACCGCACGTGTGGGCGTCCTTTCTTTAGTCACGCCTTTGATAGAGGCGTTTCTTTTTGAATTAACGCCCTAATAAGAGGCGTTATTTTTAATTTGTCTTATTTTCGTCCAATTAACCCTATTCCTTTTATATATTTTACTTCTGTAATATATATGTTTTAATTCATTTCACTTATTCATTTATTAGGGTTGCTACACTAGAAGTGGAGTAAAGATGGCTTATGGGAAGTTGTAGGGAGTTAATGGAGGTAGGTGGGGGGGTGGAGGTGGTTGGGAGGTGGGGAGGGAGAGAAGAGTGCACCCCTTTCTTGAAGAGGGGGGAGATAGAGAGAGAATGAGAGAGAGAGAGAGAGAAGAAATTTGGTAGATGTGATTAGAGTTGGAAAAGGGTTCTATTCAAATTCATTCATCAAAAGTTGTTACAATGAGAGGGAGGGGAGGCTTATTTATAGGCTCCATACTTTCATATGACCATAATGACCCTGACAAACTAACTAATGACCAAAGCAGTTCAAGGGAGGGGTGCCCCTTGGCCTAGCCCACTAGTTGGGCCCAATAGCTTAACAAACCAACATAATGACACAAGACTTTGGTAGATAACCTACTAACCTAGGTACATGACTCAAATAATAGGAAAATTACATGGTTTAAGACTCAAATAAAATATAAAAATTACATGACTAGACTCAGGAACACATGACGGACATAATGGCATAAGTCGACGACGATCCGAGCCTCAAAAAAAGTGGAGGGGCAAGGGATGCCCCCATCAAGTAGGGAACAAGCAAGGAAGGGGAAGAACCCGCGACAGACAAGCGGCGGCCGAACTAGCCTCGGCACCCCAAACTGCTCCAAGCAACAACAGAAGGGCGACTTTGATCCAGCAAAGTCAGAAGTTATTGATCTGTCGACCCGACACAGGGTCCAAAACGAAGACCTGCAAGGACGAATAAAACAATCACAACGGCCTACACGATTGGAACATCGTGTACGCAACCCCAGGCTCATCTTGGACATAGCCAAGAACAGACCACACAGCCAGGGAAGCAAATCTTGGGCAAGGCCAAGACTAGCCGACACGGAAAGGAGAACACCGGCTCCGAGAAACGCAAGAGTCGCCGGTCAAGTGATAGGAGTACCCTCACACTAGAAGAACAGCCAGATGCGTCCACTGACGTCTTACACTACGCCACAAGTGTCACGTCTACCCGACCGTGTGCAACACGGGGGAGACTAGACACACCAAGAACCAGGTCCAAGGAACAACGACGTTCCAAGGAAAAATGGCACCTCACGGACACAAGACCGCAGTACCACGCTGCGAGTGACTAGTCAGGGTCACGCCCGTCGACGCAAGTACTCAGTCCCTGACCACGTGTGCACACACTGACCACTACCTAGGCCAGGCCTCTAGCTAGTATTCCCCTCAGTAGGATGCTACCGTTGGCCGGGGCCCACAGAACTAGCTTAAAAACCGTGTAACGGGAACTGCCCGTCCACCACTCCCGGTGGGTGACGTACTAAAAAGCCTACGTCACAGGCTACGACTAGTGAAGGTTCACAATGCGCGGACTCCAAAACACAAGTGCTAGAGTACAGACAGTCTACGGAAGCCCTGTCACATGTACTACGAAGCACCACTGGCAGTACAACCACTGCCAACCGACTCAGGACCAGGCAACTAGACCTACCACGTAACGATCTCGAGTCAAACGACTCAAAGGCAAGATCGTCACAGATAGCGGAACAAGCCGCCAATCGGTCTAATCCTAAGTCACAAGAAACGACACTCCGCAAGAAATGACTCACGGAGACTTGAGGGAACACCAAAGACCCTCAGCACACCTGGACACGCAACCCAAAGTAAAATGATACCTCGAGACATCCAGAACCAGAGTCTCGGGCTGGATAAAACCGCCAAGACACCCACACACAAGGTCACCTGTCAACCACTGGGTCACCCCGGGTTGACCGGAACCCAACCAAAGACACACACAAGAGTAGGATAGAGAATCCTACCACAAGCAAGAAGACTCATGGCCACCTTACAACGTAGTCCTAGCCCTCATAGGACGGCAAGAGACATCCACGGGACAATGGGCAGACCACAAGGCCAAGCCAAGACAAGAAGAAACCGAAGGAACGGAAATCGAAGCACAAGGCATGTAACGCACCACCCTTAGACCGTTACATGAACCTGACGGTCTAACCCTAGGCCGTTACACTCCACGCGACGGTCGGGGGAGAAGCCGTCACGCACACCACCCTAACCAACATCTAGAAACGCAAAGGCATGGAACGGCCAGCACCGGGCGCGTTACACCAGCCTGACGCGCCCGACCGGGGCCGTCAGGGCCAACAACCCTCAAACTCTAAAACACACTCGGAGCATGTAACGCGCTAGACCGAACGCGTTACAGCTACCTAACGCGCTAGGACAAGCGCGTCAGGGCCAACAAAACCCAGAACAACAACTAGCTGAGGCATGTAACGGTCCCGACCAGACGCGTTACAATCACCTAACGCACGGGGACAAGGCCGTTAGAGCCAACGACGCAGCCACCCAACACAGCCAAAACAGCATGTAACGGCCTGGGGCAGGCGCGTTACACACACCTAACGCACGGGAGCACGGCCGTTAGGCGAACCGACTCACTCGGTCAAATACGGTCAAATAGAACGTAACAGCCTGGGGCAGGCGCGTTACGCACACCTGACGCGCTAGGGCAGGTGCACCAGGGGAACCGCCTCAAAAGGTCAACGTCAGTCAACCAGAATGTAACGGCTTGGGACAGGCGCGTTACACTCACCTGACGCACAGGGGCAAGCGCGTCAGTGGAACCGACTTAACCCAAACATAAAACGACAAAATAGGAGTAACGCGTCTCACGGGACGCGTCAGAGAGCTGTGACGCGCCACCCCTGGGCCGTCACACTCTCAAAACCCCGAAGAACTCAAATCAACCCAGACGTTGTAACGGTCAGTCGTGGGTCCGTCAGGGCATGTGACGGTCCCTGGAACGGCCGCCACACTAGTTACGGCGGAAAAACGGAGGGTTGGCCAAATCGGCCCGTTCCACGCCCCATTCACGTCGAAGCGCAGGGGAAACAACCCTCAACGATGAAAAACAACATAAGAAGGCTAAAAAGCCCACATGCACGGGTTAAAACGCTAGATCGGGGTGATTTTAACAAATCGACCCTAAAAGAGTCAACGAGGTTCCCGGACTCCTACCGGCCTCGAATGACCACCGATCAACACGAAACTAGCATGGACGGGATCCTAACATCCCCACAGTCAGTTCAACACAAACCGAGCTGCAAATGGTTGCGTTCTCTGGCGAACCCTACAAAACCCAAAAATCACGGTTTAGGCTAAACAAGCCCAAACTCGACCGTTTCCGCGCCAAACAATGTGCAAGGGCAGGGAAAACGGAGAGGAGGAAGTGAGGAACCATCACCCTACCTCCACCGAGGAAACCGTGCCCCGAAGGGACTAAACCACGCCGAAAACCACGTCGCGAGCTCAAACGTCGGCTTTGAATCCACCGTTCGGGATCACGCCAAATCCAATCCAATCCTCGCTCCATCACGCACCTCATCAGCTTCCCGACGTCGCCACCTCACCAACGGACCCCTCCGTCTGCAGCCGGAGGCGAGAGGGTGGGAGAACGGGAGAGAGAGGGAGAGAACGTGCGAATGAGGAGAGAGAGAGAGGAAAGGAAAAGAAAAAGAAAAGAAATTAGGAAATTTTCCTAATTTCTGAAAATTCAAAAAATGCGCCGAAAATGCACAAATTCAGAAAAATACGCAAAAATAGTCGAAACGATCAGCTCGACGAGTACATCGTCGCTGTAGCATCCACGAGTCGAGGAACTGACAAGAAAACTCACCATAGGATTCCGTAGCTAGTACGAGAGAAAAACTCACACGGCTCGTAAAACTCAACTCCGAAGCCACCAAAGCGAACTGAAACTCACCGAAACTAATCCAAAAGATCCAATGAAGATCCAGCAACACCTACCAAGGATCCAGGGCATTACATCAACGACTCACTTAGATTTAATGGATAAGAAATGAGCGGACTTTGTCAATCTATCAATGATAACCCAAATTGCATCAAATCCGCTACGAGTCCTTGGTAGACCCATAATGAAATCCATGCCAATACTCTCCCACTTCCATTGAGGTATGTCTAGTGGTTTCAACTTCCCTGCAGGTCTGAAATGCTCGGCCTTAACTTTCTAACACACCAAGCATCTACTCACAAATTCTGCAATTTCCCTTTTCATATTTGGCCACCAGAAAGATCTTTTCAAATCCTTAAACGTCTTTGTAGCTCCAGGATGAATGGTATATCGGGATCTATGAGCTTCCTCGAGGATCTTATTCTTAGGTTCGGCCACATCAGGTACACAAGTCCTTCCCTGAAATAACAGTCTGCCATTGTCAGCTATCATGAATTCTGGTCTGCTACTTAAGCTCTCCTTGATTTCTACCAACATTGGGTCATTGTCTTGCACGGACTTGATTGCTGCCAATAATTCTAGTTTAAGCTGAATCTGAGCAATCATGACTCGATCCTTGTCAACATTAATATCCAACCCAGCTAATTGCTCCAACAGCTTCCATTCTTGCAACATGAGACTTGACAATTTAGCCATTGGCTTGTGGCTTAGGGCATCTGCCACCACATTACCCTTCCCGGGATGATATTCTATGGAGAAGTCGAAATCCTTTAGATACTCCAACCATCTTCTCTGCCTCATATTGAGCTCTTTCTGAGAAAATAAATACTTCAAACTCTTGTGATCTGAAAATATTGTGAATGTCTCTCCATATAAGTAATGCCTCCATATCTTCAAGGCAAAAACTACGGCTGCTAGCTCCAAATCATGGACAGGATAATTCTCCTCATGCTTTCTCAACTGCCTAGAAGAATAGGCTATCACTTTCCCGTGCTGCATCAGTATGCAACATAAACCAATTCTCGAAGCATCGGTGTACACCACGAAGCCTCCTTCTCCTGATGGTAAAACTAAAACAGGGGCAGTAGTTAAACATTCCTTCAAAGTCTAGAAGCTTTTCTCAGAATCTTCCGTCCAATCAAACTTATTCTCCTTGCGGGTTAATCTTGTTAAGGGTATCGCAATCTTGGAGAAATCTTTAATAAAGCTCCGATAATATCCTGCCAAGCCTAGGAAGCTTCTAACTTCTGTTACACTAGAAGGCCTGTCCCAATCTTTAACTGCCTCTACCTTCGACGGATCAACATAAATACCTTCTTTCATAATGATATGCCCTAGAAAGGACACTTCTTGTAGCTAAAATTCACACTTGCTAAACTTGGCGTATAACTGATGGTCTCTCAATAATTGTAACGCCATCCTCAAATGTTCAACATGTTCTTCCTCACTCTTGGAATAAATCAGAATGTCATCAATAAACACTACGACCCATTGATCCAGATAGGGCCAGAATACATCGTTCATCAACTGCATGAAAGCTACAGGTGCATTAGTTAATCCAAAAGGGATTACAATAAATTCAAAGTGCCCGTACCTGCTACGAAAAGCTGTCTTATAAATATCCTCCTCCTTAATCCGCAACTGATGATAGCCTGATCGAAGATCAATCTTAGAGAAATACTGAGCTCCTGCTATCTGATCAAATAACTCATCAATCTTCGGCAATGGATATTTATTCTTTAGTCAACTGGTTCAGTTACCGATAATCAATACACAACCTCATCGAGCCATCCTTCTTCCTTACAAATAACACTGGAGCCCCCCACGGGGATGTACTTGGACGAATAAACCCCTTCTCAAGTAATTCCATTAACTGTTGCTTCTTGCCGCCTTGAGGTTTCGTCGGGGTAGCTTGCTCGGACAAGAGAGGACACTCTGGAATGCGGTGATCCCTACTCCCGCAATGCAAACAGGCGCCCAGCTTGCGCCAGCACTCTTCCATCTTGTGACCGGGGCAGTCACAATACTTGCATACGCTCTTAAATGGAACAATCGGGCCAAGCTTCTTGTCTTCATTCTTTGGCATTTTCCCCTTCCATGAACCAGACCCGCCATTGGGCCTCTTCTTGTTATTCCCAGGTTTAGCACTCCCGGAACCAGTAGGTTGCTCCTTTTTAACATTCTTCCCATGGATTTTCTCCGTCATTTCTAAGGTATCTTCTAAAACTTGGGCTTTCCTCACCATCTCTGCATAGGTTTGAATCTCCATCGGCGCCAACTGGTTAATATAATGCAACTTCAGCCCATTTAGAAAATGTTTCACCTTCATCTTCTCTGTAGAAATCAAATGAGTAGCATAATGAGAGAGTCAAGAAAATTGAGCTTCGTACTCCGCTACAGATAGACTTCGCTACTTCAAAGTAGCAAACTCTGCCACTTTCTTCTCTTGGATTCTGTCGGAAAAGTACTTTCTATTGAAGAATTCTTCAAATTCCTTCCACGAAATTTATCTGTCACCGAGGATTGCCTTTATTGATTCCCACCAAGTCCTAGCATCCCGTTCCAACTGGAAGGTTGTTAAAAGCACACACTCCTGGTCGATGCATTGCATAACTTCAAAAATTCTCTCCATCTCCTTAAGCCAGTGCTCGGCTTCATCAGGATTAGTTGAACCTCCAAAACGTGGGAGATTCATCCCACAAAAATTCCGATGTAGATCGCCAGCACCATGATTCGCCGCTCCACCTTGGCCCACTTGTTGTAAAGCCCGCGTAAGTCCTTGGACCGTCCGCTGCATGTCCCGCCACTGCGCACGCTCAGCTGCCATCGGAACGTCCTGCACAAAAATAATTTATCTTAAGTTCATTTCTGAGAAAGAGTTTAGAGTTGATTATTAACTCGACCCAAGTCTCTACCCAAATTCTCACTAGGTTTGGTCCTTTGACTCATAGCAAGGGTATAGGTTCTACGACAAACACTTAGAATCCTAGAACCTAAATAACCTTGGAATATTAGAAACCTAGGCTCTGATACCACCTAACTGTCACGCCCCAACGCGGAATATCGGGACTGGCAGTAGAGACAAGTAATTATCATAATAATATGTTTATTTCTAGACATGATAGGTTATAGCTAAAAGATCGCACATCACCATAAATAGAAACTGCTCCATTCATTTAATAGCGCATAACCAAACCACGTTCCAACTACAATGATCCCACTTAACATAATCTTTGACAACATCCATTTAACACTATTACATTGGCTAACTTCAAATTACAACTCTTCCAAAATACTCTTAAATACAAATAGACTCCACAACTAGAACTAGTTTCATAGGCTTCTATCAGGTTCACTCCACGGTCGTCACTCTTGCCCATTCCCATCAGATTGCGAGTCCTCACCTGAGCTACCTGAAAAGGGGGGGAAAATGTTATGTTAGATGGACGCAGTCTATCTCCACGAAGTGTGGATCTAGAGGGGGGTGAATAGATCTACTGCCTAATTAAAAACCAGTAAGAGGTTCTAATGCGGAATATAGGCAAATCTATTAAAATACTAACTCGAGTGTATAAACTAAGCAGAAGCACAAGCAATCTGTGAAGATAATCAAAAGAATCAGTCACGCACACAGTTCATGGACAATCACACAAACACAAGGCACCCAATATTTTTAGGTGGTTCGGTCAAAGACCTACGTCCACCCCACACTCAACCGAGTATGGCTTACTACTGCGCAGTACAGCTTGCGTCTGCTGGGCACTATAGCTTGGCCTACAAACTGCTGAGCAACACAGCTTGCTGTCCGAGACAAGTCTCGCCTGCTAAGGATTACAGCTTCACCTGTCCAGTGGAATCCTCCACTGCAACTGCTGGGGTTTACAGCTTACCCGACCAGAGGTAGCACCTCTGCTAACAGTTGACTCACAGCTTGAAGAAACAAGTTCGGAAAGTAAAAGACAGAAGCAAATGAAAATAGAAAACCCAAATGGAAATGTAGCCCGAATGAGCAAAGGCTCAGCCCTGGTATCTGAACCAAGAGTCTGAGATACAACCTCTCAATCAAACTATCTCGATCTCACTCTCTCAACTCATCTCTCTTTTCTTCTCTTCTCTCTTTTTCTTCTTCTCTATTTTTCTTCTCTCTGTGGATCGGTGGCTCTCTACTGCTTCAGGCTTCTACCTCTCTGTATAGACTTTGCCACTGGTTGATCGATCAGCCTTCATCTGAAGACAAAGACTCATATATATACAACAGCAGATTGGATAAGGGCGCGTGGCTTCCACATTTCCCGCCCAAAGAGTTCGCCAGATCCGAGGCAATTTCATCCACATGGCAGCATTTTTGATGGGCTGCTTCCACGTGTCACCATCACAGCACCTCGTCCTCCTTGGATCACGAGCCAGGTCATCAATCCCTGCAGAGTATCCCCGTCAGACATACGAAATAGGATTATCAGTTTAAGTGTAAACCCTGTACAGACTTTGCAGGATTGAATGCATTGTATAGACATCACTGTATGGACTTTGTGAGCTCGAATGCAATGTACAGACTTGAATTCATTTGATGCATAATGTGCAAACTTGAATGCTGTGCGATGTATAGACTTCATGTTATGCATTAGACTCTAAGGAAGACAGACTATGTATAGACTTAGGCAGTCTTCAGCTTGATGTACAGACTTCAAGAACGATGCATGCAATGCACTGGACAATGTATGGACTTAGTCGATGCAGACTAGTCTGATGTACAGACTTGCTCGTTGTTCAGACATCATGAACAATGTACAGGCTTGCCAAAGGAAACTCTGTACAGACTTGATCAAAGCAAGGCAATCGAATGTATAGACTTTCACAATGTGTAGTCTTGCCAAGCGAAAGGGCTGTACAGACTTGATGAATGATGCAAGGCAAACGAATGTATAGACTTCCAATGTATGGACTTGCCAACTGGGCGATGTACAGACTTGAGCAAGGCAAAGTCTGTGCAGACTTGAAAGTGCACAATGTATAGAGTTTGCCAAGACAACTGAACGATGTACAGACTATCACAATGTGTAGACTTTGGCAACACAACGGCTCTACAGACTTCCACTCAACTGCGATGTACAGACTTGCCAAGGGAAACGACGGTAAAGCTATCAGTGTATAGACTTCGAGTGCAACGTCGGTAAAGCTACCGATGTATAGACTTGCAAGATCACTGATGGATGTACAGACTTCACCTCGAGTAATCTAAAGTGTAGTGTATGCACTTTGAAGAATGATGCATGATGCTGTACAGACTTCACTTGAAACAGTCCGATGTACAGACTTTGCCTAACACAGTCCAATGTACATACTTGCTGATGCATTGTATAGACTTACATGAGACGCTCAAAGAGACGCTCAATGTACAGACTTAAAGTCCAGTGTATAGACATTGCCTTAGACGCTAAATGAGACGGACGTTGTGTAGACTTGCTGGTCAAATAGACACAGACTCTGTACAGACTTTAGCGTGCAGACATACAGACAATGTGAATGTATAGACTTAACACAACGATGCAATGTATGGACTTTACAAATGCAAGCAATGTAGCAATGTATGGACTTTGGGCTTGCCATGCAATGTATAGACTTTGAACACAAACACCACAATGTAATATATAGACTTGCTAGTTAAGTGAGCTGTAATGTATGGACTCTGCTATGCATGAAGACGAGTGTATAGACTTGAAAATCTGGGGGCGTCAACGCATGATGCATGAGACACACTTACTGCGTTGACGCTGCAGACTTAGCCAATGCAATGTACACACTTACTGTGTTGACGCTGCATGAGACACTAAATAAGATAGACAGTTGTATAGACTTGGATATCTGGGGGGAGTGGACCCATCAAAGAAGGGGGTCGACCCATGATGCTTGAATGTATAGACATGTTCTAAGCGATGCCCAAACACAACACAAAGCAGTGTATAGACTCTACGTGTAATGTGTAGACTTTGAGTGTGTGTGTAGTGTGTGAACCTGTAGAATGCATGGAACACACATACAATCTGATAAGAATAATTTCATCAAAGTATAAACAGTTGCCAATCAATCAAAACAAGGTGTTGCTAATGAAGTAAAACATATTGTCAACATCATCAACACAGAGGAGTCACAACAATCTCCCCCTTTTTGATGATGGCAACCCCCTATCATATAGAATAGCAATTACCTGTCATACAGATGATGAAAGACATGATTTGTTATTCAGATTGTCATGCAGATGCTATGCATGCATGCTACGGAATGTAAGTAACTCCCTGCTAACAAAATCTCCCCCATTGCCATAACATAATGCATACACTTCCCCTAGAATGAATTCAGAATTCATACAATATTCTCGCCCTTTGCCATCAACAAAGAGGAGGGAAAGTGAGTACAAGGGAAGGAACAAGAGATATCATCTGACTGGCATTCTAAACAAGTAGTTCAGGAATAAGCATTCTAAAGCACAGAGTCTTCAGTCATATGAAGTTATAAACTACTTTCAGATAGAATTCTGATTTAAAGACTATAAAATTTTGAGTTCATGCACTACAATCAATGGATAAGTTTTCTGTGCATGATAAAATAATAAACCAGAATCACATTTGCATGAGAGATTCAGTTTCAAAATATCTTACTTTCATAGACTCATTAAAAAGATGATTAAGAGATACCAGGTCATGTATTGAAAATAAACACATTGACATCCAAGAAATTTCTTGTGAAGGAACATCATTTTCAATATTAGTTCATTTAGGGCATTCAGGTACCATTTGCCTTTTTACGTAAGAGTATACGTTTATCAGACGTCAATACCCCTAGATACTCAACATCATGGACCATTCTACCTATGATCAAACACAATAAAACGGATTTACACCTTTTTGTGTGAGGGTACACGTTTATCAGACTCCAGTTACCCCGAGGTACTCAGTGAAACCAACCTACTGGTTTGATCATTTTATACAGAGATAGCTGATACACCTCATGACATGAGTGTTGTCCACTTCTTTGATGGATCACTCAGTTTCTCAGTGATTTACCAGTCATTACTCTGCCAATGTTATTTTTCAAGTAGTTTTCAAGATTTTCAACATTATCTTAGTTGTCCTTTATTTGTTTCAGAATGACTTATTTAAGAACAATACACATGCTAGGCTTCTCTAACATGATTTTAGATGAGTTTTCAGATTTCAGATATAAGTAGCTTTGTCTGACATGAAATAAGAAAAGGGTTGAGAGTTTTATCAATTTTTAGCTTTCTTATTTACTGACTGCAATCTTTAAACTCCAAAAATTATAAAATTCAAACCATTAAGTCAGTCTATAAGCAATTAAAATTCTTATAAGAGAAGAAGTCTGTTTTCTACTGCTTAGGAATCAGAACTGACTAACAGATTGCCATATGTCAGACTCAATCATTCAGAGTCAAAGAATGAATGAATTCAAGAAAGTTGATAGCCACTCTGAATTTTTAACAATACTCCCCCTGTCTATATGCATGCAGTTTTGCTAATGAATGGCAAGAATTAGATACCACTGTTATGATATGCATTACTCTGCTCATGAAGACTTGACCATTGGTACTAGGCGGAGAACTTGGTCACAAGGACCATCTCACTCATAGTAAGAACCTCCAGATAGATTTCCCTGCCCTTTAGTAACTTACCATTTGATATACCAGGGTTATGCGAAGAAATGCCGTGCAAAGCAGTTCTATATGCATGTTGTTTTAGATGAGAGATTGCTTAGACACAGTCATGACTAAATGATATGCAATGATGATCATGAGTATGATGCAAAAAAAATTTGAATGTCATGCATGATCATGAGTCTGTTGCAACAATCAACATTCACATGGTTTTATTCAAGTTATCAGGTCCAAGTCCAAATCAAAAACTTTATTCAAAACAGCTGAACAAATTATTCATCATGCTGAAATTTGCACAAGCCAAGTTCTCTTCTAAGAAATTTAAACCTTTCATTCCCAAGAGGCTTAGTAAAAATATCAGTAATTTATTTTTCAGTTTCAATGAAGTTCATTTCAATTTCATTTTTATTTACAACATCTCTCAGAAAATGGTGTTTTATCTCTATATGCTTAGTCCTAGAATGATGAACATGATTTTTAGCAAGGCATATAGCACTAGTATTATCACATAACATTGAAATACATTCCAATTTTATCGGATAATCATCCAATTGGTGCTTGATCCATAGTACTTGGGCAGCACAATTACCTGCAGCAACATATTCAGCTTCAGCTGTAGACAAGGCTACAGTGTGTTGCTTCTTAGATGTCCAAGATACTAGACAGCCACCTAAGAATTGACAGTAGCCACTAGTGCTTTTTCTATCTACTCGACACCCAGCATAATCTGCATCAGTGTAAGCTAGAAGTTCTAACTCACACTTGGCAGGATACCACAGACCTAACTCTTGGGTGCCTAGTAAATACCTAAAAATCTTTTTCACTGATTTAAGATGTGATTCTTTGGGACTAGCCTGAAATCTAGAGCATAAACACACTGAAAATTGAATATCAGGCCTAGATGCTATAAGATATAGAAGGGATCCGATCATACCTCTATATAGCCTTTGATCCACTGGTTTACCTTTAGGATCTTCATCCAAACTGGTTGAGGTATCCATTGGAGCAGCTATTTCCTTGAGGTTGTCCATTTTGTACTTCTTCAATAAATTCTTTATGTACTTGGACTGAGAGATGAAAGTTCCATCCTTTGTTTGTATAACCTGCAGTCCAAGAAACAATTTGAGCTCGCCCATTGAGCTCATTTCAAACTCATTAGTCATTATCTGAGAGAATTCCTCACACAATTTGGGGTTAGTTGACCCAAACACAATGTCATCCACATAAATTTGAATGATAAGAATATCTTAATGACTCACCTTGGTAAATAATGTTTGATCAACTACACCTCTTGTGAAGTTCTTGTCAGTGACGAATTTGCTCAACCTGTCATACCAAGCTCTAGGAGCTTGCTTTAAACCATAGAGAGCCTTTTTGAGTTTATAAACATGATTGGGGAAGTCTAAGCATTCAAACCCAGGAGGCTGCCTCACATAGATATCCTCACTAATTTCCCCATTTAAAAAAGTAGATTTCACATCCATCTACTGAAGATTTATTCCTAGGGAACATGCATAAGCCAATAATCAACTGATAGCTTCTAATAACTTGGCTACAGGGGCAAAAGACTCTTCAAAGTCTATACCAAATTCCTGATTATACCCCTGAGCTACAAGTCTGGCCTTATTTTTAATAACATTCCCCGATTCATCAGTTTTATTTCTGAACACCCATTTAGTCCCTATGACTGTTTCATGATCAGGAGGTGGAACCAAATGCCACACCTTATTCCTGTCAAATTGATTGAGCTCCTCATGCATGGCATTAATCCAATGCACATCTTTGAGAGCACAGTCAATGGACTTGGGTTCAACATTTGAAACAAAAGCATAAGCATTCAATTCATTTTGAATTCTCAAGTGGCCTCTAGTCCTAGGGGGATCATGCAGATTTCCAATTACATTATCTACAGGATGATCTTTAAGATATCTAATGTTAACAATTGGATTGTCATGAGTTTGATTTACCTCCCCCTGAGCTGTAGGCTCTTGTTCATTAGGCTCTTCATTTCCTTCCTCATTTTCGGATTGGTCTGTAGAATTTTCCTTCTTTCAGAATATCACCACTGTCTTCATTCCTGCATTGACCAACATCAGTCTTTAATAAGGATTCATCAAAAACTATATGTGGAGATTCTTCAACAGTTTTGGAATTCAGATTATACACTCTATATGCTCGGGTATTTTCAAAATAACCAAGAAAGATTCCTGGTTCACCTTTAGGTTCAAATTTGTCAAGGTCTCTTTTATCATTAATATGAATGAAACATTTACAACCAAAAACTTTGAAATGAGCAATAGAAGGTTTCTTACCCTTTAAGATATCATAAGGTGTTTTCTTGGTAGAAGGTCTTACCATGGCTCTGTTAATTACATAACAGGCTGTGTTTACTGCTTCAGGCCAAAACTTCCTTGGTAGACCACCTTCAACCAATAGAGTACGACCCATCTCCACTAGGGTTCTGTTCCTTCTCTCCACTACTCTATTCTGCTCAGGTGTCCTTGGTGAGGAGTACCTATGGTTAATTCCATTTGACCTGTAGAATTCATTAAACTGTGAGTTTTCAAACTCACCTCCATGATCAGTCAAGATATTTTTAATTTTTTGATTTATTTTAACATAGAACTCCTGAAATTCTGAGAATGCATCACTCTTATGTGATAAGAAATAAACCCAAGTATACCTAGAAAAGTCATCTACCATGACAAACCTATACTTCCTTCCTGATAAGCTGATAGATCTGGTTGGCCCAAAAAGTTCCATGTGTATCAGCTCATAGGGTTTAGAAGACAGATTTTATGTTCTAGACTTAAATGACTTTCTAGTTATCTTTGACTGAGTGCATGCATCACAGATTTTATTTTCTTTCTTTAAGGAAACTTCAGGAAGTCCTCTAACCATGCCATGCTTATTCAGTTTATGCAAAATAATATAACTAGCATGACCTAACCTACGATGTCATAAAAATACTAAATCTTCTCTACTAGCTGTAAGGCATAGGTTAGAATGTTGAATATCATCTAAATCTATCATGTAAGTGTTATTTATCCTCTTACCAGAAAATTTAACAGTTTCGGAATCAGGTTCAAAAACTTTGCAACATTGAGAGTCAATAAGCACTTTGCATCCTTTATCACATAGTTGGCTGATACTAAGTAAGTTATAAGCTAAACCTTCAACCAACATGACATTCTCAATGCAATAGGTAGAACACTTACCTACCTTACCTGTTCCAACAATCTTACCCTTTGTGTTGCTACCAAAGGTGACAAGGCCTCCTTGTTTCTCTGTCAGCATGCAGAAGTTGGCCTTATCTCCTGTCATATGCCTGAAGCAACCACTATCCAAGTACCACAAGTTGTTCTGGGCTGCCAGGCATACCTGCATACACAATTAGGTAGAGAGGTTTGGAACCCAAGACTGATTGGGCTCCAGAACAGATGAAATAGAAGCAAAGCAAGAAAGCAGACTTTTCGGAATCCACATTTGTTTAAATGAATTTTGTTCAGTGGATTATACTGATTTCTTTCTGTTGTTGTTCCTTTTCTTCTTGTTGTTTGTCTTCTTATTGTTTGCACCAGCATGATTATTGACAGTGTTTTTTCTTTGCCAGTGCCTTGGCCTGGGTGCATTCATGAAGTTGTGGCCATAGTAGTTCCTGGGCTGGCTAAAGAAATTCAGATTCCTAGGTGTCCAATTGCCATACCCATCAACCCAATTTCTAGGGTAAGGTCTATAAGACTGTGTAGCCTGATGTCCAAGACCTGTAAACCTTCCTTGAGTCCTAGTCCATCCTGACCTATTTGGATAGGTTGACTGTGCAAAGAAGTGGGACTGGGCTCTAGGTTGGTGGAAATGTTTGGGTTCAGCTCTAAAAGCATTCTGCCTCCCCTGCACCTTGGACCCTGCTGACCTATTCATAGGTGTGTATTGGGTCTTCTTCAGAGGTGGTGGTGATGGTGGAGACTTGGTAACCTTAACATGGGGTTTATAAGACTGTTTAGGTTGACCCCTAACCTGAGACTGAGCTTTGGGATTCTGCTTGGATGTGCTAGCTCTACTAGGCTCACTCAGTTTTTGTTTGCCCTTCTCCTCAACACTGGGCTTTTTCAGATTAGCAGCTTTGTTCATTGAAATGTTTGAATTCATGCTAATTAGAGGTCCTTTTTCTTTTTGTGCAACAAATGAAATAGTTTTCATTCCAAAGGTTTTTGTTGCACTAGGATTAAATCCTAGTCCCTCTTTTCTGAAATTGACCTTTGACCCTAACAAAGCATTTAGATTATCTGTTCCCTAGGTCATTTTCTCAATAGTCTTAAGCTTGTCCTCATTATCCTTCTGAATGTCTTCAATGGATCTTTTCAGTTCTGTATTTACACTTAGGACAGCTTGATATTTTTCATTCACTATTTTTATCTCACTTTCATACTTCTGGATTTTCAGCTTCCATTCATCAGCTTCTTTTTCTAACCTCTCATTATCTTCTTTAGAGGCTTTTAACTCATTTTTGATTTCATCTAATTCAGAACATGTGAGTTTCAAATTTTTATTCTCAGATTCTAAACATGTAATTTTATCAATTAGAGTCGTATCATTTTGCATGGAGTTAATCTTTCTTCTTAGATGCCTGTTTTCTTTTCTAATATCATCAGCTCTATCAGCTATGTCATGGTAAGCATCTACCCAATCAGCAATTGTGAAATTTTCAAATCTGGTGATTACCTCATCTGAGTCCTCTTCTCTGTCTTCTGAGCTTGTTGCCATAAGGCAAATGGGCTTCTCAGATTCGGCTTCACTGTCTAAGCTACTACTGAAGGAACCTTCATCTTCATTACTCCAGGTACTCACCATTGCTTTCCCTTTCATGTTCCTTCTCTTTGACTTGTCCTTGTATTTATGATTATCTGGACAGTCAGCTTTCAGATGGCCTGGTTTCCTGCATTGATAACAAGTATTAGTTTCAGTTTTCTTAGCAGGGTTATGTTTATACCTTTTATCCTTTCGGCCGCCACTGTACTTCTTTTGGTTGAATCGTCCTGCTCCTTTCCTGAGGAATCGCCTGAACTCTCTGGTCATCATGGCCATCTCAGAACGAGTTATCTCTTCTTCATTCAGGCTCTCCTCTGATGATGAACTGCTGGAGCTGGATTTGTTGGATTTGCTGGAACCAGCCTTCAGCGCTATCGGCTTCTTCTTCTTCTCAGCTTCCTCCATCTTTGTCATATTAATCTCATATGCCATCAGCAAGCCGATTAGCTCATCAGCCCTTGTATTTCGCAAGTCCCTTGACTCCTACATCATTGTAGCCTTAGTATGCCAAGCATGAGTCAGGGAGCGCAGTATCTTCCTCACTACATCATATTCAGTCTGAGGTTTCCCGAGACCTCTGAGACCATTTGTAATGATAGTTAATCGAGAGTACATTTCCTTGATGGTCTCGTTCGGCTTCATCTTGAATGCTTCGTATTCTGTCACAAGGAGATTAGCCTTCTACTCTCTAACCTGAGAGGTCCCTTCATGAATGATTTCCAGTGCATCCCACATCTCCTTAGCTGATTTGCAGGCAGATACGCGGGAGAATTCTGTAGGGTGCAGAGAGCACTGGATGGCGTTTATGGCACTCCAATTTAGTGTAGACCTCCTTATCTCCTCCTTGGTCCAGACTTCCTCATTAGGGGATAGCTCATAAGGTCCCTTGCTGACTACCTTCCAGATCTCGTAATCCTTAGCCCTCAAAAACACTTGCATACGGTTCTTCCAGTTGTAGACACGCCGTTCTTGATGTTACCGTGAGTAAATCTCATATTACACTATGATACCCCAAGGCGGCCTTCAAATTTTTAATTACTCTGGTGATTTCCTATTTTTATGATTTTTTTTACATTTTTTTGATTTTTTCCGTGAAAAATCATGGAAGTGTCCAGGCGCCTGGACACCTCCATCAATGACAAAAAAAAATAAAAAAAATCAAAATCATGGAAGTGTCCAGGCGCCTGGACGCCTCCATCAATGACCAAAAAATAATAAAAAATCAAAAACATGGAAGTGTCCAGGCGCCTGGACGCCTCCATCAATGACCAAAAAAAAATAAAATAAAAATAAAAATAATGGAGGCGTCCACTTGACTGGACGCCTCCATCAATGCAAAAACAATAAAAATAATATCAATAATCATAAAAAACAAAACAAAAATAAAATAAAAATAATATATTTATGGAGGCGTCCAGGACCCTGGACGCCTCCATCAACTCCCTCACGGGCACCGCCCACCGAACGACGGTTTGTCGTGTGTGGAAAAAGCCAAATTATGGAGACGTCCAGCCCGCTGGACGCGCCCATTTTAAAATCACGAGACGCCGCTCACAAAACCACGCGTTGTGTCAAACCGCGTGCGGCCGTCGGTGGTGTCCGGTGGACCTGTTAGGGGCGTCCGGGGCCCTAGACGCCTCCACAAAAATATTCCGAAAAAATTAATAAAAATAGAGTAAAATATTAGTTCGGTCCTGATGGAGGTGTCCAGGGTCCTGGACGCCTCCACCCTCCGGAGCCCTATAAATAGAGGCCCACCCCCTCAGTTCTAGGAGGAACTTCGAAGAGATCCGATAGGCTGTCGGAGCCCAGAGGCTACCGGAGACATTTTCTAACCCGTGGGGTCTTTTGTAGGTGGAGGTTCTGCCGGCTTCTCGGGTGCCCACGCTCGCGAGAGGAAGGTCGTCTTCATCCACCGCGCTTCTACGCCATCCCTATGCTGCCGGAGCTCCGCCGGATTTCACCATCGGCACATCCAATAAGCCAATCCTTTCCTTTTTCTTCTTAGTTCTTTTGCATTCATCATCTCGCATCATCTATCCCCCTTCATAAGGACGCCTCTTCTTATATACTTCTTGCATCCATCATCTCATTTTCCTCCTACTCGAGTCCGAGAGGGGTTTAAAAGACAACACCAACCAGGTGTGTGTCTTGCCATCATTTCGTTATTTTTATCGCAAAGATTTGAATACTACACCTTCATCTTTCTAATCCACTCGTTCCTTGTTTGTCGTTATTTTGCAAGGGTACCCAAGGAAAGCCCTCTCCGTCGGCCGGCCGAAGGGGGAGGAAGAAGCAACCCGCCATCTCCCGCTCTTGAGGTAGGCGCGATCACTTTCTTTATTTTGGGGTCTTTCGGCCCTTGGCGATCACATCTTGTTCTCGAGGCCGCGGTGAGTCACTTCCCCAATGGCCATTAAAATTCCCATTCTTATACTCTCTTTATATTCTGTTGTATTCTGCTCATATTCTCGAGGCCGCGGCGAGTCACTTCCCCAATGTCCGTTTAAATTCCCGTTCTTATATGTTATATTCTTATCTATTCATATTCTCGAGGCCGCGGCGAGTCACTTCCCTAATGGCCGTTTAAATTCCCGTTCTTATATATTATATTCTTATCTATTCATGTTCTCGAGGCCGCGGTGAGTCACTTCCCCAATGGCCGTTTAAATTCCCGCTCTTTATATTCTCCTTATATTCTGTTATATTCTTATCTGCTCATATTCTCGAGGCCGCGGCGAGTCACTTCCCCAATGGCCGTTTCAATTCTTGCTATTTAATTTCTGCACCATTCCCGTCCCCCCGAGGTCGCGGCGAGTCACTTCCCGCTATGGCCGTTTAACCCCCATATCTTGCTATATTACATTTGCCCCGCTCGCCCCACCGGAGGAATCTCCCGTGGTGGCCCCTTCTCTTTTCTCTTATTTCTGTGTTGCAGCAAAACAAAAAGAAGGAGCCCGCGCGCTCCGCGTCCTCTCCACTTTCCCGAACCGCGTGACGTCGCTCACAGATTGGCGATCACGGTGGGACGTCTACTGCTTCTTTTCGGCTACGCTTGCAAGTTTGGCACCATCCGTGCCTCTCCACCTTGGCGCCCGCACGCGCCCCCGTTGTGCTCACGGCAGCACTGTCAGTTGTGATTGGTTGTTTGTTTATTATAGTTGTGATTGGTTGTTTGTTTATTATATGTCTGTTATTTCTGTTGTTTTCCCACTCCATATCTCTGTCAGCATTTCATTGCATGCATCCATCCCTCTTTTCTATCCTTTTTTCATTTTTTTGAGGATCACCCTTTCCCGGTGAAGGAAGGACTCTCCGTTTAAGAATTCCTCTCAACGGACTAGAATCTCCTCCACTGGGACCTCCATAAGTCCCCGACATCGAAGAATCTCCTCTTCGTTCACTGGGCTGGTTGTACCATTGAAGTTCCCCGAAGTTAGTCATTTCATTTGTGGTTAGACGAGAGACCCTAGCAGACACGGCGGTGAAACAAAAATAAACTAGTGTCCCCATTTTGTGTGAACTTAGGATCTCGCTAAAAACACAAAAAAAAATCATCAAAATCAAAACATAAAAAAAGGCGTAAAGGCATCCACTTGTTTGATAATCTCTGCTACCTGCTTGCTAGTGTATATTTTTGCGTTCTGGGAAAACTGTGAGCATGGCTCACGAGTCTTTTGAGGAAAACCACCCTAGTCGTGGTTTGTCAGCCGACCCGCGAGTCTATGCTATGGACTCGGGTCCTTCTCATGAGCCCTCGCATGAGGTGCAGGTTATTGCCGGGGACACGTCCCCACCACAGGATATCTCTTCCTTACTGGGCGTCCTCGCCAACACGGAGCTTACCTCTAAACAGCTCCGGGCCTTCCAGGCCATTCTAAAAGGGAAATTTGTTTCCCCCACGCCCCAGGAATCAACTCCGGCCATCGCACCTCTCCAAGAGTCCGTGCAGGCCATTCCATCTCCTTCATTGGCACAAGCCATCCAGTCTCCCTCGCTTCAAGGACAAGCGAGCCAACAACCACCCTCATTCCAGTTCCCGTCATAATCTCAAACTCCCGTTGTTCCCCACACACCGCTTCAGCCAGGGCCAACTGTCGCGGTCCGACAGCTCCCTCTCATTCCGGGTTCCCCCCTCAAGTCTCCGGAGACAGTTTCTCCCCCAGTGGCAAGTGCCACCTTCACCTCCAGAGGAGCTCGCCCAATCGCTCCTCAATAGGTTCAATCGTATGGACGAGCAGTTTCAAAATCTGAGAAGGATGGTGAACGTGAAAGCCACCCCGGAGGTTGCTTTGCCAATCCTTCCCGTCATTCATCTTCCTCCCTCCGAAATGCCCACGTACCGCAGATACAATGGTACCGGCAACCCCTTCATTCACCTCAAGGATTTCATGTATGAATCCTCCTATTGGCAAAACGATCAGAGGTCCCTGGCATACCTCTTTCAGAGATCATTGGATGGTCCCGCGCTTGAGTGGTTCTATTCCTTGGAGCCCCGCGAGGCCGAGAATTTTGAAATAGTCCAGAGAAGGTTCTTGCAGAAATATAGGGATAGGGTCGGTCCCTCACTCTCCATTACCGACCTAGTGGCCGAAAAGATGAAGCCCGATGAGGATTTTGTCCGCTATGCTGATAGATGGAGGTCTCTGGCGGAAAGAATAAGGGATACCCTCTCCGAGCCCGAACAAGTGAAGATGATTGTGTCTAATGCAACCCCACAGTTCAGACACGTCCTGGCCATGAATAAACTTACTACAATGGAGGAACTCTATGAAAGGGCCCGATACATCCAAACCCAGTTAAAAGACTCCCCCATTATGAACATGTTTGAGTCGTCGAAGCCCAAAGTAGTCAGAAAGACAGGCGCTGGTGTCCCGGGCGGAGCCACAGAAGGGGTCGTGACAAATGAGCAAGTGGGTGCGGTCAACAATGCCAACTATGCAGTCAACCCAAGGCCTCCACAAATGCCCCGACTTCCCCTCCAACCAGGTCCTTTCCCTCTTCGTCCTCCACCCCAAAATAATCCACCCCAGGATAATATGCCTCCATTACGTCAACCCCAGCAACAACAACCACAACCTCAGCAACAACAACCACCGCTTCAGTACAACCAAGTTCCACCCCGGGGAACTATGGTCCCCAACAGCAACAAAGGAGGCCGCTCGGTCCCAAGAGAGCCTACTATCCACCATTGCCAGAAACCTTAGCAGACATTTTTAATGCCCTCATGGCATCAAACCAACTCGCCCTACCCAGAGAAAGGCCCGTGTGGCCCCCAAATGTTGATACCTCCAAATACTGCGTCTACCACAGGCAGCCAGGACACACAGTAGATTACTGCTTCCATTTCAAAGATTACATCCACGATATGAATGATGAACATCAAATAGATTGGGATGAAATGAGACGATACGTCACCGCTCTTAAGGCTAGGAGACCTCCTCATAGGCCACAGCAGCAGTTACAACAGCAGCAGCAGCAACCACAACAACAACAACAGCCTCAGCAGGCCCCACAACAACAGCCCGACATGGGCATAATCCAGAATCCATTACCGGAGCACCAACAGCCCAATCATCAGGTTAACCCCATCTCCTCCTTCCCGGAAGTCGGGAGAGAGCAGGTGTGGCACCAGGAAAGTACCTCCATTCTTTCTACCGCCAATCCTATCATCACGCAACACCCTTGCCTTGCCCGGGTAGCACCTCTCTCTCATCAACCCGCGTCAGTATCGCCTTCACCATTTCCACTACCATTACGCCCTCTCATCCGTACCCCGATCCCCTATCAACCGACACTCTCCACTACGCCTTCACACCCTCTCATCTTCTCCCACTCCCCCACTTTACCATCCACCTCTACCACATTTACCCCTACGCCTTCTAAACCCCTTATCATCTGTCAACCATACATAACCCCGTCTTTCTCCACCGTATCACCACTAATGCCTTCAAAACCACTCATTACCCATCACCCACCTCAAAATCATTGCCCGCTTCAAGCCCTACCCACTTCTACTTCGTCTCCACCTCCACCTTCCAGACCCCTTATCCTTCATAATCCGCGCGATATCCCCTCTACCTCCACCATGCCTCCACCTAACAAACCCCTCATCAGAATCCCTGCTCCCGTCATCACCCCTGCTTCATCAACCATTCCTCCACCACTACCCCTCAAATCCCTGTTAAAACCCACTGCTACCCCCACAGAGGTACAAAAGCCGCAGGCAATGGTGCTCCGGAGTGGAAGGATTTTCCACAGGGTTTTCCCCCACAACAGTCAGAATCCTGAGCAATCTCAGCCAGAGAAGGATGATGGAGAACAACCAGAAAGAGCTATCCTTGGAACACAGTATGATCTATTAAAACATTTGGACAAGACGCCTGCTCGGATCTCCATCCTGGAGCTTCTTCAAAGATCCACATCCCACCAGGCAGCCTTAATGGAGTACCTTCAAAGAGTCATGGTTAATGAAGACCTCCCCGTGGAGAAGATTTCGACCGTCCTGACCCCAACAGACACACAACCGGCCATCATGTTCCACAACTACGAGCTCGCTCCCAAGGAAGCTCGAAATATGCACTGTGCATTTCAATAAAAATTAATGGGGTATCCATAAACCCGTGTCTTGTGGACACGGGTGCGTCCATAAATGTGATCTCCATGAGCACTCTTCAGTTGTGTGGGGTCGACGAGGAACAAATAAGACCTTCC
Organism: Amorphophallus konjac; assembly: GCA_022559845.1. Taxonomy (NCBI): domain Eukaryota; kingdom Viridiplantae; phylum Streptophyta; class Magnoliopsida; order Alismatales; family Araceae; genus Amorphophallus; species Amorphophallus konjac. The sequence continues at coordinate 184,612,306 of CM040122.1, read as the reverse complement.
TCGATCACGGTCACGGCTTATGACAATAGCAAAAGGCCGCCGCAGGGGATGATTATTCTGAAGGCAGAACTAGGCCCCATGTCAATTCCCACGGAATTCCATGTCCTCGACATGGACCCCACATTCAAGGCTATACTGGGTCGCCCTTACATCGAAGCCATGGACGCTGTGCCTTCCACCAACCATCAGTGCCTGAAGTTTCCTTACAATGGGAGATTATTAAAGTGGTCAGTACACCTGTCCTTCACACAGTGGATGCTATCAACACCTCTCTGCCCTCTGTGTGGCCATCTCATCGGCCCATATTGTCATTGCTGGACGTGCGTGATCTATCTCACGTTCCACTAGCACCAAAGGAGCCGGTCAGGACAACCGCAACATCATGTCTCCCTTTTCACTCCAAAGGTTGGGAGATTATGAGGAACATCGGCTATCAACAGGGTAAAGGTCTGGGCGCACAATTACAGGGTATGCTCAAACCGCCAAAGGAAATTAGGCCGAACCGTAGGTTTGGCCTAGGCTTCAAAGGACCGTTCAGGGCGGATTGGAAGCCCCTCACATGGACTCTATCAAACCACTTCAACAGAGGGCCCGTTGTTCAGATGGGAGATTACCCACGAGAAGCATATGGGGGATCACATGCTGTATATTTGGCTGAAAAATGTCCGAGGATCACCAAAAGAGGCAAGATCAAAGATCCGGAATGCGAGTGGAACAAATGGTTCGACATACGGGACATTTCCGTTGCACTGGAAAGGATGTTCTCGTCTCCGCAGCCTGAAGGACCACCATTGATCTCCGGAATACCAGAGAATATTACCACTCTTGCCAAGGTTCCAAACTATCCTCGTCCTCGCCAGAAGGACTCTGTCATCGACGGATCTTCATCCGTCCTCAACATTGCCGTCGACGGCTCATTAGCCGCCATCTTCTCCATCCACTCGTCTCAGCCTTTGCTGATATCTTCTTCCTGGGCCAGACAATTGTCTGATGATCTTCCCAGATCCCCTTCTCTGTTTACATACCTACGCGGGCTTTTCAACCCGCGCCAGGTCTTCAACCATGATCTGCTCTATGAGCCTCACAATCCTCTAGCCATAACCACTTTTCTCTCTCCTCCAATCTCTTTTCACTGCTTTGTCATTAAAAATGAAAATGAAAAAAAAACGTCAATTTTCAAACTCCCCAACAACACATCTTCGTTGAGGAAACCTCCTACATCTCCCACGGGTGCGTACCGCCTTGCGGACCACCCGTCCAAGGTCCGATGAGCGACCTTTTCTACCCCTCCTCTGAGGGGTCTTCTCCTGTACATTCTACACCATCCTCTTCGTCTTCCTCTTCTTCTGTAAATATTGTCAGTCAATCTAGGAATGATAGGCCAAGGGTAGTACCTAGGAAGAAATCCAAGGGTAGGCAGATCCCTCGTCGATTCCTTCTGGATTTAGCCGCCAGGTGTCAAGCCCTCCTTGCCATCCCCCAGTTGCTAGAAAATCCCATCCAGCTACCGGAAATAGAATGTGAGGGCGACTGTGCATTTGATGAAGGGTATGGAGTCTACGAGATCACGGATGAAGAATGCCCCACTGAAGATGAGGGTGAAGAATATGAGGATGCGGCGGGCGCATACGCTAGTGGAATGAGGAGATTCGACGAGCCGTCAACCGCCGTAGAAGAATCCACCAAAGAAGTCAACTTGGGAACTGAGGAAGACCCTAGGATCATCCTCATAAGTGACAACCTACCACCCTCTGAAGAAGAGGCATTAATTGAGGTTCTCAAGGAATATAAGGACACGTTCGCATGGAGCTACGAGGATATGCCGGGTCTGGATTCAACCTTGGTCGAACACCGTTTAACCCTAAAACCAGGGTCCGTCTCGGTAAAACAAAGGTTAAGGCGTTTCCACCCTCAAATGGCTTTGAAAATGAAAGAAGAGGTCGATAAGCTCCACAAAGCCAGGTTCATTAGAGTCGTTCTTTATCCTCAATGGGTGGCGAACATTGTCCCGGTCATGAAGAAAGATGGGAAAGTCAGGATTTGCATCGACTTCCGGGACCTTAACCGCGCGTGTCCAAAGGATGATTTTCCCTTGCCTCACATTGATGTGTTGATCGATAACACGGCAGGCTACGAGACCCTCTCGTTCATGGATGGATTTTCAGGATACAATCAAATTCGTTTGGCAGAAGAGGATCAGGAAAAGACGTCATTCACTACCCCTTGGGGAACATATTGTTACGTGGTCATGCCGTTCGGATTAAAGAATGCTGGAGCTACTTACCAAAGAGCGATGATGGCCATATTTCATGACATGATGCACATATATCTGGAAGTGTATGTGGATGACTTATTGGTAAAATCAAGGACCAGGATGGAACATCCAGAAGTTTTGGCTAAGGTCTTGCAGAGGTCAAGGGAGTTCCAACTGAAAATGAACCCGAAGAAGTGTGTGTTTGGTGTGTCGTCAGGTAAATTGCTGGGGTTCATTGTGAGCAAAAGAGGGATCGAGATAGATCCCGACAAAGCTAAGGCTATCAGGGATATGCCGCCTCCCAAGAATTTGAGGGAAGTCCGAGGTTTAATCGGGAGGTTACAGTTTATTCGTCGGTTTGTGTCTCAACATTCACAAAGGTGTAGACCTCTCTACGAGTTGACCAAGCCAGGAGTAGAATTCCACTGGAATTCTAAATGTCAGAAAGCTTTTGAAGGGTTGAAGGAATATCTGGCTAGTCCACCCGTTCTCATTCCACCCAAACCAGAAAAACCTCTGATCCTTTACGTCTCAGTCTTGGATGACTCCGTGGGAGCCGTCCTCGCACAAGCTGATGAAGAAGGCAAGGAACGGGTAACCTATTACTTGTCCAAACTTCTCAATCCCTGTGAGCAGAAGTACACCGTCATGGAGAGAACCTGTGCTGCCCTCGTTTGGGTAGTGCAGAAATTGAAGCACTACTTCTTGGCTCATGAGGTCCACTTGATTGCTCGAATGAATCCTATCAAATTCCTTCTGGAGAAAGCCGTCCTTACGGATAGGCTAGCACGCTGGCAAAGTTTTCTCTCTCAGTTCGACATCACCTACATCCAGCAAAAGGCGATTAAAGGCTATGCCATAGCCGAGCATCTCGCTCATCATCCTCTTCCCAAGTTCGATCCCGTCCAATCAGAGTTTCCAGATGAGGAACTAATGTCCGTCAACCAATCAGATGAGCCGATGTGGACGCTATATTTTGATGGAGCTCTGAATTCTCAAGGGAGAGGAATCGGCGTCGCCCTCCTGTCGCCTGAAGGCCTCACATTCCCATTGGCATACCAACTCAAATTTCCAGTCACCAACAATATAGCCGAATATGAAGCTCTTCTAGCTGGCCTAGAACTCGCTCATTCTTTTCGTATCACTGAGTTGCGAGTCGTAGGTGATAGTCAACTCATCCTTCGCCAGGTGCTCACTAAATATCGCACTCGCGATCCCAAACTCAAGCCATACCAAGAACTCACTGCTGCCTTTGCCAAACTGTTCACCAAACTGATCTTTGTTCATGTCCCTCGTCATCAGAATATTCTCGCCGATGCCCTCGCCTCGTTGGCATCATCCATAAGGTTCCCTCTAGGAAGATGGTTTAAGTCCATTTCCATCTACAAACTTCACGCCCCTGCAATCGATGATGCTTCCTACGTAAACATCAAAGACAGGATAGCAAGAAAGATCCTGCAGGAAGATATCCTTGAGAAGAGGGAGATCATGTTGGCAGAGGCCGAAGAAGAACTGGCTGATGAAGAGAAACCATGGTTCTATGAAATTGTCAAATACTGCCAAGATCAGTCTTATCCTGAAGGGGCCACCACAGAGGACAAGAAAGCCATAAGAAGGGTGGCTCAGAAATATACATTGGTTGGAGGTCTACTCTATAGGAGAAGCCTTACTGGTATTCTGTTAAGATGTCTTGGTGACGATGAGGTTTGGAAATGTGTAGAGGAGACGCACTCGGGCGTATGCGGTGGCCACGTGAATAGTCAGATGCTCGCCAAGAAGATCATTCGCCAAGGCTTTTATTGGCCCACTATGGAAGAAGATTGTGCTGTCTATGTCCGTAGGTGTGTCAAGTGTCAACTTCACGCCGATAAAATCCATTCACCATCTTCCTCACTTCATCCAATATCTCCCCGTGGCCTTTCTCCATGTGGGCATTCGACATCATTGGTCCCCTAGGTGATCCCAATTCCCTCACCAAGCAGAAATCTTTCATCCTTACTGCGACGGAATACTTCACCAAATGGGCCGAAGCCGAAGCTTACGCGGAAATCAAGGCGTCAACAGTCTGCAAGTTCATCATGAAAAACATCCTCGCCAGATTCGGCGTCCCAAGCACAATCGTCACCGACAATGGGCCACAGTTCATTTCTCAGGACCTACAGGACCTCTGCAAAAGGTACGCAATTGCATTGCATCATTCATCGCCTTATTACCCACAAGGTAACGGCCAAGCGGAGGCCACCAATAAAACATTGCTCAAAATCATCAAAAAAACCTGCGAGTCTAGTAAGTTTTCAGACTGGCCAGAAAAACTTATCGAAGCCCTATGGGCCTATCGCACTTCAATCCGTACCCCCACCGGGCAGACTCCATTTGCCCTTACTTATGGTATGGAAGCGGTAGTCCCGTACGAGACTCTGATCCCTTCTCTCAGGGTACAATTGGACGAGGAATTTCCCCTCGACGATCGTCGTAATTCACTCCTCGCCCAGTTGGAACTCTTGGATGAGAAGCGGCTGGCCGCTGCCGAACACGCGCGTGTGTATCAAAATAGACTCGCTCGCTTTTACCAAAAGAAAGTCGTTGAGAGAAAATTCAAAGTCGGTGAGATGGTCGTAAAAAGAATTTTTGTCAAACCTGGAGGGCCGCGTTCTAAGCTCCAACCCAATTGGGAAGGACCATTTGTAATTCAAGCCGTGTACCCTGGCAACGCCTACAAGCTAATCAACGCCGAAGGGACCGAGTTATCCCACCCTTGGAATGGGCTTTATCTTAAGAAATACTACCCTTAGCACAAAACAAACAAAAAAATGATGAAAAGATAAAAAACATCAAAAACAAAGAAATACCGAAAACCACTAAAAATATGGAAAATTCAAAATGCCGATGCCTGGCAGTCACCATGTAGTTAAGTCCCTGCATCTAACCTTCATGTTAGGATAGGGCCCATTAAGGCTTGGTAGGCACCGGGTCTTGGTTTGCCAGAACCGTGGAGATCCCTGTCCGGCCACGTCGGCCTATGCTCGCTCGAAGGAAGCTAACATGTGCTCACTTATGTATTTTATTCAAAAAAGTCGGTAGCATCACCTACGGTGGGGCCCCACCCAGAAGATCTCCGAAGCTGTAATCTTTATTCTTTTCTCTTCGACCAAATGAGACAGTCGGCGCCCTTAAAACGCTGAGCATGAGAAACCGAAACTCAAACCCCAAAGGCAAGAGTAGGATCCATTTCCTCGAGCATCGATCAGAGCACGAGAAGAGGGCAGTGTCCCCGTAGGCATATGAAAAGGGAGCCCACAAACGTCAAACGACTATATCTCCCTCACAAAAGAAATACAAAATCAAAAGAAAAGCCTGGTCGTGACCGTGCCTGTTGCAATAAACGGAACCCCTCAAAGCAAAAGTCTGAATCCACAAAAGGGGCCGTGGAATGTAAATGCTCGAGATTTGGTCCGAAGTTATCCGAAAGGAAAGAGTTAATGGGCCCTTATTCGCTCGCCGGGTTAACGGTTTTGCTGATCCTCTCAGGAGGTTTATCCCCCACGCTCTTCCTTCTTCCTCTAAAGATGAAGGTTCGATGGAGTTTCTGAAAGGTGAAAACTGCCCAGGGTCTGCGACCTTATTTTAATATACACATTTGGTTGCCTACTTTGAAAAGCAAAAGCTATCGCTGCAAAGGAGTCTCCATGTTTCTGGCTGGTCAAGACCCATGTTTACCACCTTGATGTCTTCTTGTTTAACCTCGGGCTTAGGCCAATGCAAGCGCGTCACCTATGGGTGCGACGGCGTCTGATTCCGGGTCAGCGTCGCGCGGTTGGTCGTTAGGGTTCCAGGGTGTTCCATCATATACCATCTAGAGTTGTGAGGAAACAGACCCGGGTCGGGAAAATCATTTACCTCGAACACCTTTTGGGTGAATCCCTGTGGTCGGAAGCGACTGGGAGCCTAAGCATGGCATGACGGTATTGTCATCAGGGTAAGTCTTAGCCGGCGGGATCATCATTCGAGGGGTATAGAGGCCCAAATCAACCTAGATGTGCACTTAGGATACCTGGGAGGTTAGTAAGAAACCCCTGTTCTCACGCAGGTTAGGTGCCATTTGGGTGCTTGCCGGCGTTAGCAACAAAAAAATTGAAATGATAAAAACAACAAAAAAATGGAAAAAAGAAAATGTACATATTTGCAAACAAAAAAAATCTTTTTATGATAAAACAAAAAATGCCAAATATAAAAAGAAAACAAATCAATTTTGCATGATCGCACTTGCGTACAGCATCTCACTCTAATACCGCTTGCATTCGTGTGCTTGCCTGTCGCATTTATCGTCACCATATTTTTCCATTGCCTTCGTTAATAAAGGCTTGGCCCCTTGACCAGTTATCAAGGACAGTCGCAGTGACCATTTGCTTATTAAGCAAGGGGCCAAGTCAGAACAGAAATTCTGATTTGTTTGTTTCAGTGATATGTGCAGGGATTCAGGCAACAGAAGCAAAGGTGAAAAATAAACAAACCGAACCTTGTATTTCATTCCCAAAATCAAAAAACTACATCAAGTTCCGCCCTCTCTCTCTGCATTACTCGTCCCACTACTCTCCGGGCACAACGCTCTCAAAGGTGCTACCCAACTACGAAAAGCGGTACTCCTACCACTCTGTACTCCTCTTCCTATTCCCACATCCCGGCGTTGATCTACGGAAGCAGCATAGAAGCTACCAACACGAAAGCCACGCTCTCGTGCTCTTCGGTAACGCTCCTCACCATCTCTCAGCCACTGCTCAGCAAGACCAAGGCTGATTCGGAGTTCGAATAGTTGGGCCTCCATGGCCCTTCGTTCCTCCCTTTCAGTCAATCTGTTGGCTCTTTCTCTCTCTGCGTCTCTTTCTTTCTCTGCACGTTCTCTCTCGCGGTCTTCCCTCTCCAACTGGAGAGTGATCCTCAGTTCCACAGCATCCCTAGAGGAGTCGTCATCAGGATGACGCCGCAGTTCCCTCTCCAGTTCTGCTATCCTAGCCTCCTTCTGCGCAGCTTGGGCAAGCGCTTCTTCCGTCTCCTTTTCCTGCCAAGTGTACCATCTCAGATACGCGATAAGGCATAAACAAGGAGAACTCAACACTGAGACTCTTACCTGTATAGAGAGCATCCCTTCTGCCTCCGCAGCACGCTGCGTGGCGTGAGCAAGTTGCTCATGAAGCAAGTCAAGTTCTGAGGTGGGAATCCACAAGCTGGAAGAGGCACCACCTACTCCCATCGCTGGGGAGGCCGCGCCAATCTGGGCATGCTACGACCGCGTGAATTAGCAGCCAACATCTGGAATCTGGGGTTTTAATTAGCAACATACTGTACACCTACCAAGGCGCTCGTAGCTCCGCGGGCATCACCCAACTGTTGTTCCATCTCTGCCAAGCGAGTTCGTAAATTCGCTATCATGGCATCCCGGACATCCTGCAGCCTTACGAGTCAGCATTTTCACCAGAAAACCAAGAAAAGGAGAAAGAAGAAAAGAGAAAAGGGGAAACCTACCTCCACAAGTCCCCGGGGTTGGAGCCGCTCTGCGTACTTTGTCTTATATAGACGCAAGTAGTCCTCGCTATCCCGTGCCTGTGATTCTACAATCGTGCCACCCCGTTGCCAGTCTTCATACTGTTCAGGGAACCGCACGCGCCAGTCAATGCAGGTCGCCGGTCCCCGCGTCTTTCTCCCGACACGAGGTGGCGCAGCTGAATCCACCCATTCTTGAGCCAGTCCTAAAGTCCTCATAACTAATCGTAGCCGAAGCGGCTCGATTTCATTCAGGCAGTGCATCCACAGTTCCCGTCCGAACCGGGCACGACTTGCTAGAACCCACGGCTGGTCGACATCGACCATGTCTGAGTAGGGTCTCCAGTTTACCATCGCGGCAGGGAACTCCTGTAGCTCCCGCCTTAGCACCATCAGTTGGTAAGTTAGGGGTGCCGCACTCATGATGGGTTCCCACCGCCTGGCTAACGGCACCATCACGGGTCGCCAATGCCGAGCTCTCCCCATAGGGAGGTAATAATAGCTCCACAGCTGCTCGGCACAGGTCATCAGTACCTTGCAAAAACACAAAAAAAATACAAAATAAGCAAAACCAAAAATACCTGGATGAATGGTATGAAACCACTCACAGTCATCTCACGATCCGCTTCTTGGAACAGGCCTGCAAACAAGTGTGCCAGCATGGCGGCTCCCCAGGCATAGTACCCTACTCTTTCAAGGTCTGATAGCAGCTCCAGGAAGCGACATTGGATACCATCCCCTTTCGAGCTCAGTCCCAATCTCCCCAAAAGGAAGAGGAGAAATCTCCTCAAATCTATGTTGCATCTTTCCCAGTTGCCGAAATATGTGCAGTACACGGCACGGCATCCTATTTCCATTCTTTCCATAAACTCTTCTGAGGATTCGTCGTCCTGCCGACGAGTGTCGGTGAGTCCTAATGCATCCATGAGGGACGCCCTAGCTACCGACCTGTTTTTCCGACCATCTAGGTCTAAACCCAGTAACTTCTGGGTACCTTCTCGGTAGTCCGCGTAAGTGACTCTGGTCACTGCCTCGCCATCCACCTTGAGACTCGTAATTCGGACCACATCTTCCAGGCTGGGCACCATGTGCCCCCAGGGCATCAGGAATGCCCGACTCACTGGGTCCCATCTCTCACACAAGGCTTGGATCAGGACCAGGTGGAGCCGGATCGGCTCGATCCGAAGAAAAGTGCCAAAACCCATCACGTCTAGCCTGGCCTTCTGAAAATCTGGGAGACCTCGGTATGCTGCCACTACCAACTCCCATGAGATCTGTGATTTCATCACACACTATGCATGCAGGGAATGGAGAGGAGGTTTGGTCAGAAAGAAAGGAAGAAAAAAGAATGAAAAAAGGGCAGAAAACTTGGCTTACGAGTGGTGATTGGGCCCTTTCGCTGAAGTGCCCTTTGAGGTCCGAAAGCCTCCTAGAACTACTACCACTGGATCTGCTTCTCTTCGAGGAGTGGGAAGATTCGCCCTCCATCCAACTCTCAGAATTTTGAACTCCTCCTCTCCCGTGAGAACTTGTGCTCCTCGAGTTAGCTCTTGATATACCTGGGAGGATAAAAGGGACACGAATTTATAGAAATGGAAGGAGTGCAGGCCAAGATTGCCTCCATCACCTGTTAATGATAGCCCTCACGATGAGGCACCTGCCATGCGGTCCCGTGTGTCACTTCACCACTCGCACAGGGTGATTGATTGGACGAAGAATATGACGACTAGCACTCTATGTTGTCTAGGGATACCCTATCATGTTTTGGAGGACGTCCGCAAAATTTGACGCAACATCCGGGAGAAGGAACTAGGGCCGTCATTATTGACTTCGACGGCAGATTCCCATGGAAAATGGTCACAACAAGACGCGATTCTCTGTTTAGGGTGGAATATCGGCAGACCCATCACATGGGAACAGTGCGAAGGAGAAGAAGTGTAGGGAAGAAGGAACGCACAAGAGAACAAACGAGCAGCAGAAAATCAAATCACTCCCTTCATAATTCTACATGAGCTGTCAAAAACATCATAAACATAAGGAGGAGGCGAGTCCACCAGCTCACCGATCCTCACCATCACTCATCTCTCTGGGCGCTCCCCTCCTTTCCCCTGAGGTGCGGGTCCCTCAGAAGCCTCTGGGATCCTCGTACAGCAGCACTTGCCTCGCCTCTTGGCGCCTGCTCCGCAGCAGTGACTCGCTGCTCCTCCCCTGGCGTGGCAAAGAAGCCACTAGCAGCAAAGCAACCAGACTGGCGCAGTTGCTCCCCGAACTCTCGCGCTCTCTCGTAACACGTCTCCATCCCTCCTAGCCTCTGCACGACGGGCTGAAGGCCCAGTTGGAGCTCCCTCACTTGGGCCTCCAAGGCCCTCCTCTCGGTCTGATCCCGCTGTCGCTCGGACCTTCTCTCGATTTTCTCTCTCTCTGCCTCTCTCCTCATCATCTGCAGAAGAACCCTTAACTCCAGGATATCTGGAGAAGGTCTCTCCTCACCGCGATGTCGCAGCTCTGCTACAGTCGCCACCCAGGCATCACGCTCCTCTTCCGCCCGGGTCGCGTGGGCCACCGCACCGGCAAGTTGTTCCCGGAGGGAGGCAATCTCGAGAAAAGGGGCCGAGGAACTGGAAGATGCGCCACCAATCATCCCCGCCGTCGCTGTCTGCTGGGCACGCTGGAACAAAATAAACAACGGCCGTCAGTGAAACTCCAAAATCTGAAGATAAAAGTGCGGCACGTAACTTACCAGGAGCGACAGCTCATGTTGAGCGACGGCCAGCTGCCGCCTAGCCTCTGACAGTTGGGCGCGCGAGCCGTTGATGCCATGCGTGTCCCCAGCTTGGGGAAGCCCCGCATAACTCTCTCTCTGCCACCGCAGGAAGTCGGCGCTGTCCTGCACCAATACACTCCCTTGCTGTCCAGGGAGACGTACGTGCCAGTCCTCGAGCCTCGCCTTGCCGCGACTCTCCCTCCTGACGCGGCTCGGCTCGTCCGCACTCGCCCACTCATCGGCCAGGCCCGGGGTCCTCGCCATGTCCTGCACCAAGAAAGGGGTCCCACATCAGTCAAAAAGAATGCGTCCCCTGTCTAGGACGCGTCCATCATTTAAGTGCAACACTCGCCGAAACCTTTTCACCCCCCCCCCCTCGCGCGGCTCGAAGTGGATCAAAAGAGGAAGAGATCGGAGGACCTACCAGACCGTGTTCACCTCCCTCCGCGACATCGGGCCCCTCGGGTCCCTCGGGGGCCCGAAGCGGCCCTTCCTCCTCCATAGATGCCGCTCCGTGCTCTGGCGCATCCCTCCTTGGGCGAGGGGTCCCGCGTCCCTCTCCACCTTCGCCGTGGTCCAAACCGCCGAACTCCATCGATCGAGGGGAAGAAGACAAAGACGGGCGAGCAAGTTTCGGCGGAAGGCGGTCTCGTTTGCGGGTAAGGCACGGAGAAGAAAGACCACCCGTCGCTTTAAATTTGAATTTGAGGATTAAGACGCATCCTCGCGCTTAGACGCGCCCAAAAGAAAGCGAAAAAAAAAGGGGAACAAAAAACCCTCCATGCAAAGTAGTTCCCTCCTGTCCAGGGCAAAGGCCCGTAAAGCGTGAACAATGTGGTGTGAAAGAAAGTGCAGGAAGGAAAAGGGCACACGACAAAAGGAACCACACGAAATCTATTTCATACAAACAGTCAAAAGTACATCATACAGTGAGGACGGTGGGGTGTACAAACAACTCTCTAACTCTCACCACCACCCTCCTGGTCATCTCTCTCCTCCCTCCTCTGACGGGGATCCCTAGGGGGCCTCTGCGACCTCTGTGAACCCTGAGAAGCCGTGCTCGCCTCTCCAGGTGGCACCATGCCAGCCTCCAAGGTGCGGCGATGCTACTCGGCCGAAGAAACTAGAAAGTTGCCCACAGAAAAGGAACCGGACTGACGAAGTCACGCCCCGTGCTCCTTCGCCCTCTGATACCGCTCCTCACTCTCCCGAAGTTTCCCCTCCGCCATGCCAAGACTCAGCCGGAGCTACGACACCTGGGCCACCAGAGCTCTCCTCTTGTCCCAATCTCGATATCGCTCTGCCATCCTGTACTCCCTTTCTTTCTCTATGATCTCCCTATCCCTCTCCCTCTCTCTCTCCACGGTCTCCCTATCCCTCTCCCTCTCCTCTCTCTCCCTCATCGCCTCTCTCCTCGACAGCTCGAGGGCGATCCGCAGATCCACTACGTCGCGAGGAAGCTCCTCAGCCTCCCGTCGCCGCTCCTCCTCTAGCTCCGCAATCCGGGCATCACGCTCTTCCACCCAGGCATCGCGCTCCTGCTCAGCACGAACAGCACGGGCCAGGGCCTCCCGAATCTCGGCCACCTGTCAAAGCACGCATGCACCGTAAGAGAACAGTGATAGAAGGAAAGCAGCTAGAAGAGGGTCAGGGCTAAGCAAGCACTCACTCGAGCCTCGCGGTCACGCTCGGCCTCCTCAGCCCGAGCCACCGCATACGCCAGCTGCTCCTGGAGGGCAGAAACCTTCGGAGGAGGGCCCCGCGAACTGGAACCCGCTCCACCAGCCGTCCCGGTTGCCGCTGTCTGGTGGGCCCGTTGAAACACGGGGTAAACGTCAGTCAAAGGCTAAGCATCAAAAATCTAGGTCACAAAAAAATGCATTGCATAGACTCACCAGGATCTCCAACTCCTGTCGGATGGCCACTAACTGCCGCCTGGCGTCTGCCAGCTGGGCCCGCAGGTCGGCAATCATGTTGTCACGAGCATCCTGCATTGAACATAAGTTACTGTCACATGCATATACATATAGAAGGGTGAAGCAGTTTCATTTCACTTACCCCTGCCATACCACCCAAGGAGAGGCGGTCCCCGTACGTAGCTCGATATCGTCTCATGTAATCTGTGCTGTCCTGTACATGGGATACCACTGGGACCCCGCCCTGCTGCCAGTCCTGGTACTGTGCTGGTAAGCGCGTACGCCAGTCCACAATCTTCACCATCCCCTTGGTCTTCCGCCCGAAGCGGGCCGGCTCTTCTACATTAACCCACTCCTCGGCTAGCCCCAACGTCCTCATAACCAGCCTCAGCCGAAGCGGCTCGATCTCGTTCAGGCAATGGACCCACACGTCCCGCCTGAAACGAGGAAGACCCGCTACAACCCAAGGCTGGCCAGCGTCGCCGATGCCCAGGTAGGGTCTCCACACCACCTACATCATCATACATACATCATATTAGTTTCCATTCAGTCACATAAGAAAACACAAAAAACCATACGCATCATACCATGGCCTCGAGATACTCGCTCAGCTCCCGACGAAGTGACGCCAGCTGGTAGCCGTGGGGTGCTGCAACCACGACCGGCCTCCACCGCCGCGCCAGAGGCACGACCCTCCTGTTCCCATGCCTAGCCCTCCCCATCGGGAAATAGTAATAGCTCCACACCTGCATCCATCATACATCATTAGTACAATAATTACATATTTAACTGTGGGAATGCATAAATAAAATGTTTACCTGGAGAAAAGGTGCGAAGCCACTGACTGTCGTCTCCTTCTCCGAAGTCTGGGAGAGATCAGCAATCAAATGGGCAAGCAGAGCCGCCCCCCACGCGTGGTGCCCCACTCTGTCAAGGTCCACCAGAATCCTGAGGAAGCGGCAGTGGATGCCATCCCCCTTCGTCCCCAGCAGAAGGCGGCCCAGGAAGAAGAAAAGAAACCTCCGGAGGTCTAGATCCACCAGCTCCCGCTCGCTCGGGTCCTGGGTGAAAGCTGCACGGGCATCTCCCTCCAGTCGTGCCAGAAACTCCGCTCCAGTCTCGCTGACCCGCTGGCGCGGGTCGACGAATCCGAGCGCCTCCATGATCTCCACTCGGCCGACTACCCTGCTGTCCCTGTCAGTCACGCTCGTCTCTAACCACAGCAGGTCCAGGGCACTCTCTCGGTAGTCAGGGTAGGTGACCCCACTGACCGCCTCTCCGTCAACTCGTAACCCAGTGATCCGAGCCACGTCCTCTAGTGTCGGCACCATGTGCCCCCAGGGCATCAGAAACGCCCGGCTCGGTGCGTGCCACCGCTCCCTCAATGCCTGGATAAGAGGAAGGTCGAGCCAGAAGGGCTCGATCCTAAGGAAAGCTCCAAAGCCCATGGCGTCCACACGCGCCCTCTGGAAGTCCGGCAGCCCACGGTATGCTGCCACCACTAGGGACCAGCTGATCCGTCCTTTCATCACACCCTGCACACCACAAAACCAATAAAAAAAATACATCAGCATCATGAATAATATTAAGCAATAACACTATATATTCTACTTATTTATTTTATGTTATCTTATCTTTAAAACATTTTAGGATTTTTATGGAGGCGTCCAGTACATTGGACGCCTCCTCTCTATTTTCCTTATTTTCTTTATAGAAAAACCCAAAACAAAAAATATATTAATAATATATATATTATTATGGAGGCATCCCAGGTCCTGGACGTCTCCTTATTTTTAATCCTATTTTATTATTTACGTAAATAAACAAATAAACAAAAATAAAAAAAAATGTGGAGGCGTCCAGGGCCCTGGACGCCTCCTTTCCCTCACTCCCCGGCCTTCTCTCACAGCCTCTCGCCCGTCCGTTTAGCCTATTGAACCACAGAGTGAGAGTTCCGAAGGGCTTACCAGGTCGTGATCGTCCTCTCCCACGTCGCCAACCCCCGCAGCGGCCTCCGCGGCCAGAAGAGGCACCTCCATCCCCTCCTCCGCAGCAATCTCCTCTACTGCGGCCTCCTCGGCATCATCCCTCAGCCTCCTCGGACGACGAGCCCGTCGTTTCCGCTTCTCTAGACCCTGGCTCGATCCTCCTCGCTCCATTGGGACTAAGAATGGGTCGTCTGGGGTGACGGGGTCATCAGAATGAACAGTACAACTGAGCAGGGGGTGAGGCCCCCCATATATATAGAAATCACTCTGATTGGGGCGTCCAGGCGCCTGGACGCCCCCAAAACAAAAAAAACCAAAAATAATAATAAATAAAAATTTGGGGCGTCCAGGGCCCTGGACGCCCCCAAAACAAAAACCAAAAAAATAATAAATAAAAATTTGGGGCGTCCAGGACCCTGGACGCCCCCAAAACAAAAACTTAAAAAAATTATTATAAATAAAAAATTAGGGGCGTCCAGGCCCCTGGACGCCCCCATAATAAAAATTTCAAAAAAATATATAATAATAAAAAAAAGAGATAAGCGTATGTATATAATCCAAACAAAAGAAAAAGAAAAAGAAAAACCACAAAAAAGATAATAATAATTAAGGGGACAAGGGTCCAAAACATCCATGCCAGATTTTATTCCATCAGAAAAGCAGAGTGAACTACATCAGGGGCTTAGGCGCCTTAGGCCTTAACTTCCCCAGTTCGGTTACATAAGCCCTCCGCAGCTCACATTCTTCCCCCACGTGCGCTAAGGCCTTTCCCGCAACACTTGTCTTCCAGGGTGCTTTGACGGCCTTCGCTTCCTTCGCATCCGCTTCAGTACCCAACTCTCTCTTCTTCAAAGGAACGATGCCAGTCGATAGTGGGAACGAATGGCGTGGAATGCCGACTTGGAGGCAGCATCGATGCGCGTTATAAAGGACAAACTCGGTCGCGCCGATCAGTTGAAGATCAACTTCGGGGGAAGGCCTCATGAGGAGATCAACGAAAACAAACATGCCGGTGTGCAAGTAAAGAAGCCTTGTGTCACGGTGCGGAAGTGAGACCGCCAGTCTTCACGTTTCTTCAGCCACAGAACGCGGTTCACTACAGTACCACCGAACCCTAACACGTCGGCAATGTGATGAAGAGGGCTTTGTTGGAAGAGCTTCGAAGCGGTTGGCATTCCCTCACGGTGATCAAACTTGAAATGCAAATCCATCCAGCAACTCAGGACAAGTGCGCAACCAAAAGGAGGCTTACCCATGCTCGAGGTAGTAAGGCCACTATACAGGTAGGCGAGGACAGCGGGTCCCACCCTCTTTCCACGCCAGATCCCGCAGATAGCACTCAGTTGGTCTTCCTCCACCATGTTGTCGGTATAAGGAAACAAGAGAGCACCCGCCAGATAAATGGTGAACCCCTTCATGATTCCCTCCAAATAGTCATCGTCTGGTAACCCTCTCAGGGCGTCCATGACCCACTCCGCAAGCTTTTGGAGATCGATCCCCTTTTGAGTACGGACCTTTCTGGCTGCGTCGGGCGGCATGAAGCTTCCAAGGACGCTTTCGGAAGTCCCCCGTGTCAGCATCCGCATAGCCTTCACCTTCCCGTCACTCTTGAATTTCTTCAATCCGAGCAGAAGTTCCACCTCCTCGAGGAGGATGGTCACCTCGAAGGTCGGGAAGATAAAAGTGTGGGTCTGGGGATGCCAGATCTCCACTAGTGCGCCTATAGCCGCCCAGTCCATACGAATCTTCTCGTAGTGTTTGGCGTGAATAAGGAGCCCCTGCAGATGTCACTTTGAGAGTATGGCCCTCATGCCGATGGAGATGTTGGAAGTTAGCTTTGAAAGTCATGGCAGTTTGGAAAACTTCCTCGGGCCCGGGAAGAATGGATATGGCTGGAAGAGAAAAGAAAGAAGAAGAAAGGAAGGAAGTAAGAAGAAGGTTCACGTGGAAGAAATTTGAAAAGAATCAGCTTACCATATGCGACATGATCGTTCCACTCAGATGACCCTCGAGGTCGGAGAGTCGCCTGATCTCGCCGCTAGGCCTGCTCCTCTTCATAACGCGGAAAGACTCTCCTTCCATCCTGAAATCTCTAGATTCTCCTCTCCTTCCTCTCCTGAGCTTCCAAAACCCACCTTGGTGCATTTGAATGAACTAGCCTAAGGGGAGTTCTTATAGAAAGGGTAGGGCGCTACAGGACAAAACATGTCACATCAGTGGTCATTGTCAAGATTTTGTCTGGATCTCCTTTGTACTGTGGTGCGATTCTGCTATGATTCTGCTACTTTCTGATAACCTTTGCTAGTTTGTGCAGGTTTTACTAACGGACGTCTTTGTCCTGTCACCTGTCCCACCTTTCAATGGTTGGTCCCACCATGTCATGCATCATAGTATATGATACCTACGCTACTAGAACATGTCAAGGACCTTGCGGCCCGAACGAATCCGGGATTTGAGTTCCCCTTCAACAAAAACAGTGATGATCCCGAAGAAATTGGGTTGTACGGATAGGCCATTAATTTGTGGCAGCATGGGGACGACGGTTCCATTCAGTGAGTTGGTGCGCGGATAAACGGGCCCCAGCCCAGTGTCGGCTCACCGGATCGGTATCCTGACCCGTTCTTAACAAGTTGACAATATTATCCTTGGCTATTTTCTATTTTAGTTTGTTTTAAATTTTTCTTTAAGCCCAGCATGCATTCATATAGGACTTTGATTTATTGCGGGAGATCATTCAAGTGATTCGATTGCGAAAGCCGCTGTGCTTCAATTCTTACAAATATGAGATATTCCACTCTGAATAAAATACTGAATTTCCTTGAAACGGCCTTACGCTGCTCTTCCAAAGGAGATCCTTGTTTGGACAGACCCTCAGATATTCCTTTACTTTTTTTGACCCACCTTGGCCGCAGCACTTCCACATTGGCTGGTAACCGCTCCCCAAAGGTGAAACCTCCGGTTTATGACCCAGGTACTTCCACACCGAGAAGTTGGTCTATTTTTCGTGCCTGAGCGCACATCTCACCCTCCCTGATTTGATCCCCGTCCAAGCAATCGTCAAGATTTGAAAGACCTTCTTCAAAGGTTGCCTCATTGAAACTCCAGGAAAAATTCCAGATAGTAACGTCAAAAGCGTGTCTCATCACACCTTGGCATCAACTTATCAGTCCGCTCCCACTTCATTTCACTCCACTTCGATACCATTCCACTACGTGTCGCTCCCTTGCAAAGCAGACACCAAGGCGGGGCAGCTGTAGACACGTCGTTCTTGACGTTACCGTGAGTAAATCTCATATTACACTATGATACCCCAAGGCGGCCTTCACATTTTTAATTACTCTGGTGATTTCCTATTTTTATGATTTTTTTTACATTTTTTTGATTTTTTCCGTGAAAAATCATGGAAGTGTCCAGGCGCCTGGACACCTCCATCAATGACCAAAAAAAATAAAAAAAATCAAAATTATGGAAGTGTCCAAGCGCCTGGACGCCTCCATCAATGACCAAAATAATAAAAAAATCAAAATCATGGAAGTGTCCAGGCGCCTGGACACCTCCATCAATGACCAAAAAATAATAAAATAAAAATAAAAATAATGGAGGCGTCCACTTGACTGGACGCCTCCATCAATGTAAAAATAATAAAAATAATATCAATAATCATAAAAAATAAAACAAAAATAAAATAAAAATAATATATTTATGGAGGCATCCAGGACCATGGACGCCTCCATCAACTCCCTCACGGGCGCCGCCCACCGAACGACGGTTTGTCGTGTGTGGAAAAAGCCAAATTATGGAGACGTCCAGCCCGCTGGACGCGCCCATTTCAAAATCACGAGGCGCCGCTCACAAAACCACGCGTTGTGTCAAACCGCGTGCGGCCGTCGGTGGTGTTCGGTGGACCTGTTAGGGGCGTCCGGGGCACTGGACGCCTCCACAAAAATATTCCGAAAAAATTAATAAAAATAGAGTAAAATATTAGTTCTGCCCTGATGGAGGTGTCCAGGGTCCTGGACGCCTCCACCCTCCGGAGCCCTATAAATAGAGGCCCACCCCCTCAGTTCTAGGAGGAGCTTCGAAGAGATCCGATAGGCTGCCGGAGCCCAAAGGCTACCGGAGTCATTTTCTAACCCGTGGGGTCTTTTGTAGGTGGAGGTTCTGCCGGCTTCTCAGGTGCCCACGCTCGCGAGAGGAAGGTCGTCTTCATCCACCGCGCTTCCACGCCATCCCTACGCTGCCGGAGCTCCGCCGGATTTCACCATCGGCACATCCAATAAGTCAATCCTTTCCTTTTCTTCTTAGTTCTTTTGCATTCATCATCTCGCATCATCTATCCCCCTTCATAAGGGCGCCTCTTCTTATATACTTCTTGCATCCATCATCTCATTTTCCTCCTACTTGAGTCCGAGAGGGGTTTAAAAGACAACACCAACGAGGTGTGTGTCTTGCCATCATTTCGTTATTTTTATCGTAAGGATTTGAATACTACACCTTCATCTTTCTAATCCACTCGTTACTTGTTTGTCGTTGTTTTGCAAGGGTACCCAAGGAAAGCCCTCTCCGTCGGCCGGCCGAAGGGGGAGGAAGAAGCAACCCGCCATCTCCCGCTCTTGAGGTAGGCGCGATCACTTTCTTTATTTTGGGGTCTTTCGGCCCCTGGCGATCACATCTTGTTCTCGAGGCCGCGGCGAGTCACTTCCCCAATGGCCGTTTAAATTCCCGTTCTTATACTCTCTTTATATTCTGTTGTATTCTGCTCATATTCTCGAGGCCGCGGCGAGTCACTTCCCCAATGGCCGTTTAAATTCCCGTTCTCATATATTATATTCTTATCTATTCATATTCTCGAGGCCGCGGCGAGTCACTTCCCCAATGGCCGTTTAAATTCCCGTTCTTATATATTATATTCTTATCTATTCATGTTCTCGAGGCCGCGGTGAGTCACTTCCCCAATGGCCGTTTAAATTCCCGCTCTTTATATTCTCCTTATATTCTATTATATTCTTATCTGCTCATATTCTCGAGGCCGCGGCGAGTCACTTCCCCAATGACCGTTTCAATTCTTGCTATTTAATTTCTGCACCATTCCCGTCCCCCCGAGGTCGCGGCGAGTCACTTCCCGCTATGGCCGTTTAACCCCCATATCTTGCTATATTACATTTGTCCCGCTCGCCCCACCGGAGCAATCTCCCGTGGTGGCCCCTTCTCTTTTCTCTTATTTCTGTGTTGCAGCAAAACAAAAAGAAGGAGCCCGCGCGCTCCGCGTCCTCTCCGCTTCCCCGAACCGTGTGACGTCGCTCACACCAGTATGCATAGTTAGATCCATCGAAGAATGGGGGCTTTGTGGTTGAGCGTCCTTCAGCTATCATCCCTCGAGCATCCATCTTGCCTTTCCTCTTCGGGCGATGAGTCCATGTAGAAGAGTATGGCTCTGATACCAAGTGTTATGTTAGATTGACGCAGTCTATCTCCACGAAGTGTGGATCTAGAGGGGGGTGAATAGATCTACTGCCTAATTAAAAACCAGTAAGAGGTTCTAATGTGGAATATAGGTAAATCTATTAAAACACTAACTCGAGTGTATAAACTGAGCAGAAGTACAAGCAATCTGTGAAGATAATCAAAAGAATCAGTCACACACACAGTTCATGGACAATCACACAAACACAAGGCACCCAAGATTTTTAGGTGGTTCGGTCAAAGACCTACGTCCACCCCACACTCAACCGAGTATGGCTTACTGCTGCACAGTACAGCTTGCGTCTGCTGGGCATTACAGCTTGGCCTACAAACCGCTGAGTAACACAGCTTGCTGTCCGAGACAAGTCTCGCCTACTGAGGATTACAGCTTCACCTGTCTAGTGGAATCCTCCACTGCAACTGCTGGGGTTTACAGCTTACCCGACCAGAGGCAGCACCTCTGCTAACAGCTGACTCACAGCTTGAAGAAACAAGTTCAGAAAGTAAAAGACAGAAGCAAATGAAAATAGAAAACCCAAATGGGAATGTAGCTCAAATAAGCAAAGGCTCAGCTCTGGTATCTGAACCAAGAGTCTGAGATACAACCTCTCAATCAAACTATCTCAATCTCACTCTCTCAACTCATCTCTCTTTTCTTCTCTTCTCTCTTTTTCTTCTTCTCTGTTTTTCTTCTCTCTGTGGATCGGTGGCTCTCTGCTGCTTCAGGCTTCTACCTCTCTGTATAGACTTTGCCACTGGTTGATCGATCAGCCTTCATCTGAAGACGAAGACTCATATATATACAACAGCAGATTGGATAAGGGCGCGTGGCTTCCACATTTCCCGCCCAGAGAATTCGCCAGATCCGAGGCAATTTCATCCACATGGCAGCATCCTTGATGGGCTGCTTCCACGTGTCACCATCACAGCACCTCATCCTCCTTGGATCACGAGCCAGGTCATCAATCCCTGCAGAGTATCCCTGTCAGACATACGAAATAGGATTATCAGTTTAAGTGTAAACCCTGTACAGACTTTGCAGGATTGAAGGCATTGTATAGACTTCACTGTATGGACTTTGTGAGCTCGAATGCAATGTACAGACTTGAATTCATTTGATGCATAATGTGCAAACTTGAATGCTGTGCGATGTACAGACTTCATGTTATGCATTAGACTCTAAGGAAGACAGACTATGTATAGACTTAGGAAGTCTTCTGCTTGATGTATAGACTTCAAGAACGATGCATGCAATGCACTGGACAAGGTATGGACTTAGCCGATGCAGACTAGTCTGATGTACAGACTTGCTCGTTGTTCAGACATCATGAACAATGTACAGGCTTGCCAAAGGAAACTCTGTACAGACTTGATCAAAGCAAGGCAATCGAATGTATAGACTTTCACAATGTGTAGTCTTGCCAAGCGAAAGGGCTGTACAGACTTGATGAATGATGCAAGGCAAACGAATGTATAGACTTCCAATGTATGGACTTGCCAACTGGGCGATGTACAGACTTGAGCAAGGCAAAGTCTGTACAGACTTGAAAGTGCACAATGTATAGAGTTTGCCAAGACAACTGAACGATGTACAGACTTTCACAATGTATAGACTTTGGCAACACAACGGCTGTACAGACTTCGACTCAACTGCGACGTACAGACTTGCCAAGGGAAACGACGGTAAAGCTATCAGTGTATAGACTTCGAGTGCAACGTCGGTAAAGCTACCGATGTATAGACTTGCAAGATCACTGATGGATGTACAGACTTCACCTCGAGCAATCTAAAGTGTAGTGTATGGACTTTGAAGAATGATGCATGACGCTGTACAGACTTCACTTGAAACAGTCCGATGTACAGACTTTGCCTAACACAGTCCAATGTACATACTTGCTGATGCATTGTATAGACTTACATGAGACGCTCAAAGAGACGCTCAATGTACAGACTTAAAGTACAGTGTATAGACATTGCCTTAGACGCTAAATGAGACAGACGTTGTGCAGACTTGCTGGTCAAACAGACACAGACTCTGTACAGACTTTAGCATGCAGACATACAGACAATGTGAATGTATAGACTTAACACAACGATGCAATGTATGGACTTTACAAATGCAAGCAATGTAGTAATGTATAGACTTTGGGCTTGCCATGCAATGTATAGACTTTGAACACAAACGCCATAATGCAATATATAGACTTGCTAGTTTAGTGAGCTGCAATGTATGGACTCTGCTATGCATGAAGACGAGTGTATAGACTTGGAAATCTGGGGGAGTCGACGCATGATGCATGAGACACACTTACTGTGTTGACGCTGCAGACTTAGCCAATGCAATGTACACACTTACTGCGTTGACGCTGCATGAGACACTAAATAAGATAGACAGTTGTATAGACTTGGATATCTGGGGGGAGTGGACCCATCAAAGAAGGGGGTCGACCCATGATGCTTGAATGTATAGACATGTTCTAAGCGATGCACAAACACAACACAAAGCAGTGTATAGACTCTACGTGCAATGTGTAGACTTTGAGTGTGTGTGCAGTGTGTGAACCTGTAGAATGCATGGAACACACATACAATCTGATAAGAACAATTTCATTAAAGCATAAACGGTTGCCAATCAATCAAAACAAGGTGTTGCTAATGAAGTAAAACATATTGTCAACTCATCAACACAGAGGAGTCACAACAAAAAACTAGGTGAGCGAATGCTCAGTAGGTAATAACAAGCATGTTTAAGTAATTAACCAATTAAAATACATGTTTGAGCGCGTAAATAAAGAACGAAAGGAAATAACTATGCAACAAAATAATGAAAGGAAGGCAAGAACATGATATAACCGAGAATTTGGCCAACAAGCAAGATTTAACCAAGTCAAGAGAATTCAAGAAAGAGATTATTGTCATAGACATCACGCAAGTCATGCACTCGGTGCAATGCCTCACCATGTCATTCAAACTCCCCGGGGTACAAGTACTTTTCGGGCGCTCCTCCTAGGACCAGACCGGGCCCTTACGATGCGTTGGCATTGATTTGTTAGATCCATGATCCCAAGTTATGTCTAGACATTAATCAAGTTAGATGGCCAATACTTCAAGATGTGGAACTTACCAAAGTTTCAAGGGTAAGTCGAAGTAGACATCATGTCTGGAAAGTTCAAGTTATCAAGTACCAATCAGGTCCTTGGATTCAACACGAAAAATCACGAAAATCACTTCTGGATGCTAAGCGGTCATAACAGGGCCGCTCAAGCAATGAACGGTCTAGAGTGGACCATTCAGGATAGAGATGGGTTTAGGATTAGCCACACCGAAGTCAAGGATACACGGTCCATGTAGGGCCGCTCGAGTAATTGGACGGTTGAAAATGGGCCGCTCAAGACTAGTAGAGTTGGAAGCCCAAGAAGAAGATAAACGGTCCATATAGGGCCTTCCAATAGACAGACGGTCCAATAAGATCCGCGCTATAACATGGGCGGTTCCAATAGGTCCGTTCAACTTAATCAACTAGACATCTACCCAAACGGGCTCCGGGCTGCCATAAGTGGGGCAGAACTGAACCAGGGTCCAGCCCACTCTCCACTGATCAACCTAGGGCTTATTGGGTCGATCCAAACACAATTTGGTCGAAGATAGATCAAGGTTAATCGACCAATGTAAGTGGCACTTGGCCAGGGATGTACAGTTCGTTATGGGCCGCCCCATAAGATGAACGGTCCCTTTCGGGCCGCACAATTCTCAGGGGGTCCAAGTCGAGCCGTGACTTACAATACGATAGTTCAATCGATTCGATCACGTACACAGGTTCAGGTCTTGATGGTACAACCTGCCCGGCATCCTAGTGCGAATCCCAGGCTCGCGGGGGCTTACGGAGGTCCCGTAATGAAGGTCCTAGTCTGACGGAAGGAATATCCGGCGGAGAGTCCCAAACATTACAAGGAAATAGGGCTAATAAAACATAGGAAACCAGTGAGACGGTCAGTCAATCCTACCTGAGTAGAACGACTATCACACAACCCTAATAACATTTCCAAATTAATATTAACATTGAAGAAGATGATCCAAGGTCAAGATCAGCAAGATTTATAATCATTTAGTTATAATTTTCCAGAGTTTTTATGTATGTTGCTAACTTACATTTAGCCATTAATCTACTATCATAAATCATGCGAAAAAGATAACTTAATAAATTCTGTAAAGATGGACGGTCCAGTATGGACCTTTCATCCTCCTCGGCGGTCGCACGACAGGCCGTTTATCCCCCTCAGGTCAGAAGACCTTCTGGAGATGAGCGGTCTGTAATGAGCCGCTGGGGAAGACGAACGGTTAATTACTGGCCGCCTGACAGAAGGGCGGTCTAGGAAAAGCCGCTCTTCCCAGAAACATAATACGAACCCGAGAACATAAACGGTCAGTAATATGCCACCTAACTAGGTTGGGCGGTCTATCGCGAGGCCGCACAAGTCAAAAATCAACCAAACCCCCTTTCGCCCTGCCCGCCTTCGGCGAGTTGGCTAGGGTTATGAAGAATTGCTAAATACGCATAGCACAGAGCATAATAATTAGGGCTTTGGATTCAAAAGAAAGAGCATGAAAAGTTTTACAATAAAGCATGCTCAATTTAATCTTTAGTGCCTGCAATCCCTACTTAAACGAGATGGAACAAATACAACCCTAGATATGACATGCTTCTACTAAACCCTAAAATTCTCGCATGATACTAAGTAACTTTTAGGGCTTTTACATTCAATAGAAAGAGCACTCAAAGCTGGTTCTAACCATATATAATACTTAAGGTTCGGCTTGCTATAACCTACCTTAAACGGAGGAAGAAGGAAGAAGAAGGGATGACGACACGCTAAGAACACCTCGCCGGTGATCGCCGGAATCCGCCCTCGTCCACGATCCTCGTCGGCCGCCACAGCACCCAAACGAAAATAGGGTTCCTGCGGGTCATTTTTATAGGTCACTCAAGGTCTAGAGTCTTCTATTCGAGGAGATAGAGTCCAATCAAGTTGGACGTGCACGAACCACGCGGATAGGGTTAGCCCCCGCCTTCTCAACCAAAAATTCGTTTTCTAGGGTTAGGGTTTCGGGGAGAACTAAGAGGGGAAATGATCCTCTCATCCTAGCCTTCTATTTGGATCCGGTCTCAGCCTAAATGATCGGGTATTGGGATCAAATTTCACGTTTTAAGGTCCAATTAGATTAAGTGTGGATTTGGGCCTTAATCAGTTGATTTGGAATATTACGGATTTTATTTGGGCCGGTCACAGAAGATACTATTATTAAACATTTTATCCTCTACAAGATTCTAAATTTTCCAGATTTTTACAAAATAGTCCAAATTTAACTTATTCTATTTATTAAGGATTTTCTAATTAATTTCGTATAAATTTTCTAGAAATTTTTATTTGTTAATAAATCGGGATATTACAAAAGATATGGTCAGGAAAAGAAAATGGGCTCACCATCCGAGGAAGAAATTGATTTGTGACGTCCGAACCTGTCGGCTGCAGCCGCGCGAGAAGACATCCCTCGATGTTCTCCGGAGTAACCAACTCCTCCGTGGATTGACGACGCTTCAGCAAAATGATCGCATACTTCTCCACGTCCGGAGGAAACTCATCCTGCCTCAGAGGAATGTTCGGATGGAAATTACGGATTACGGCACACCTCCAAGTCTCCTCCACCGAGAAAATCCCCACCCAGAAGAACTGAGTTTTCCACCCCTTAAGCGAAGAATCCTTCGTGGCCAAGGAGACACAGCTCCTATTCCACCTCGCATGGATGAAATAGAAGCCCTTCCTAGTCAAGGGATGCGCCTTCAACTCGAAAAAATAATAAAAGAGGTCAAAGGAAGGAGGAACCCCGCATTGACGGCAGAGGATGCGAAAGGCTGAAAGAAGAAGATAAGAGTTGGCTACCAAATGTACGGGCGCCAACCGAAAGAAATTGAGAAGCTTAAGAACAAAGGGCTTGAAGGGAAGGCGGAAGCCACCCTTCCACGACAGAAGGAATGTGCAAATGTGGCCCGTACGAGAGTCCAAGCTCCTCTCGTGCGGGGCAGCCACGACAAAGTAAAACTTATGGGGCAGACGAAACTGGTGCTCTAGCCGTTTCACGTCCGCCTCCCCCAGTTCACTGCAGTTTGGAGCCATCACCCTCGCCGCAGGCTCTCCCTCCCACTCTTCGCCCTCCGGACGCTGATCCGCCATGGAATCTGGAGAGGAACTTGAAGAAAGATGCTCTCGGGACCCCGAAGACTCTGGAGGAAGAGGAAGTTGTCAGACTGCCTTCGTTGTTATCTCTGCCAACTCCGCGAACGCCGCTGCAAGCCTCTGCTCTTCTGTCATGTCCTCACGACGCATCAAAGAGCTCCAAAAGCAAGCACGAAGGAGAGCCAAACCCTCAAAACGGAGGGGTTCTGGAGCCACGACAAGCGCACAACGCCTATATTCCCACGCGAAAGGTGACTCGTCGTTCCGACCTCTGAGAAAAGGGGGCCCCTTCAGTTCAAATCCGTCAGGATCATCATTATTATGGGCCCAGGTGACCACGACACGTGGCTTCTTAACATCGCCAGATCTCCACCCACCTGAGCCACGCTGGTCCAAAACCCTAACGGCTACTCTTCCGAGCTTACCAAAGCTCGGGAGTAGGAGGTGGACAAGTGGAGAGGGGAATTTCTGTAGCCCATCAAAGAGCGGCCGAACTAGGTCCATCCGGACCAAACGAGGCCCAGCTCATCTAAGTGACAGCCCCGCAGGGCCCACATAGCCTAAAAAGCCCAATAAGATCACTCGGGATCAAACCCTTCCTCGGCGGCCCTTAGGCTCGGAAGGCCCGAGCGTCGGTCCGGTTGGAGGAAGACCCAAGCCCGAGTTATCCCCGTCGCCGGAATAAAAGTCTAACGCCCGCGCCCACTCTTACTGAGCCTAATCCGAGCTATGCTTATCGCCCAGAAAGGCCTGGCACTCTTCATGCTTGGGGCAACCGACGATTACTTATCCTCGCTGCCGTTGAGAGCCCTTTATGAGCAGGAGTTCACCAAAGATAAGGGACTCATGACTCCTCAACGTTATAAAGGTCCCACAATAAGGACATAAAGAGCCCATGTTGAGGATGTAACTCCCGCCTGAAACTCCTCATCTTATGGGACTTATGAGGCTAGCGCACTATTTGAACCGGGAATTCCCTCCAGCAAAAGGTAAGGCCAACACACGCTTAAAACTCCCTGAACAGGAACCACTTCACCACCTTGGTGTAGAGGGATCTCGTACCTCTCTTTCCTCCTCCCTTCATAGCTTCCACCATTGCTCTACTGACTTAGACATCGAAGGGTTTACCCCAGGGAACCATCCCTGGGCCCCCTGATCCGTTTCCCTTCCTTGCAGTTCACTGTTCGGTGATCATCTCTCCAGCTCAGGACCAGCGCGAGATCACGCCTCTTCAACAGACAATGCCACGCTCCGCACACCGCACACACACCGGTCATCAGAGTGGGCATAACACAAAGGCACAAGTCTAGCATCACCTCAGACATAACGGAAACCACTCACAGCATCGCTGCCACCCTCTCGCCACCGAGGAGACATAGTCCTCGTCACAAGAAATAGCTACCGATCCATCCTATGGTCGGCGGACAAATCGCACATCAACTTCACAACCAGCTGACCGGTCGCACACCCTTCTCAAGGGAAAAACCAATATAGCACCTCCACCAGCTCACGCAGCCATCTCAACAGACCGTAACCAGAACATCAGCTCAGCATCAAGAATCACCTCACACATGGCAAACTGAAAGCCAGACATATCACTGTGCCAACTCTATCAGAAGATAAACTTCGACAAAGCCCAGATCCCGTCTGGAAAGGCACATCACAGATTCGACCACCAAAGGTCTCACCTACACACGGCCCTCACCGTTCACGATGCACAACCAACAACATCTTCTATCTGTGAAAAGACCATCCACTGATCGCTAGGTACACGTCAACGGGAAACCTCCGCTTGCTCAGGTTCTTCCTTCTTTCATGGTCCTCCACCAGATCCGAAGGGAACATTCCAAACCGCGGCAAGCCATCCGTTGACTCATGCATAGACCAACACCACAACCAGGCCTATCATTACGCCAACATTACTCTTACAGGGGGAGCACGATGAAACCAAATGACAAGATCCTGGCGTCTTCGGTCATCACCTCGCTCGACTCAGACTTACAGGGGAACCATCCCCTACTATTCACTAAACCAGGGATAACCATTGTGACACCAACCTCCCATCAAGGACCAACAATCCGACGCCAATCTCACTAAAAGGCCTCCGCCCATAGGCGTCACTCTTCTGTCTTGTCTCATCACATCCCTTAACTCAATTAATCCAAGTGGACACCTGCCAATCCTGATTCCGCCCTCACCACCGAGCCACAGGACACCACCGGAACAATTCACGGCACCCGTCTCCAGGGGAGAAAGTGTCAACCAAAATTACGACAACCAGGTCGCCAGCACCACGACCAATGCACAATGGGTCCCTAACAATACACATCTTACCATGGTCGACTATGAGACTAGCCTTACCAGTCACTCGCAGCTACCAACTGAAACCAAAAATCTCTCAGAGATCACTTCCTCAAAACATGATCTCAACCGAGGACACAACCTCCAATACAAGTTGGGCATCAAGCCACCGACTCTGGCCAACACGTCCTCGACCTCCGTCAGGCAACATCCTCAACAACCCCATCCGGGTCTAATACCGACGCCTAACACAGCTTCCATCACAGGAATAGGGTACTCATGCGGCGCACTAGCCAGCACATTCCCCAACACTCCATCCTGCCAATGCCAAGAACCCCGATACCTCAAGCAACGGCACGGCAAAAACACGTTTCACACAGAGGAACCAATCCTCCAATGCTCAACGCAAACTCAGGAATCCGCCCGTAGCAACCAACGCTATGATCCTGAACCAGTGGATCACAAGCCCACCAGGCTTCCGCTACGCACTCTGATTCACGTGCACAACCACAAATTCTCAGGAACACCGCCCAACCGGCACTCATCCTTTCGGAAAAGCGCCAACACACCCTCACACGACAAGGGAATGGGCACAACTTCTCACAGGCAACCACCTTGCCAAGACACGGAGCACGTCTAGCACGAACTTCATGGCACACAAGGCCAACCAATCCGGACACATGATGCAAGACGACAATCCTAGACAAACACAATACTCTCTAGCCAAAGGAGAAACCAAACGCACTTCCGACCAACATAAAACTCCGCGCTCGACCTGACCTCAAATCTCGTGCACGCTGGAATCAGCACCATCCAGTACCAAGGAAAGCCATCACTTCCATCGGGTCAGCGCCTCCGACATACTCAACAAGTGTCACGTCGGATCACAATCACAACATCTCTCGATGCACCACCGCTACAATTCCTCAAATTGCAACACACCACACCAAGAGCCGCAACACGACCCATAACGACAACCGCCGGGGCTCATCCTCGAGTCCCGAAACTCACCGCGGAACCTTCACATCTCAACTCAAATCCAAGGCGAACACCATCCATTCGCACACAAGAGCGCAGAAGCAAGAACTTACTGGGACACCACAGCCTAATCCTGCCTCAAAATCTGCAGAATAACCGAGACCGACACGTCATTTCTGACGCAATAGAGCACGACAAGAACACCAGGCTCGACGAGACAGCAGCCCACCGAGAAGATCCTCCGCTCACCCGAGCACACATCTCGATCAGAACACCCACTCTGCCACCTTAAACTACGACCTGAACACCTCAGGGGCTCGATAAACCTCAAGCTGGAGTGGCTAAAATCGATAGCAGCTCTCTCAGAGCACGCTTACGGCCACTTAATCACGAATAATCCTCTCCAGCCACCTGACCACGCTACAGATTCCTCGAATGTAGCACCGCGAGTTCACGCCTTCCAGCAACCTCTGCCCAACGCAGCACAACCAGGACCACCACCGATGAGGGAGAAGGCTCTAGACCTCGATCCTTAGACCCCATGCTGGCACGAAAGCCGCGGATAGCAACCACCTTCACAGCGCCGCACAACGCACTCAAGCTCTCAAGCGAGAAACTAGGCGGAAAGCGAACACAAAACCCTAAGCCAACTGCCGACTGTACTAGACATTATGGACTATGATCACTGCAATATTTTGAATTCCTATGTACGTCCACAACCACTGCTCTGATACCATCTGTAACGACCCAAGATCCAGATATCGGGAAGGACCCGATACCATTCGAATCCTGGCCCGCCGCCCACGAGTCGGAGGACTCGGAAGGGCTAAAAGGAGTGTGGAGGCACAAAGAAATAGGAAGTAAAGCAAGTCAATTCAATAATTAATAGAAATAAATAAATAACTACTACAACAATAAAGTCCAGTCCAACAGAAAGTACAGTCTAAAGTAGTAAAGCGTACCACATGTCGAGTGAACACTCGGCCCGGCGAGTTGACAACTGAGAACCTCCGAACAGCACCCTCGAACCTCGAGGAAGAACCGCCACACCAGAAAAGCAAGGATGAGTCTCCAAAACAAAGACTCAGCAGGGATCCCGCGGAACCCCAACCGGAAACAACAGCGGTGGCGGAAAGGAAAGCTACAACGACAGCAGGAACAACGAACCGGTGGCCGATCGAAACTCGGCACTACAGCTACTCCTACTGTACCAGAAAACACACCCCGATCTCATGGTCGGGGGCTAGCGAACTACACTAGTACCACTTACCAAAGTAAAAACCCACGGCAACCATGCCGTAGAGGCCTGTCTCCCAGGACACGGCCAACCTGGACACGTTGTCCAAGGTGTAGCCCTGACCACCCGGTCGCGGACACTGCACCAACAAGACGTAACCTCGGTAAAGCTACAAGTATCAGTCTCACGGCACGAAAATCGCCACACATGTCACGGCGAAGCAACCTGGACTCAACGGTCAACACGACCAAAAACCTGAAGGTCGAAGTCATAGAGACTGACAATCTGCCACTCCCGACTCGACAGGAGTACCTTCCACTAGAAGCATAGTCGGCAGTGTCCCCTGACGTCTTACACCGCACCGCAGGTGTCCGCCTGCGACGCCCCAGGAGGAGGCAAGGACATCGTACAAGTAACCACAAGCAAGTGACTAGTTGGGGTCACGCTCGTCAGCGCGTGTCCAACTGCCCCCAACCACCTGTGCACACACAGACAATGCGTCCTAGGTCTGGCCTCTAACTGGTTTTCCCCTTAGTCGGATTCTGGCTATAGACGTGGGACAGGGCACTGAAGAGGCCAAAACTCTCAACTCCCAGAATAAACGATATCCAAGGTCATATAAACAACAGAATATGCATGAATCAGGTTAGCTTCAATTTCCTTTACTGTGCATATAACCCTTTTACCGCTTTGCTGAACCGCTCATGTGTTTGAATTCACATGCTCATGTACCTCTATTTTTTTTGTTTTTATTTTCTTTCTCTCTTCTCACAGGAGTACCCAAATCTTCCAGGGGCTAGAAGATATATAAGAGTCAAGTGGTTACCCCTCATACTTTCAAAATTCTCTTCTGACATGAGGGCCTTTGTAGCTAGATGGCATCTCTTAGGATTGATAACCCATGCCAAGCATTATGACCAAATCCATCTTGATTGGGGTGCCATGGGAGCATTGATTGAGACATGGCATCCTTCCACCCACACCTTTCTATTCTCCACTTTTGAAGCCACCATTTTATTGGTAGAAATAGAGATGATCTTGGGTTTAAAAAGAATGAAACAAAGTGAAGAAGAACAGATGGCCATCATGCCAAGGCCCATCTCCTCTCATGAGCTCTTAACCAGCCTTATTCCTAACCCAAACTTAGTGAATCAGATCAAAATCACCAAGGGAATCAACCTTTTGAAGCTAGCCTCATGGGTATACAAAAGAGCAGATCAAGCCAAGGAAGAGGAGGAGATAGAAAGAATAACAAAAGCCTTCGTGGTGTGCATAGCAGGCGCACTACTGTTTCCATCCACGGAGGACTTCCTTGAAGAGAGTCAAATAAGTGCAGTGGTGAGCTTATGGGAAGGTGAAAGAGTTGGACCGGCCATACTAGCTTACCTCTACAGCGGGCTTACATCGGCGGCCATGGGGCGGCCCATATACGGCTGTATGCTAGCCTTCTCAAGTTGGGTGGACCTCCACTTTAAGTTTGATCCATGCCATGAAACCCAACAATTGTCAAGGATCTTCTCCAAAAGTCCGCTTTCTTATATCACCGGCTCGTTGGGAATAAGCAATAGGGTGACGAACCGCATTCCTCAAATCAAGAAAAGGGCGGAGTGGAGAGAACACCTTAAGGTAATGCCCAAAAAGCTCTTTACTTGCACTCCGGGAATACTCAAAATGCAGGAACTTCGCGCAAGATTCTCCATCGGCACGGACCTTCGACTTATTGGCGCATCCGAGCTCGTCTTGTACAATGCACACCGGTGCCTTCCTCAGCTCGGGCTTCCAAGGCAAGTGCTAGAGGACATCTCCCATCTTCCTCCAATCAAATTAAGGGCTCTAGGCAGCAATGAAGATGGAGAGGAGACAATCACCATTCAAGCTCTGTGGAAACTAAGCAAGCTTCATCACCCTATAGAAGACTTGGATGAAGACAAGGAACAGAGGAAAAATTACGCAATAGCATTGAGGAAATTAAGGCCCAAAGTGGCTCATTATGCA
This sequence comes from Amorphophallus konjac, assembly GCA_022559845.1. Classification (NCBI taxonomy): domain Eukaryota; kingdom Viridiplantae; phylum Streptophyta; class Magnoliopsida; order Alismatales; family Araceae; genus Amorphophallus; species Amorphophallus konjac. The sequence continues at coordinate 184,579,639 of CM040122.1, read as the reverse complement.
TTGTAATCCTTTTTTTTCAAATAATAAAGATTGCTTTCTGATTGAGCCAATCATCACTGTGATTATGATCAAAATCATCCAAAGCCTACGTTTCTGTTGCAAATAACGCCTCAAAGAACGCCGTGAATCAATTGAAAGGCGCCTTAACCAAGGGCGTCTCCTTTTCAATTTGACGCCCGCAGAAAAGGGCGTTAATTAAATAAAACCTTCAGACAAGGCGTTAATCTATTCAAATCTCAAAGAATATAATCGTTGAATCATCAAAAATAACGCCTTTTCCTTAGTCACTTATCAAGAATAACACGCCCTCAACAGAGGCGTTACTCTAAGCCAGCAATGATGACTTTCATTACATCAATCAACGCCCATTCAATGCGTCTGACGACGGTTATCGTTCCCCATGCAAAACAAATTAACGCCTTAATCATCGTCGTCTACCTTCAAGAGACGCCTAGAGCTTCGTCGTGAATTCCATTAGAAACGCCTTCCCTTAGGGCGTGTCTTCTTTTCGAAACCCAAAAGTCATGAGGCCCCTTCTTCTTCCTCCTTCCGTCCTCATTTCCCCCTTCTGCAAACCCTAACCGAAGCCCCCCCCAAAGCTTCTCTCTCGTTCTCTTTCTCACTCTCTCAATCTCCCTCCCCCTTAGCCCTAGCCATTGCTGGTGGAGGACAGAAGCGCCAGAGGGTAGCCGCCCCAGAGGTCGTTGATCTGGAGGCTGCCCACGCCGAGGAGGAACTCGCCATCGCGACGGTTGAAGAACCAGCGGTGGTTGCCGGTGGCGACGAGGCCGAAGGAGCATCAACAGAAGAAGGAGGAGAAGACGAAGGTGGAGAAGAAGAAGAAGAAAGAGAAGAAGATGAAGAAGAGGGAGATGGAGAAGAAGAAGAGGGTGGACCACCGCCCACGGCGGCAGTCGCTCCCCGTGGTCAGCTCCGGTGGCCCAGACGGCCACTGCCTCGACCACAACCCCAGAAGCACAAAAAGGTGGGTTCCCCTCCCCAATTCCAATTTTATTTTATTTTATTTTCATTTTATTTTATTTTTTCCTGATTTTCCATAGCCCTCGGGCACGAAACCTGCAACTCAGAAAAGAAACGCCTCCCATGGGCGCGTTATTCACAAACAAAACGCCCTGACCAAGGGCGTAAATTCCTTTTATTCTCTAAAAATTAATTAACCTTCATGACAAACGCCCTGCAGCATGTCGTTTCTTCAAAAATTATGATTTTCCATTAATTCCATGCCCATTAAATGTTTTCATTAATTATTTCGCATGCTGTCATTTTTATTTAAATTATCTGAAAATCACGAAAGCCACGCCCCTCACCAGGGCGTTATTTAACAGGAAACGCCCAAACCAGAGGGCGTCTCTTCATTAATTCTCTTTTTAAACTGAACGGTCCAAAATGGAAAACGCCCCAGCCGAGGGCGTGATTTAAAAAACATTTTAAGATTTTAGAAATTAACAACAAGTTCACGCCCTACCCAGAGGCGTTTCAAAGATGAAAAACGCCCTCAGACAGGACGTTACTTCAAAAGAAAACGCCCCTTTTAGGCGCGTGAATTCACTAAGAGATGACCTGAGGAGGGGCGTGACTTCCAAAACAAGCCCAAGCAAAACCAAATGCAATTACACATGATTAATCAAACAATTAAGCAAAGTTCTTTCTTTTAATGCGTGCAGGGGCTGATGAGGACCCGTATCTCATGGGTCATGGTCTGGGCAGCATATCAGGGTCTCCCCGAGTTCCAAAGGGTTAGGGTAGATGCTATGGGGTTCGGGGCTTTCCTATCCATTGAGCCATTTAGGCCCGACCTAGCACTTATCCAGGTTTTACGGGAACGTTGGGATAGGGTGAGCCGGTCCTTCTTGATGCCCTGGGGGCACATGGTTCCTACCCTAGAGGATGTGACCAGGATCACAGGATTGAGGGTGGATGGTGAGGCTATGAGTGGGTTCACCTATCCTGACTACACGGAGATGGCCCAGAGACTGCTAGGGCTGGATATGGTCTATGAGGTACCTAGTGAGTGCAGGACCATCTTCCGTACCGACCTGACTACGGTGATGGGTTTAGGAGATGCCAGGCATAGGTCAGGGGAGACCTTAGGTGAGTTTGTACAGAGGCTGACCGACGGGGTGAGAGCGGGTATGCTGCCAGGACCCGACTGACCATGAGAGAGCGGATCGAGACCTGAGGAGGTTCCTGCTGCTACTGCTCGGGAGATTATTGCTGGGGACGAAAGCCGACGTCATCAACTGCCGCTTCTTGGCGATCCTCGAGGACCTGGAGACAGTTGGCACCTACGCCTGGGGAGCGGCGCTGCTGGCACACCTGCTGGCGGACCTGTCCACAGGTACAGGACGTGAGACGACCGTCAGTGGCTTCTCACCTTTTCTTCAGGTAGTTATCTTCCTTTTTCCTTTTCTTTTATGCAAATGAATGCTTTACTAATGCAATGCATGGATGCAGGTGTGGAGCCACCTATACATGCCGATGGGGCGCGTTGACCCACGGCCCGGAGCTGAGGGATCCTTTCCTCTGGCGCGACGCTGGTTACCAGTCGTCTTTGGTGCCCCACTTGACTACGAGTTGTGGGTTCTACGGAGAGAGTTCCGCGACTTCCCTCCCTCGCTGGTATGTATGAATGAATGATATGCATTTCTTTTGAATTGATTTGAATTGATTATGATGAAATGATAATGGTATGTATGAATGCAATTATTTCTAAATGCCAATGCTTATACATGTCTATTATGCAACTAATATGTGATGAATGCAGGATGCGCGAGATATAGCGGCTATGGATGCCCAGGCCCATCTACACGGCCTGGAGGACCAGCTGGCCGCCACACGGGCAGACCTGGAGACCCTGGTGAGTGTTTAAATTACTTCTATATGCAAATGAATCTTTTTGTTGAATTATTGATGATTAGCCACCGACGATCTCAATGAATGCAGCGAGCCCAGCAGGGAGTAGTGAGGAGAGATCCAGGGGAGGCCTCCAACTCGAGGGGACCTAGCGCGGAGGTGACCGCGCTATCAGAGCAGCTAGCTGGAGCGGTTGCACGGGCTGAGGCAGCAGAGCGCGACCTCGCCAGACGGGTAAATTTTGAACTCAAACTCAGTCAATTCAATTATCAATTAAATATAGCATTGAGCACTGATAAAAAGAATGTTTTGCAGACCGAGGAGCTCCGAGCAGCTATTGCTTGCGTCTGTGAGGGACAGCAGGCGACGTCCTCGCAGGTGAGTGATTTACCTTCAACCATGTGTTGTTTATTTGCTTCATTGAATTGTGAAATTTGATGATTGGTTTGCCTGTTTTCAGAGTGCACAGCTGCGAGCGGCGCGTACCGAGTTGGCGATCCGCGAGCAGCGGATCATAGAGTTGGAGCGCTCTGCGAGGCGTCGTGAGGAGCTTCCTCAGGACGTGGCGGAGTTGCGGGTGACCCTTGAGCTGGAGAGGCGCGAGCGTGCCCGGGAGCGTGCGGAGCACCAGACGGAGCGTGCCCAGTTCCTTGAGCTTCAGCAGGCGGAGCGTGCCCGATTCCAGGAGCAGGCGGCAGCACGGGAGTGAGAGCTAGCCGACTCGAGGACCCAGTTGATCCTTTCTCAGGAGCGGCTGCGAGTGTCCGAGGAGCGGTTTTAGCGAGGCCGTGAGCGAGCACGGGCTGCAGGGTACTCCTTTACTAGCTCCACTTTTGTTGCGGGTTCTTCTCTTCGAGAGAGGAGTGAGGCAGGGGGCCAGGCTCGAGTTCCGGCTTCTTCACGGGGCCCATGCCTCCACCACCAGCACCAGCTCGGGACGGCGAGGAGGAGGTTGAGAGTAGGAGAGAGGAGGGTGGAGGCGAGAGCTGAGAGACTTACTTGTACTCCTCCACCCTCACACCTGTACTTAGACATTCATGATGTATATATATATGAGATTGAGATTTCTTTTGTTACCTGAGCACTTTGTGTGGTTGTGGGCTTGTGTTTGTGTACTTTTCTTCTCTCCACGTTCTTCATGTTTACTTTGCTTTTGCCCTGTATCTGCAGCTGCGGTTTTCACTTGAATAAAACAGGTTAATTCATCTGTTCGACTTGGCCCCTTGCCCAATGAGCAAGGGGTGGCAATATTCTGACCTTAATGACGGGTCAAGGGGCCAAGCCTTTAATTAAATAAGGCAAAATGAAATAATCAAAACTGGGAGATGCCTCATGCAAGCACACACATGCAAACAATAAATCAAAAATATGCACAGGCAAAATGCAGGCATACGAATGAAGAAGGCATTATTTATATTTTTTTTGTTATTTTCCTGAAAAACGCGCCTTAGATTAGGTCGTGACTTGGGTGAAAGACGCCCCCTCAGACGGCGTGCATTTTAAAAGGATTTTGGAATTTGGTGAAAAGACGACCTGAACAAGGGCGTTAATTTTATAAAGACGCCCCTCAGGAGGGCGTGAGTTAAATTAAAAACGCCTTAGTGAGAGGCGTGAATTATATGAATTTTCAAAAAAAGATTGACAAGGCTATCCAGATCGCGGGCCCTACACGGTCACCATCTAGGATTCATTAATCTTTCTTGAATAATTAAAAGAGAGTCGACGTGCTCAAAGTTGACTTATATTCGAGATTTCACACAGTGCAATTTCTTAAGTTCATCTTGACCATCTTGCCAGTTCGTGACTTTACCACATAGAAAGGATGGAAGAAAATATAAGGGAAGCCCATAAGGGGTTCTGGGATGCTCAAAGTAAAGTTACCTCCCCTGCCCTAAGCCTGTTGGGGTTCGGTCTTTGGCGTAGGAAATTGTTGCCTTTTTGCCCATTTATAATGCATGCATACGCCCAAGGTTTTCCTTGCGGGGACTTTGCCCTCTTGACATGCTTTTCTTTTCATAACTTGACTTTCACTTTGGAATTGATTTGCATTGATGAAAAAAATAAACCTAATTGTACTTGGGCTTTTGTGACATTTGCTCCCTTTTGGGCCTTGACTTCCACCTACTAGGGCGGCGGATAGGCTTGGCGCCTCTGCCTCGAGGTCTCCCTTCCCCCCTTATGGGCCGAAGAAGAAAAGAACGGGCATTGTCTTTCACTTTTAGTCAGGTTTTTGACTTTCTATCAGATTTTGCACTGCTTGAGTTCAAGAATAAAGCGTGTAGTGTGTGCGGGTGTCAACCCCATTTTTAAGTTACCAAGACTGATAAATGAATTCTGAATTTTGACCTTTCAAGCCTTGATCTTTTGTGTGCCATGACAAAAGCCTTTTTATTTGTTTGAAATTTCTCTCTTTTCTTTTTTGGTTTTTTTGGATTTGGATTTTGGCAAATATTCTAATTTTTTTTGGATTTGGAAAATATTCATTTTTTTGTTTTGTGGGATTTTGGAAAATTTTCATTTTTTGTTGGATTTTGGAAAATATTCATTTTTTGTGGATTTTGGGAAAATATTCATTTTTTGGTTGGATTTTGGAAAATCAGGGGTAGTATTTCTTAAGATATAAACCGTTCCAAGGGTGAGTTAACTCTTCACCTTCAGCATTAGTTAATTTATAAGCATTGCCAGGAAAAACTTCTTTTATAACGAACGGTCCCTCCCAATTTGGTTGGAGTTTTGAACGGGGGCCACCCGGCTTAACAAAAATTCTCTTGATTACCATTTCACCGACTTTAAATTTTCTCTCAATTACTTTCTTTTGGTAAAAACGTGAGAGCCTATTTTGATAAACGCGCGCATGCTCAGCGGCGACCAGACGCTTCTCATCTAGGAGTTCCAATTGGGCAAGGAGTGAATCACGACGTTCATCAATAGAAAGTTCCTCATCCAATTGTACTCGCAGAGAGGGAATAAGAATCTCATAAGGGACTACTGCCTCCATCCCATAAGTGAGGGCGAAAGGGGTTTGCCCAGTGGGAGTGCGAATGGAAGTGCGGTAGGCCCAAAGAGCTTCAACCAGCTTGTCTGGCCAGTCCGAAAATTTATTAGCCTCACACGTCTTTTTAACGATCTTGATCAAAGTTTTGTTAGTTGCTTCTACTTGGCCATTGCCCTACGGATAATAGGGAGAAGAATGATGCAATGCAATGTTATACCTGTTGCAGAGATCCTTGAGATCTTGAGAGATAAATTGAGGTCCATTGTCGGTGACGATGGTGCTCGGGATGCCGAACCTCGTGATGATGTTCTTCATGATAAATTTGCAAACGGTTGATGCTTTAATTTCCACGTAAGCTTCCGCTTCCGCCCACTTGGTGAAGTACTCCGTTGCCGTGAGAATGAATGATTTTTGCTTGGTCAGGAGGTTCGAGTCACCAAGAGGTCTGATGATGTCAAAAGCCCACATGGAAAAAGGCCATGGGGAGGACGTAGGATGGAGTGAAGAAGCAGGAGAATGAATCTTGTCGGCGTGCAGTTGGCACTTAACACACCTACGAATGTAGATAGAGCAATCCTCTTCTAGAGTTGGCCAATCGAAACCTAGCCTAAGGATTTTCTTAGCTAGCATCTGGCTGTTCACATGACCACCACACACACCAAAATGCGCCTCTTCCACGACTTTCCAAGATTCATCATCATCGAGGCATCTCAATAAAACACCGGTGAGCCCTCTTCTGTAGAGCACACCTCCAACCAAAGTATAACGTTGAGCCACTCTTCTAATTGCTTTCTTTTCTTCTGCAGTGGCTTCCTCAGGATAAGACTGATCATTACAGTATCTGGCAATCTCATAATACCAAGGCTTTTCTTCGTCAGCCAATTCTTCTTGCCAATCCAGTAACATGACCTCTTTGCCTTCAAGAGCTTCTTTCCGTCTAACTTTCTCAAGCACCTGATCCCTAATATCGAAAAAAGTGCGATCCTTAATAGCTGGAGTGTCACGCTGATGAATCAGAGGGACATGGAAATCACGCTCAGGGGGGAAGACTAAAGCAGAAGCTAAAGAAGCAAGAGCGTCAGCTAGAATGTTCTGACTGCGAGACACGTGAACGAAGATTAACTTGGTAAAGAGTTTGGCATAAGCTGAAGCGAGTTCCTGGTAGGGCTTGAGCTTAGGATTGATGGTGCGGCACTTAACCAACACCTGACGCAGAATAAGCTGACTGTCACCGATAATTCGTAAATGAGTGACACCATATTGATGAGCGGTTTTAAGACCGGCCAAAAGAGCCTCATACTCGGCTATGTTATTGGTGACGGGAAAAGTGAGCCGAGCAGCAAATGGAATGGTGACCCCTTCAGGTGTTAAAAGAACCATGCCGATCCCTCTTCCTTGAGAATTAAGAGCTCCATCAAAATGTAATGTCCACATAGGATTGTGGGGTTGATTGATGGACATTAGTTCTTCATCTGGGAACTCTAAATTGACAGGATCAAAGCGGGGGAGAGGGTGGTGAGCAAGATGTTCGGCAATGGCATAACCTTTGATAGCTTTTTGCTGAATGTAAGTGATGTCAAATTAAGAAAGAAAGCTTTGCCAGCGTGCTAATCGATCAGTGAGGACAGATTTTTCAAGGAGGAATTTGATTGGGTTCATGCGTGCAATGAGGTGAACCTCGTGAGCTAGGAAATAGTGTTTTAATTTCTGAACTACCCAAACCAAAGCTGCACAAGTCTTCTCCATGGCTGAGTACCTCTGCTCACAGGGGTTAAGAAGTTTAGACAAGTAGTATGCTGCCCTCTCCTTACTTTCTTCATCCACTTGAGCTAAGACAGCACCTACAGAGTCATCTAGGACTGAAACATACAGAATAAGTGGTTTGCCTGGAATTGGCGACCTCAGGACAGGAGGATTGGCCAAATAATCCTTTAATCCATCAAAGGCTGCCTGACACTTGTCATCCCAACTAAACTTGACTCCCGGCTTAGTAAGATCGTAGAACGGCCTACACCTTTGTGAGTGCTGGGAGACGAAGCGGCGAATGAATTGCAACCTCCCGATTAATCCTCGAACTTCCTTGAAATTCTTGGGAGGAGGCATATCTCTGATGGCCTTTGCCTTGTTGGGATCAACTTCAATTCCCCTCTTGCTGACAATGAAACCAAGCAATTTCCCTGAAGAAACGCCAAATACGCATTTCTTGGGGTTCATTTTTAATTGATATTCTCGTGACCTTTGTAAAACCTTAGCCAAAACCCCAGGATGCTCAATCCTTGTCCTTGATTTCACTACTAGGTCATCCACATACACCTCAATATAAATATGAATCATGTCATGAAAAATCGCCATCATAGCCCTCTGGTAGGTGGCTCCAGCATTCTTAAGTCCAAAGGGCATGACCACATAGCAATATGTACCCCATGGTGTAGTGAATGAGGTTTTCTCTTGATCCTCTTCAGACAGATGAATTTGATTGTAACCTGAAAAGCCATCCATAAATGAAAGAGTAGTTTCAAATCCTGCCGTGTTGTCGATCAGAACATCAATATGAGGGAGGGGGAAGTCATCTTTAGGACACGCCCGGTTGAGGTCCCGAAAATCTATGCAAATTCAAACTTTTCCATCTTTCTTCATAACCGGGACAATGTTAGCCACCCAATTGGGATAGAGGATGACTCTAACAAATCTAGCCTTATGGAGTTTATCGACCTCTTCTTTCATCTTCAAAGCCATGTTAGGGTGGAAACGCCTCAACCGTTGTTTGACCGGTACAGACCCTGGGTTAAGTGTAAGGCGGTGTTCAACGAGCGCAGGGTCTAATCCAGGCATATCTTCATAGCTCCACGCGAACGTGTTCTTGTATTCTTGCAGAACCAAAATGAGCGCCTCCTCCTCAGAGGGCGGTAAATTCTTACTGATGAGGACAATCCTAGGGTCTTCCTCGGTACCCAGATTGATTTCTTTGGTTGGCTCTTCTACCGAGGCTAATGGTTCGTCGAATCGTCTCATACCACTAGAAAAAGTATCAGCCTCGTCCTCATATTCTTCATAATTTTCATCCCCCTCTTCAATAGGGTCTTCATCATTCATAATTTCATAAACGCCCAAACCCTCATAAGCAGCAACAGAATCCTCATATTCTAATTTCGGCAGGATGATCGGTTCTTCCACAAACTCAGGGATTGCTAAACAAGCTTGGCATCTGACAGCCAACTCCAACAAAAATCTTCGGGGAATCTGCTTACCCTTGGCCTTCTTATGTGGAACTAACCCCTGATTTTTATTATTAGAAGGAAAGGAGGAAGAATAGGAACAACTAGCTTGACCAGGGGAAGGAGATGAAAAAGCGGATACAGGAGGTGATACAGAGGAGGGCCCCTCACCAGAGGGGGAGAAGAGTCTTACCAAGGAATCTTGGAAGAGCGGCCCCTGGGTTGGGACGCACTCGGGAGAAAAATAGGAGGTCTCCTAAATAGAAATGGAGGATTGGAAAGTTGGAAAATCGGCGTTTTTTTTCATTTTTATCTTTTTCTTCATTTTTATTTTCTTTTTCAAGTAGAAAGCAATGTGAAGGGAGAATAGCAGGGTGAATGGAAATTGCAAGATCAGAGAAAGCTTCAATTAGTGATGGCCCACGTGGGGGCGAGATGGAGAGTGTGGAAAATCGCTCGCGGAGCGAAGGAGGAATCGGGAGGGAAATCTGAATTGAATCGGGAGACAAGTTGATGGTAATCGGTGGTGGTCGCGGCACACGACCAAACCAACGGGAATAGAGAGAAGCCAACACAGATGGATGCACAGAAGTGAGGGAGAAAAGGCCGGCCCACAGCCTATCCACGGAAAATTCTTCTTCAAAGGGGACATCTGGCTCCCCCGTATCTGTGTAGTCACTTAACATCTGCCTTTTATCTGTGATTACTGATGGCATCAGTTCTTGAATCAGCGGCGGCCACTCTGGATCTGTCGGCATGAACAGGCGGCTCAGAGAGATCGTGATGTCATTCATGTCAAACCACCTGTACCAGTCACATTCCGGATCACCCATTTTTCTTCTTTTATCTGGCCTTAAAGACTCCAGGGCTTTGTAGGTAGCTAGTGGGGCAATGTGACGAGCAAACTGTCTGGCATGCACATCTTGACAATCAAGCAATGAAGTAATCATAGTCGTCTGCTCATCATTATGAATGCCACCCGTGACAAAATGTGTCTTTAATGTCCAGGTGAGCGGCTGGCGGTCTGGTTTGAAGGTGGACGTCATAACAGCCCACGGCTCTCCTTCATTCTTGCCCGGTGCTTTGTAGCCTAAGCCGCCTCGTGCAATCATCTTTTGAGGCTTAAAAGGCCTAATCCTGCCCTGGAGCTTGGCACCCAGGCCCTTGCCATCTTGATATCCCATTTTCAATAGAATGTTCCAGCCAGGGGTTTTAATCATGTTCTTTTTCTTCTTCCCCTTAGAAGGCAGGGGTGTCATAGCAACTGTGGTAACAGTCTCAGATAGCATCGGCCGTAGACGGGGAACGTCCAACACAGATAATAACGGCTTGTTGGCAGGCCATATGGAAGGAACTGATGAAGCTACATGAATGTCTTCCTCTGGCAAGATCGGCACGCTGGTCACCATGATAATGCGGCCCTTGTGCGGAAACTTGAGGCACTGATGGTTTGTAGAGGGCACTGCGTCAAGCTGCTGAATATAAGGGCGACCCAGAATGTCGTTAAAAGTCGGATCCATATCCAGAATATGAAAATCTGCTGTAATGGTGGCTGGACCCAAACTGACTTTGAGAGCAATCATACCCAGAGGGGGTTTCTTTGTATTGTCGTATGCCGTGACAGTAATAGTAGATGGCCGAATCTGGCTTTCAGGGATACCGCATAGCTTCAGAGTGCTTGGCGGCAACACATTGATAGATGCACCGGTGTCTACCAAACACTGCTTGACAGCCACTTTGTTGATATCGACCGTAATGCATAGGGCATATTTTCTTGCTGGTAGAGGTGCTAACTCGTGTTCATGAAATGTGATTGCCGGCTGACTGCTGGCAGGGGTCAAGACTGTAATTATCTGTTCAACCGGAAGGTCCTCATTGACCATGACCTTCTGCAGGTATTCCTTCAGGGCCAGCTGATGAGTGGTGGACCGTTTGATCAATTCAAGAATAAAAATCCTGGCGGGAGTGCGGTCCAAGTGCTTTAACAGATCATACTGAGTCCCTGGCACTGACTCTTGTTCCTGTTCCTGCTCTCGCGGCCCCTGCACGGGCTCTAGCTCTCTCTGTGGGAAAATACGGTGGAATATCCATCCACTGCGGAGCGGCGCCAAGCCTTGACGCGCCTCTGTCGGGGCAAAAATCGGAGGGGGATTGGAAGAAGAAGAAGGAATTTTGGTAGCAGAGACCCTACTGGGGGAAATCAAAGGGGAATTCAATGAAAAGGATGCCCACGTAGGAGGCACGGTAGTGGTGTTTAACACAGATGCCCCTGCGGGAGGCATGGGAGAAGTATTTGACGGAGACGCCCGCGCAGAAGGCGTGGGAGAAGAGAGGGATACCCGAATGCGAGGAGCGTTAGTGGGTGGTGGAATAAGGAGAGATCGAGGCACAAAAGGTGGTTGCACTGATGGTGGAGGTACCCTTGCCGGTGGGGGAGTAGTGGTGGCGTGTGTTACCGGTGCCAACGGTGAGCGGAGCAAGAGCGACCTGGACGGCGCGGGTGCGGGATTGGTGGTGGAAGGTGGGATGGTAGGTTGTGGAGGTGGTAGGTAGGTAAGAAGAGAGCGAGCCGGCAAGGCCGTGGAATTGGTGGAGGTAGAAGGATTGACGGGGCGTAGAAGGGGACGTCCCGATAGGAGAATAGAAGAAGAAGGAGGTGTGCGCAAAAGGCGCGGAGTTTGATTTTGAGTTGGATCATGGTGAAATGCCCCGACAGAGGGGTTTTCTTCGTGCCATCCCTGCCCTCTCTCCACCTCGTAGAGAGACGTGACAGGGTTCACATGTTGATTAGGAGCGTGCTCCGACAATGGATTACGGACGATCCCCATATCTTGCTGGGGTGCTGGAGCTTGCGGTGGCTGAACTTGTTGCGGAGCTGGCTGCTGTTGTTGCTGATTTTGTTGTTGCCGAGAAGCCCTTCTTTCTTTCATAGCGGCTATGAATTGTCTCATCTCATCCCAATTGATGTCACCCTGGTCATTTAGATCGTAGATGTAATCTCTGAAGTGGAAGCAACGATCCAGGTTGTGACCAGGGCCGCGATGAAAGGCACAATAACGGGATGTGTCAACATTAGCGGGCCACACGGTTCTTTCCTTTGGTAATGCGAGCAAGTTGGCGGCCATCAAAGCATTAAAAATGTCAGGGAGACTCTCTGGGAGTGGCGGATAATGGGCCCTCTTGGGGCCAAGCGGTGGTCTCCGTTGTTGTTGGCCATAGTTGGCTGGTGGAGGGACCTGATGGTATTGTGGTGGTGCTGGAGGGTCGGTGCGGTGCGCTTGGCTTGGTGACGGAGCAAAAGAAGGTTGGGGCGCGAAGTGGTGTTGTGGAGCGGAGGCAAAATGGGGGTTTTGTTGTGGAGGTGGCGGAGGTCGTGGGTTTGATTGGTGGTGGGGATGGCCAACTACGCCAACCTGCTCATTTGTGACAGTGCCCTCAGTCGTGGGCCCGCTGTTGACATTTGTATTCTTTTTGAATATCCGAGGCTTCGGCTCAAACATGCCCATGATGGGCGAGTCCTTCATTTGCGTTTGTATATAACGAGCTCTTTCATAGAGCTCTTCCATAGTTGTCAGCCGATTCATGGCCAAAATATGCCGGAATTGAGGAGTTGCGTTGGAAATAACCATTTTCACTTGCTCCTGTTCCGACAAAGTGTCCTTCAATTTCTCGGCCATAGACCGCCACCTATCAGCGAATACGATGAAGTCCTCCTCGGGCTTCATTTTCTCAGCGACTAGATTTGTAACAGAAAGGGAAGGTCCCACCCGGTCTCTGTACTTTTGCAAGAATTTTCTTTGAATAACATCAAAATCACCGGCATCAGCCGGCTCCAGAGAATAAAACCATTCGAGGGCTGGCCCCTCAAGAGATCTCCTGAATAAGTAGGCCAGGGAGGCCTTATTGTCTTGCCAGAAGGAAGTCTCATATCAAAAATCCTTTAACTGAATGAATGGGTTGCCCGTCCCATTATATCGCCGGAAATTCGGCATTTCAGAAGGTGGTAAATGGAACACCGGCAACGTAGGAAGAAAAATTTTCGGAGCATTCTTAGTCGCTGTAACCTTCTTGAGCTGTTCCTCCATGCTGGCCAGCTTCTGAAGCAAGAGAGTGTTGGTATCGGGCTCGACCGGGGCCTGATTCTGAGCAAAAGAAGGCGGTATAGGCGTTCGTAGAATCCGAGGAGGTTGGAAGGATTGATGCCTAACCGCTGAATAGCTCGCCTGCTGGGCCGGCATGGCCGCAGTAGGCGTTTGTGGACGAGAGGAGGGGGGATGCAAGACCGCCTGGTCATTAACAATCTGATGGCCACTCACGGCCGGAGGGGGATTAGAAGAAGAAGAAAGAACCGACTTCCCTTTTAAAGCGGCCTGAATGGCTTGCCGCTGGGAGTCATCCAACTGGGAGAGAGCCTGGATCAAATCTGTGACATTAATGGATGGGGAAGGGTTCCCCGAAGTGTTGGAAGATGGAACTTGAGACGAAGGGTCCGCCTCATGAATAGTGGTATCAACCACATGAACTTGTGAGTAATGGGGGTGAGGAGGAAGGTAGTTCCCCTCATAATAAACAGAATCCCGGAGAGGGTCCTCATATTGACCAAATATGTTCTCATTCTCATCATCATAAGAGTACCCGTTGCCTGACATGTTGATGGTTTTACCTGAACGGAGTTTCATTCTTAAGAGAGAGAGTGTTTAATGAAGGACATACCACAAAGAACGGCACTTTAATCAAACCAATTCAATCAAATCAACCCAACCAAGTTATGCAAACAATGTTGGAAAGCACGGAAGGTTTTAATGTTTGGATGTTTGAGATTAAAGTGGATTATTTGTGAATAGTTCACTCTTTTGCCAAATGAATCCTAGTTTGGTCCAAGTGTGACCTTCGGGTCAACTAGGTTTTCTCTCTCTTCACCAACGAATAGGATATCTAAACTCCGGGTACTTCGAGGGTACAACCAGCCCGGTGTCCGTGAGGGAATCCATGGGTGCGGGGACTTATGGAGGTCTTGGAAAAGGGATTTCCGGTCCAAAGAGACGGAATGCTCAATGGAGGGTCGTCCCGATTCCAAGAAGGGTGTGTGGATCCTAGGGTAGAGAGAGGAGGTCTCTTAACCAAGCCAACAAATCAAGACAATCCAAGCAGCAATGTAATATCAAGACAAATGCCAAGCAATGAATAAGAGCTAATCTGTGAAAAAGAACAGTAAAGAAACGCCCTGGGAAAGGTCGTTTTCACAGTAGGAGGAAAGACACGCCCTGCGGTAGGTCGTGACAAAATGAAAACACGGCAGCGTGGCTGTCGTTAAACTCTGTGAGGGGCTCACAGACGGTAGGAAAACACGCCTTTAGGTGAGGCGTTATAAAGAAAGGACGCCTCCACAGGAGGGCGTCAAAACTCAGAGAAAACGCCCTGATGATAGGCGCTGATAATAAATGAAACGCCTCGGGGAGGGGCGTTAATCCACAGGCAATATGATAAGCAGCAGCAGCATTTATGATAAAGAGAAATGCCCTAATGACAGGCGTTGATAAGAAATGAAACGCCTCGGAGAGGGGCGTTAATCCACAGACAATATGATAAGCATGCAGCAGACAGCAGTTATGGTAAAAGACGCCCTGGAAGTGGGCGTTACTCAACGAAACACGTCCCTGAGAGGGGCGTTAAATAGCGGACGATAAAATGAGCAAACAGAACGCCAGCAGATGCAATAAACACACGCCCTGAAGGGGGGCGTTAATCAATAAAACACGTCCCTGTGAGGGGCGTTAAATCAAAAGACGCCCTTATGGAAGGCGTTAATAAGCAACAATTGACTGATCCCAGGAGTGTGCAGGTTGCACAATGGAGGGTGCCCGAGGGGCACAAGGGAAAGGGTACCGAGGGTACCGAGGGGAAAGGGCACGCGAGGGTGCCGAAGGGGAAAGGACACACGAGGGTGTCAAGGGGAAAGGGCACACGAGGGTGCCAATGGAGATGGTAATCAAAAAAGAAAACAGTGGAGGTCCCACCGTGATCGCCAATTTGTAGATCGGATTAAAAATCCTCACTTAGGAGAAGTTAAATTAATAACAATGAATAAACAAAAATGCATAAGATGTAATAAAAATAGCACGAGGTGCTAAAGTGGAGATGATGTGATCGCCAGAGACGCGAGGGTCTCAAGAGGAGATGAGAACATGGAAAGGATCGCAATTACCTGGTAAAAATGGAAATGCGGGATGGTGTGGAGTTTCTTCCTCCTTCCTCAATCGGCCGGCCGATGAGAAGGGTTCTCTTCTTTGATTACCTTGTAACAATAGACAACAAACAAGCAAAGAAAGAAAGGATCAGTCGCGATGCTGTGGTATCAATCCCAAATGGCATATGCAATGAAAAGGGGACATCAACGTGCGCACCTCTTTTTTTGTTGTTTTAAAACCCCTTAATAAGACTTAAGGGAGGGGGAGTATGATGATAAAAAAATGCAACAAGGTGTGAATAAATACAAAGGATGAATAAATATGATGAATGGAGTGGTATAAATGAAGTAGAACAAACAGATGAAAAGCTGAGAAACCCTGCTGTCCCTGGCGACAGTAAAGGGAAAACCGGATGAGTATGATGGAAGTAGATGGATGAAGCACCGGATGAAGCCCAACGAAGGATGCAGAGGGGAAGCAGCAAAGAACGAAGAAGGCTCTACTCGCGACCTCCTGAACGCTTAACCTTTTGAATGCTTAGAGTGCTTAACCTTCTGATGCATTAACCTCTCACACGATCGATCGAGACTTCAATTTATAGTGCCTCCAGCGGATGTGATCAAACCAAGGAATGATAAGAACGGGCAACGAGGCATCCATGGAAAGATCAAGATCGAGCAAGAGTCCCATGGATGGTAGGGAACTGTGAGGGAAAGATGGAAAAAGGAAGGACTCTGGAGTGAAACATGACTTAGGACAGGGCGTCAAATCAGGAATTGACGACCTTCACAGAGACGTTTCTTGAAACACGACCTAGGAAAGGGCGTTTCTTCCTGGATTTAAATTTGGAAATAAAACTTTCTTGTTTAAAGAAATCAAGGGAACACGCCTGAGGTAACGGCGTTTATTAAAAACACGCCCTGAGAGAGGACGTTACTCACAAAATGCTTTTTATTTTGAAAGTAGATAATTCCAGAAATTAACGGATAATACCAGGAATGGACGCCCTCACTTATGGTCGTCTCTTCTTTGAAAACGCCCTATGACAGGTCGCTACTTTTAAAAATAACGCCCTTCTTCAGGTCGTGAATCATAAAAATGCAGAAAAATGCATAAAACTCACAAAAATAGAAAAACTTCATTTTATAGGAATATTGAAGTCCACTTGGGGCGTTTATATAATAACATGAGATTTGATCAACATAACGTCAATTTTGGCGTGTCTACACTCACGACGTGCGGGGAACCCTCGCCGCACTCGCACCGACGCACGGTGACTCGATCAAGTGTAACACAAAAGCCCGGAACACGAGAAGTCACCCGGACTCTCAAACCCACGGGCATGCTAAACGAGGTAGCACGGTCCTCCCGACACCCTCAAGACACTGACATAGAACCCTCGGGGTGTCTGGGACATTCACGAGACCGTAGGTCGACCACTGGGTCGCAACCGGGTTGATTAGGGATTCACACAATACGAAACGATCGCGGCAAGCATGAAGAACCACTTCGACACAACACAGTGCCTGGCGGTCCATCTTTGGGCCGTCACAACTGTAACAGTCCAAAGCTAGGCCGTCACAGCACTATAACGGTCCAACACAGAAGCGTTACACGAAACGGGTAACACTGGCTATGGCGCACCCACCCTGGGGCGTCACAGCCTCTAACGGACCAAGCTCAGTGCGTTAGAAGGCAAACCAAAACAAGTTGTGACGCACACCCCTCGGGGCGTCACAACCCCTAACGGACCTACCTAGGCGCGCTAGAAGAGGGGATACGTCAACTCTGATGCACCCTAGCTAAGGTGTCACAGAGCTCTGACGGTCCACCCTTGGTGCGTCAGAGTCTCAGGACCCCAATCGATCAAAATCACGAAACACGGATGTAACGGTCGAACCCAGGCACGTCACACCCTCTGGCGGTTTATCGTAAGACCGCCAGAGCGACCGACGCACTACCGACACTACAAACCTCTGTGACGCGCCCCTCTTAGGGCGTCACGGCATGTAACGCACCCACCCTGGAGCGTCACAGCCTGTGACGGTCACTGGAATGACCGTCATACTGTTCCGAGAGCGGAACGGCGGGAAACGACCCAAAAATCATCCTACGCCCCCATACCTCCACGGAAGAGGGGGGAAACAAGGGGGAAGCCCCCAAATAGCCCCTAGCATGCATCTACGGCCTCAGATCAGCCAAAAACGTGATGGAACAGCGGATCGACTCACAACCCCAAAACATGGATTTTTCGCAAAAATCCCCAAATACGCCCACTCGGCTCATCACGGCCTACAAAACTCCCGAGAAAGGGAATGCACGAGCTGGGGGTCCATCTCCCTACCTCCACCGAAGAAACGACGTGCCGTGGACGCCGATCCACGAAGAAATCACCGTGAAACCCTCGCCGGCTCACGGACGCGCCCCCGAGCATCGTCACGCCTCCACCGCCTCGATCCTGGCCCGTCCTCGCCCCCATCCTCGCCGGCGCCGCCTCCACCTCGCCCCCACCTCGCTCCGTCGGCCGTCGAAGAAGAGAGGGGAGAAAGAGAGCGTGAGAGAAGAGAGAGTGAGGGAAGGGAGAAAAAGGAGGTTAATATATAGAAAAGCCCAAAAATTCTAGAAATTCAGAAAAATACTAAAATTTACCTCCTCGATCCTCGGGAGGAGTACAGAGCGCCGGTACTGTCCCGGAGTCGGAGAATGTCATGGTTTGCCCTGCACAGAGTTCCGAAGACGCATCAGGGAAAAACATATGTAAAACATAAATTACACTCCGGGACCCACTAAAATGATCCGAAAATATCTGAAAAGTCCGGGACATTACAGTGCGTGCGTGTTTCTCGGAGTTTCTCCTTGGAGAGTGGTCACACCAGTGATCCCCACTAGTCGTACCCTTCTGACACGCGAGTGGTCCCACCAGAGAGTGGTGGCGAGGCTACCCCGAGAGATGGTTTTTAGACTGGTTTCTGTAGGGCCCCACGTTTGACGCCAGAGTCCGGCTGAGGGGAAAACCAATCAAAGGGCCAGACCTAGGACGTATGGTCTGTGTGTGCACACGTGGTTGGGGGCGGTTCGACCCGCGTTGACGAGTGCAACCCCAGCTAGTCACTTGTTCTGTGGTTACAAGTACGGTGTCTCAGTTCCCGCTGGGCCAGAGGGAGACACCTGAGGCGCGGTCTAAGACGTTAGTGGACGCATCCGGTCTTTCTTCTGATGGGTAGGTACTCCTGTCACGGAGACGTGACTCTCCTGTGATGGGGACATCGAAGCAAGACCGTGCACATTTTGTTTGCATTTATGTTCTTTCATATTTGTATGTATACCCTTGTGTTAAATAGGTACGTAATTGTATGTCTTAGTGGGTTTATATGCAAAATTCCAGTAGGTCCAAGTAAGGGGGCCCCCAGCCCTTTCCCATTGGTCCACCTAGGCCATGTGGGGCTGGTCAAACCATCCTAGGTGGCCATCTAGAAGGTTTGAATGTCAAATGACACATGGGTAGACAAAGGGATTAAATTTTCAAAGGTAGGTTACCTACCTTTCAAACTTGTCCCCCCCCCCTTGGTCAAGGGGGCGCCCCCCTCCCTTTTTTCCATTTTATTTTTTGTAAGATTTGAGTAGAATAAATTAGTTCTAACCCTAGATCTAGGGGCATTAGAGGTCTTTTTCCATTTATTATATATAGCATGTATTTCTCATTTTGTTGAATTAATGAAGAAAAAAAGTCATTTATGCAAGAGCAAGCTTGGTGCGCCCCCTCCTCCTCTCCTCTGGTTCCCTCCTCCTCCTCCAGCTTTCTAGAGTGGTTATCCCTCCTATCCCCTCCCCTCTACCTCAGGTTTTGATCTGTGCCGCCGCCGTCGTTCGTGCCGCCATCGAGCCGCCACGAAGCCATCGTCGGAGTTCTGTCCACTCAGCACAACAGCATCTTCCACAAATTTCTGCTCTCATATCCGAGATCTTCTTGAGATGGGATTTTTAGGGTGTGTTCCAGGGGTTCCCACCATCCTCCAGAAAAACTGGTTTGGTCTCTAGATCCCGTTTTGTATTTTTCCATTTTCGTTCATCATCTCTTTCCAATTCTGTCAGCTTTCTGTTCACTGTTACAGCCAGTTGAAGAACACCTTCTTCGAACCCATTTTTTATTTTTCCAGGAGTCCCCAATTTTATTAGAGATTCTATCCACCTTCCCCTATCACCACGAATTTGCTTGATGTTTCTTCAGCCCTCCACATATTTTCTAAAATTCGCCCAAGTTCCAAAATCTGTTCTATCTGGCTTAGTCCAGATCCGACCCTTCGCGAGTATAAACTCTCTAGAAAATCTAAACCTCCATAATTTCTATATCTAAAAATAACCCTGGTTTCCTCTCTTGATCCCCTACGAATTTTCTGAAGAACACAACTTCAGATTCGGGATCTACCTACCGGTCAATGTCGATTTACAGGAAAATCAGTTTCTGCCTGAGCAGATCTGAAACGGGGAGCAGCAGCCCTCAAAATTCGTCCACCAGAAATAAAGAGCTGGTGATTTTTTTGGGATCCCATTGAGTCCAAGCCCTTCGAAGCATCTTTCCAACGGCGCCCGTTTCATTGCATTCCGACATTGGTGCTGGTCGCAGCAAGCGATCTCGTCGGGTCGCACGCCTGAAAATAGAACCTGCAGGTCTGTGGCCGTAAAGTCCGGCGAGTGACGATAGGAGCCGCCCGGCCTCCGACCGGCGGTCCAGCGTGCCGCCATCCCAGGGAGCGTCCCTCCAGGCATCCCCACTACAGTGGTGCCGCCCGATCCCAAACGGCCCCTCCAACCAGTACGTGGGCCCCACGGTAGCGAGTATGTGTGCTGCCGAGACGTCGCAAGAAGTTGCCCGTCAATCCGGAATCGGTCCTCCCGGGTCCACTTGTGTAGCCCTTTACCTCCCTGCGTGGAGTGGCCAGTAGTTCTTTGCTGTAATATTTATGTATTTCTTGTCCCGGGAGTACGAGTTCGGCCGGATCCGTCTTCCCCACGCCGAGAGCGTGGAGGTATCGTGTTCGCTCCTACACTTGGCATTTGCTTTATTCATATATACTTATTTATGCCGCTGCTTGATATCATGCTAGGATCATAGCTCACCATATATAGTGATATCACCACTGCTGCGAGAGAGAGCGTGACCGTCCCGTGACCTGATCCGGGCACGAAATTGTGAGTTGACCACCCTAGCTCTAGCCGGTTTCTCAACCGTGCACGTCCGACGCTTCCCTCGATAAGGGACGATCGCGAGCTCGTCTAGAGTCTGAGGATCGCATTCATAATTCGAGTCGAGTCCGTGGTCCGTCCCGCATCAATTTGGTATCAGAGCGAGTTTGAGTCTAGGGTGTCTAAAATCAAAATAAAAGTGACAATTACGTCTAGTCATCGTCTAAGTCGGTCTAGGTTGCATTTGCATACCATTAATCGGTATATAAAAAGGTGTTGTCCGAGCGTTAGGCTACGCCTATCGGGAAGGCCGCACACTTGCGCGAGTGATCTTCGGATCAATTAACTCCGCAACGTACCGAGTTTTGGTTAAGTCTAGGTGCATCATCTTGTAGTGTGCATTTGCATTAGTCGGCGTCTCCTAGTCCGTGTGTTTGCATGCCCACTCGTAGAGGTACACAGTACTCACCGCCACCACCACCTATGGCGGATCCCCGAGTCACTAGTCTCGATGCATCAGCTATGGCCGAAATGTTCCAAACCCTTATGGGACAAATGCAAGGGTTGAATATACGTATCGATGGGTTGGGTACGCAAATGGATGGGATGAGTGATCACATGGATATGTTGAGTACTCGAATGGATAGGATGGACGGGTTGAGTACATGAGTGAATGGCCTAGGCACCCGCCTAGAAGAGAGGATGAAGGCCGTAGAGGATAGGGCCGCTGGGTCGAACCAGTCCGTTCAGGGATGGGTCGGGAGAGTTGCCGCACTAGAGAGAGGCCCAGCCGAGGCACACCTGATTGCCCCAGTCCAGGCACTCATCCCACCTATACAAGGTCAACCGGAGTCGGTTCACCAACCCGCGACTCCAAGGGTTCAAGGGGTAGCTGTTAGGAGGCACGAAGTCCCCGAGGTGCATGACTATGAGTCCGATAATGAGCATCGAGGACATGGCCGTGATCGAAGCCCTACACGGCGTACCCATGACCAAGATATGGATGAATGGGCCCTTAGGACCGTTCGGGCAGACCCTCCCACCTTTGACGGGTCCTTAGACCCAAAGGTCTATCTTGATTGGGAGGCTGGCATGGATCGATATTTTGAGTGGTTCGAGATGTCGGACCAACGGAAGGTCAAGTTCGCCAGGATGAAACTCTTAGGCCAGGCACAAACCTATTGGAGGAACATGGAGAACCTATTGTTTCATCGTCATGAGCCTCCTATCGATACTTGGACCGAGATGAGGGAAAAGCTTCGGAAGAAGTACCTCCCTACCTCCTACCGTCAGCGTCTCATAGAAAGGTGTCAAAGTCTCACCCAAGGAGATCGGTCCGTCTCCGATTACATCGTTGAGTTCGATGAATACTATTTGCGATGTGATGCCACGGAGGAAGACTCCCTTACCGTCTCCTGATTTCGGCGTGGTCTACGGCCGCACCTACGGTATGAGCTTCTCCGCCGCAAGGTGGACAAGTTGGAGGATGCATACCAAGTTGCTCTCGAGATGGAGCAATTCGAGGGAGAGTTCGAGCCTATTCCACGGTGGGGCTCCGCTCCTCCCCGTAGTGCTGATTTACGTGGCTCCTTAGGCTCATACCCGAGGGGACCCATGGCTCGTCCTCATGAGCCCGCCCGTCAGGAGCACTTCACTCCTAGACCTCGACCTCCCCCACCACGGGATCTACCTCCACCCCAACCACCGGCACCCGTTGCCCATCCCCTGGCACCCATAGCCCGTCCTCTGGCACCGGCATCCCCACCACTGTTACCCCCTGCACCTACACCTCCACCCTTGTTGCCCACACCCCCTACCCTTCGGGAGGATAAGGGTAAGGCCCCTCTCATCGGAGAGAGTAGTAGGTCCCGTCTATAGTGTTTCCATTGCCATGGGTTTGGCCACTTTGCCAACCAGTGTCCCACTCGTGCCACACTAGCCCTAGGGGTTGAAGAGGCCTCCCCTTCTGGGCTCGAGATTGTCTACTATGAGGCTGATCCGAAACTCGCCGATGAGCATGAAGCTCAGGAGCTTGCCGCAGCCCAGGATGCAGCCGCTTTGTAGGGTTGATGTCACCACCTTAGTCTAGGGTCTTATATGAGTCAGTGTGTTTTCTTTGTGTGGTTTGTTTGTGTGGTGTGTTTGAGTTGATTGTTTGTGTGGTTTGCATATGTGTTAGTGGTGAGTCTACATGTGTCTTGTGCAAGCTCGTTGTCGTTCTCTTATGAGTAAGAGGAGAGTGGACTCGCTCGATGAGTATGGGATCAGTTCTACATCTATGCCCCGGATCTAGTCACCTACAGGGTCCAGCGGTGATTCCTAGTGAGTCTTCGAGCCGCCTCCTTCCCCTTGAGAGTGACCCCACCCCGGAGTGTTCCACCACTAGCCTCTTCCCATAGCAGCTTGTGCATATCGAGTATATACGAAATGAGCAGGTGATGATCACTTGGAGTGGAGCGTACCCGCACTACTTAGTACGGTGACGGATCCGCCGAAGCTACTCGAGCAGTCACCCCCTTTACTCGACGGGGTCGAGTTCTTCCCACCCGGGGAGAATTGATGGAGACATCGAAGTAAGACCGTCCACATTTTGTTTGCATTTATGTCCTTTCATATTTGTATGTATACCCTTATGTTAAATGGGTACGCAATTGTATGTCATAGTGGGTTTATAGGCAAAATTCCAGTAGGTCCAAGCAAGGGGGACCCCAGCCCTTTCCCATTGGTCCACCTAGGCCATGTGGGGCTGGTCAAACCATCCTAGGTGGCCATCTAGAAGGTTTGAATGTCAAATGACACATGGGTAGACAAAGGGATTAAATTTTGAAAGGTAGGTTACCTACCTTTCAAACTTGTCCCCCCCCCCTTGGTCAAGGGGGCGCCCCCCTCCCTATTTTTCATTTTATTTTTTGTAAAATTTGATTAGAACTAATTACTTCTAAACCCTAGATCTTGGGGCATTAGAGGTCTTTTTCCATTTATTATATATAGCATGTATTTCTCATTTTGTTGAATTAATGAAGAAAAAAAGTCATTTGTGCAAGAGCAAGCTTGGTGCGCCCCCTCCTCCTCTCCTCTGGTTCCCTCCTCCTCCTCCAACTTTCTAGAGTGGTTATCCCTCCTATCCCCTCCCCTCTACCTCAGGTTTTGATCTGTGCCGCCGCCGCAGCCGTTAATGCCGCCATCGAGCCGCCACGAAGCCATCGTCGGAGTTCTGTCCACTCAGGATCGCAACATCTTCCACGAATTTATGCTCTCAGATCCGAGATCTTCTTGAGCTGGGATTTTTAGGGTGTGTTCCAGGGGTTCCCACCATCCTCCAGAAAAATTGGTTTGGTCTCTAGATCCCGTTTTGTATTTTTCCATTTTCGTTCATCATCTCCTTCCAATTCTGTCAGCTTTCTGTTCACTGTTATAGCCAGCTGAAGAACACCTTCTTCAAACCCCTTTTTGATTTTTTCAAGCATCCCAAATTTTATTGGAGATTCTATCCTCCTTTCCCTATCACCACGAATTTTCTTGATTTTTCATCGGCCCTCCACATATTTTCTAAAATTCTACCAAGTTCCCAAATATGTTCTATCTGAGTCAGTCCAGTTCCGATCCTTCGCCAGTATAAACTCTCTACAAAATCCAAACCTCCATAATTTTCAGATCTAAAAATATCCCTGGTTTCCTATCTTGATCCCCTACGACTTTCCTGAAGAACACAACTTCAGATTCGGGGATCTACCCACCGGTCAACGCCGATTTACAGGAATATCAGTTTCTGCCTGAGCAGATCTGAAACGGGGAGCAGCAACCCTCAAAATTCGTCCACCAGAAATACAAAGTTGGTGATTTTTCTGGGATCCTATTGGGTCGAAGCCCTTCGAAGCAGCTTTCCAACGGCGCCGGTTTCGTCGCATTCCGACATCGATGCTGGTCGAAGAAAGCGATCTCGTCGGGTCGCGCGCCTGAAAATAGAACCTGCAGGTCCATGGCCGTAAAGTCCGGCGAGTGACGATCGGAGCCGCCCGGCCTCCAACCGGCGGTCCAGCGTGTCGCCATCCCAGGGAGCGTCCCTCCAGGCATCCCCACTATAGCCGTGCCGCTCGGTCCCACACAGCGCCTCCGACCATTACGTGGGCCCCACGGTAGCGAGTACGTGTGCTGCCGAGACGTCGCAAGAAGCTGCCCGTCAATCCGGAATCGGTCCTCCCGGGCCAACTTGTGTAGCCCTTTCCCTCCCTGCGTGGAGTGGGCAGTAGTTCTTTGCTGTAATATTTGTGTATTACTTGTCCCGGGAGTACGAGTTCGGCCGGGTCCGTCTTCCCCACGCCGAGAGCGTGGAGGTATCGTGTTCGCTCCTACACTTGGCATTTGCTTTATTCATATATACTTGTTTATGCCGCTGCTAGATATCATGCTAGGATCGTAGCACGCCATATATAGTGATATCACCGCTGCTGCGAGAGAGAGCGTGACCGTCCTGTGACCCGATCCGGGTACGAAATTGTGAGTTGACCACCCTAGCTCTAGCCGGTTTCTCAACCGTGCACGTCTGACGCTTCCCTTGATAAGGGACGATCGCGAGCTCATCTAGAGTCCGAGGATCGCATTCATAATTCGAGTCCGAGGTCTGTCCCGCATCATCCTATTTTCGGGTTTCGTTTCTCGTCTGCGAGACAAGGTTTTCCGGACCGTCCGGCGTTTCCGAGTAGTGGCCAGGGTGCTAGTAGCTTCACCGAGGTTGCGTCTTGTTAGCGTTGTGTTCGCGACGAGACGGTCAAGGCTTGACCTTGGACAGCGTGTCCAAGTTGGCCTTGTCCTGGGAGATAGGCCTTTACGGCAGGGTTGCCGTGAGTTTTACCTCAGTGAGTGGTGTTAGTGTAGTCCGGTCCCCGCTTGTGAGAGCTGGGTTTTCCTTTCCGGTAGAGTAGGAGTAGTTGTAGTGCCGAGTTTTGACCGGCCACCGAGTTACTATTCCTACTGCTATTGTTGTTCTTGTAGTTACTGATTTTCGTGCCGCCGTTGTTCTCAATTGGGGTTCCGCGGGATCCCTACTGAGCCAGTGACAGGAGGCTCACCCCTGCTTTTCAGGTGCGGCGGTTCTTCCTCGAGGTTCGAGGGTGCTGTTCAGATATTCTTAGTTGCCAGCTCGCCGGACCGAGTGTTCACTTGGCATGTGGTACGTTTTACTACTTTAGACTGTACTTTCTATTGGACTAGACTCTGTTGTAGTAGTTGTTTATTTATTTCTGTTAATTATTCAATTATCCTGATTTATTTCCTATTTCTTTATACCACTACACTCCTTTTAGCCCTTCCGAGTCCTCCCGGCTCGTGGGCGGCGGGCCAGGATTCGAATGGTATCGGGCTCCTCCCGGTATCCGGATCTTGGGTCATCACAACAACCATATGTTTTTTTTTGAAACGAGGTTGCAGGCCTTCATCTGAGCCTTCATTTTTTGTAGATTCACCCTTTGGGACCTCCATTGAGCCTTCATCTTCGGGGGGAGAAGGAACAATATGGGAGACAAACCTCCTGAGAGGACCGGCAAAACCGTTAACCCGGCGAGCCAACAGGGAATCTACTCGACTCTCCCCTTTAGGGCAACTTCGAACCAAGTCTCGAGCATTTACGTCTCATTGCCCCTTTTGTGGAATTTGACTTTTTCTTTGAGGGTTTCGTTTATTGGAATCAGGCACGGTCACGACCAGGCTTTTCATTTGACTTTGATTTGTCTTTTTTTTTAGGAGATATAATCATTCGACATTTTGAGGATCCCCCTTGTAAGCCTGCGGGGACACTGCCCTCTTCTCGTGCTCTGATCGAGGCTCGAGATGATGAATCATATTCTTGCCTTGAGGGTATTATACTTCGATTTCCTTATGCTCAGCGTTTTAAGGGCGCTGGCCGTCTCATTCGGTCGAAGAGGAAGAGAATAAATATTACGACTTTCTTAGAGACCTTCGTGGTGAGGCCTCACCATAGGCGATGCTAGCAATTTTTGGTTAAAACACGCGTGTATGTGCATGTTGCCTTCCTTTTAGTGGGCATAGGCCGACATGGCCAGATAGGGATTTCCCCGATTCTGGCAGACCTAGACTCGACACCTACCAAACCTTAATGGGCCCTATCCTAGCATGAAGGATTGATGTAGTGACTTGACTCCATGATGATCACTAGGCATTGACATTTTTTTTCTTTCCTTTTATTTTGTTTTGTTTTTGTTTTATTTTTTATTTTTTTATTTT
Source organism: Amorphophallus konjac (assembly GCA_022559845.1). Lineage (NCBI taxonomy): Eukaryota > Viridiplantae > Streptophyta > Magnoliopsida > Alismatales > Araceae > Amorphophallus > Amorphophallus konjac. The sequence continues at coordinate 184,552,943 of CM040122.1, read as the reverse complement.
ATTTTTATTTTTATTTTTATTTTTTTTATTTTTTTATTTTGATTTTGTCATTATGCACACTTATCTAAGGGTAGTACTTTTTAAGATAAAGTCCATTCCAAGGGTGGGATAACTCGATCCCCTCAGCATTAACTAGCGTATAAACATTGCCAGGATACACAGCTTGAATTACATATGGACCCTCCCAATTGGGTTAGAGTTTAGAACGTGGCCCACCAGGTGTAAGGATTCGGTCAGCCCGATTCGGGTAACGCAGCGGATAATAAAAAATTTTAACCCGAATCCAGGCTTTGTGGAATCCTAGAACCGTGCTCTAATCGATGCAATAAAACTCCCAACCCCTAACAGCGGGTTTTAGATCTTTACCTTGCGCAGAACGACGCTGTCCGCAACGCCTGATGTCGATTTTCACGAACGCCGAGTCGTACAGATGTACATCCTCTAGAGTTGATCCACACAGATCCTCACACGGTGACAGTATCCTCTCGTCCTTCTCCCGCGCATACAAGCCGCGGATCCTCCTAAATCTCTTCTTCTTCCCTAAGCTTTTCCCCCTTGAGAGAGAGAGAGAGAGAGAGCAACTAGGGAGAGAGAGAGCAAGAGGGAGGAGAGAAGGGGAGTTTTCTCCTCTTGGAAGTGCTTGGCATCAAGAAGAGAAGCCTTTACGTAGGATGCATATATATAAGGGTTGGGCTCTTTCTAAAAGAGCCCCTAAGAACCAATATTACATATGTATCCTTTCCTATTATTGTATATATATATTAAGCCCTTCATATATTCCTTTCCAAAAAGAATTGAAGGCTTTTAATAAATAACTCTATACAATAATATCCCGTCACCCGAGAATCCATTGTGTGTGATCCTCTAGGTCCATAGTCACTCTAGTTTAAGGTCCATTAACTTCTAATTCTCAATTAGAAGTAAATTAAACTCATTATTCGCTTCTACTAGAGCTGAATAATAGTTTAATTTATTCCGAACCTTTGATCACGTTGGGTCAAGAAAATCCGCGTGATCCTAAGGACGCCGGGTTCAAACCACCATGTCTGGTACCTGTATGTCTACAGTTGCCGCATCACTATAATCCCTCGCTCCATCTTTGAGTCCGGTTCGATCGAGGGTATGGTTTCTATCAAACCCCATGATCGTGTCATTCGACCATGACCTCCTTAAAGTGTATGACGTCCGTTTTAAACGAACTCACACGACCCTGGCCAGGGATTTAATGGACCGTCAGTGTCATGACCCATTAACTGTCTGATATATACCCGACAGTGAGCGATCCCCTCTTGACCATTGATGATCTTCACACGTATCTTAAAATAGTTAATGACTTGACAATTCGTGACTTGTAGTTAAAGTCACTTATCCAACTCATTAAACTATTCCAGTCCTCGTGTAAGATCCGATCAATGTCTCAGGTCAAAGGACCAACGATACTACTGAGACAATTATATCTTCAATTGACATTAGGTATAATCAACCATCTGAAGATCTAATAGCGGATCAGTTCAGTGTACATCCTCCCAGAACGTACACCTACATATATGTATCGGTGCACCGCACCAGTGACCATGAGACTGCTCACCCATACATCAAGTGTACTGGTTTAATAGGTAATCAAAGTCCCCGAGTGATTACCCTCCAACCAGGAACAGTTTAAGGTAAATGTCCATGTAAAGTCAGTTTCATGATCGAGATCCCATCTCGAGTTGACTTTACAACCACATATCCTAGGGACATCGTAGAGTAATATATAATTATAAATTTACGCTCAAATACCACTTCGTTAATAATGAACAAGATCGTACAACTATCAAGCCTACCCGACCCGAAATTGGCCTGTAGCACACCAATACTAACAATCTCCCACTTGAACTACAGCCAATTGCCCACAACTTTGAGGCCCATCTTATCCCGATGGCGCTCAAACACAATCTATGTCAAAGGCTTAGTCAGTGGGTCTACTATGTTGTCTTCTGACAGTACACGCTCTACCGCCACATCTCCACGATCAACAATCTCCCGAATATGGTGGAAGCGCCTCAGAATATGCTTCGACCTTTGGTGAGATATTGGTTCCTTCACCGGGGCGATGCCCCTATTATTATCATAAAATAATGGGATGGGACCTGATATCTCGGGAACTACGTCGAGTTCCAAGATGAATTTCTTCATCCAGACGGCTTCCTTAGCAACTTCAGCCGTAGGAATATATTCTGCCTCCGTCATTGAGTCTGCAGTCGTATCTTGCTTAGAGCTTCTCCAACTGACTGTCCCTCCATTCAACATTAATACAAATCCAGATATGGATTTGCAGTCATTTGGATTTCACTGGAAACTAGAGTCTGTGTAAGCTCAAAGCTGTAGGTCATCTCCTCCATAAAGTATAAAAAGATCCTTCGCCCTTCGCAAGTACTTAAGGATGCCCTTTACTGCCTTCTAGTGCTCCTCGCCTGGATTTGCCTGATGTCTACTGACAATGCTCAAAGCATTGGCAACATCAGGCCATGTATATAGCATTGCATACATGATTGACCCTATGGTCGAAGCACAGGGTACCTTATTCATGTGTGCCACCTCCTCAGATGTTTTGGGGCTCATCCCCATAGATAGGCAAATTTCATGTCTCATAGGAATGAGACCTCTCTTGGAATTTTCCATCCTAAACCTTTTGAGGATAGTGTCTATGTACATAGATTGGGATAATCCTAGCATCCTTTTAGATCTATCTCGATAGATCCTTATGCCCAGCACATAGGATGCTTCTCCCAAATCCTTCAAGGAGAAGGTCTTCGACAATCAAGACTTAGTTGATGTCAACATCCCTACATCATTCCCAATGAGTAAGATGCCATAAAAATAAAGGACCAAAAATGTTACAGAGCTCCCACTGACCTTCTTGTAAACACAGGGTTCATCTTTATTCCGAATGAAGTTGAAAGATTTGACAGCCTCATCAAATCATAAGTTCCAGCTCCGAGATACTTGCTTCAATCCATAAATAGACCTCTGAAGTTTGCATACCTTATTAGGATGAAGCTTGGAAGTGAATCTTTCAGGCTGTACCATGTACACCTCTTCTGATAGATTTCCATTAAGAAAAGCTATCTTCACATCCATTTGCCAGATATCATAATCTTGGTATGCAGCAATAGCAAAGAGGATTCTAATTGACTTAACCATGGCAACTGGCAAAAATGTCTCGTCATAGTCAATGCCTTGTCTTTGACGATACTCTTTCGCCACTAATCTGGCCTTATATGTGTCAATATGTCTATCTGTATCGATCTTCCTTTTTAAAATCCACTTGCAGTCGATAGGGACTTTCCCTTTGGGTACATCAACCAAGTTCAAAACTTTATTGGTGTACATGGACTGGATCTCTGAATCCATTGCCTCTTGTCATTTCTCAAAGTCTGCGCTACGGATAACCTCTTGGTAGGATTGAGGATCTTCATCCTCATCGATGCATACCTTAGAGGACCTCCCTAAGACATGTTCAACATATCTCTCAGGTTCTCTTGATAGTGTTGTGCCCCTGTGGTCATTTGAGTCATTCGACATCATCCTGTGGTCATTTGAGTTATTTGATATTCTTAGTTTTGATAATGGCTAAACACTATAAGTCATTGTTATTTTTCACTCTCATATGATTGACATACGTGATGTTTTGTTCATGATAGATACGCCAATGAATGGACAATGAATGGAGTGGAGATGGCAAATGTGAAAGCCTAATGATCGCGCCCAAGCAAGGATGGAAATCCTTTCAAATCGTTATCAATCAAACGATCAAACTCATGGCAGTCGCCTGACAAACCAAACGTGTAGATAAGCATCTTGCCTCTCTACCATTCAATACAGGTGGTATATGTCATTTACTGTCAAGCACCATTGGTAAGATTCTTACCTTGTCATAGCCATCAATCTCACCATGGGTATTCTATTTACCTCTCATTTCTAAACTTCACAATGATAACTTGGATTGATAACTATCAAGTTCACTCTTCAAATGCATTAGTTTCTCATTCCAATCATGGTAACATGCTCAAATGATCTAGATGTTTCTAATGCATAAACCAAGTGAAATCCAACCCCCAAATGCATGAAATAAACATCTACTTAAAGTCATTGTTATTTGGATGTATTTTATTAGGCTAACACTTCAACTTTGCAGGACTAGGTCATTCCAGTTGACACTTCACATAGTCACGGTCGATGCACAAAGAAGCATCACCAAGAGAACCCAAGGTCAAAGACTCAGTTGACACCTTCAAGACTATCAAGGTTGATGTCACAGATGAGAACGGGATGCTAAAGGAGTTAAGCGACTGAGCTAAAGGGTTACCGGACTAAACCAGGGAAACCTGGGGGTCTGCCAAGCTGGCGGTCGACCGCCAACACAGGGGCGGTCGACCGCCCCTACCAGCAGCTCACAGTCAGTAGCTCTCTCAGTGGCGGTCGATCGCCAGCTCAGTAGTGGTCGACCAGAATTTCTAGGGACCAAGTCACTACAGGGTTTCTCAGTACCGGTCGACCGCCAGCTTCCACAGGTCGACCGCCAGCCCCGAGCCAACAATTGTTGACTTTGGTTTTCTCTCCGAAAGAAGCCATTCTCCATGGATTTCTTTAATCCTAAAGTCACCCAATCACCCACAAAATGTGGATCTGGTCTGGGGGATGTCTATGGACCATTCAAAGTCTATAAAATACATACAAGAGGGTTAGAAATCCCTAGTTGATCTAAGGCATCTAGAGGAATCAAAGGAGATCAAGAGAGGCTAAAGGAGGTGCTTGGAAGAAGGGGTACTGTAGCCGTGAACAGTACTTCATGCAGAAGTTCTTCATCCATTCCAAGGTGTTTCAAGCTTAGATTTGAAGCAAGCAACCTCCAAGGAAGCTAGAAGTAATCAAGATTCTCATAGGTGATCAAAGCTACATCCAAAAACCCCTTCATCAACTCAAGAGGATCAAAAGGAAGATCAAAGCTACATCCATACACTTCTTCATCAACTCAATTGAATCCAAGGCATCAAGAGAGAACAAGAGAGGCAAAGGAGGAGGTTGGAAGAAGAGCAACCTCCAAGGAAGAGTAGACGCAAGCAAGGCTATCAAGGTGATCCATTGAAGCTCATTTCTCAAGGGAGATCAAATATGCATCCTTTATCTTCTTTATCAACTCAAGGTGATTCAAGGAAGATCATTTCACAAGGAAGAAGATATCATTGAAGCATCAGATTCAAGCTCTAGCAATCTCAGACAAGATCTTTTCTCTTTGAGCATATTCTATATCTTGTTTGAGTGTTTTCATGTTTGTTCTTTTTCCATTTCATTCAAACATTTAAAACTGAAGATCGTCCATACCGGTGGTTAGTAGGAAGGTAATCGGATGTTATCCGATATGCGGTGTTGATGTCCCTACCTGTGGTTAGTAGGAAGGTAATCGGAGGTCTTTCCGATTTACGGTTCAGTACGTGGCACTAGTGGAGCCTCACCGAATTTGGTGAGGGGTGGACGTAGGACTGGGTATTCAGTCCGAACCACCTTAAAATCTCATGTGTTGTGATTTGATTGTGCGATTGCCTTGTGTTAGATGCATGCTTAGGTTCAATCTCTATATTGCATAATCATCTTGCTAAAGTAAATCGTTGGGTCCTTCGTTAAACTAGTTATATTCCGCTGTTATTATCTTTATCTAGCTTTAAAGAGGGTTGCATTGCGAAAAGAGGGGCAGATCTATTCATCCCTCCCCTCTAGATCCGCCATCCCCTACTCAACAAGTGGAATCAGAGCGAGGCTCTACCATTCCCAGATCCTACGATCTACAGGGAAACATCTCGGTGTATTTTCTTTAGATGGCTTCATATGCTACACATGATTCGATGGTTTCTCCGCCCATTTATGATGGTTTAGATTTTTCTACATGGGTAGGGAGAATGTCCATCTATGTTAGCTCTATAGATCCACAATTGTGGACTCTTATATATAATGGTCCTCATGAGCTGCCATCAAATTCAATTGATTGGTAAGTCGAACATGAGACCAAACACAATGATAATCTTGCTGCATATAACTTAATTACAGCTATAGTTGATCTCAGACTAACTCATCTTGTGTCCTTCTGCAGCACAGCCAAGCAAGTACTAGACAGGTTGGTGAAAATCAATGAAGGGAGGGAACAAGAACAAGAATGCTTCATGGCCGACCGTGCAGAACAGTCCAGCAATACATCCTCATCACAGGTAAACTCTGACTCCGAGCAATTCACTTTTGAAGAGCTTATGGAAGCCTATGATGAGTTGATTACACAATACAAAAAGGTAAAATCAGAAAATAAAAATTTGAAAAAGGATCTCAAGAAAAGTAACCAAAATGAAAACTCTTTTTGTAAAAACTGTTCTGCTTTTGAAGAGCTTAACGACACTCTTTCTTCTGATCTAGATACGCACAAACAAAGCATTGCATGTCTAAGGGATGAAAATGAAAATCTTCATGATGAAATCACTAGGTTTGAAGAAATTGTAATAAAACTTCAAAACCAACCTAAGTCAATCTCTGATGATCAAACTATGGCCGATGGGCTAATTCATGATGAGAGGTTGATTGAAGAAAGTAAAAATTCTAAAACTCAAAGTGAAAAGGTCCTAAAAGAAACTGAAGTTTCATGCTCTGTTAATTTTGCATGCAAAGAATGCTCGTTCATGAAAAAGATAAAAATGGGTCTCCATGATGATCTTGAATGGCAACAAAATCTGATTGATTCTCTGAAAGAAGAGAATAGAGAATTGTTGGAAAAGAAAATTAAACTTGAACAAGATGAAGAAGAAGTGAATGAAAAACTAGTTACTCTTGGAAAAGGTAAAACTGTCATTGATGATTGCTCTGAAACATTGCATGCTTTAGAACAAGAAAATCAAAATCTTAAAGCGGTAAATGAGATGCTCAATGAGCAATTGGCAGCATGCAGAGAGGGTCTTGATGAATCTAAACAGCATATTTCCTCACTTGAAAATAAAATTCAAGGTTTGAATGATTTCCTGTCAATGTTTGCCCAAGACCAAGATTCTGGCTCATCAGAAGCCACCACTTCCTGTGGTCACCAAAAAGGGCATACTGCTCGAAAGAAAAGCAAAATTCAGCATGCTCATATAAACATGCACTACAACATGTCCAATGCTAAATACCATGCTTTCCACAAAACAAATGTCCATTGTTATTATTGTGATAGAAATGGTCACACTGTGCATGATTGTTTCATCCTGAGAAATTATGAGCTTAGAACATGACAACAAGTGAAAGGACAAGGAAAGAAATAGGTCAACACTGGCAGAGGGCCTGCTCAGCAGAACTCTGCACAGAATCGTATGGAGAATCAGAAGTGTCGACATTCCCATCCAGACAGGTCGACACTCCCCATGGCCTTCAAAAGAAATGCTTCTCTTTGCTGCTTTCATTGTGGTAAGACTGGTCACACTGACCAGGAATGCTGGCATCTGAAAGAAAGACACCATTGTTGTGACTCCTCTATGTTTATGGTGTTGACATGTAACTTTACTTCATATGGCAACACATTGTTTTGATTGATTGGCAACACTATTTATGTTTTGATGAAATTCCTTTTATCAGATTGTCTGTGTGTTCTATGCATTTTATCTTATTTTCACACTGAACACACACTCAAAGTCTCAAAGTCTATACATCACTGTTGGGCATCAAAGTCTGCACATTAGCATCAGGCAGTAAGTGTGTACAATGCCCTGTGTAGGCACGACAAGTCTATACATTCACATTGCATTGGCTAAGTCTATACATTGTCCGTCTCATTTAGAGTCTAAGGCAAAGTCTGTACATTGGACAGTGTCAGGCGAAGTATGTACATTGAGCGTCTCAATGAGCGTCTCATGTAAGTCTATACATTGGACTGTAGCATGCATTTGTCAATGGCATCTAAGTCTGTACAGTGGACTGTCTTCCTTAGCGTCTTGATCTTCCAAGTCTATACAGGCTTCTGGTTTACAAAGTCTGTACATTGGTCTCAGACTCCAAAGTCTATACATCGCCAGTTGACTGCAAAGTCTATGCAGAGCTCAAGAGTTCGAAGTCTACACATTCATTCACTGTAGCTTGCACGAGGTAAAGTCTGTATATTGGCCTCCATGCCTCAAGTCTATACATTGGACTGTTTGGCCAAGTCTGTACATCGTTGTTTGCCAAAGTCTGTACATTGGCATATGTTTCTTCGTTGCGATTCAAAGTCTACACATTGGGTTATTTACATACGTTCAGCTTCGAAGTCTATACATCGATGCCTTTACCTACGTTGCAGTTCAAAGTCTATATAGTCGATGTTTTCCATTGTTTCAAGTCTATACAGACGCTCTTTTAGAAAGTCTATACACTCAACTCCTTCACATCTTGCAAAGTCTGTACATTGCATTCATCAGTCGTGAAGTCTATACATCGCTTGTCTTCATTCGAGTCTCATGAAGTATGGACATCGTGCATCAGTTCTGAAGTCTATACATCGTCTGTCTTCATTTGAGTCTCACTGAAGTCTACACATTGCATCTTCTCACTGAAGTCTACACATTGCATCTTCATTCATGAAGTCTACACATTGCATCTTCATTTGCGAAGTCTGTACATTGCATTGATCTTTACTTAGTCTATACATTGACAGTCTTCATATCACCTAAGTCTGTACGGCGGTTGCTTCATACAGCAAGTCTGTACATCGCTCTCACTTATATGAAGTCTATACAACGCAGTTCTTCTGATAAGTCTATACAGAGTTGTTATTTAATCTGATCATCTGATACTCTGTCTGACATGGATTCTCTACTGAGATTGCTGACATGGCTCGTGATCCCAGGAGGACGAGGTGTGCAGATGCTGACACATGGATGGAATTGCCTCGGATCTGGAGAATTTTTTTGGGCGGGAAAACATGGAAGCCACGCGCCCTTATCCACCTGTTGCTATTATATATAGCAGTATTCATCTTCTATAAAAGGCTGATCGAAGTTGGCGAAGTCTATACATCCAGCCTGAAGTAGTAGCCACCGAGATCCACTGTGAGAGGAAGAAAAGTAGAGAAGAAGAAAAGGAGAGAAGAAGAAAGTGAGAAGAGATGAGTTGAGAGAGTTATATGGGAGCTTGTGAATCAGTCTCTTGGTCCAGTTACCAGAGCTGATATTGCTCAACTTTGAGCTACAGTCGTTTTGGTTTTCTTCCATTCGATTGTGTGTTTTGTTTGTTTTCAGTCTTGCTATTTTCTCTTTGAAAACTCTTGTTCTATCAAGCTGTTAGTCAGCGGTTTCAAGCTGTGAGGCAGCGGGTTGCAGAGGTGTTACCTCTGGTCGGCTAAGCTGTAGTGCCCAGCAGAGCAAGCTGTGAAGCTCAGCTGTTGCAGAGGGTGTTCCTCTGGTCGGGATAAGCTGTAAGCCCCAGCCGTTGTTGGCAAGCTGTAGAGCCCAGCAGATTGAAGCTATGTATCAGCAGTAATCCACATTCGAGTTGAATGTGGGGTGGACGTAGGTCGGATTGACCGAACCACCTAAAAGTCTTTGTGTCTCTCGTGTGTTTGATTGCTTGTTCAGCAGATCTTGTGTGTTTCATTCGGTGCATTGGCTGTGTTCGTTTAGTGTTCTTCTAATTCCGCATTTGATTCTAGGCCTAATTTTTAAATAGCCAGTTGATCTATTCACCCCCCCTCTAGATCCACATCTTGTGGTGATAGAGCCTTCCATCTAACTTCAAATCTTGGTATCAGAGCTAGACTCTTCTACAGGGACTTACCGCCCGAAGAGGATAAGCACAGATGGACGGAAGAGGGATGATAGCTGAAGGACACTCCACATCCAAGCCCCCGTACTTCGATGGAACCAACTACGCATACTGGAAGCACCGTATGTAGGTATTCTTGAGGGCTAAAGATTATGAAATTTGGAAGGTGGTTAGCAAGGGACCTTTCGAGCTGTCCCCAAATGAAGATGTATGGACCAAGGAGGAAATTAGAAGGTCCACGCTCAACTGGAGTGCAATCAATGCAATCTAGTGCTCTCTGCATCCCATAGAGTTCTCACGAATATCTGCCTGCTCCTCAGCGAAGGAAATGTGGGATGCACTTGAAGTCATCTATGTGAGGACTTCACAAGTCAGAGAGACTAAGACTAATCTACTGGTTTCAGAATACGAAGCTTTCAAGATGAAGCCTAATGAGACGATCAAGGAAATGTATGCTCGGCTGACTATTATCACAAATGGTCTCAGAGGCTTCGGGAAAAAATATTCTGAGTATGATGTAGTCAGGAAGATCTTGCGATCCTTGACTCCAATTTGGCACACCAAGGCCACAGTTATGGAAGAGTCAAGAGATCTGCACAATACTAAGGCAGATGAGCTAATCGGATCTCTAATGGCTTATGAGATGAATCTGCCGAAGATAGAAGAGGCTGACAGAAAGAGGAAGCCTATAGCTCTGAAGGCTGGTGCTAGTAGATCCAGTCGATCCAGCCCCAACGGATCATCAACTGAAGAGAGCTTGTCTGAAGAAGAAGTGGCAAATAATGATATTGCCTTAATTACAAGGGAATTCCGGAGATTTCTCAAGAAGGAAGGAAGAAGATTCAGCCGAAGAAATCTCAACAGTGGCCGCCGAGACACAAGGTATAAATCAAACCCTGTAAAGAAAGCTGAGACTAATGTTTGCTATCAATGCAGGAAGGCTGTTCACTTTAAAGCTGAATGTCCGACAAATCAGAACCTCAAGGACAAGTCCAAGAAAAAGAACACAAAAGGGAAAGCTATGGTGAGTACCTGGAGTGATGAGGATGAAGGATCTTTGAGTGTCACTTCGGACAGTGAAGTTGAAGCTGAGAAGCCAATCTGTCTCATGGCAACCAGCTCAGAAGATAGAGAGGAAGAATCTGATGACGTATCCTCTCACTATGAAAATTTTACTATTACTGATTGGATGGTTGCTTATGATGAACTTACTGATAGAGTAGATGAGGTCAGAAAAGAAAACAGGCATCTATGAAGAAAAATTAAAATCATGCAAAATGATACTTCATTGTCTGATAAAATTGCCTGCTTAGAAACTGAGAACAGTAAGCTGAAACTCACATGTTCTGAATTTGAAGAAATCAATAAAGAACTGAAAATTTCTAAGGAAGAAAATGTGAGATTAGACAATGAAATTGATGCATGGAAATTGAAAATTCAGAATTATGAAAATGAGATAGAAATTGTTTCTGGAAAATATGAATCTGTCCTCAATGTGAATAATGAGTTGAAAAAATCTATTGATGAAGTTCAGAAAGATAATGAGGATAAGCTAAAAACAATTGAGAAAATGACCCAAGGATCTGAAAATTTAGATGCATTATTGGGGTCAAAGGTAAATTTCAGAAGAGAGGGCCTAGGATTCAACTCTAGTGCAACTAAAAGCCTTGGAATGAAAACTATTTCCTTTGTTGCACAAAAGGAGAAAGGACCTCTGATCAACATGAATTCTAATAATGCTGTAAAGACAAATTTGAATCTGAAAAGGCTAAATGCAGAGGAGAAGGGCAAACAGAAAGTAGGTGAGCCTAGTAGAATTGGGACTTCCAAACCTAGCTCTAGTGCTCAACCCAAGGTTAGGGGTCAGCATGCTCAGGTAAACAAACCCCATGTCAATGCCAAAAAGTCTTCACCACCATCATCACAGAAAAGGACCCAACCAAAACCTATGAATAGGTCAGCAGGGTCAAGGGTGCAGGGAAGACAAAATATTTTCAAAAGTCAGCCCAACAAATTCAATCCACCTAGAGTTCAGTCCTGCTACCCCACACAGAACTCAAGGGATGCATATAGGGTATGTTCATCAACCTACACACTTTTACAGACCCTATGTCAGAAATTGGGAAAATGGGTATGGTAGTCGGATGCCTAGGAATTACAAACATTTCCACAGCCAGCCCAGGAACTACTATGGCCAAAACTTTATGAATGCAACCTGGCCGAAGCATTGGCACAATAACAACAATTCTGTGAATAACTCTGTTGGTGCAAACAAGAAGAAAGTCTACAAGAAAAAGCAAAACAAAAAGAAATCTGGAAAATCCACTGAACAGAACTGCTTCAAATAAATGTGAATTCCCAAAACCATGCTCTCTTTCTTTACTTGCACTTCATCTGCATTGGAGCCCAATCAGACTTGGGTTCCAAACTCTTTGCCCTAAGTGTGTGTGCAGGTATGCTTGGCAGCCAATAGCAACTTGTGGTACTTGGACAGTGGCTGCTCCAGGCATATGACATGAGCTAAGGCCAAGTTTTGCATGCTAACTGAAAAGCTATGAGGCCTTGTCACCTTTGGAAGCAACACAAAGGGTAGGATCATTGGATCAGGTAAGGTAGGTAAGTGTTCTACCTGCTGCATTGATGATGTTATGCTGGTTGAAGGGTTAGCTTATAATTTACTTAATATCAGCCAGTTGTGTGATAAAGGACATAAAGTCTTATTTGATTCTCAATGCTGCAAGGTTTTTGAACCTGATTCTGAAATTGTCAAATTTTCTGGAAAAAGAATAAATAACACATACATGATAAATCTAGATGATATTCATCATTCTAACCTATGTCTTACTGCCAGTAGAGAAGATTTAGCATTTTTATGGCATCGTAGGTTAGGCCATGCGAGTTATACTATTCTGCATAAACTAAACAAGCATAGCATAGTTAGAGGACTCCCTGAAGTCTCTTTTAAAAGGGAAAATAAATTTTGTAATGCATGCATTCAGTCCAAGTTGACTAGAAAATCATTCAAATCTAGGACAGAAAACCTATCCACTAAACCTTATGAACTGATACGCATGGACCTATTTGGACCAACCAGGTCTGTCAGTTTATCAGGGAAGAGGTATGGGTTTGTCTTAGTAGATGATTTTTCTAAGTATACTTGGGTATTTTTTCTGTCACATAAGAATGATGCATTCTCAGAATTTCAGGAGTTCTGTATAAGAATAAATCAGAAAATTGAAAATATTTTGACTGATCATGGAGGTGAGTTTGAAAACTCACACTTTGAAGAATTTTGCAGGTCAAGTGGGATTCATCATAAGTTCTCCTCACCCAGGACACCTGAGCAGAATGGGGTTGTCGAGAGGAGGAACAGAACTCTAGTGGAAATGGGACGAACTCGCTTAGTTGAAGGTCAACTGCCAAGAAAATTCTGGGCTGAAGCAGTCAACACAGCCTGTTATGTAATTAACGGGGCAATGGTAAGACCTTCCACCCAGAAAACCCCTTATGAGATTTTGAGAGGTAAGAAATCTTCAATCGCCCACTTCAAGGTCTTTGGTTGTAAATGTTTTATACATATAAATGACAAGAGGGACCTTGATAAATTTGAGCCAAAAGGTGAACCAGGAATCTTCCTCGGTTATTCTGAAAACACCCGGGCTTATAGAGTGTTCAATTTAAACTCAAAAATTGTTGAAGAATCTCCACACATCATCTTTGATGAAACCTTGATGGAAACTAACCATGGTTATTGCAGGAACGAAGATGGGAACATTTTGAAAGATGAAAACTCTGCAGACCAGTCTGATGGTGAGGAAGATAAAGAAGAGCAAGATGAAGAAGAACCTGAAGTTCAGGGGGAGGTAAGTGAAATTCCTAAAACTCAGATTGTTAATATTAGATATCTTAAAGATCACCCTGTGAATAATGTCATTGGCAATCTGAATGATCCCCCTAGAACTAGAGGTCACTTTAGAATTCAGGATGAATTAAATGCATATGCTCTTGTCTCTAAAATTGAACCCAAGTCCATTGACTGTGCCCTCAAGGATATGCATTGGATTAATGCCATGCATGAGGAGCTTAATCAGTTCGACAGGAACAAGGTGTGGCACTTGGTCCCACCTCCTGATCATGGAACAGTCATAGGGACTAGGTGGGTTTTCAGGAATAAATCTGATGAATTAGGGAATATTGTTAAAAATAAAGTTAGACTTGTTGCTCAGGGGTACAACCAGGAGTTTGGTATTGACTTTGAAGAGTCATTTGCCCCTGTAGCCAGATTAGAAGCTGTTAGAATTTTATTAACTTATGCATGTTCCCTAGGTATAATCCTCCAGCAGATGGATGTAAAATCTGCATTCTTGAATGGGGAAATTAATGAGGATGTCTATGTTAGACAGCCCCCTGGGTTTGAATGTCTAGATTTCCCTAATCATGTTTACAAATTAAATAAAGCTCTCTATGGTCTTAAGCAAGCTCCCAGAGCTTGGTACGACAGGTTGAGCAAGTTCCTCACTGATCAAAATTTTACTAGAGGAGTAGTTGATCAGACCTTGTTTACAAAGGTGAGTCATTCTGAAATTCTTATTGTACAGATTTATGTGGATGATATCATTTTTGGGTCAACTAACCCCAAATTGTGTGAGGAATTTTCTAAAACAATGACTAATGAGTTTGAAATGAGATCAATGGGTGAGCTTAAATTGTTTCTTGGACTGCAGGTTACACAAACAAAGGATGGAATGTTTATCACTCAGTCCAAGTACACAAGGGATCTACTCAAAAAATACAAGATGGATAATCTTAAAGAGATAGCTTCTCCAATGGGTACCTCTACAAGCTTGGATGAAGACACTAAAGGTAACCCATTTGACCAGAAGTTATACAGAGGTATGATCGGATCCCTTCTCTACTTAACAGCATCTAGGCCTGATATTCAATTCGCTGTAGGATTATGTGCTAGGTTTCAGGCCAGTCCTAAAGAAAATTATTTTAAAGCAGTGAAAAGGATTTTTAGATATCTGCTAGGCACTCAAGAGTTAGGATTATGGTATCCTGCTAGGTGTGAGTTAGAGCTTCTAGCTTACACTGATGCTGATTATGTTGGGTGTCGAGTAGATAGAAAAAGCACTAGTGGCTATTGTCAATTCCTTGGTGGCTGTCTAGTATCTTGGGCATCTAAGAAGCAACACATTGTAGCCTTGTCTACAGCTGAGGCTGAATATGTTGCAGCAGGTAATTGTGTTACCCAAGTACTTTGGATTAAGCACCAACTAGATGATTATCAGATAAAACTGGAATGTATTCCAATTCTATGTGATAATACTAGTGCCATATGCCTTGCTAAAAATCATGTTCATCATTCTAAGACTAAGCACATAGAAATAAAACATCATTTTCTAAGAGATGTTGTGAACAAAAAGGAAATTGAACTGGACTTCATTGAAACAGACAAACAAGTTGCTGATATCTTTACTAAGGCACTTGGAAATGAAAATTTTAAATTTTTTAGAAGAGAACTTGGCTTGTGTAAATTTCAGCATAATGAATGAACTCTTTGTTGACTTGAATAAAACTTTTGAGCTGCTTTGAATAAACTTCTGATTTGGACTTGCTGTTGATAGATTGAATAAACATTGTGCAACAGACTTATGATAATGCATGATTCTCATATTTTTATTGCACTCATGATCATCATTGCATATATATGTCTAGATGCATGATATGTCTATATTTCTGCATGATTGTATTGCACTGCATTTCTCTGCATAATATAGCATAATAGGTCTGAATAAGCATGAATTTCAAAATCATTTGTTCAGTCACTATTCGCAAAACCACATGCACATAGACAGGGGGAGTATTGTATATGTTTCAGAGTTGAGTCTGACAGTATGGCAATCTTTTAGTCAGTTCTAATATTAAGCAATAGAAAACAGATTTCTTCTTTCATAAGAACTTTAATTGCCTAAAGACTGACTTAATGGTTTAAAGTTTATAATATTTAGAGTTGAAAGACTACAATCAGTAAATAAGGATGCTGAAAATTGATAAGGCTCTCAACCCTTATCTTATCACATGTCAGACAAAGCCAATTATATCTGAAATCGAAAAACTCATCTGAAATCATGTTAAAGAAGCTAAGTATGTGTATTGTCCTTAAACAAGTCATTCTGAAACAAATGAAGGGCAGCTAAGAAAGATATTGAAAAATATTAAAAATTATTTGAAAAATAGCATTGACAGAGCAATGACTGGTAAATCACTGAGAAACTGAGTGATCCATCAAAGAAGTGGACACCACTCATGTCATGAGGTGTATCAGCTATCTCTGTATAAAATGATCAAAATAGTAGGTTGTTTTCACTGAGTACCTAGGGGTAACTAGCGTCTAATAAACGTGTACCCTCACACAAAAAGGTGTCAATCAATTCTATTGAATTTGATCATAGGCAAGATGGTCCATCATGTTGAGTATCTAGGGGTATTGGCGTCTGATAAACGTATACCCTTACGCAAAAAAACTTTTGGTACCTGAATGCCCTAAATGAAATAATATTGAAAATGATGTTCCTTCAAAGAAAGTTCATGGATGTCAATTGTTTAATTTCAATACATGACCTGATTTCTCTTAACACATTTTACTGAGTCTATGAAAGTAAGATATTCTGAAACTGAATCTCTCATGTAAATATGACTCTGGTTTATTGTTTTATCATGCACATCTACCTTATCCAATGAATATAGTGCATGAACTCTCATTTTTATAATCTTTAAACTAGAATTTCAATTTCTAAGCCGTTTCTCAGTTCATATGACTGAAGGTTCTGTGCTTTAGTTGCTTAATTTCTGAACTACTTGCTAAGAATGCCAGTCAGCTGAACTTTCTTTTTCCTTCCCTTGCACTCACTTTCCCTCCTCTTTGTTGATGGCAAAGGGGGAGAATATTGTCTGTATTCATTCCTTCAATTCAGGGGGAGAATTCTGAATTGAGAATTCTGATTCAGGGGGAGTGTATGCATCTGCATCATGGTATGGCAAAGGGGGGAAATTTTGTTAGCAGGGAGATGCTTACATTTTGTAGCATGCAGCATGTCATTCATAGCATCTACATGCATCTGCATAACAATCTGAATAACAAATCATGTCGTTCATCAAAAAATGCATCTGTATGATAGGGGGTTGCTACTATATATGATAGGGGGTTGCCATCATCAAAAAGGGGGAGATTGTTGTGACTCCTCTATGTTGATGGTGTTGACATGTAACTTTACTTCATATGGCAACACATTGTTTTGATTGATTGGCAACACTGTTTATGTTTTGATGAAATTCCTTTTATCAGATTGTCTGTGTGTTCTATGCATTTTATCTTGTTTTCACACTGAACACACACTCAAAGTCTCAAAGTCTATACATCGCTATTGGGCATCAAAGTCTGCACATTAGCATCAGGCAGCAAGTGTGTACAACGCCCTGTGTAGGCACGACAAGTCCATACATTCACATTGCATTGGCTAAGTCTATACACTGTCCGTCTCATTTAGAGTCTAAGGCAAAGTTTGTACATTGGACAGTGTCAGGCGAAGTATGTACATTGAGCGTCTCAATGAGCGTCTCATGTAAGTCTATACATTGGACTGTAGTATGCATTTGTCAATGGCATCTAAGTCTGTACAGTGGACTGTCTTCCTTAGCGTCTTGATCTTCCAAGTCTATACAGGCTTCTGGTTTACAAAGTCTGTACATTGGTCTCAGACTCCAAAGTCTATACATCGCCTGTTGACTGCAAAGTCTATGCAAAGCTCAAGAGTTCGAAGTCTACACATTCATTCACTGTAGCTTGCACGAGGTAAAGTATGTACATTGGCCTCCATGCCTCAAGTCTATACATTGGACTGTTTGGCCAAGTCTGTACATCGTTGTTTGCCAAAGTCTGTACATTGGCATCTGTTTCTTCGTTACGATTCAAAGTCTGCACATTGGGTTATTTACCTACGTTCAGCTTCAAAGTCTATACATCGATGCCTTTACCTACGTTGCAGTTCAAAGTCTATATAGTCGATGTTTTCCATTGTTTCAAGTCTATACAGACGCTCTTTTAGAAAGTCTATACACTCAACTCCTTCACATCTTGCAAAGTCTGTACATTGCATTCATCAGTCGTGAAGTCTATACATCGCTTGTCTTCATTCGAGTCTCATGAAGTATGTACATCGTGCATCAGATCTGAAGTCTATACATCGTCTGTCTTCATTTGAGTCTCACTGAAGTCTACACATTACATCTTCTCATTGAAGTCTACACATTGCATCTTCATTCATGAAGTCTACACATTGCATCTTCATTCATGAAGTCTACACATTGCATCTTCATTTGCGAAGTCTGTACATTGCATTGATCTTTACTTAGTCTATACATTGACAGTCTTCATATCACCTAAGTCTGTACGGCGGTTGCTTCATACAGCAAGTCTGTACATCGCTCTCACTTATATGAAGTCTATACAACGCAGTTCATCTAATAAGTCTATACAGAGTTGTTATTTAATCTGATCATCTGATACTCTGTCTGACAGGGATTCTCTACTGAGATTGCTGACATGGCTCGTGATCCCAGGAGGACGAGGTGTGCAGATGCTAACACATGGATGGAATTGCCTCGGATCTGGAGAATTCCTTGGGCGGGAAAACATGGAAGCCACGCGCCCTTATCCACCTGCTGCTGTTATATATAGCAGTATTCATCTTCTGTAAAAGGCTGATCGAAGTTGGCGAAGTCTATACATTCAATTGTGTGTTTTGTTTGTTTTCAGTCTTGCTATTTTCTCTTTGAAAACTCTTGTTCTATCAAGCTGTTAGTCAGCGGTTTCAAGCTGTGAGGCAGCGGGTTGCAGAGGTGTTACCTCTGGTCGGCTAAGCTGTAGTGCCCAGCAGAGCAAACTGTGAAGCTCAGCTGTTGCAGAGGGTGTTCCTCTGGTCGAGATAAGCTATAAGCCCCAACCGTTGTTGGCAAGCTGTAGAGCCCAGCAGATTGAAGCTGTGTATCAGCAGTAATCCACATTCGAGTTGAATGTGGGGTGGGCGTAGGTCGGATTGACTGAACCACCTAAAAGTCTTTGTGTCTCTCGTGTGTTTGATTGCTTGTTCAGCAGATCTTGTGTGTTTCATTCGGTGCATTGGCTGTGTTCGTTTAGTGTTCTTCTAATTCCGCATTTGATTCTAGGCCTAATTTTTAAATAGCCTGTTGATCTATTCACCCCCCTCTAGATCCACATCCGGTGGTGATAGAGCCTTCCATCTAACTTCAACAACCACCCTCATACCATGAAAGGTAAAATTCATGCTCGCCCACAAAAGCATAGTCCACATGCACACGCACATGAACATAAAAAGAATAATCAATCTTTTGTGTGTTATTTCTATTGTATAAAAAATGGGCATGAGATATATGATTGCCACACAATGAGGGAGGATGATGTGATTACCCTGAAAAAGATGAGCCAAGATGCTAAACATGTTGCTAACCCACAAGGACCCAAGCAAGTTTGGGTACCTAAAAATTTCAAATGAGAATTTTGGGTGCAGGATGCCTCGGAGCTAAGAAATGAATGGTCAGGTAAATAAAAACTCAAGGCACAGATATGTAAATAATTTTTTTTGTCATTTTACATATGGTGTGGCATTGCATGTAGCCATGATGCATAATAAAGATTGAATTCATATTCACGATGCATTGCTTGGTTTGTGTAGCATCATTCTTGCATGGCCATGGTATATTAAATGCTGATGTATGGAAAGGCAGGCTATGTTTGTCCAGAAGCACTCAATATGCGTGAGGCTTCACATCCGTCAAGTACCATGCGTCACTGTCGTATATAGGCCATATAGTAAGGGGGAGTTGTCTCTTTGAAGCATTCATCCATATATTTCATCTTCATTATGTTGACATTAATAAGTGTACAACCATGTGTTTGGTAATGCATTTCATCTCCACCAACTTCATGTCTGACCAGGTCAACCCATGCTTGGTACAAGTCAACCTATCCTTGACAATTGTCATTCCACTTGCTTGCAAATATAACTCCTTGAGTGCATTCATTTAGGGGGAGTCTTGTTGCTTTTCTTAATCTCTTGCAATCTGAACTTCAATGACTTACAGTCTAATTTGAGATCATGAGACCGACAGAACTACGGCGTAAGAGCTTTCTATTATATGCCCTCATGATTGTCCATCCAATGAAAATGGTTCAGATTTAATGATTTTCTTGAAGTTCTGAAATATTTGTTCTAAAATCATCTATATTTTATGATTTTAATAGACCTTAACTAGAGATTGCATATTGTGCTTCGAATGACTATCCTGATATCTGAAAATTTAAAATTCATGACCATCTTGGTGATACACTCAGGCTTAGTATTGTTCTTAAACATCTTGATCAGCTGGAATTCTTAGAAATTCATTTGACAGAGCAATGATATTATTGCACTGACAAACATGTCATGTCATCTAATCAAGTGACAAATGATATGTCATGATGTGCCACTGTTATCTCTGTCTTAATTATTTTTGGACTCTAGGCAAAGCACTGGCATAATTACTGAGAAATATATCTTCTCATCAAAGAAATGAGATTGGATATGTCATGACGTGACTTTGCTATCTCTGTTCATTCTGAAACATAACCGTCAGTCTTGCCAAATACCTAGGGATACTGGTGTCTAAACAACGTGTATTCTTACGGCTAGGAGGCATGTACTAGACTTGATTGCTCGTAAAATATGAGTCATGTGCCTTCAAATTCAAAAGATATTGAAAATCAAATTTACTGCACTCATAACATTCCATGCTTTACTCATGCTTATTTAGCCTCCATACTAGTCTTTGTGTTATTCCCTTTGTAGTTATTGAATATGGATATATAAGACAAGGGAAGGTTAAACACTGACATGATATGTATTTTTGGTTCATTTCTATTAAACCTTGGATGTAGCTGCTTTTCGAATTCCATTGTTGATCTCGGATTTCATTAGCTTTGAACCATTTATATATTGCTCACTATCTGGTTCAGTTTTACATATAATGGCTTGCTCTTCACTTCCATTCAGCTCTGGTCTCTCAGACTTTTGTAGCCTTCTCTACTTTATCCCTCCCTTTTTGCTATTGTCAAAGGGGGAGAATTCTTTGTGTGAGTCCTTTGTAAGAGTTGTGCGTTGTCGATCTACGAGGGTTGTCATAGGGGGAGAAACCTTTGTGAGCTTTGTGTTTAAGTGTTGATGGGGGTTTGCATAATTGCATAGCATTTGTATGCTTTGATCGTTCATGCATACATGTCCGCATTCATTCATATGCTTTGTGTTCATATCTGCTTTCACATGCTTTAATTATCATGGATCTTGAGCTGCACATGTCGCATATGTTATACATTTTGCCATTTTGGATATTCTTGCCACATAAAGACTCACAGTGTTGCCATCATCAAAAAGGGGGAGAATGTTGTGCCCCTGTGGTCATTTAAGTCATTCGACATCATCCTGTGGTCATTTGAGTTATTTGATATTCTTGATTTTGATAATGGCTAAACACTATAAGTCATTGTTGTTTTCCACTCTCATATGACTGACATACGTGATGTTTTGTTCATGACAGATATGCCAATGAATGGACAAGGAATGGAGTGGAGATGGCAAATGTTAAAGCCTAATGATCGCGCCCAAGCAAGGATGGAAATCCTTTCAAATCGTGATCAATCAAACGATCGAACTCATGGCAGTCGCCTGGCAAACCAAACGTGTGGATAAGCATCTTGCCTCTCTACCATTCAATACAGTCGGTATATGTCATTTACTGTCAAGCACTATTGGTAAGATTCTTACCTTGTCATAGCCATCAATCTCACCATGGATATTCCATTTACCTCTCATTTCTAAACTTCACAATGATAACTTGGATTGATAACTATCAAGTTCACTCTTCAAATGCATTAGTTTCTCATTCCAATCATGGTAACATGCTCAAATGATCTTCATGTTTCTAATGCATAAACCAAGTAAAATCCAACCCCCAAATGTATGAAATAAATATTTACTTAAAGTCATTGTTATTTGGATGTATTTCATTGGGCTAACACTTCAACTTTGCAGGACTAGGTCATTCCAGTCGACACTTCACATAGCCACGGTCGACGCACAAAGAAGCATCACCAAGAGAACCCAAGGTCAAAGAATCAGTTGACATCTTCAAGACTATCAAGGTTGATGCCACAGATGAGAACGGGATGCTAAAGGAGTTAAGCGACTGAGTTAAAGGGTTACCGGACTGAACAGGGGAAACCCGGGGGTCTGCCCAGCTGGCGGCCTACCGCCACCATATGGGCGGTCGACCGCCCCTGCCAGTAGCTCACAGTCTGCAGCTCTCTCAGTGGTGGTCGACCGCCAGCTCAGTAGCGGTCGACCGGAAATTCCAGGGACCAAGTCTCTATAGGGTTTCTCAGTAGCGGTCGACCGCCAGCTTCCACAGGTCGACCGCCAGCCCCGAGCCAACAATTGTTGACTTCGATTTTCACACTGAAAGAAGCCATTCTCCATGGATTTCTTTAATCCTAAAGTCACCCAATCACCCACAAAATATGGATCTGGTCTGGGGGATGTCTATGGACCATTCTAAGTCTATAAAATACATACAAGAGGGTTAGAAAACCCTAGTTGATCGAAGGCATCAAGATGGATCAAAGGAGATCGAGAGAGGCTAGAGGAGGTGCTTGGAAGAAGGGGTACTGTAGCCGTGAACAGTACTTCGTGCAGAAGCTCTTCATCCATTCTAAGGTGTTTCAAGCTTAGATCTGAAGCAAGCAACCTCCAAGGAAGCTAGAAGTAATCAAGATTCTCAAAGGTGATCAAAGCTACATCCATAAACCTCTTCATCAACTCAAGAGGATCAAAAAGAACATCAAAGCTACATCCATACACTTCTTCATCAACTCAATTGAATCCAAGGCATCAAGAGAGAACAAGAGAGGCAAAGGAGGAGGTTGGAAGAAGAGCAACCTCCAAGGAAGATTAGACGCAAGCAAGGCTATCAAGGTGATCCATTGAAGCTCATTTCTCAAGGGAGATCAAATCTGCATCCTTTATCTTCTTCATCAACTCAAGGTGATTCAAGGAAGATCATTTCACAAGAAAGAAGATATCATTGAAGCATCAGATTCAAGCTCCAGCAATCTCAGACAAGATCTTTTCTCTTTGAGCATATTCTATATCTTGTTTGAGTGTTTTCATGTTTGTTCTTTTTCCATTTCATTCAAACATTTGAAACTAAAGATCGTCCCTACCGGTGGTTAGTAGGAAGGCAATTGGAAGTTATCCGATCTGCGGTGTTGACGTCCCTACCTGTGGTTAGTAGGAAGGCAATCGGAGGTCTTTCCGATTTGCGGTTCAGTGCGTGGCACGAGTGGAGCCTCACCGGATTTGGTGAGAGGTGGACGTAGGATCGGGGATTCAGTCTGAACCACGTTAAAATCTCATGTGTTGTGGTTTGATTGTGCGATTGCCTTGTGTTAGATGCATGCTTAGGTTCAATCTCTATATTGCGTAATCATCTTGCTAAAGTAAATCGTTGTGCCCTTCGTTAAGCTAGTTATATTCCACTGCTATTATCTTTTTCTAGCTTTAAAGAGGGTTACATTACGAAAAGAGGGACAGATCTATTCACCCCTCCCCTCTAGATCTGTCATCCACTACTCAACAAGTGGTATCAGAGCGAGGCTCTGCCATTCCCAGATCCTACGATCTGCAGGGAAAGATCCCGGTGTATTTTATTTAGATGGCTTCATATGCTACATATGCTTCGATGGTTTCTCCGCCCATTTATGATGGTTCAGATTTTTCTACATGGGTAGGGAGAATGTTCATCTATGTTAGCTCCATAGATCAACAATTGTGGACTCTTATATACAATGGTCCTCATGAGCTGCCATCAAATTCAATTGATTGGTAAGCCAAACATGAGACCTAACACAATGATAATCTTGTTGTATATAACTTAATTACAGCTGCAGTTGATCTCAGACTAACTCATCTTTTGTCCTCCTGCAGCACAGCCAAGCAAGTACTGGACAGGTTGGTGAAAATCAATGAAGGGAATGAACAAGAACAAGAATGCTTCATGGCCGACCGTGCAGAATAGTCCAGCAATACATCCTCATCACAGGTAAACTCTGACTCCGAGGAATTCACTTTTGAAGAGCTTATGGACCTATGATGAGTTGATTACACAATACAAAAAGGTAAAATCAAAAAACAAAAATTTGAAAAAGGATCTCAAGAAAAGTAACCAAAATGAAAACTCATTTTGTAAAAACTGTTCTACTTTTGAAGAGCTTAACGACACTCTTTCTTCTGATCTAGATACGCACAAACAAAGCATTACATGTCTAGAGGATGAAAACGAAAATTTTGATGATGAAATCACTAGGTTGGAAGAAATTGTAATAAACCTTCAAAACTAACCTAAGTCAATCTCTAATGATCAAACTATGGCCGATGGGCTAATTCATGATGAGAGGTTGATTGAAGAAAGTAAAAATTCTGAAACTCAAAGTGAAAAGGTCCTAAAAGAAACTGAAGTTTCATGCTCTGCTAATTTTACATGCAAAGAATGCTCGTTCATGAAAAAGATAAATATGGGTCTCCATGATGATCTTGAATGGCAACAAAATCTGATTGATTCTCTGAAAGAAGAGAATAGAGAATTGTTGGAAAAGAAAATTGAACTTGAACAAGATGAGGAAGAAGTGAATGAAAAACTGGTTGCTCTTAGAAAAGGTAAAATTGTCATTAATGATTGCTCTGAAACATTGCATGCTTTAGAACAAGAAAATCAAAATCTTCAAGCGGTAAATGCCATGCTCAATGAGCAATTGGCAGCATGCGAAGAGGGTCTTGATGAATCTAAACAGCATATTTCCTCACTTGAAAATAAAATTCAAGGTTTGAATGATTTTCTGTCAATGTTTGTCCAAGACCAAGATTCTGGCTCATCAGAAGCCACCACTTCCTGTGGTCACCAAAAAGGGCATACTGCTCGAAAGAAAAGTAAAATTCAACATGCTCATCCAAACAGGCACTACAACATGTCCAATGCTAAATACTATGCTTTCCACAAAACGAATGTCCATTGTTATTATTGTGGTAGATATGGTCACACTATGCATGATTGTTTCATCCTGAGAAATGATGAGCTTAGAACATGACAACAAGTGAAAGGGCAAGGAAAGAAACAGGTCAACACTGGCAGAGGGCCTGCTAAGCAGAACTCTGCACAGAATCGCATGGAGAATCAGAAGTGTCGATATTCCCATCCAGACAGGTCGACACTCCCCATGGCCTTCAAAAGAAATACTTCTCTTCGCTACTTTCATTGTGGTAAGACTGGTCACCCTGACCAGGAATACTGGCATCTGAAAGAAAGACACCACCCTCATACCATGACAGGTAAAAATCATGCTCGCCCACAAAAGCATAGTCCACATGCACACGCACATGAACATAAAAAGAATAATCAATCTTTTGTGTGTTGTTTCTATTGTGGAAAAAATGGGCATGAGATATATGATTGCCACACAATGAGGGAGGATGATGTGATTACTCTGAAAAAGATGAGCCAAGATGCTAAACATGTTACTAACCCACAAGGACCCAAGCAAGCTTGAGTACCTAAAAATTCCAAATGAGAATTTTGGGTGCAGGATGCCTTGGAGCTGAGAAATTAATGGTCAGGTAAATAAAAGCTCAAGGCACAGGTATGTAAATAGTTTTTTTTGTCATTTTACATATGGTGTGGCATTGCATGTAGTCATGATGCATAATAAAGATTGAATTCATGTTCACGATGCATTGCATGATTTGTGTAGCATCATTCTTGCATGGCCATGGTATATTAAATGTTGATGTATGGAAAGACAGGCTATGCTTGTCCAGAAGCACTCAATATGCGTGAGGTTTTATCTCCGCCAAGTACCATGCGTCACTATCGCATATAGGCCATATAGTAAGGGGGAGTTGTCTCTTTGAAGCATTCATCCATATATTTCATCTTCATTCTGTTGACATTAATAAGTGTAAAACCATGTGTTTGGTCATGCATTTCATCTCTGCCAACTTCATGTCTGACCAGGTCAACCCCTGCTTGGTACAAGTCAACCTCTCCTTGACAATTGTCATTCCACTTGCTTGCAAACATAACTCCTTGAGTACATTCTTTGCATATCCTTAGGGGGAATCTTGTTGCTTTTCTTAATCTCTTGCAATCTGAACTTCAATGGCTTACAGTCTAATTTGAGATCATGAGACCGACAAAACTACGGCGTAAGAGCTTTCTATTATATGCCCTGATGATTGTCCATCCAATGAAAATGGTTCAGATTTATGGATTTCATTGAAGTTCTGAAATATTTGTTCTGAAATCATCTATGTTCTGTGGTTTTAATAGACCTTAACTAGAGATTACATATTGTGCTTTGAATGACTATCCTGATATCTGAAAATTTAAAATTCATGACCATCTTGGTGATACATTCAGGCTTAGTATTATTCTTAAACTTCTTGATGAGCTGGAATTCTTGGAAATCCATTTGACAGAGCAATGATATTATTGCATTGAGAAACATGTCATGTCATCAAATCAAGTGACAAATGATATGTCATGATGTGCCCCTGTTATCTCTGTCTTAATTATTTTCGGACTCTAGGCAGAGCACTGGCATAATTGTTGAGAAATATATCTTCTCATCAAAGAAATGAGATTGGATATGTCATGACGTCACTTTGTTATCTCTGTTCATTCTGAAGCATAACCGTCAGTCTTGCCAAATACCTAGGGATACTGGCGTCTAAACAACGTGTATTCTTATGGCTATGAGACATGTACTAGACTTGATTGTTCGTAAAATATGAGTCATGTGCCTTCAAATTCAAAAGATATTGAAAATCAAATTTACTGCACTCATAACATTCCATGCTTTACTCATGCTTGTTTAGCCTCCATACTAGTCTTTGTGTCACGCCCCGAGCCCTTTATTACAGCGGAAGACTCGCTCGAGGAACGTGAACAGTCGGCATGGTAAGCCTCTTGTAAGCAAGAAAGATCAGAGTGCAAGGTAATCACACATAAGAATGCAATCGCATAATAATTACTCAATCTCTAATTTTATTTCATTAATAATCAAGTATTCAAGTACAATAACTGTTTTCATACTTTTTCCATTCCACTAGACTCAAGAAATAAGAAATTACAAAGACTCGATCTAAACATTATAGACTTCCTAAGTCTTCCCTCTCAATTTGATATGACTTTCATTCGCCCTCGGACCCGCTACTTGCATAACCCGAATCTGAATTCGTATCACTTTTATCTCCTGAAAAAGATTGGAAATAGGTAATGAGCATACTTACCCAGTAGGTATCTTCGCATCAACATGATTAGCACTATTAAAGTAATTAGCATTTTAGCTCTAAAGAAATAAGGTAAAATCACGTGAATGCGATCAATCATGCGAGTAACCAAAGTAACAAAGATGATCGTTTAAGATAGAATGAGAGCAAGTATGAGCTTGCAAGAATGTAACAAGAAAGTAGTATGACTTTTCATGAACGAGAATGTAACGAGAATGTACTAGCAAGACCATGTAATCATCATCCAAACATCTTTTGCTTATGAGCAAGTATTTGGTGAATTTCTGTGGAGTATCATGTAACAAGCAAGAAAGTCATGTACAAGTAATTTCATGATGTCATGGCTTTTCACTTATTTATAGATAAAGTACTCCCAGCGTAATACGACGCCAGTAGCATCATACCCCATGGTTTATAATTGTATGTTTTCGACAATCAGCCGAGGGGACTAGCATAGAGCCCTTAAACACAATCAGTGCTTGATCGCATCTTCAAGTATAAATCAAGCTATTTCCACGCATATAAGAATAAAGTATGGCCAACAATGTAATAGGTTCAATAAGCTCATGATAATAATAATCAATGAATGAACGTTTCAATTTAGAATATGAAAGATCAAGAATGACTTATACTATGTTATGCTCATGGAAATAATTTGGTAGCATAACGACTCATTTCTTAACTTTTCATCCTTTAAAAGTAAGTATCTTGATCATTATGACAAGTCCTAGGACATCAATGATCCACCTAGGAACTTTAGAATAGCAACCCCTTGGTCAAACCTTGGGTTAACGAAATATAGAACTGTGACGGTCTTGTACTGGGCCGTTACATAACGTGATGCTCCAGTATTGGACTGTTACATGGGTCTGAATCCGGAACAAAGAAATTGGACTCAGTGTAATGTGACAGTCGTTTATTAGGCCGTTAGATGAGCCTGACGGTCCAACATTGATCTGTTACATCTCGAAAATCAGAAACCATCGATAGTGTTTTCTAATGATTGGGCTTTCATGGTACAACCAACTCGGCGTCCTAGTGGGAATCTCAGGCTCGCGGAGAATTACGGAGGCCTTGAAACAAGATTTCCTAGTCCATTGGAAGGAATATCCAATAGAGAGGTCCTCATGTTCAAAATAATGTTCCTATAGTGTAAAGTGTGAACTAATGGCCATATACCGGAATATATGCCATGTACTTAAAGAAAATGACTCTATAGATAGAAAAATATTGTGAAACGATGTGAAACCATGATAAAACTCCGTCAATACATCATTTGAAATCATAATTTAAATACAAACTATAGAGTTTAGCCAATGAAATTAACTTAACTTAAAATAACTCAAGATGCTTGTAATCATGTAATTCCTATCATGAATCAATAAATAAACTCAAAGTCATGATATCAGGTCAAAACATAGATAACTAGGCGTATTTATAAGTAATTTGGACTGTTCTTTATTCTGTCTCGGGTTGACAGAACACAGTACCCTGACGGTCGACACTGGGCGCGTTACAGAGCTTGTGATGGTTTATCGTGGGGCCGTTACAATATTGTAACGCTCCTTCTATGGTGCGTCAGAGATAACAGAACAATTTAAACACAACAGAGAGTGTGACTGCTTATCGTAAGGCCGTTACAGTCATGTGACAGTCCTACCCTAATCCGTCAGAGCTTCTGATGAGGATAAAGATAAGGAACTATGTCCATGCAAAAAAAATCATAATCACTAACTAGTCTATTAATGATAAACGAAGTAAAGGCCAGATATATGCATAGGTTGCAGTGAATGAACAAGATGATGTCTTTTATCTTTGATTAGGCTAAAGTTATGCATGTATGTATGAACTTACTAAAACATGAAATTCATGATCTATAATGCATGAAATCAAGTCAAATCAGAGGGCTTTTATCCCTAACATGTTATTTTTGCCGTTCATGAGATGACCTACCTTTTCCTTGGGCTTTAAACTTCTAATTTGGGTCTTCAAAACACGCCCTAGTTGCCTTCTTCCTGTAGTTTTTCAGCAACTTCCCGGTACTCTAACTCCTCAACCTCTTGACCTAAGGACGTGAAATTTTGAAGTTAAGAAGGTGATACTAAGGGGAACCAAAAGTTCTAAAGCATCTAACTCTAATTATCTCGTTTAGGCGTCCTAATTCCTTGATCTTCAGCACCCGTTGCACAGTTTCCTGGGTTGACGTGATGAAACCAGCAACTTTGGAAGCCCTTATCTCATTGGTTACTTGATCTCCTAACATGAAATTTTGAGAGTTGTTAGACCTTAGTATTAGAAATAAAAAGTTCCAAAGAACTTACCTGAAATTCTATCTCCTTACCTTGATTCTTCACGAGCCAAAAGTAAGGGTCGCTCAGTTCAGAACTGAGTCCTATTTATAGTGATTTGGCTATGGTTTGAGGATTAGATCGATTCTATAGTCCTTAGTTGGCCAAAACCTAATCCCTAAGAGTCCCTAGTAACCTTACATGTTCTCTTAATTAGGTCTGTTGCAGATAGGATCCCAAAGTTCTAATCTTTTTGCAAGTTCTTCCACTCACGGAATTAACAGGGTGTGACGGTCCAGTCTAGATGCGTTACATGCATGTGGCGGTCGCCCGATAGACGGTTACATCCAACGTGTGCAGAATTTCAAATTAATAAAACTCTTTTATTCATTTTATTTATATAATTATCTAATTAAGGGATATTTATCCTTTAAAATCCATGAATAAGCTAAATAACATTCTAGAATATGCGCCAACTTAATGGGCTAGGTCCTTAAACCTTTTGGGTCTTAATTAAATAGGTTAGATTAATTATTTAACACTATTGGGCCTTATACCCCATTTATTAATTCAATAATCCATTCATTAATTTATCTAGCCCTTATAAATTCTAGAAAATTTCAAAATTTATTTATATAAATTCTGGGGCACTACACCCTCCCCCACTTAAAAGAATTTGGTCCCCAAATTCAATACATGGATTGTGGAGAGTGTACTTACAGTTGAATAATTCTAGAAATCTTTTTCGCATAGCTTCTTCGGTTTCCCATGTTGCTTCATATGGCCATGTTTTCTTCAATTGTATCTTGACCATAGGAATAACTGTATTCCTTAGTTGACGCACTTCTCGTTCCAGAATCTTTATTGGTGTTTGCTCGTACGTCATACATCATGTCCTTCCGAATCTCTAAATTATCATAAGTGATAACATGGTCAGGATCATATACATACTTTTTCAGCATAGAGACGTGAAATATGTCATGAACTCCTGCTAATTATGGAGGTAAAGCCAGTCTATAAGCCACTTCACCGACCCTTTCAAGAATTTCAAATGGGCCAATGTAACGCCCGGTAATTTTGGAATAGGAATAAAATATATACAATGTTTAATGATTAAAGTTTATTCAAATAAATACTTGGTCAAGTGATATTCCTAAGGGGTTGCTCAGATCGAACCTGCCTCTGATACCTAGGACAAGGACTAATAAAAGTTAAAGAACTTATGAGCAATAAAATCTCTAAATGAAAGATTACTAAGATCTCAATGTATGTGCGAACTAGCCACACCAAATCAATGAGGTATAGAACCTTAGAGGGAAAATTATGATAGTCTTAAGAACCTTATTTATGCATATACGGAAATACATGCAAATTATTAAAAGATATAAGTCGTATGTGTAAGGTTTTAACAAATAAGCAAATAAGACTTCCAAACAAAGTAAACTTGTGTAAAGAGGACCAAATAGAAATAACTAGTTATAAATAAAATTATTAGGCCTTGATAAAGGATTAACAATTAACCTTAAAAACATTTAAGTTAATGCTAAGCTCCATTGGCCCAAACTCAACCCAAGAAATTAATGGGCTTTTTAACACGTTTTATTCCATATAGGCAAAATATATATATATATATATATATATATATATATATACATAAGTACATAACATAAACCAGTAAATATGTATATATATATATACCTAGAAATAGAAGGAAAGTATATATTATATACGAATGAACAAATAATGGAGTGAAATGAAATAACGCCTCTTATAAAGGCGCTATTTAAATTAGACACGCCCTTAAACAAGGCGTGATTCAAGAAAGGACGCCCTCACCACATGGCGTCAAATTCCAAACACCAAATAAGGCAAGTAAGATAAACGCCCCTTTTCTGGGCGTGTTTTAAACAAGAAACGCCTCTCCACTGGGCGTGTCTTTAAGAAACGCCCTATGACAAGGCGTCAATTTCATTTCCACTTCTGTTCGACCCAGGGACTTATCCAGGGTAAGTGATAACTATGGGAAAGAGTTCGAATGTAGTAATAACTCTAAATCGGAAGTGTTACTTCTATTAAAACACTAACTCTATTAGGTTCACCTAAATCCTATAAATACCCCCTAAATCAAGCTCGATCGCTATGTTTGCGATTCAATTCTTCAAAGGTACGTGAAGAACATCATGTTCTTCTCATCTCTTCCTCTGCTTTTTTTTTTATTTTACGAAGGTTACTAACTATCCTTCATATTCTATAGGAAACTCTGCTGCTGCTGTCAAAGAACAGGTAATGTTCTTCCATCTTCTTCTTAACTTCGGTTATGGTTATGAAGATTAGTAAACATCTTCATCTTCCTTCTTTTCCTCTTCCTCTACAGGGTGACTGTGGTGTGAGGATTCTTGGAGAACGAAGTTCTTCTTCCTGTCCGATCTGCAAACCATCTCCTCACCGTTCAAGGTAGGTTTTCTCAAGGCACTGTAGCCCAAACAAGTTAATTCAATGAATATACATCATCACATGCATGAATATAAGTTTTAAGATAGCTTCTACGCGTTTTCTGGAATATTTTTGAAAGAGACGCCCCTGTCAAGGGCGCTATTTTACAAGACACGACCCTGACCAGGTCGTCAATTCCTAAATTCGACGCCCTGTACAAAGGCGTTCATTCCATGAAATTACATGCAATCAATAATTGTTCACGTTTAAAATTTAATAGCTATGAAATCTTGAAACTAATGTAATGCATGAGTATACCGTGAAATCCTACTATTTTTCTTGTCATGACTATATATCTTGTCTCCCGAAATTTATTATCCTGAAATTTATAAAAATTCTTGAAAAGCATGAATTCACGACCTGAACCAAGTCGTTTCTTGTGAAACCCACGCCACGATCGAGGGCGTGAATTTGAAAATAACGCCCCCGTTCCGGGCGTGTCTTTGATAAATCCTAGAATATGTATATCCTGCAAAAAAAATAGGATTAAAGAATGGACGACCATTGTGCATGTCGTCACATTGAAATAAAACGCCCCTGTAAAGGGTGTGTTTTTGATAAAACACAGAATTATGGAAATTTCTGCAAAAAAAATGGAAATGCATGTAAACGCCCTTATTTAAGGCGTTATTTACTTAAGTAGTGACTTAATCAAAGTCGTTATTTTCTGTAAAAATATTTTTACCTGTTACTGCTAACCGAGGGTTTGCATTATATTTATATATATGTATATCGGCACTATATCTCCACTCCGTGAGTATAGTCCCACGTTTTCAAGTTGTTCTATCGATCACCCTCAACTCTCATTGACATACAAGCTCTCCATTGGACATTCCGTTCCTTTGGACTCGCGAGTTAGTCATAGAGACCTCCGTAAGACTCCTCGTACCTTGGATTCCCTCAAGGTCGACTGAGCTGGTTGTACCCTAAAAAAAAAACCATTACACAATCTTTACCATGTCACTCTAATGAAACATGGTATACCGGCCCTCATGTTATACTATATGTATGATATGAGAACTATCTTAAGGAATGGGGGAAAACATGCCATCAATGAGATGTTCTTGTAGACCCCAATTCTATATCAATTTTGTTATGATGATTCTTGTGGACCTCATGTTATTAACATGCTGTTCTTGTAGATCACAATTCTATATAAAGGAGTGACCATCTACATATGGGCACTTATTTGTCATGGTACCCGGTTAGGGAACCAATTCCACCCAGTTTATCGACATGTCATGATTTATATGCTTTGCGTGAATTTTATCGCCAGTATGTCCGTACTCAAGGGTCTTGCCCTTGAATTCCATGAAAATCTTATCTTATCATCCTAATTAAAGCTTGTTCTTGGAACTCCTTATTGGCTATAAACTATCGTGGATGTCTAGATCTATCATGAATGATGTGCATATAGGGCCCGATCTGGTCCTGGGAGGAGCGCCCGAAAGTACTAGTGCCCATGGGAGTTTTAATTATAACGGTGTCTAGCATTGCACCGGAGTACTCTTTATTTTGATCTTTGGCATTCTACGATCTCTCTCTTTTCTTGCGTGTGTGACTTGACTTGCGTGACTTTACTAGCGTGGCCCGACACGGGCAATGTACTTGTGTGAAATAGCCAATAATCTATAAAGTCTCTCATGAATACTTCTTGATTAATACTCGCTTGGATGTTTTGCACGACGTGTTATTCTATTGATCAGTTTATTTCACTTGCTCGGTTATTTATACATGCATAGCCCTATTGCATAAACATGTGAAAACTTGTAATTACTTAAACTCATTGCTAGTGCTTGAGATATAATTTCCTACTGAGCGTTCGCTCACTCCGTGTTATTCCAACATTTTCAGGTAATCAGGTGGCTAGCAAGACCGAGACTCACACGGGCGGGACAAGTGTGCAAGCGAGCTTCGGAAACTAGTGAATCCGAGTCTTTTATCTTTCTTGAGTCTAGATAGTGTTGTCTAGCTAAGTTAGCTTATCGTCTCTTATTCAGATATCTTGTCTAAGTCTGTAGTATGTCGTTTCATTCCTTTCCATTCTGTTGGAGTCTCTAAGCTGGACAACAAGTTCTTGTAAGAGATTCATATTAGAACTAAAATTTCTATTGTTGTTCAAAATTATTTCCTTGTCTTATGCGATTGCTCTTGATCATTCACGACTATTTAACTGCCACGTTCCGAGCAAACGACACGTTCCGCTGCTATCAGTTCGGGGCGTGACAGAGGTGATATCAGAGCTTCGGCTTTCTTATCCTCCAGTTATTGGGTTCCAATGACAGGTTAATTAAGCATCCTTGTCAGTCATATCAGAGCTTCGGCTTTCTTATCCTCCAGTTATTGGGTTCCAATGACAGGTTAATTAAGCATCCTTGTCAGTCATATCAGAGCGTCAGCTTTCATATCCTCCAGGTTAAGTATCCTTGTCTGTCATATCAGAACTTCAGCTTTCATATCCTCGAGTAATTTGGTCCTAAGGATAGGTTATCCTTGTGGGTCATATCATAGCTTCAACTTTCACAATCATTAAAGTTTCAATGATAGGTCAAGTATCCTTGTCAGTTATATTAGAGTTTCCGCTTTCAAAATCCTTAGATTGTTAAATGCAGGTTATAGGTCGAGTATCCTTGTCAGTCATCCTATAGGAATTCCGTGAGAGATGGGTAGAACTTGGGGTTAAAGTTATAAAAGAAAGATAAAGTATTTACATTTCATTAACACTAAATCTTGAGTCAATAAATTATCCCTCCACTCATCCTTGCAGGAACCTAGATAAAATGGAAGCCTCTAAGCCGAGCCTTGTTCATGAAATGATCTTGGTGGATGTCCAAGTTTACGCGAGCCTTGTCAGGAGAGTTCAAGAACTAGAGAAAGTAGTGGAAGAAAAAGAAAGAGTTGAAGGGAAAGATCAAACAAATAACTCCGAAAGTTTCGCCGTTACCAAGAAAAGAATAAATGAGGAAGATATTTCACAAAGGTGTAAGAAATGCCAGAAATGTAAGAAGTGTAATAAGTGTAATAAGAGGGAAACTTCGGCGGATCGCCCGCAAGATAAGTGTAAATCTTGTGGAAGATATGGTCACAAAATGAAGGAGTGTTGGTGGAGTTCGGGAGCATGTCTGCGTTGCGGGAAGTTAGATCACAAGATAGCGGAATGCCCCAAGAAGCCTCCGAGAGGAGTTCAAGATTTAACCAAACTTGCCAAAGGGAAGGTTGCGGAAGGTACCCCTCACCCGAAATCATAAGCTAGCTCTTTCTCCTTCCATCCTTAAGATTTCTTCTGTATAAGCTCATAATAAGTTCTCTATTAGGAATGAAAGGTGATGTGAATTTGGGGACCAAATTCTTTTAAGTGGGGGAGGGTGTAACGCCCGGTAATTTTGGAATAGGAATAAAATATATACAATGATTAATGATTAAAGTTTATTCAAATAAATACTTGGTCAAGTGATATTCCTAAGGGGTTGCTCAGATCGAACCTGCCTCTGATACCTAGGACAAGGACTAATAAAAGTTAAAGAACTTATGAGCAATAAAATCTCTAAATGGAAGATTACTAAGATCTCAATGTATGTGCGAACTAGCCACACCAAATCAATGAGGTATAGAACCTTAGAGGGAAAATTATGATAGTCTTAAGAACCTTATTTATGCATATACGGAAATACATGCAAATTATTAAAAGATATAAGTCGTATGTGTAAGGTTTTAACAAATAAGCAAATAAGACTTCCAAACAAAGTAAACTTGTGTAAAGAGGACCAAATAGAAATAACTAGTTATAAATAAAATTATTAGGCCTTGATAAAGGATTAACAATTAACCTTAAAAACATTTAAGTTAATGCTAAGCTCCATTGGCCCAAACTCAACCCAAGAAATTAATGGGCTTTTTAACACGTTTTATTCCCTATAGGTAAAATAAATAAATAAATATATATATATATATATATATATATATATATATATATATATATATATATATATATATATATACATAAGTACATAACATAAACCAGTAAATATGTATATATATATATATACCTAGAAATAGAAGGAAAGTATATATTATATACGAATGAACAAATAATGGAGTGAAATGAAATAACGCCTCTTATAAAGGCGCTATTTAAATTAGACATGCCCTTAAACAAGGCGTGATTCAAGAAAGGACGCCCTCACCACATGGCGTCAAATTCCAAACACCAAATAAGGCAAGTAAGATAAACGCCCCTTTTCTGGGCGTGTTTTAAACAAGAAACGCCTCTCCACTGGGCGTGTATAAACGCCCCTTTTCTGGGCGTGTTTTAAACAAGAAACGCCTCTCCACTGGGCGTGTCTTTAAGAAACGCCCTATGACAAGGCGTCAATTTCATTTCCACTTCCGTTCGACCCAGGGACTTATCCAGGGTAAGTGATAACTATGGGAAAGAGTTCGAATGTAGTAATAACTCTAAATCGGAAGTGTTACTTCTATTAAAACACTAACTCTATTAGGTTCACCTAAATCCTATAAATACCCCCTAAATCAAGCTCGATCGCTATGTTTGCGATTCAATTCTGCAAAGGTACATGAAGAACATCATGTTCTTCTCATCTCTTCCTCTGCTTTTTTTTTATTTTACGAAGGTTACTAACTATCCTTCATATTCTATAGGAAACTCTGCAGCTGCTGTCAAAGAACAGGTAATGTTCTTCCATCTTCTTCTTAACTTCGGTTATGGTTATGAAGATTAGTAAACATCTTCATCTTCCTTCTTTTCCTCTTCCTCTACAGGGTGACTGTGGTGTGAGGATTCTTGGAGAACGAAGTTCTTCTTCCTGTCCGATCTGCAAACCATCTCCTCACCGTTCAAGGTAGGTTTTCTCAAGGCACTGTAGCCCAAACAAGTTAATTCAATGAATATACATCATCGCATGCATGAATATAAGTTTTAAGATAGCTTCTACGCGTTTTCTGGAATATTTTTGAAAGAGACGCCCCTGTCAAGGGCGCTATTTTACAAGACACGACCCTGACCAGGTCGTCAATTCCTAAATTCGACGCCCTGTATAAAGGCGTTCATTCCATGAAATTACATGCAATCAATAATTGTTCACGTTTAAAATTTAATAGCTATGAAATCTTGAAACTAATGTAATGCATGAGTATACCGTGAAATCCTACTATTTTTCTTGTCATGACTATATATCTTGTCTCCCGAAATTTATTATCCTGAAATTTATAAAAATTCTTGAAAAGCATGAATTCACGACCTGAACCAAGTCGTTTCTTGTGAAACCCACGCCACGATCGAGGGCGTGAATTTGAAAATAACGCCCCCGTTCCGGGCGTGTCTTTGATAAATCCCAGAATATGTATATCCTGCAAAAAAAATAGGATTAAAGAATGGACGACCATTGTGCATGTCGTCACATTGAAATAAAATGCCCCTGTAAAGGGCGTGTTTTTGATAAAACACAGAATTATGGAAATTTCTGTAAAAAAATTGGAAATGCATGTAAACGCCCTTATTTAAGGCGTTATTTACTTAAGTAGTGACTTAATCAAAGTCGTTATTTTCTGTAAAAATGTTTTTACCTGTTACTGCTAACCGAGGGTTTGCATTATATTTATATATGTGTATATCGGCACTATATCTCCACTCCGTGAGTATAGTCCCACGTTTTCATGTTGTTCTATCGATCACCCTCAACTCTCATTGACATACAAGCTCTCCATTGGACATTCCGTTCCTTTGGACTAGCGAGTTAGTCATAAAGACCTCCGTAAGACTCCTCGTACCTTGGATTCCCTCAAGGTCGACTGAGCTGGTTGTACCCTAAAAAAAAATCCATTACACAATATTTACCATGTCACTCTAATGAAACATGGTATACCGGCCCTCATGTTATACTATATGTATGATATGAGAACTATCTTAAGGAATGGGGGAAAATATGCCATCAATGAGATGTTATTGTAGACCCCAATTCTATATCAATTTTGTTATGATGATTCTTGTGGACCTCATGTTATTAACATGATGTTCTTGTAGATCACAATTCTATATAAAGGAGTGACCATCTACATATGGGCACTTATTTGTCATGGTACCCGGTTAGGGAACCAATTCCAACCAGTTTATCGACATGTCATGATTTATATGCTTTGCGTGGATTTTATCGCCAGTATGTCCGTACTCAAGGGTCTTGCCCTTGAATTCCATGAAAATATTATCTTATCATCCTAATTAAAGTTTGTTCTTGGAACTCCTTATTGGCTATAAACTATCGTGGATGTCTAGATCTATCATGAATGTTGTGCATATAGGGCCCGATCTGGTCCTGGGAGGAGCGCCCGAAAGTACTAGTGCCCATGGGAGTTTTAATGATAACGGTGTCTAGCATTGCACCGGAGTACTCTTTATTTTGATCTTTGGCATTCCATGATCTCTCTCTTTTCTTGCGTGCGTGACTTGACTTGCGTGACTTTACTAGCGTGGCCCGACACGGGCAATGTACTTGCGTGAAATAGCCAATAATCTATAAAGTCTCTCATGAATACTTCTTGATTAATACTCGCTTGGATGTTTTGCACGACGTGTTATTCTATTGATCAGTTTATTTCACTTGCTCAGTTATTTATACATGCATAGCCCTATTGCATAAACATGTGAAAACTTGTAATTACTTAAACCCATTGCTAGTTCTTGAGATATAATTTCCTACTGAGCGTTCGCTCACTCCGTGTTATTCCAACATTTTCAGGTAATCAGGTGGCTAGCAAGACCGAGACTCACACGGGCGGGACAAGTGTGCAAGCGAGCTTCGGAAACTAGTGAATCCGAGTCTTTTATCTTTCTTGAGTCTAGATAGTGTTGTCTAGCTAAGTTAGCTTATCGTCTCTTATTCAGATATCTTGTCTAAGTCTGTAGTATGTCGTTTCATTCCTTTCCATTCTGTTGGAGTCTCTAAGCTGGACAACAAGTTCTTGTAAGAGATTCATATTAGAACTAAAATTTCTATTGTTGTTCAAAATTATTTCCTTGTCTTATGCGATTGCTCTTGATCATTCACGACTGTTTAACTGCCACGTTCCGAGCAAATGACACGTTCCGCTGCTATCGGTTCGGGGCGTGACAGCCAATGAACCTGGGAGTTAGCTTACCTTTGATGCCAAATCTTCGAATACCACGACCGGGAGAAACCTTTAGATATACATGATCTCCCACCTGAAACTCCAAGTCGCGCCTTCGATTGTCAGCATATGATTTCTACCTATCTTGCGCCATCTTCATTCTTTCTTGAATGAGCTTGATATTCTCTGTAGAATCTCTGATAAGGTCGGGGCCTAGAAATTACCTTTCCCCTATTTCTTTCCAACAAATAGGTGATCTACAGCTTTTTCCATATAACGCTTCAAAAGGTGCCATTTGTATGCTGGCTTGATAACTGTTGTTATATGTAAATTCTACCAGAGACAAGTGATCATACCAACTTCCTCCAAAATTGATAGCACAAGCCCTGAGCATATCTTCTACTACTTGATTTGTTCTTTCCGTCTGACCATCTGTTTGAGGATGAAAGACTGTGCTAAAGTTCAATCTAGTCCCTTGTGAGTTTTGTAGACCCTTCCAAAAATGTGATGTGAATCGGGGATCTCTATCAGATATAATAGTGACAGGGACACCATGTAGCTTGACAATTTTTCTTTATGTATAAGGCTGCTAGGATATCCATAGACCATCAACTTTTTATTGGTAGAAAATGTGCAGATTTAGTCGATCGATCTATGATCACCCATATACCATCGTGTCCTCCTCTGGTCTTAGGTCAACCCATGATGAAATCCATCCCTATACTCTCCCACTTCCATGTTGGAATGGCTAAGGAATGTAATTTACCTGCGGGTCTAAAATGCTCTGCCTTAACTTGTTGGCAAGTGAGACAGTGAGACACAAAATCGGCTATTTCCCTCTTCATATTGGGCCACCAGAAATTTCTTTTGAGATCTTGATACATTTTTGTACCACCAAGATGAATGGTGTATTTAGACTTATATGCTTCTTCTAGGATCAATTTCTTCGTATCCACGTGATCCGGTACACATACTCGGCCCTTGAATAGCAAACTTCCTTCATTGGAAACAGAGAAATCCGGGCCTCTGATCTATGTTAGCTTTAATCTCTAGTAATGTAGGATCATCATTTTGTAACTTGACCCGATCCTCTATTAATGTTGGTTGAGCTCGGATATTAGCCATGAAGCAATCCTCTTCCTTTGTGTCAATATCTAAATTCAACTGAGCAAACTGAGGAATAAGATTAGTCATACTAATCATAAGACTTGATAGTATTCCCATTGGTTTTCTGCTGAGTGCATCGGCTATAGCATTAGCCTTACCAGGATGATATTGAATAGCAAAATCAAAATCTTTGAGATATTCTAACTATCTTTTCTGCCTCATATTTAGCTCTTTTTGAGAAAATAAATATTTTAAGCTCTTGTGGTCCGAATAGACCGTGAATTTTTCTCCATAGAGATAATGACGCCAAATTTTTAAGGCGAAAATAACAGCTGCCAATTCCAAATCATGCACAGGATAATTTTCTTCGTGACGTTTCAATTGTCTTGAAGAATAACAGATACCCTTCCATCTTGCATGAGGACACATCCCAAGCCAATGCCAGATGCATCCGTATATACTTCAAATCTACCACCTTCCACCGGTAGTGATAAAATAGGAGCTGTAGTAAGATGATTCTTAAGAGTTTGAAAACTCTCTTCACATTCCTTGGACAAAACAAAGGGATTTTCTTTTCTTGTGAGCCTTGTTAAAGGAACTGCAATCTTTGAGAAGTCCTTAATGAACCTCCTATAATAACCAGCTAGACCCAGAAAGCTTCTTACTTCTGATACAGTCATTGGCTGGCTCCAATTTCTGACAGCTTCGACTTTAGAAGGATCCACAGCGATACCTTCCTTTGAAATAATGTGGCCTAGGAATGAAACTTCCTTGAGCCAGAATTCACACTTGTTAAGCTTGGCATAAAGGTTATGTTCTCTAAGTGTCTGCAAAGCTATCCTCAGATGTTCTTCATGTTCCTCTTTTGTTTTGAAGTATATCAAGATGTCATCAATGAAGACGACGATGAACTAGTCTAGATATGGTTGGAAAACATTATTCATAAGTTGCATAAATACTGCAGGGGCATTAGTTAAACCGAACGACATTACCACGAATTCATAGTGGCCATAATGACTTTGAAAAGCCGATTTATAAATATCTTCTTCTTTAATTCTAAGCTGATGATAACCTGATCTGAGGTCAATCTTGGAGAAATATTCTGCTCCTGAAAGCTGATCGAAGAGCTCATCAATACGCGGCAACGGATACTTATTTTTGATTGTTAGTTGATTCAGTCGCCGGTAATCGATGCATAGCCTGAGAGAACCATCCTTCTTCTTGACAAATAGAACCGGCGCACCCCAAGGGGATGTGCTAGGTCTGATGAAGCCCTTATCCAGTAGTTCCTGCAACTGCCTCTTTAGTTCCTTGAGTTCTATGGGGGACATCCTGTATGGGGATATAGAAACAGGTGCTACTCCTGGAATGAGTTCAATAATGAAGTTTACTTCCCTCTCGGGTGGTAAACTGGGTAATTCGGATGGGAATACATCTGGGAACTCATTTACAATAGGGATGTCTGCTATGATAATTTCCTTGGACTCCGTAATAATGACAGAAGCAAGAAAAGCTTCACATCCTTGCGAGATAAGTTTGCAAGCATGAAGTGAGGATATGATAGTGGGGTGTTTCTTGTATTTGATGCCAAGAAAAGAGAATCTTGGAAGATCGGGTTTTTGGTAGGATATAATCATGTTTCTACAATTGATATAAGCATCATGATCTACAAGCCAATCTACCCCTAAAATGGCATCATAACCTTTCATGTCAAGGCATACTAAGTTTGCGGGGAGATTATGACCTTCTACTATCACTTCGCTATCAGGATAATAGTCGGTAAGCTTTGTTCCAGAACCTAAGGGTGTGGTAATAGCGAGATCTGAAGGTAAGGGAACTGATGTAATTGGTAATGTTTTTTCAAAAGTAGTGGAGATAAAAGAATGAGAGGCACCAGTATCAAATAGCACAAATGCAGGACGAGAATAAATTTGAAGAGTACCTTCCATAAGCCCACCATCCCTGGGCGCTTCCTCTTCTTCTAGAACGACATTGAGGCGAGCTTGCCTCCTGCGTCCACCACCAGATGGCTGGTCCTTCATAAGGGGGCAATCCTACATGCGATGCTCCCTGCTTCCACAACGTAAATAAGCGCCGAGGCGCTTCCAGCACTCTTCAGCCGAATGGCTGAACTTTTCACAAAAAGTGCAAGCCGTGGCGACTTGCTCCTCCTCCTTAATCTTCTTGTTCTTCTGGGAACTTCCACCGTTCCCACTCCTAGATCTCTTCTTATTATCACGGCTCTTATGAGGCTCCGTGATGCTAAATTTCACTTTCTTGTAACGCCGATCTGATCGTCGGCCAGACTCTTCTCCTTTTCCTTTCAATTTCTCGACATTTTCTAAGGTCCTTTCACATAAGTATGCTCGCTGAACCATCTCCGCATAGGTACGGATATTTTGGGTTCCGAGCTACTGAATAAAACCAGGACGTAACCCGTCCATAAATCGATTTGCCTTCAATAGATCGGTACTGATTAGATGCGGTGCATAAGGTGCTAGCCTTCAGAATTGTAGTTCATATTCTGCCACTGTCATCATTCCCTGTTGAAGAGAGGCGAACTCCATAGCCTTTCTTTCTTTCACATGCTCAGAGAAATACTTGGCACGGAACAAGGTGAGAAAGCCATCCCATGTATGAGGTGCATCGGCCGGAGGTGCCGGAACCGACTTCCACCATGTACGGGCATCTTTGTTGAGTTGGAAGGTTGCAAGACGCACCTTCTCTTGAT
The DNA here is from genome assembly GCA_022559845.1 of Amorphophallus konjac. Taxonomy (NCBI): domain Eukaryota; kingdom Viridiplantae; phylum Streptophyta; class Magnoliopsida; order Alismatales; family Araceae; genus Amorphophallus; species Amorphophallus konjac. The sequence continues at coordinate 184,509,960 of CM040122.1, read as the reverse complement.
CGGTGCATTGGATGACGTCAAATATACGGTTCATCTCGTCAATCCAGTTCTCTGCTTCGTCTGGATTAGAAGAACCATATAAACGCGGAGGGTTTAAACTCCAGAAATTACGATGTAAATTGCCAGCCCTTGCCCCTGCGCCAGCTTGCGCCATGGTTTGTAATGCCTGAGTACGGCCGGCAACAGTTTGTTGCATGCCATTCCAATCTACGCGCTGAGCCATGGTAATAATAAGGTACCTGAGAGAAATATACCAACTGGTTATTTCTCGTGAAATTGGAAGAAAATTAATCTTAAAGCTAATTAACTATCTTATCCCGGGCTCTACCCAATTCTCACATGGGTATGCAAAATTTCTTCCTTAGTTCATAGGTAGGGGTCCTTAAACCTTGGACTAATCCTACGACATGACTCTTCTCCCTAAGTCCTGAGACTTAGGCTCTGATACCAACTTAACTGTCACATCCCGAGCCCTTTATTAAAGCGGAAGACTCGCTCGAGGAACGTGAACAGCCGGCATGGTAAGCCTCTTGCAAGCAAAAAAGATCAGAGCGCAAGGAAATCACACATAAGAATGCAATCGCACAATAATTACTCAAACTCCAATTTTATTTCATTAATAATCAAGTATTCAAGTACAATAACCTTTTCATACTTTTTCCATTCCACTAGACTCAAGAAATAAAAAATTACAAAGACTCGATCTAAACATTGTAGACTTCCTAAGTCTTCCCTCTCAATTTGATATGACTTTCAGTCACTCTCGGACCCGCTACTTACATAACCCGAATCCGAATTCGTATCACTTCCATCTCTTGAAAAAGATTAGAAATAGGTAATGAGCACACTTGCCTAGTAGGTATCTTCGCATCAACATGATTAGCACTATTAAAGTAATTAACATTTTAGCTCTAAAGAAATAAGGTAAAATCATGCGAATGCGATCAATCATGCGAGTAACCAAAGTAACAAAGATGATCGTTTAAGATAGAATGAGAGCAAGTATGAGCTTGCAAGAATGTAACAAGGAAATAGTATGGCCTTTCATGAATAAGAATGTAACAAGAATGTACTAGCAAGACTATGTAATCATCATCCAAACATCTTTTGCTTATGAGCAAGTATTTGGTGAATTTCTGTGGAGTATCATGTAACAAGCAAGAAAGTCATGTACAAGTAATTTCATGATGTCGTGGCTTTTCACTTATTTATAGAGAAAGTACTCCCAGCGCAATACGACGCCAGTAGCATCATACCCCATGGTTTATAATAGTATGTTTCCGGCAATCAGTCGAGGGGACTAGCATAGAGCCCTTGAACACAATCAGTGCTCGATCGCATCTTCAAGTATAAATCAAGCTATTTCCACACATGTAAGAATAAAGTATGGCCAAGAATGTAATAAGTTCAATAAGTTCATGATAATAATAATCAATAAATGAACACTTCAATTTAGAATATGAAAGATCAAGAATGACTTATACTATGTTATGCTTATGGAAATAATTTGGTAGCATAACGACTCATTTCTTAACTTTTCATCCTTTAAAAGTAAGTATCTTGATCATTATGAAAAGTCCTAGGACATCAATGATCTACCTAGGAACTTTAGAATATCAACCCCTTGGTCAAACCTTGGGTTAACGAAATATAGAACTGTGACGGTCTTGTACTGGGCCGTTACATAACGTGACGCTCCAGTATTGGGCCGTTACAATGGTCTGAATCCGGAACAAAGGAATTGGACTCAGTGTAATGTGACGGTCGTTTATTGGGCCGTTAGATGAGCCTGACGGTCCAACATTGATCCGTTACATCTCGAAAACAAGAAACCATCGATAGTGTTTTCTAATGATTGGGCTTTCGTGGTACAACCAACTCGGCGTCCTAGTGAGAATCCCATGCTCGCGGAGAATTACGGAGGCCTTGAAACAAGATTTTCTAGTCCATTGGAAGGAATATCCAATAGAGAGGTCCTCATGTTCAAGATAATGTTCCTATAGTGCAAAGTGTGAACTAATGGCCATATACAGGAATATATGCCATGTACTTAAAGAAAATGACTCGATAGATAGAAAAGTACTGTGAAACGATGTGAAACCATGATAAAACTCCGCCAATACATCATTTGAAATCATAATTTAAATACAAACTATAGAGTTTAGCCAATGAAATTAACTTAACTTAAAATAACTCAAGATACTTGTAATCATGTAATTCCTATCATGAATCAATCAATAAACTCAAAGTCATGACATCATGTCAAAACTTAGATACCTAGGCGTATTTATAAATAATTTGGACTATTCTTTATTCTGTCTCGGGTTGACAGAACACAATACCCTGACGGTCGAGACTGGGCGTGTTACAGAGCTTGTGAGGATTTATCGTGGGGCCGTTACAGTATTGTAACGCTCCTTCTATGGTGCGTCAGAGACAACAGAACAATTTAAACACAACAGAGAGTGTGACGGCTTATCGTAAGGCCGTTACAGTCATGTGACGGTCCTACCCTAATCCGTCAGAGCTTCTACTGAGGATAAAGATAAGGAACTATGTCCATGCAAGAAAAATCATAATCACTAACTAATCTAGTCATGATAAAAGAAGTAAAGGCCAGATATATGCATAGGTTGCAGTGAATGAACAAGATGATGTCTTTTATCTTTGATTAGGCTAAAGTTATGCATGTATGTATGAACTTACTAAAACATGAAATTCATTATCTATAATGCATGAAATCAAGTCAAATCAGAGGACTTTTATCCCTAACATGTTATTTTTGCTGTTCATGAGATGACCTACCTTTTCCCTGGGCTTTAAACTTCTAATTTGGGTCTTCAAGACACGCCCTAGTTCCCTTCTTCCTGTAGTTTTTCAGCAACTTCCCGGCGCTCTAACTCCTCAACCTCTTGACCTAAGGACGTGAAATTTTGAGGTTAAGAAGGTGATACTAAGGGGAACCAAAAGTTCTAAAGAATCTAACTCTAATTACCTCGTTTAGGTGTCCTAATTCTTTGATCTTCAGCACCCGTTGCACAGTTTTCTGGGTTGACGTGATGAAACTAGCAACTTTGGAAGCCCTTATCTCCTTGGTTACTTGATCTCCTAACATGAAATTTTGAGAGTTGTTAGACCTTAGTATTAGAAATAAAAAGTTCCAAAGAACTTACCCGAAATTCTATCTCCTTACCTTGATTCTTCACGAGCCAAAAGTAAGGGTCGCTGAGTTCAGAACTGAGTCCTATTTATAGGGATTTGGCTAGGGTTTGAGGATTAGATCGATTCTAGAGTCCTTAGTTGGCCAAAACATGATCCCTAAGAGTCCCTAGTAACCTTACATGTTCTCCTAATTAGGTCTCTTGCAGATAGGATCCCAAAGTTCCAATCTTTTTGCAAGTTCTTCAACTCACGAAATTAATTGGGTGTGACGGTCCAGTCTAGATGCGTTACATGCATGTGGCGGTCGCCCGATAGAGCGTTACATCAAACCTGTGCAGAAATTTAAATTAATAAAACTCTTTTATTCATTTTATCTATATAATTATCTAATTAAGGGATATTTATCCTTTAAAATCCGTGAATAAGCTAAATAACCTTCTAGAATATGGGCCAACTTAATGGGCTAAGTCCTTAAACCTTTTGGGTCTTAATTAAATAGGTTAGATTAATTATTTAACACTATTGGGCCTTATACCCCATTTATTAATTCAATAATCCATTTATTAATCTATCTAACCCTTATAAATTCTAGAAAATTCCAAAAAATTATTTATATAAATTCTGGGACACTACACTTTGTGTTATTCCCTTTGTAGTTATTGAATATGGATATATAAGACAAGGGAATGTTAAACATTGCCATGATATGCATTTTTGATTCATTTCTATTAAACCTTGGATGTAGCTACTTTTCGAACTCCATTGTTGATCTCGGATTTCATTAGCTTTGAACCATATATATATTGCTCACGGTCTAGTTCAGTTTTGCATATAATGGCTTGCTCTTCACTTCCATTCAGCTCTGGTCTCTCAGACTTTTGTAGCCTTCTCTACTTTATCCCTCCCTTTTTGCTGTTGTCAAAGGGGGAGAATTCTTTGTGTGAGTCCTTTGTAAGAGTTGTGCATTGTCAATCTATGAGGGTTGTCATAGGGGGAGAAACCTTTGTGAGCTTTGTGTTTGAGTGTTGATGGGGGTTTGCATAATTGCATCGCATTCATATGCTTTGATCGTTCATGCATACATATCCGCATTCATTCGTATGCTTTCTCTTCATATCTGCATTCACATGCTTTAACTATCATGGATCTTGAGCTGCACATGTCGCATATGTTATACATTTTGCCATTTTGGATATTACTGTCACATAATGACTCACAGTGTTGCCATCATCAAAAAGGGGGAGAATGTTGTGCCCCTGTGGTCATTTGAGTCATTCGACATCATCTTGTGGTCATTTGAGTTATTTGATATTCTTGGTTTTGATAATGGTTAAACACTATAAGTCATTGTTATTTTTCACTCTCATATGACTGACATATGTGATGTTTTATTCATGACAGATACGCCAATGAATGGACAAGGAATGGAGTGGAGATGGTAAATATGAAAGCCTAATGATCGCGCCCAAGCAAGGATGGAAATCCTTTCAAATCGTGATCAATCAAACGATCAATCTCATGACAGTCGCCTGGCAAACCAAACGTGTGGATAAGCATCTTTCCTCTCTACCATTAAATACAGGTGGTATATGTCATTTACTGTCAAGCACCATTGGTAAGATTCTTACCTTATCATAGCCATCAATCTCACTATGGGTATTCCATTTACCTCTCATTTCTAAACTTCACAATGATAACTTAGATTGATAACTATCAAGTTCACTCTTCAAACACATTAGTTTCTCATTCCAATCATGGTAACATGCTCAAATGATCTTGATGTTTCTAATGCATAAATCAAGTGAAATCCAACCCCCAAATGTATGAAATAAACATCTACTTAAAGTCATTGTTATTTGGATGTATTTCATTGGGCTAACACTTCAACTTTGCAGGACTAGGTCATTCCAGTCGACACTTCACATAGCCACGGTCGAGCACAAAGAAGCATCACCAAGAGAACCCAAGGTCAAAGACTCAGTTGACACCTTCAAGATTATCAAGGTTGATGCCACATATGAGAACGGGATGCTAAAGGAGTTAAGCGACTGAGCTAAAGGGTTACCGGACTGAATTGGGGAAACCTGGGAGTCTGCCCAGCTGGCGGTGGACCGCCAGCACAGGGGCGGTCGACCGCCCCTGCCAGTAGCTCATAGTCTGCAGCTCTCTCAGTGGCGGTCGACCGCCAGCTCAGTAGCGATCGACCAGAATTTCCTGGGACCAAGTCTCTACAGGGTTTCTCAGTAGCGGTCGACCGCCAGCTTCCACAGGTTGACCGCCAGCCCCGAGCCAACAATTGTTGACTTCAGTTTTCTCTCCGAAAGAAGCCATTCTCCATGGATTTATTTAATCCTAAAGTCACCCAATCACCCATAAAACATGGATCTGGTCTGGGGGATGTCTATGGACCATTCAAAGTCTATAAAATACATACAAGAGGGTTAGAAAACCCTAGTTGATCTAAGACATCAAGAGGGATCAAAGGAGATCAAGAGAGGCTAGAGGAGGTGCTTGGAAGAAGGGGTATTGTAGCCGTGAATAGTACTTCGTGCAGAAGTTCTTCATCTATTCCAAGGTGTTTCAATCTTAGATCTGAAGCAAGCAACCTCCAAGGAAGCTAGAAGCAATCAAGATTCTCAAAGGTGATCAAAGCTACATCCATAAACCTCTTCATCAACTCAAGAGGATCAAAAGGAAGATCAAAGTTACATCCATAAACCTCTTCATCAACTCAACTGAATCCAAGGCATCAAGAGAGAACAAGAGAGGCAAAGGAGGAGGTTGGAAGAAGAGCAACCTCCAAGGAAGAGTAGACGCAAGCAAGGCTATCAAGGTGATCCATTGAAGCTCATTTCTCAAGGGAGATCAAATATGCATCTTTTATCTTCTTCATCAACTCAAGGTGATTCAAGGAAGATCATTTCACAAGGAAGAAGATATCATTGAAGCATCAGATTCAAGCTCCAGCAATCTCAGATAAGATCTTTTCTCTTTGAGCATATTCTATATCTTGTTTGAGTGTTTTCATGTTTGTTCTTTTTCCATTTCATTCAAATATTTGAAACTGAAGATCGTCCCTACCGGTGGTTAGTAGGAAGGTAATCGGAAGTTATCTGATCTGCGGTGTTGATGTCCCTACCTGTGGTTAGTAGGAAGGTAATCGGAGGTCTTTCCGATTTGCGGTTCAGTGCGTGGCACTAATGGAGCCTCACCGGATTTGGTGGGGGGGTGGACGTAGGACTGGGGATTCAGTCCGAACCACCTTAAAATCTCATGTGTTGTGGTTTGATTGTGCGATTACCTTGTGTTAGATGCATGCTTAGGTTCAATCTCTATATTGCGTAATCATCTTGCTAAAGTAAATCGTTGTGTCCTTCGTTAAGCTAGTTATATTCCGCTACTATTATCTTTATCTAGCTTTAAAGAGGGTTACATTATAAAAAGAGGGGCAAATCTATTCACCCCTCCCCTCTAGATCCGCCATCCACTACTCAACAGGTAGTCTACCAGATCTCCGTAGTGTCTGTGTTTCACACTGAATATGATCAACCGATACAGTCTCATCTAATGAGATAGTGTCTTTAGGTTGTGGTTCTTGGACCTCGTCCAATTCTATCTGGCTCCCACTTGTTGGTATTAATATGCCCCTTCTTTTGCAAGATGGGCTATGATGCCAACTATGAGCAGATAATTAGCCAAGTAATGAAATCAATCAACCTATGAACATGCGAATCATGAACCTAGGCAACCAAAACAAGCTCTAGCATGGGCATGCTATCTCAATCAAGATTAAGCTAAGCAAGGAAAGAAAAACACATGTCGGAGCGTGGAATAAAGAATAAAGGAAGACACACCGTAGAGGTGGAACAAGCAAAAGTAAAGAATAGATATGACGAAAGAGAAAGCTAATGCCCAAACTAAGGAAAGATGTGATCGCCACCAAGGTAAAAATAAGCCAAAGACCTAATAAATATCTTGGAATAGGAGGATGATGCACCCACCCACGGGAGAGAGAAAACAATCAAAAAATTGCAGCTCTATGGAATGTGAAGGTCGAAGGATGGTGCATCACAGGACTGTGACGGTCCCATTATAGACCGCTACAACACTCTAACGCGCCCAGGATAGATCGTCAGAGCTTCTGCAGAAGAGGATTGGGAATCTTTTGATCTCCAAGCTTTCCAGCCGGCCAGAGAGCTTGGGCCTCGTGATATGGACTCTGTAAACCTGCAAAAGAGTGTAGAACACAAGAAAAACAACCCAGATTAGCCCTTTCACAAAGTAGTATCAATAATCCAAGAAACTCATGAACATGCAAAAGGAGAGGGAAATACCGGGGAGATTGGTTTTTTAACCCCTCGGGGGCGTTTTAAAAGATGGGAGGACGTTTTGAAATGTATGCAACAGATGAAAGAACGTGAAAGACGGATAGGGACAATGCTATGATTGCTTAGAAGAGGGGAAAACACTAAGAACAATGATGTGACTGAACTAAACCCTTGAAACTGATACTCCCTGGACTTTGGAAGTAGATGAACGTGAGAAGTAGCTCTCCTTGGTTGGTTCTAGCTCCAGGATGCGACAGCACTTCGACGCAAACTCCAGATTTCTCCCCCTCAAGCCATGAAGTCAAGGGTTCTATTTATAGGCCATTAAAGTCTAGGTTCGAGTTGAGGATAATCTAGCTAGAAAGCAGGACGTTTCTCAGCAAACTCTTGAAGATAATACTCCCAAGAGTCCATAGAAACAAACAGAAGGTTCTGAGGATCAGTTTTGGAAGAGAAATCAAGGAAACAAACTCTCAAGTCGGCCACGGAGTAGTAGGGCAAAGGTCAGGCTTGTCAGGACTCTCTATTTGATGTAACGGCTGCTCGATAGACCGCCACAGGGATGTAACGCTCCAGGAAGAGACCGTCACACAACCATATCCCTTAAGAAGATAAGATCAACGGGGAAAGTTTTCAAACGTTGGACTCTAGATGGAAGTAACGGTCAAGTGTAGATGCATTACAACAAGGTAACGGTCGCACGATAGACCGTCACACTCTACGGGCAGGTAAAAGATAAGCTTTGGAAAGAAGCCCTAAGCTTAAGGACTCTGCAAAGATGTAACGCACTAGGGTAGATGCGTTAGAGTAATGTAACGCCCTATCAAAGGACCGTTAGAGACAATAGAGTGCCAAAAAATGAAAGCTTGCTAAGCTTCGTCCAACGGAAAAAAAACAAGGAACCAGACTCAACCAAGGAGACAAGACTCAAGAAATGGACCTCAAATTAATTAAGAAGGCTCAACAAAGGTGAACAACTCAAAGCATCATATAGAATGAATAAGGAGATGACCCGACTTATTAGTCATAAAATGGGTGTCAACAGATGTCCCTCCTTAACGTCCTCTTTGCAGGGGAGCGAGCGGTGGTGAAGCGAAAGCAAAATGGAACATGAAGATGAAGCGGAGATGAAGTGGAGTGGACTAAAAAGCTGACGTTAAGGCAAACGACACCCGTTCTAAACCAACAAGCGATAGAAATTTTCTGAAAAGCTTCGAACTAATCACAAGGAAAGGCAACCAAAGGACGCATGTCTGGAGGAACTAACAACTAAGGAAAGGGAAACACGGCCAGCGGCCGGAGCAACGGAAAGGAAAGAGACAATTAACTAAACTCCAGATAGGAATCTTCAGCTAACCAAATCAAGTGAGCGGATTGAAGGAAACCTTCCAATTCAGAGTGGAATGACTCTCCTTATTCAAGATCAAGAACACAGCTATTCACCATTACTGAGACACCTGGACAGATGAGGCTCACGAACGCTCAAAAGATGCGCATGATGCATGCTGGGCTAAAGGAAAAGAAATCATTAAAATAAATGCAAAGAAAGATAAAATAACAAGATACTTGAGAATAGTATTGCTAGACCGGAGAAATTAGGGTCAGGACACCATCTGCAACCACGGCGTGCAAGATAGAACCATGGTCCCCAAACTTTTCCAACCCAACGGCCTATCCAACGATTAAACATGTGCACTTAGATCATCATCATTTTTGTTTAAGGGGAACATCAGATCCCAGAACACATGAATGACCAGCCGGTTCTCGAGATAATGTATCATAGATAACATATAGTAATGCATTAAGGGATAAGGAATCGAGATACAATACCTGACTTACCTGTCGGGCGAACGGCAAAGCATGATGACTTAAGGGCATGAGCTTCAAAAGAGGTTTAGCCATCAACAATAAACATGAATTCCATTGATAAGACGAGGCATGACCATTCAATAAGCATCAAAGCACGATACTTAAACAATCATGAAAATTCTGATAAATATAGCATCATCTTTCATCAAACACTTTGAAGCATGTAACGGTCTGAGAAGGGTGTGTTAGGACACTTTGACGGATCAGCCTTAGGCCGTTAGAGTATGGCGGTTCACATTCTTTAAGACATCGTTCAAATGACCTAACGGTCCACAGAGGATGCGTTAGAGACATGTGACGGTCTTACGATAGACCGTTACATTTCCTAATCGTTCAAAAAAACAAAACCGAACGGTCATTCGTTCATTCCACCACAAATGCCAAAACCACAACCGTGCCAAAACCTCCACCGTCCAGCCCCGTCCGATGAACGATGGCCGGCGGTGAGCCATCCCAGCCACCGAAGGCGAGGGATAAAGGGAAGAAACGAATGGCCATCCGACACCTCTGACACCGGATTGAGCAAGAGGATGCTCCAAGCCTTCTGACGAGCAAACCAACGGAGGAAGCTCCTCCCATGACCGTAGAGGAAGTCAAGGAAGCTATGGGGGAGGCCATAGGTGAGGAGGAAGCCACGGCAAGGGAGAAAAAGAATAAGAGAGGCCAAGACCCCGAGGTAGGCCGCCCACCCCAAAGCTGCAAATTTTAATTTTTTTTGTTGCATGCATGTATGTTTGGAGGGTAGAAAATGGGTCTGGGGACCCTTTAGGAATGATTGTAGGCCATACGGCCATTTTGGAAGCCAAGGAAAAATGAAAGGGAGAACGCCCCTTTGCAGGGAATGTGACGGTCGTTGCAGCGACCGTCACAGCTTTGACGCACCACCCCTGGTGTGTTAGAGTTCTGTGATGCACCACCACAGGGCCGTCAGAGAAACCAGAGGGAGAAACAATTTTTAATGGATTTTCACTTATTCAGTTTTTTTGTTTTTCATTATATTAATGTAATGCAATGAATTTATGATGCAAATGACTGACTTATGCACCACATATGCAGGGGAAAAGAAGAACGAGGATCTCTTGGCTGCAGATCCGAGTAGTGTACCAGGCATTGTCCGAGTTTCAGAGAGAGAGATTGGCTGCTATGGGCTTCGCCAAGGTGCTGAGCATCGAGGTGACACGGATGGACACGCCTCTCTTGTACGCGCTCCATGAGAGATGGGATTCGATCAGCCGAGCTTTCATCTTCCCCTGGGGTCACATGATCCCAACACTGGAAGATATGGCCAGGATCGCCGGATTGAGAGTGCACGGAGCAGCGGTGACTGGGTGGACATACGGCGACTATAGAGAGCTAGCCCAGGAGCTGCTAGGGCTGGACTTGATCAGGCCGAGGCAGACATCATCTCAGCTTTCGAGATCGAGACTGCAGGACAGCCTGGGATTGAGAGGAGCGGCGATAGCAGTCGGGGAGCTACCCGAGCAGCATCTAGACAGGGTGATCGAGCAGGTACGCCCATGAGTGGCGGCGGAGGCTGGACAGGAAGGAGACCGAGTCCTGAGACGGTTCCTGATGCTACTGTTCGGGAAATTGCTCTTTCCGACTCGAGCTGACGTGATTAGTTGCATATTACTGCCATTGCTGGAGGATCTGGGCACAGTGGGGAAGTACGCATGGGGAGCGGCAGCGCTTGCCTTCCTCTTTGAGTCGCTCAGCACCACGGACCGACGGACGATGTTGGGCGGCTTCTCGCCTTTCCTACAGGTAAATGATGAACTCTAAATGCCTTCTTATATGATTATGCAAATGAAATTCATGAATGCAACTGATATATTGACACTTGACTCAAAATGCAGATCTAGAGCTTCGTCTATCTCCCGGGGATTGGGCGAGGTACACAGCTATATCCTGAGCGGACCCCGATCGCGAGGCGATGGGTAGTAGTGAGGGACATGGGGTCGATCAGCAGGCTGACCCGGGCGATCCAGGATGATCTAGACTCGTTCCCGCATACGGCGGTAAGCTCCAAACTTAAAATGCCTCTACATGCCTTAAAAATGCTCTTAGATGCTTCTAAATGCTTCTAAATGGACTGACATGACTTTCAGGTGAGATGGACCCCATACCGAGATGAGGGCCACGAGGGACAACCATGGGTTAAGGCATCCCTGGCGTACAGCGGGCGAGATGTATGGCTGCACTGCATCAACGTCATCGAGCCTTTCCACTACCGACTGATCTTGAGGACCAGGGGATTACATCAGCCAGAGGTGACCTTCCCGCACAGAAATGATGAGCGTCCGGGCAAGTCTTCCAAGGGTATTAGCGGCAATGTGGATTGGTGCGCCCGAAAGGCCAAGAACGTGCATGACTGGAATAAGAGAGGCCGGGCGGTGAAGCATCGGGCGGAAAATGACGAGGCTTACCTCAAGGCTTACTCACAGCGGTATGGGGACCAGGTGTTCAGAGGCACCCGACGACCGATATGAAATTCTAAACTTAAACTATGTCTATTCTAAATCAATGCTCATGCTTTCTAAATGCAGCTAGACCCTCAGGGACGAATAGCCGAGCTCGAGGGACTCCTTCACGCCACCATCCAGCAGCGGGATGAGTACCAGACTGCTTTGGAGCTCCTGGTGAGATTCTACACTTAAGACTTAAATGCTCATGATGCGAATATGACTAACTCTGACTTCTAAATGCAGCGGGCTGAGGGAGCCCAAAGAGCGGGACCGGATGCTCCATCTTCATCGTCACAGCCTGCCGGGGCAGAGCTGAACGAGATGCGGAGTTCACTCGAGCGGTTGCTCGGGCCGAGGAGGCGGAGGCCACCCTCGCGGAACGGGTAAAACACTAAATGCCTGACTAAAATGCTTACGTTTATGCACTAAATGCTTAATACACTGACAATGAAAAAATGCAAACTACAGGCGAGAGAGCTGACCGCAGCAGTGGCTGAGGCAGAGCGAGTTCGGGGAGAGACTGAGAACCTGCGGGCAGAGGTAGCCTGGCTGAGAGGGGAGCTAGAGCGGACAGTTGCCCAGACGGCGGACTTTGAGAGATATCAGTCCGAGGCTCGGGCGGCACGGCTTCAGATTCATGACTTGAAGATTGAGCTATGGGCCGTAGAGCGGACGGTCCGGACGATCAGCCGAGGGCCTGCACTGAGTGGATCCCGGAGTGCTGCAGCGGGAAGCACACGGAGTGGAATGCCAAGCGGCTCGGTAGGAAACTACCTAGTTAGTTCTTCCGACCAACGGAGGAACGAGGAGGCAGATAGGAGACGACCACGAGAGGGAGATCACAGTACCATGGAGCCGCCAGCCAAGCGGCAAGAGGGTGATGGTGATAGCGGGGGCCCGGGAGATAGACCGGCCGAGTGATGTATTCTCTTTTCTTCTTATTCCCATTACTTGTACATGACTCATGTGAATGAAAATGAAGTGAATGCAAATCTTTTTTATGTTTTGTTTTGTTATGTGGATGAATGAACGAACGTGAATGTGAATGTGTGCGAATGAACGGATGAAAATGAATGTGTGGATGGGAGTGTAAATGAATGGACAGCAAAGTGTAGGGCCGGCAGGTCAGACCAGAGAAAAAAGAAGAGAACAGAAAACCTGCAGCAGAAGGTGTGACGGTCTAGAAGGGGAGCGCCAGACAGATGTAACTCATCAGGACCAGGCCGTGGGAGTTGATGGAAGGCTCTTTCACCACAGAATTTGGATCTAGAGGGGGGGTGAATAGATCAACAGGCTAATTAAAATTTTATGCCTAGATTCAAATGCGGAATTAAAAGAACACTGGACAACCACAGTCAAAGCACCGAATGATGGAAACGAGATCTGCTAAACAGACAAGCAAACACACGAGAGGCACAAAGACTTTTAGGTGGTTCGGTCAATCCGACCAACGTCCACCCCACATTCAACTCGAATGTGGATTACTGTTGATACACAGCTTCAATCTGCTGGGCACTACAGCTTGCCAACAACAGCTGGGGCTTACAGCTTATCCCGACCAGAGGAACACCCTCTGTAACAGCTGAGCTTCACAGCTTGCTCTGCTGGGCACTACAGCTTAGCCGACCAGAGGTATCACCTCTGCACACCGCTGCCTCACAGCTTGACACCGCTGACTAACAACTTGATCGAACAAGAGTTTTCAAAGGAAAAATAACAAGACTGAAAAGCAAGAAAAACACAATCGAATGGAAGAACATCAAAACGACTGTAGCTCAAAGTGAGCAATATCAGCTCTGGTATCTGGACCAAGACGCTGATTCACAAGCTCTTATATCACTCTCTCAACTCATTTCTTCTCACTTTCTTCTTCTCTCCTTTTCTTCTCTTTGGATCTCGATGGCTCTCTGTTGTCTCAGATTTTTCTCACTGTATATACTTGCCACACTTCGATCAAGCTTCAACAGAAGATGAAGACTTCTATTTATACTATCAGCAGGTGGATGAGGGCGCGTGTCTTCCACATTTCTCACCCAGAGAATTTGCCAGAACCGAGGCAATTCCAACCACGTGGCAGCACCTGATCGCCTCATCCTCCTGGGATCACGAGCCATGTCAGCAATCTCAGTAGCAGATCCCTATCAGACAGATTATAGGATTGTCAGATTAAGTGAAGAACTCTGTACAGACTTATAATATGAACTACATTATATAGACTGCATTGTATAGACTGCATTGTATGGACTTGTGAATTCGAATGCAGTGTACAGACTCTACTCAATGTATAGACTTCATCTATGTGAAGCATCCGCTGTACAGACTTCATATGTGAAGCAGCCGTTGTACAGACTTTGGCAATATGAAAACATGACAGTCAACTGATGATGTAAGGACTTCAAGTGTGAAGACGTTGTGAGTCCAAATGTAATGTACAGACTTCAGATATGCATGAGACTCTAAGAGAAATGGGCGCTGTATAGACTTCACTCAATGTACAGACTTCACGAACGATGCATGCAGTGCATTGAAGGATGTACAGACTTCCTGAAATGTGAAGGAGTTGAGTGTATAGACTTCACCATGTGAAGACTTGAACAAGGCATGTATAGACTTCACGTCGTGAAGCAATGTATATACTTAGCTGAAGAAACTCTGTACAGGCTTGACCAAGGCAAGGCAATCGAGTGTATAGACATTCAATGTATGGACTTGCCAAAACAAATGAACGATGTATAGACCTAAACAAGGCAAAGTCTGTACAGGCTTTGACGTTCACAATGTATGGACTTTGACAACCCAATGGCTGTACAGACTTCCACTAAACAGCGTTGTATAGACTTGGAAATCTGAACGAGAGGATGTATTGACTTTACGAGCACAGTCCAATGTATGGACTTTGTGAAGCACAGTCCAATGTATGGACTTCAAAGGCTTGAAGGCCCAATGTGCAGACTTGGAAGCTTGAACCAATGTGTAGACTTCATTCAAAGGCCAGTGTGAAGACTTCACGATGTATAGACTTTCCAAGTGAAAGGCTGTACATACTTGAGCACAGAAGCTCTGTATAGACTAGATCAAGACAAGGCAGTCGAGAGTATAGACTTCAAGTGAAACGACGGTAAATATACATGCAAGGGAGGGAAATAAGATAGACAATATATTCTCCCCCTTTGCCATCAACAAAGAGGAGGGAAATAAGATGCAAGGGAAGGAACAAGAAGAATCAGCTGACTGGCATTCTTAGGACGTAGTTCAAAAGTTAAGCAGCTAAAGCACAGAACCTTCAATCATATGAATTTAGAAACTGCTTAGAAAGTGAGGTTCTGGTTTAAAGGTTATAAAAATGAGAGTTCATGCACTACATTCATTGGATGAGCTAGCTGTGCATGATAAAACAATAAATCAGAATTATATTTACATGAGAGATTCAGTTTCAGAATATCTTACTTTCATAGACTCAGTAAAATGTGTTAAGAGAAACCAGGTCATGTATTGAAATTAAACAATTGACATCCATGAAAAGTCTTTGAAGGAACAGCATTTTCACTATGAGTTCATTTTGGGCAGTCAGGTACCATTTGTCTTTTTGCTTAAGGGTATACGTTTATCAGACGCCAATACCCCTAGATACTCAACATGATGGACCATTCTGCTATGATCAAACTCAATATAAGTGATTTAGATATTTTTGTGTCAGGGTACACGTTTATCAGACGTCAGTTACCCCCAGGTACTCAATGAAACCACCCTACTGTTTTGATCATTATATACAGAGATAGCTGATACACCTCATGACATGAGTGTTTTCCACTTCTTTGATGGATCACTCAGTTTCTCAGTGATTTACTAGTCATTGCTCTGCCAATGCTATTTTGTAATTTATTTTCAATATTTTTCAATATCTTTCTTAGATGTCCTTTATTTGTTTCAGAATGACTTGTTTAAGGACAATACAAATGCTTAGCTTCTCTAACATGATTTCAGATGAGTTTTCAGATTTCAGATATAATTGGCTTTGTCTGACATGAAATAAGATAAGGGTTGAGAGCTTTATCAATTTTCAACATCCTTATTTACTGATTGTAGTCTTTCAACTCTAAAGATTATAAAATTTAAACCATTAAATCAATCTTTAAGTAATTACAGTTCTTATGAGGGAAGAGGTCTGTTTTCTATTGCTTAATATTAGAACTGATTAAAAGATTGCCATATTGTCAGACTTAATCATTCAGAGTCAAGGATGAATAGACAGCGTCGACGTAGGGAGTTCAAGGCGTCTACGCATCAGTTGAAGAGGTAATAGTATAAGACACTGAGATAGTGTCAGTGTGTCGACTCCACGCTATTCTAGCGTCAACTCATCAGAGTAATGAAATAGAGATATTCACAGATCTAGTTCACTGCGTCAACGTCACTGTATAGCAACATCGACACAGTAGTTCACCTTGAAATTCTGACAAGACTCCCCCTATCTATATGCATGCAATTTTTGCAAAAGATGATTGATCAAATGATTTTCAAAGTTCATGCTTATTCAGACTGTACTATCATGCAATATGACCACCAGGGTTATGCAGAGAAATGTAGTGCAAAATAGTTCTATATGCATGTGATTTTAGACACATTACTGACTAAATGATATGCAGTGATGATCATGATAAAACAATATGAGTGTCATGCATGATCATGAGTCTGTTGCACCAATCAACCTTCACAGAGTTTTATACAGTCTATCAGATGTAGGTTCAAATCAGAGATTGTACTCAAAACAGCTGAAAATTTTATTCATCATGCTGAAACTTACACAAGCCAAGTTCTCTTCTAAGAAATTTAAAATTTTTATTTCCAAGTGGCTTAGTAAAGATATCAGTAATTTGTTTGTCTGTTTCAATGAAATTTAGTTCGATTTCCTTTTTATTCACAGCATCTCTCTGAAAATGATGCTTTATCTCTATATGCTTAGTCCTTGAATGGTGAACAGGATTTTTAGCAAGGCATATGGCACTAGTATTATCACATAAAATTGGAATGCATTCCAGTTTTATCTGATAATCATCTAGTTGGTGCTTGATCCATAGTACTTGGGCAGCACAATTACCAGCTGCAACATATTCAGCCTCAGCTGTAGACAAGGCTACAGTGTATTGCTTCTTAGATTCCCAAGATACTAGACAGCCACCAAGGAATTGACAATAGCCACTAGTGCTTTTTCTATCTACTGGACACCCAGCATAATCAGCATCAGTGTAAGCTAGAAGCTCTAACTCACACCTAGCAGGATACCACAATCCTAGCTCTTGGGTGCCTAGTAGATATCTAAAAATCCTTTTTACTGCTTTAAGATGAGTTTCTTTAGGACTGGCCTGAAACCTAGCACATAATCCTACAGCAAATTGAATATCAGGCCTAGATGCTGTCAAGTAGAGAAGGGATCCGTTCATACCTCTGTATAGCTTTTGCTCAATAGGTTTACCTTTAGTGTCTTCATCCAAGCTCGTAGAGGTACCCATTGGAGTAGCTATCTCATTGAGGTTGTCCATCTTGTATTTCTTGAGTAGATCCCTTGTGTACTTGGACTGAGTGACAAACATTCCATCCTTTGTTTGTGTAACCTGCAGTCCAAGAAATAATTTGAGCTCACCCATTGAGCTCATTTCAAACTCATTAGTCATTGTTTTATAAAATTCCTCACACAATTTGGGGTTAGTTGACCCAAAAATAATGTCATCCACATAAATTTGTACAATAAGAATGTCAGAATGACTCACCTTTGTAAACAAGGTCTGATCAACTACTCCTCTAGTGAAATTTTGATCAGTAAGGAACTTGCTCAACCTATCATACCAAGCTCTGGGAGCTTGCTTAAGACCATAGAGAGCTTTATTTAATTTGTAAACATGGTTAGGGAAATCTAGACATTCAAACCCAGGGGGCTGTTTTACATAGACCTCCTCACTAATTTCCCCATTCAAGAATGTAGATTTTACATCCATCTGCTGGAGGATTATTCCTAGGGAGCAAGCATAAGCCAATAAAATCCTAACAGCTTCTAATCTGGCTACAGGGGCAAATGACTCTTCAAAATCAATACCAAACTCCTGGTTATACCCCTGAGCAACAAGTCTGGCTTTATTTTTAACAATATTCTCTAATTCATCAGATTTATTCCTGAATACCCACTTAGTCCCTATGACAGTTCCATGATCAGGAGGTGGGACCAAGTGCCACACCTTGTTCTTGTCGAACTGATTAAGCTCCTCATGCATGGCATTAGTCCAATGCACATCCTTGAGGGCACAGTCAATGGACTTGGTTCACTTTGAGAGACAAGAGCATATGTATTTAATTCATCCTGAATTCTGAAGTGACCTCTAGTCCTAGGGGGATCATTCAGATTGCCAATGACATTATTCATAGGGTGATCTTTAAGATATCTGATGTTAACAATCTGAGTTTCAGGAATTTCACTTACCTCCCCCTGAACTTCAGATTCTTCTTCATTCTGCTCTTCTTTTTCTTCCTCACCATCAGACTGGTCTGCAGAGTTATCATCTTTTAAAATGTTCCCATCTTCATTCCTGCAATGACCATGGTTAGTTTCCATCAAGGATTCATCAAAGATAATGTGTGGAGATTCTTCAACAAATTTTGAGTTTAAATTGAACACTCTATAAGCCCGAGTGTTTTCAGAATAACCGAGGAAGATTCCTGGTTCACCTTTTGGCTCAAATTTATCAAGGTCCCTCTTGTCATTTATATGTATAAAATATTTACAACCAAAGACCTTGAAGTGGGCGATTGAAGGTTTCTTACCTCTCAAAATCTCATAAGGGGTTTTCTGAGTGGAAGGTCTTACCATTGCCATGTTAATTACATAACAGGAAGTGTTGACTGCTTCAGCCCAGAATTTTCTTGGCAGTTGACCTTCAACTAAGAGAGTTCGGCCCATCTCCACTAGAGTTCTGTTTCTCTTCTCAACAACACCATTCTGCTCAGGTGTCCTGGGTGAGGAGAACTTATGATGAATCCCATTTGACCTGCAAAATTCTTCAAAGTGTGAGTTTTCAAACTCACCTCCATGATCAGTCAAAATATTTTCAATTTTTTGATTTATTCTTATACAGAACTCCTGAAATTCTGAGAATGCATCATTCTTATGTGACAAAAAAAATACCCAAGTATACCTAGAAAAATCATCCACTAAGACAAACCCATACCTCTTCCCTGATAAATTGACAGACCTGGTTGGCCCAAATAGGTCCATGTGTATTAGTTCATAAGGTTTAGTGGATAGGTTTTCTGTCCTAGATTTGAATGATTTTCTAGTCAACTTGGACTGAATGCATGCAGTACAAAATTTATTTTCCTTTTTAAAAGAGACTTCATGGAGTCCTCTAACCATGCTATGCTTGTTTAGTTTATGCAAGATAGTATAACTCGCATGGCCTAACCTACGATGCCATAAAAATGCTAAATCTTCTCTACTGGCAGTTAGACATAGGTTAGAATGCTGAATATCATCTAAATCTATCATGTATGTGTTATTTATTCTTTTTCCAGAAAATTTGACAATATCAGAATCAGGTTCAAAAACCTTACAGCATTGAGAATCAAATAAAACTTTATGTTCCTTATCACATAACTGGCTAATACTGAGTAAATTATAAGCTAACCCTTCAACCAGCATAACATCATCAATGCAGCAGGTGGAACACTTACCTACCTTACCTGATCCAATGATCCTACCCTTTGTGTTGCTTCCAAAGGTGACAAGGCCTCCTAGCTTTTCAGTCAGCATGTAGAACTTGGCCTTATCTCCTGTCATATGCGTGGAGTAGCCACTGTCCAAATACCACAAGTTGCTCTTGGCTGCCAGGCATACTTGCACACACAATTAGGGCAAAGAGTTTGGAACCCAAGACTGATTGGGCTCCAATGCAGATGAAGTGCAAGTAAAGAAAGAAAGCATGGCTTTGGGAATCCACATTTGTTTAAAAGAACTTTGTTCAGTGGATTTTACAGATTTCCTTCTGTCATTTCTTCTCTTATTTTTGTTGTTCTTCCTTTTATTTGCACCAACACAGTTATTCACAGAACTGTTGTTATTGTGCCAATGCTTCGGCCAAGTAGCATTCATAAAGTTTTGATCAGGGTAATATTTGGGATGGCTGTAGGATTGGAAGTTCCTGGTTGTTTGACTACCATACCCATTACCCCAATTTCTGACATAAGGTCTGTAAAATTGTGTAGGTTGTTGAACATACCCTGTATGCATCCCTTGAGTTCTAGTCCACCCACACCCATTAGGATAGATTGGCTGTGTGGGGTAGTAGGACTGAACTCTAGGTGGATTGAATTTGTTGGGCTGACTTCTGAAAATATTTTGTCTTCCCTGCACCCTTGACCCTGCTAACCTATTCATAGGTTTTGGTTGGGTCCTTTTCTGTGATGATGGTGGTGAAGACTTTTTGGCATTGACATGGGGTTTGTTTACCTGAGCAGGCTGACCCCTAACCTTGGGTTGAGCACTAGAGCTAGGTTTGGAAGTCCCAATTCTACTAGGCTCACCTACTTTCTGTTTGCCCTTCTCCTCTGCATTTAGCCTTTTCAGATTCAAATTTGTCTTTACAGCATTATTAGAATTCATGTTGATCAGAGGTCCTTTCTTCTTTTGTGCAACAAAGGAAATAGTTTTCATTCCAAGGATTTTAGTTGCACTAGAGTTGAATCCTAGGCCCTCTCTTCTGAAATTTACCTTTGACCCCAATAATGCATCTAAATTTTCAGATCCTTGGGTCATTTTCTCAATTATTTTTAGCTTATCCTCATTATCTTTCTGAACTTCATCAATAGATTTTTTCAACTCATTATTCACATTGAGGACAGCTTCATATTTTTCAGAAACAATTTCTATCTCATTTTCATAATTCTGAATTTTCAGTTTCCATGCATCAATTTCATTGTCTAATCTCACATTTCTTCCTTAGAAATTTTTAGTTCTTTATTGATTTCTTCAAATTCAGAACATGTGAGTTTCAGCTTACTGTTCTCAGTTTCTAAGCAGGCAATTTTATCAGACAATGAAGTATCATTTTGCATGATTTTAATTTTTCTTCGTAGATGCCTATTTTCTTTTCTGACCTCATCTACTCTATCAGTAAGTTCATCATAAGCAACCATCCAATCAGTAATAGTAAAATTTTCATAGCGAGAGGATACCTCATCAGATTCTTCCTCTCTATCTTCTGAGCTGGTTGCCATGAGACAGATTGGCTTCTCAGCTTCAACTTCACTGTCCGAAGTGACACTCAAAGATCCTTCGTCCTCATCACTCCAGGTACTCACCATAGCTTTCCCTTTTGTGTTCTTTTTCTTGGGCTTGTCCTTGAGGTTCTGATTTGTCAGACATTCAGCTTTAAAGTGACCAGCCTTCCTGCATTGATAGCAAACATTAGTCTCAGCTTTCTTTACAGGGTTTGATTTGTACCTTGTGTCTCGGCGGCCACCACTGGGATTTCTTCAGCTGAATCTTCTTCCTTCTTTCTTGAGAAAATGCCAAAATTCCCTAGTAATCATAGCCATATCATCATTTGCCATTTCTTCTTCAGACAAGCTCTCTTCAGTTGATGATCCGTTGGGGCTGGATCGACTGGATTTGCTAGCACCAGCCTTCAGAGCTATTGGCTTCCTCTTTCTATCAGCCTCCTCTATCTTCGGCAGATTCATCTCATATGCCATTAGAGATCCGATAAGCTCATCTGCCCTTGTATTGTGCAGATCTCTTGACTCTTCCATAACGGTGGCCTTTGTGTGCCAAATTAGAGTCAAGGATCGTAAAATCTTCCTGACTATATCATACTCAGAATACTTCTTCCCGAAACCTCTGAGACCAATTGTGATAATAGTCAACCGAGCATACATTTCTTTGATTGTCTCATTAGGCTTCATCTTGAAAGCCTCGTATTCTGAAACCAATAGATTAGTCTTGGTCTCTCTGACTTGTGAAGTCCCCTCATAGATGACTTCAAGTGCATCCCACATTTCCTTCGCTGAGGAGCAGGCAGATATTTGTGAGAACTCGGTGGGATGCAGGGAACACTGGATTGCATTGATTGCACTCCATTTGAGCGTGGACCTTCTAATTTCCTCCTTGGTCCATACATCTTCATTAGGGGACAGCTCGAAAGGTCCCTTGCTAACCACCTTCCAAATTTCATAGTCTTTAGCTCTCAAGAATACCTGCATACGGTGCTTCCAGTATGCGTAGTTGGTTCCATCGAAGTACGGGGGCTTGGATGTGGAGTGTCCTTCAGCTATCATCCCTCTTCCGTCCATCTGTGCATATCCTCTTCGGGCGGTAAGTCCCTGTAGAAGAGTCTAGCTCTGATACCAAGTGTTGGAGTTAGATGGAAGGCTCTTTCACCACAGAATGTGGATCTAGAGGGGGGGGTGAATAGATCAACAGGCTAATTAAAATTTTATGCCTAGATTCAAATGCGGAATTAAAAGAACACTGTACAACCACAGTCAAAGTACCGAATGATGGAAATGAGATCTGCTAAACAGACAAGCAAACACACGAGAGGCACAAAGACTTTTAGGTGGTTCGGTCAATCCGACCTACGTCCACCCCACATTCAACTCGAATGTGAATTACTGCTGATACACAGCTTCAATCTACTGGGCACTATAGCTTGCCAACAACGGCTGGGGCTTACAGCTTATCCCGACCAGAGGAACACCCTCTGCAACCGCTGAGCTTCACAGCTTGCTCTGCTGGGCACTACAGCTTAGCCGACCAGAGGTATCACCTCTGCACACCGCTGCCTCACAGCTTGATACCGCTGACTAATAGCTTGATCGAACAAGAGTTTTCAAAGGAAAAATAACAAGACTGAAAAGCAAGAAAAACACAATCGAATGGAAGAACATCAAAACGACTGTAGCTCAAAGTGAGCAATATCAGCTCTGGTATCTGGACCAAGACACTGATTCACAAGCTCTTATATCACTCTCTCAACTCATTTCTTCTCACTTTCTTCTTCTCTCCTTTTCTTCTCTTTGGATCTCGATGGCTCTCTGCTGTCTCAGATTTTTCTCACTGTATATACTTGCCACACTTCGATCAAGCTTCAACAGAAGATGAAGACTTCTATTTATACTATCAGCGGGTGGATGAGGGCGCGTGTCTTCCACATTTCCCGCCCAGAGAATTCACCAGAACCGAGGCAATTCCATCCACGTGGCAGCACCTGATCGCCTCGTCCTCCTGGGATCACGAGCCATGTCAGCAATCTCAGTAGCAGATCCCTGTCAGACAGATTATAGGATTGTCAGATTAAGTGAAGAACTCTGTACAGACTTATAAGATGAACTGCATTGTATAGACTGCATTATATAGACTGCATTGTATGGACTTGTGAATTCGAATGCAGTGTACAGACTCTGCTCAATGTATAGACTTCATCTATGTGAAGCATCCGCTGTATAGACTTCATATGTGAAGCAGCCGTTGTACAGACTTAGGCAATATGAAAACATGACAGTCAACTGACGATGTAAGGACTTCAAGTGTGAAGACGTTGTGAGTCCAAATGCAATGTACAGACTTCAGATATGCATGAGACTCTAAGAGAAATGGGCGCTGTATAGACTTCACTCAATGTACAGACTTCACGAACGATGCATGCAGTGCATTGAAGGATGTACAGACTTCCTGAAATGTGAAGGAGTTGAGTGTATAGACTTCACCATGTGAAGACTTGAACAAGGCATGTATAGACTTCACGTCGTGAAGCAATGTATATACTTAGTTGAAGAAACTCTGTACAGACTTGACCAAGGCAAGGCAATCGAGTGTATAGACATTCAATGTATGGACTTGCCAAAACAAATGAACGATGTACAGACCTAAACAAGGCAAAGTCTGTACAGGCTTTGACGTTCACAATGTATGGACTTTGGCAACCCAATGGCTGTACAGACTTCCACTAAACAGCGTTGTATAGACTTGGAAATCTGAACGGGAGGATGTATAGACTTTACTAGCACAGTCCAATGTATAGACTTTGTGAAGCACAGTCCAATGTATGGACTTCAAAGGCTTGAAGGCCCATTGTGCAGACTTGGATGCTTGAACCAATGTGTAGACTTCATTCAAAGGCCAGTGTGAAGACTTCACGATGTATAGACTTTCCAAGTGAAAGGCTGTACAGACTTGAGCACAGAAGCTCTGTATAGACTTGATCAAGACAAGGCAGTCGAGAGTATAGACTTCAAGTGAAACGACGGTAAAGCCATCAGTGTAGACTTGAAGGGAAACGTATGTGAAACTTCCAATGTACAGACTTGGAAGAACACTGATGAGTGTACAGACTTCGAAGTTGAACTGTTGGATGTACAGACTTCACCCCAATGTATAGAACGCTAACTGAGACAGACAATGTACAGACTTGCTGAAGACCGTTGTGCAGACTTCATCAATGAGACGCTCACTGTACATACTTGGCATCGACCAATGTGTAGACTTGACAATGCTGAATGAACGAATGAGCAATGTATAGACATTGGGTGCCACACTGTGCAGACTTTACGATGTATTGACTTGAGTGTTCGTGTGAGCTGCACTGTATAGACTTTACCAAAATGCCTAAGACGCTGCATGAGACACACGACAGACAGATAATGTATAGACTTCACTCTGGGGGCGTCGACCCATCAGAGCGGAGGGTCGACCCACTGCTGTCCAGACTACACAAGGAAAGGTATAAATTCTATGTTTATGCTGCAATGCACTGTGTAGACCTGTGAGTATGTGCATAACAATATATATACACAGTCAACCTGATAAAAATAGTTTCATCAAAATAATAATAGTTGCCAATTAATCAAAACAAGCTGTTGCCAATGAATTAAAACATATTTTCAACATCATCAACACAGAGGGGTCACAACACAGGCCGTCAGAGACGACAAAGGGTGGACTAAAAACAGCGTAGCAGGAAATGTGACGGTCCACTGATGGAGCGTCAGAGATAAGTAACGGTCCAAGATGAGACCGTCAGATATGAGAGAACGATATTGGGCTAAATGTGTGGCAGGAAATGTGACAGCCCACTGAAGGAGCGTCAGAGAAGGTGACGGTCCTAGATGAGACCGTCAGACATGACAGAGCCTGATTGACTGAAACTCGTGTAGCAGGAAAGGTGATGGCCCAGTCATGGTGCGTCAGGGATATGTGACGGTCGTACGATAGACCGCCAGAGGACAAAGTGTACTCCGAGACGGATTCTGCCGTGAGAGTCCAAACTCAAAGCAAGGATACCTTAATCCATACTAGAACTCTCCTAGGCTTAGGATAAGGCCTTCTAACCCAAATTTGATCAAAATCAAGCCTTTAAAAGATAGAACCAAGCCCCAAAAATCGTAGCTTTTACCAATTCTCTGCTACAAGGGCAGAAAACCTCCATCAAAGGGCAAGGAACAGCATGAAGAGAAGCTTCGAAGTGATAAGCATGGAAGAGAGGGTCTACACCGGTCCTAAAGCAGCCAAGAAGGAGCATGGGGAGCTGCAACGGTTGACATCAATCCCCAAGCATCTGAGCTCAACTGCCCAAAGGGTGGTAAGTTCCACTTTATCCTCAAAAGTTCATAACTTGCTGCACTTTTATGCTTCTCATGATTCTTCCTTCTTCTTCTTCTTCTTCTTCTTCTTCGTCTTCTTCTTCTTCTTCTTCTTCTTCTTCTTTCTAGCCTTTGCCTGGTCCAAGGTGTTACTCCAACATAAAGTGGGTAGCTCCCATGGTCAAAGAACTCCCTTTAGAAGTGACTTCAATTCTTATGGCATGGCACCTCCAACCTTTGCTAGTTTTGGTCAAGAATTTCCAGAGATTGTCTTTAGATTGGTCAAGCATTCCAGCCCTTATAGAACTATGGCATCCACAAACACATACCTTCATCTTCCCTTCCTTTGAAGCTACAGTCCTACTGGAGGAGGTAGAGACCTACCTAGCCCTTGCTAAGACTAAAGTGGGGGATGAAGATCTAGTGTGCCATACGGTCGAACCTATTGACCCATCTTTGATCCTTAGCGATTTCATACACAACCCAAAGGACGTGAGGACCATGATCAGCCCAAACCATATTCACTTGATACCCATGGCTCAGTGGATAGTCTCTCATTATAAGAACAAGTGGGAGAGATACGAAGCCATAGCCAAAGCCGTATCGGTTTGCTTATGCGGAGTCTTCCTTTTTACTACCACCGACCACCTCTTAGATATCCAAAACCTCAGCATCATCAGCGGGTTGTGGCGGGGTTTGTCCATATCTCAAGCAATCCTTTCATACCTTTACGAAGGACTTAGCTCTGCTTGCTTAGGAGGACCTTTGTTCGGCTCTATGATACTCCTCGAGTGTTGGATGGGTGTGAGAGTCAAGTTCCAACCTAAGGAGAACATAACTTCAACTAGTCGGATCTTTGGGAGCCACCCTCTGTTCTTCATTGGAGGTGCCTTTGGATTTTCTTCACAGGTTGAATGCAAGACGGCGGACAAGAAAACACGGGATGAATGGTGCCTCTTTCTCAACACTTTACCAATAGAGAAATTCATGATGCGTCCAAGAGTCCTTCGGAACACCTTGCTTAGAGTACCACGGTGACCAGGCCTTGATCTTCAGCTAGTAGGGAATACTACCATGGCGATCTATAACCCACACCGGTGCTATCTTTAAATTGGGCTATCCCGAACCGAAGTTCCTGCACTATCATACAACCCACCCCTTCTAGCTAGGAAGATGGGGACCGAGGAGGATGAAAGAGCGATTCGGAATGCACTGACCATGTGGGAGATCAGCAAAGTGCACCCGTGGAAAGAAGAAGTGAAAGAAAACGACGAGGGACGCCGTAGCTATGTGGAGAAATTGCGCGAGATCCGCCCTCTTGCGGACAGAAAATTGAATGTAGCTTGAGTTTTCTTTACGATGATGAAATGACAATTTGAAGTTTTATCAATCAATTTTATGCATCATTAAACTCAATGGAATGATATAGAAGTGCCTTAGTTGATGGAACTATGAGTTTGTTGCTTGATTGAGCCTGAAAGCTTTGAAAATAGACTTTCTGGAAGGTGTAACGGTCCTATATAGGGCCGTCACATTATCCTGACAGTCTCTCGATGAGCCGTTAGAGTAAACGATCTGAGAGGGCTGAATTCCTCGGGGGGATGTAACGGTCTAAGGTGGACCGTCAGAGAGAGGTGACGGTCTAATGAAGACGCGTCAGAGAGTGTGCTGATAGAACAACGGATTTCAAAGTTCAGAAGGTTGTGATGGTCAACATGGTGACCGTTACAAATCTGTGACGGTTTGACGCTAGTGCGTTACAGACTTGAGCCTAGAATTTTGCAATCTTGGGCTTGAACCTGCGTTCTACACATACTTAGACAAGAAATAAGTTAGATCCGTTCTTAGACTCAACCCCTTGCTTCAAAGCAAGTTAGAGAATGACCATTCTTGATACTTGGTCAAGGGGTGGAGCCTTATTAAATAGGTGAATATGAAATGGAAACAATGCAATGTATGCGGAGCATATGATGGCTTTTTTTTTCTGGATTTTGAAAACATTTGGATTTTTGTGAGTTTTTGAAAATATCTGGTGTTTTGGATTTTTGGATTATATAATTTTTTTTTGATTTTGAAAACATGTGATTGTTTTGAATTTTGACATATATGATTTTTTTTGGATTTTGACATATATGATTTTTTTGGATTTTGAAATATGTGATTTTTTTGGATTTTGACATATGTGATTTTTTGGATTTTGACATATATGATTTTTTTTTTGGATTTTGACATATATGATTTTTTGGATTTTGAAAGCAGTGCCTCCCCTACCAATGTGGGTCCTTCTCATATCATTAAGAGTTCCCGAGGTTGGCGTGCAATGGAGGCGACAGCCCCTGGCCAGGGCCCAACTTGCATGACGGTGTCTCTACCAAGGCTATACCCATGATACTTGTCTTAGTCCTAAAAGGAAAGAAAGAATACGGGGTAAGCTTAGGCCAGACATAGAAGTTTTTGGATTTTGAGTTCCTTTCTAGACAACCTATTCAGAGACTCGGTCTGTTGGGCCGGGGCTTTATGTCCGTCATCGAACCTTTGTCCACTCTAGGCAAGCATACGACTGGGCTCATAGCGTCCCGCGGGGAAACTGTACTGCCACTCTTGCCATGCCTATTTTTTATTTTCTTGGAGCTTTGAGATTGTGATTGATATACTTTTTCTTAATGAATGCTCCTTTTCTTTACTCCCTTTTTTTTTCTTTCTCTTGTGGCGTCAGGTCATAATGGACTGCCCCTATTTGAGACCTCCTCTCGTCAGGGTGCCTGGATCGGTCGTCGCCTCTTTATTTACTTCTTGCCCCTGGATTCAGCCGAAGAAAGAAACGGACAGGGACTTTGACTTTCCCCCAAAGCATGGACAAGGAGAAATGGTGTCTACAATGCGGAAAACCCGACCAGGGACGTCGTGTAGTGTGTGATTGCCGCACTCGGGGTCCTCTCTTGGGGTGAAAGGGAAGATTACCTTGCTACTGGGGTGGCACGTGGTTAGATTCTAAGGAAAGAAACGCTTAAGATACAACCCATTCCAAGCGTGAGAGAGCTCCTCACCTTCGGCGTTCACCAAGCGGTAAGCATTCCCTGGATAAGCTTCTTTGACAACAAACGGCCCTTCCCAGTTAGGTTGTAATTTAGACCTAGGACCTGCGGACCGAATGAATTTACGTTTCAAAACCATATCACCCTTTTGAAACTTACGCTCGATTACCTTCTTTTGAAAATAACGTGAAACTCTCTTTTGATAAACAGATACATGATCGGCTGCGTTCGTCCTCTTCTCGTCTAAGAGTTCTAGTTGGACGAGCAACGCCTCTCGACGTTCATCGAGATTAAGTTCTTTATCGAGCTGCACCCTTAGGGAAGGGATCAAGATCTCATTTGGGAGCACCGCCTCCATCCCGTAAGTGAGAGCATAGGGGGTTTACCCCGTGGGAGTGCGAACGGAGGTGCGGTAAGCCCATAGAGCATCCACTAGTCTTTCTGGCCAATCGGAAAACTTATGAGATTCGCATGTTTTCTTTATGATTTTGAGAAGGGTTTTATTGGTGGCTTCGGCTTGACCGTTGCCTTGTGGGTAATATGGATAGGAATGATGCAATGCAATATTGAACTTCTTACATAGGTCCTTGAGCTCTTGAGATATGAACTGGGGGCCGTTGTCGGTGACGATGCTGCTTGGCACTCCGAACCTTGAGATGATATTCTTCATGATGAAGCGGCACACCGTGGTAGCTTTGATCTCTGCGTAAGCTTCGGCTTCAGCCCACTTGATGAAGTACTCAGTGGCGGTAAGGATGAAGGATTTTTGCTTGATCTGAGAGTTGGGATCACCGAGTGGGCCGACAATGTCGAAAGCCCACATAGAGAACGGCCAAGGAGCAGATAGAGGATGAAGAGATGAAGCTGGAGCATGAATTTTATCAGCATGGAGTTGGCACTTAAGACACCTCCGGACATAGAGGGAGCAATCTTCCTCTAGAGTGGGTAAATAATAGCCCTGCCTAAGGATCTTATTCGCTAGAGCCTGGCCATTAATATGACCTCCACATTCGCTAGAATGGGCTGCTTCGGCCACCTTCCAAGCTTCATCATCATCCAAACATCTCATGAGCATTCCATTAGTAGCGCGCCTGTATAGCTCTCATGTGACAATAGTATACCTTGAGGCGGCTCTCCTTATTGACTTGCGCTGCTCAGCATTTGCTCCTTCTGGGAACGATCCATCTTTGTAAAACAACTCAATCTCATGATACCAGGGTAATTCTTCTTCCTCCAGAATCTCTTCTAATTCCATCAAAGATACCTCCTTCAACTCTTCCTTTTCAGCCCTCATCTCTATAGTCTTCCTAAGGTTGTCATACCAAGGATCCTGAAGAGAGGGTGCGTCCAATCTCTGAACGACGATAGTCTCAGTATTCCGACTGAGCGGGAAATATAGAGAGGAAGCAAGCGAAGCTAAAGCGTCGGCTAGAATGTTCTGAGACCTAGGAGTGTAGATGTAGATCAACTTACGGAATTGCCTAGCAAGGAGCGTGACCAAATCTTGATAGGGTTTGAGCTTAGGGTCACGAGTGCGGTAAGTGGACAGAACTTGCCGCAGGACGAGCTGAGAATCCCCTATGATATTCAAGTAACGTGCACCTAGGAGGTAGGCATGCTTCAATCCAACTAACAGAGCCTCATACTCAGCGATATTATTGGTAGCAGGAAATTGAAGTTGATAAGCAAAAGGAATCGTCACTCCTTCCGGAGTGAGCAGAACAGCGCCTATCCCTCGGCCTTGAGAATTGAATGCACCATCAAAGTGCAGAGACCAGAAGGGATGGTGAGTGAGGACGGAAAGATATTCGTCAGGAAAGCCATCCTGAATAGAATCTGTGCAGGGAATTGGGAGATGGGCAAGATGCTCAGCGATGGCGTATCCTTTGACCGCCTTCTGAACGACGAACGTGATATCAAACTGAGACAGGAAGCTCTGCCAGCGAGCTAACCTATTAGAGAGGATAGGCTTTTCTAAGAGATAGCTGATCGGGTCCATTCTAGAGATCAGCCTAACTGGGTGGGCAAGGAAGTAGTGTTTAAGCTTCTGAGCTACCCATACTAAGGCGGCACAAGTCTTCTCCATAGCGGTGTATCTAGCCTCAGCTGGGTTGAACAACCTGGAGAGGTAATAACCTGATCGCTCTTTCCCTTCATCATCCACTTGTGCTAACACCGCCCCTAGGGAGTCCTCAATAACCGAGATGTATAGAATTAGGGGTTTCCCAGGGACAGGAGGTTGCAAGACCGGGGGATTGGATAGATATTCCTTTAGGTCCTCATAGGCCTTTTGACACTCTTGATTCCATTCAAATTTGACTCCCGCCTTTAGCATTTCATAAAACGGGCGGCACCTCTGAGAATGTTGGGATATGAATCTTCTGATCAATTGTAATCTACCAATCAGTCCTCGAAGTTCTGTAATGTTCTTTGATAGAGGCATGTCCATGACGGCCTTTGCTTTATTAGGATCAATCTGGATCCCCCGTTTGCTAACTATAAAGCCTAGCAACTTCCTTTAAGAGACTCCGAAAACACACTTCTTCGGATTCATTTTGAGCTTGTACTCCCTAGCTCTTTGCAGCACCTTATCCAGGATAGAGGGGTGTTCTTCTTTGGTTCTTGATTTCACCAAGATGTCATCCACGTAGGCTTCCATGTAAATGTGCATCATGTCATGGAAAATAGCCATCATTGCCCTCTGATAGGTGGCACCTGCGTTCTTCAGACCGAACGGCATAACCACGTAGCAGTACGTGCCCCATGGCGTGGTGAAGGAAGTTTTCTCTTAATCTTTCGGAGCGAGACGGATTTGGTTATAGCCTGAGTAACCGTCCATAAATGATAAAGATTCATACCCGACGGTGCTATCGACCAGGACGTCTATGTGAGGCAGTGGAAAATCATCTTTGGGACATGCTTTATTAAGATCCCTGAAATCGATGCAAATACGCACCTTTCCATCCTTCTTGATAACAGGGACTATGTTCGCCACCCACTGAGGATATAGAACAACTCTAATGAACCTGGCCTTGTATAACTCATCAACCTCTTCTTTGATCCTTAAGGCCATGTGGGGGTGAAATCTTCTCGACCTCTATTTTACGGGTGTTGCCCCTAGTTTAAGTACGAGTCGGTGTTCCACTAAAGAGGGGTCAAGACCCGACATGTCCTCATAAGACCAGGCGAAAGAATCACTATACTCCCTTAAAACCTCGACTAGATCTTCTTCCACTTACGGAGGGAGATTAGCGACAATAATGATGGGCCTAGGGTCTTCTTCCGTTCCCAAATTTATTTCCTTCGTAGGTTCATCCACTGCCGACGATGGCTCGTCGAATCTCTTTAATCCTTGCGCATATAGATCGGCAGTGTTATCTACGTTGCTGTCCTCATCATCAATCGGGTCTTTTTCATCCAGGACATCATTGACACCAAGTCCGTCATCGCTCCACACCCCTTCTATTTCCTCTTCATCTTCAATCATGATTGCTGTAGCAACAAACTCTAGACACTTTAAAAGAGCATGACATCGCTGAGCTAAATCATGCAAGAACCTATCAAGAATGGATTTGGAAGGACGCGCAAGCGGGCGCGGCTCAAGCTTGGAAGGATTGGACGACCTAGAAGAGGACCCTACCTCTCTAGTTCTAACTGGTTCTACTTCTCTAGGCTCGACGGACCCTACGCCTAACCTAGGAGAAAGGAAATCTAGTGGAAAGGAAGGAGCAGGGGACTCGTGCCCCTGGGAGGAAGATGGAGACAAGGTAGCATAATCTTCCACTGAAATCTATGTTTCAAATTTGACGTTTTTTTTGGAGATCAGTGGAGACCACACAGCAGGATGGAGGAGGAGGAAGTTGCATGGGGAACAACTCATGGAATATGCAATCAAAAAAGGGATCAAAGGATCGAAACCACATCTCGTGGAGTTGGGCATTGGGGGGAGGAGGAGTGAATAGAGTTGACAGATCAATGGGTGGGCAGCACCCACATGCACATGGAACAAACAAGATTTCAAGGGGTCTTTCCGTAAAATACGGATCGACCATAATCGGAGGTGAACGGGGTATGGACTCCAATTGTTGAAAGAGAGATGAGAGGCGGGAGGGAGACCAAGAAGTGATGACGGGTGAGCTCCCCTTTTCTTGCAGATAAGTAATTGGTTTCTTCGGCCTCCACTGAACAAGCCGGGTTTCTTGATTCTTCTTCTGACCATGGCCATCTGGTTTACTGAACATTCTAGCAAGTGATTGACTGAAATCTAGCATATCATCAATAGGTCCTTTTGGTAGCAGAGGCGGACTGCAATCGTGCAAGCTGCATCTTTCTTTTCTGACTGTGTTGATTGTGAATTTAGGGTACCTGGCTGAAGAGTACCCTTAACAAAGTGTTGACGATAGTCCCAGGTAAGTGGTCCTGAGTCACCAAAAACTGATAGTGCAGACTCTCGATAATCGAGACCTCGCATGCTCATCTTCCTCTTTTTGGGCACTGGCTTAGTACGCCCCTGTAACTGTGCACCGAGGCCTTTCCCCGGTTGATAACCCAGCTTCAATATGATATCCCAACCCTTGGAATCTCGGATCTGGGGTTTCACTTTGATACTGACAGGTGTAGTGACGGGCTTGCGTAGTGCATAAGCCCAAGGGAAATCCAGATCTAGCACAGAAATAACGGGCCGACTGTTGGGCCACAATGTGGGCAAAATCTTCTCTGAAATGGCTTTTACAGACTGGATCGTGGATAAGCTTTTTACCTTGACCACCCTCCCTTGAAAAGGGAATTTAAGACATTGATGCGCGGTGGATGGCACAGCACTGAGAGTATCGATCCATGGACGACCCATGATAGCCTTGAACATAGGGTCAATATCCAATACATAAAATTCGATGGGCATAGTAAGAGGCCCAAGCTCAGCTTGAATAGTAACAATCCCGTGACACGCCCTCCGAGAATTGTCATAAGCAGCTATAGTAGTGGGGGTTGGGAGTAGAAGTTCTTCTGATATATTGCAGGCCCTGAGGGTGCTGAGTGGGCATACATTGATAGATGCCCCTGTATCAACTAGTGCCGCCTCAATACTAACTTTGTTCAGAATAATAGTGATGCAAAGCGGCATTTGCCGAGCTTCTGGTGGTGCTAGCTCAGTTTCAGAGAAGGCAATAGCTGGCCCCTTAGAGATGGTTGCCAGTGCGGTAGGTAAGTTGTCAACTGCCATATCTTCACTAACCATCACCTTCTGAAGAAAATATCTGAGTGCATCTTGGTGAAGGGTAGATCTCTTAATAAGCTCCAGCACAGATATCTTGGCGGGCACCCTATCAAGGTGATGTAGCAGATCATATTGGGTACCTGGTAGCGCCTCGGTTTCTTCCTGCTCAGCAGTTGGTTGGGAAGGCTGGGGATTAGAGGTGGAAGGAAAATTGCGATGAAACATGCGCCCGCTCTGCAGGGCGAAGTTATAGGCTGCCGCGGCCTCGGATGGGCTCAAGATGAGTGACTTAGTAGGCCCGGTGGGGTGGATGAGTGGTGCGGAAGATGGCGTGGTGGAAAGGATGATAGGTGAGGGGTTGGTGGTAGCGGGTGCGAGCAGAAGTGGGCATATAAAGGTAGGCAGAGGTGCAATGAGTGGAGGGTTAGATGGAGGTGTGGTGGTGGCAGGGGTGAGTAATGTGTGAGAGGCGGGCGATGGAGTAGGAATAGATGGAAGGACAAATGGTGTAGCAGTTGGAGGAGGGTTTTGGTATGTAGGCGTAAGGATGGTAGGAGTGGAAGGAGTGCGGAAGTTGTGGTGAAGGGCCATAACTTGCGGCGTAGAGCTGTCATCGTCAAAGGACCACCGGCATCAGGGGCCGGGGTTGAACTACATTGACCTAGGCCGGCACCGGTGGCTGAGGCTGCGGAGCGAGAAGATGGTTCGGCATTGGGTTCTGATGGATCCCTAAGTCTTGAACCGGCTGTTGTTGCTATTGCGGCTGCTGCAGCGGCTGCGGTGCCTGTTGTTGCTGCACTTGCTGCCTCGACGGCTGCCTTCTTTTCTCTTTGATTTCCGTGATGGCCCTATTCATTTCGGCCCAATCAATCCTTTGTCCTTCATGGAGGTCATAGACCAAATCCCTGAACTGAAAACACCATTCAATACTATGTCCTGGCTGCCTGTGGAACATACAGTACTTTGTCTAATCAACTGCCGGGTTCCAATTGGGCCGTTCCGGAGGGAGTTGTATAGCATTGACTGACATGAGAGTTGAGAAGATATCTGTGAGGGTTTCCGACAGGGGTGGGTACTATGCTCTTTTAGGAGCCGGGCGCTTGTTGTTGTTGTTGTAGCCGTTGGGTGGAGGGACATTATGGTATTGTGAAGGCTGTGGAGGTTGCTGCGGAGCGGCAAAGGTGTTTTGCTGAGTAGTGAAGGAAGGCGGGGGGTTTTGAAAGTTTTGTGGATTGGGTTGAAAGTTTTGTGGCGCGGGGTTTTGAGGAGCGCGGGGGTTTTGCGGAAAGCGGAGGGGTGCGGCTTGGAAGGGAAAGGTAACGGCTTGAACTTGCTCATTGATTTGAACCCCCTCGGTGACAAGCCCTTGAGGTTTCTTGTGGTATTTTGGCTTTTGATTCTCAAAGAGCGAGTGGATGGGGGAGTCTTTGAACTGTGTTTGAATGAACCGCGCCCGGCTATAGAGTTGGTGCATGTTGACTATATCATTCATGGCCAGAATGTTTCGGACGGTCGGAGTAGCATTGGAGATGAGTAACTTGACCTTCTCTTCCTCCGGAATGTGACCTGGCACCCTGGCGGCCATCTACCTCCATCTGTCAGCGTAAGTTGCAAACTCCTCATCAGGCTTCATCTTCTCGGTCACCAAATCTGTGAAAGAATATTCTGTGCCGACTCTGTCTTGGAACCGCTGGATGAACTTGTCTTTTACTACCTTGAAGCTTTCGGCGTCCTCCAATGGCAGAGAGTAGAACCATTCTAGTGCAACACCATCTAATGATCGACAGAACAAATACGCCATAAGGCGATCATCATATTGAAATTGGGCCGATTCATATAAGAAGTCCCTCACATGAATAAAGGGATTGTCATTTCCATCATATTTGCGGTAATTGGGGAGCTCGGATTACGGAGGGAATCGGATATTTTGGAAGCTGAGAACTGGAACATCTGCCAAGGATTGTGGGCCAACCCGTTTTTGGAGGAAATCAAGCTGTTGTTGCATGGCGGCCCACTTGTCAAGGAGTTCCTGCTCCCTAGATGGAGTAGGGGTAGAGAGAGACGAAGGTTGAAATTGAGGAGCGGAAGGATGGACTATCGTAGGAGGTGGAAGCCCATAAGAAGGAGCAGTAGGATAAACGGCCAAGATAGGGGGCCCATAGGAAGGATATTGGGCCGGAGATAGACCCAGATTAGAAGGGCCTTGGGCAACCCCTTACTGAGGGCGCAAGAAATCCAAAGGGCCAACAAGGACTTGTGGCACCGATGGGCTGGACGTGTGATGATACACCTGAATAAAAGAAGGAAGAGTAGACTGTCCCTTATCAAAAAATTGTTGGGCCGAAGTGAAAGATTGGCCCGTTTCCATACCAGAAAAGGTGATGGTCCGAGGTTGGACCGAAGTAAGATCAGTTGGAGTGGGCTGGATGGAAAGTTTAGATTGGCCCTGCACAATCGTAGGATGTGGGGTATTAGACCCCTGCATGGCCTGATAGACAGCTTGGAGTTGGGCCGGATCCAACTGGGCCATCATTTGGAGAATGGAGCCAACAGAAGGAGGAGAAAAGGAAGGAGTGGTTTGGCCACCCTCCATAGGGACGGACGAAGGGAGAGGGGCGGAGCCCTCTCCAGACAAGAATGAGACAACCCTAGGAGGGTTTTCAAGAAGCCCTTGAGGGAGAGACTCCTCTTGGGAACGGGGAGGATTGAAAGAAGCCATGATGGGTTCAAAGAGCGGGTTGGAGTAGAATTTGGAGAAGGAATTGACCCTAGGAGGTGACTCTAAAGGATGAAAACAACTCCACATGTAACGGAAAACCTTTAACAAAAGCAAACAACACACAACAAACACACAATGAGTGATCAAACTTAGATGACTTAAACAAAGACGCAAGTGAAATAAGAGATAGCAACACTCAAGATCAACCAAGTTGTTTAGATGATGGAATCAAGATTCTTATGATTTCCTCCTTTAGAACCTTAGTGATTTGATTAAAATGCGCTCTCGACAAAAGGTTCCTAATAGGGGAAAGATATGTGGCTTGGTAGACTCTAAATGTAATCACTCCTTCACCTATGCAATCCTAGACATGGGGTAGGAGGTGGTACAATCGGCCCGGTGTCCGTGTGGGAATCCACGGCTCATGGGGACTTATGGAGGTCCCTGATGTGTTTTCCTAGTCGGATCCAAGGAATATGGAGATGAGAGGTCCACACACCAAGGTAGGAGAATGCAATCTAATGTATGAAAGTATGCATGAACCTATGTGCACCGGGGTGCATGCAAATTCTAGCCTAAGATCTAACAATCAAATATGCATACAATGATATAAATATGTGAACCAACCAAGGGGGAGACCAAGTAGCATCCAAGCATGAAAATCACAGTAAAATTTGCGGAAGCAAACTGCACCTCAGGATGCGTATGTCTGGAGAATGTGACGGTCTATACTACCTGCGTCAGAGGATTGTGACGGTCGAAGACCAGACCGTCAGACTATTGTAACGCAGGGATGCAAGACCGTCAGAGGAGCCAGGGAACCAGAAACAACAGGAAATAAAAGGGAAATCCGAGGAACACACGGGCAACCAGGGTAAGCAAATGAAAGCAGGTTTTAACAGAGATCCCAAAGCACGATTGACACTAGATGTCCCACCGTGATCGCGAAAAAAACTGTTGGTTTTAATGTGCCCCTTCTTTTGCAAGATGGGCTATGATGTCAACTATGAGCAGATAATTAGCCAAGTAATGAAATCAAGCAACCTATGAACATGCGAATCATGAACCTAGGCAACCAAAACAAGCTCTAGCATGGGCATGCTATCTCAATCAAGATTAAGCTAAGCAAGGAAAGAAAAACACACGCCGGAGCGTGGAATAAAGAATAAAGGAAGACACACCGTAGAGGTGGAACAAGCAAAAGTAAAGAATAGATATGATGAAAGAGAAAGCTAATGCCCAAACTAAGGAAAGATGTGATCGCCACCAAGGTAAAAATAAGCCAAAGACCTGATAAATACCTTGGAATAGGAGGATGATGCACTCGCCCACGGGAGAGAGAAAATAATCAGAAAACTGCAGCTCTGTGGAATGTGACGGTCGAAGGATGGTGCGTCACAGGACTGTGACGGTCCCACGATAGACCGCTACAACACTCTAGCGTGCCCAGGATAGACCGTCAGAGCTTCTGAAGAAGAGGATTGGGAATCTTTTGATCTCCAAGCTTTCCAGCCGGCAGAGAGCTTGGGCCTCGTGATATGGACTCTGTAAACCTGCAAAAGAGTGTAGAACATAAGAAAAACAACCCAGATTAGCCCTTTCACAAAGTAGTATCAATAATCCAAGAAACTCATGAACATGAAAAAGGAGAAGGAAATACCGGGAAGATTAGTTTTTTAACCCCTCGGGGGTGTTTTAAAAGATGGGAGGATGTTTTGAAATATATGCAATAGATGAAAGAATGTGAAAGATGGATAGGGACAATGCTATGATTGCTTAGAAGAGGGGAAAACACTAAGAACAATGATGTGACTGAACTAAACCCTTGAAACCGATATTCCCTGGACTTTGGAAGTAGATGAACGTGAGAAGTAGCTCTCCTTGGTTGGTTCTAGCTCCAGGATGCGGCAGCACTTCGACGCAAACTCCAGATTTCTTCCCCTCAAGCCATGAAGTCAAGGGTTCTATTTATAGGCCCTCAAAGTCTAGGTTTGAGTTGAGGATAATCTAGCTAGAAAGCAGGACGTTTCTCAGCAAACTCTTGAAGATATAAATAGAAGGTTCTGAGGATCAGTTTTGGAAGAGAAATCAAGGAAACAAACTCAAAAGTCGGCCACGGAGTAGTAGGGCAAAGGCCAGGCTTGTCAGGACTCTCTGTTTGATGTAACGGCTGCTCGATAGACCGCCACAGGGATGTAACGCTCTAGGAAGAGACCGTCACACAACCTTATCCCTTAAGAAGATAAGATCAACGGGGAAAGTTTTCAAACGTTGGACTCTAGATGGATGTAACGGTCAAGTGTAGATGCGTCACAACAAGGTAACGGTCGCACGATAGACCATCACACTCAACGGGCAGGTAAAAGATAAGCTTTGGAAAGAAGCCCTAAGCTTAAGGACTCTGCAAGGATGTAACGCACCAGGGTAGATGCGTTAGAGTAATGTAACGCCCTATCAAAGGACCGTTAGAGACAATAGAGTGCCAAAAAATGAAAGCTTGCTAAGTTTCATCTAACGGAAAAAAAAACAAGGAACCAGACTCAACCAAGAAGACAAGACTCAAGAAATAGACCTCAAACTAATCAAGAAGGCTCAACAAAGGTGAACAACTCAGAGCATCATATAGAATGAAGAAGGAGATGAGCCGACTTATTGGTCATAAAACGGGTGTCAACACCACTATTTTTCTGGAGTAGATATTCTCTTTCTAGAAATACAGTTCTCTTACCCACTAAGACCCTTTGCTCAGAAGGGTGATAGAAATAATATCCAAAAGTCTTCTTTGGATATCCCACAAACCTACACTTATCGGTTCTAGATTCAAGTTTATAACAATCATTCCTCTTCACATGGACAGGACGCCCCCAAATTTTAATGTGATTAAAATTTGATTTCCTGTCCTTCCATATCTCATATGGTATAGAAGGAACAAATTTACTCGAGATCCTATTCAGTAAATAGGCTACAGTCTCTAAGGCATAGCCCCAGAGAGACAAAGGTAGTCCTGACATGGACATCATAGATCAGACCATGTCTAACAAGGTCATGTTTCTCCTCTCGGATACACCATTGTGTTGTGGTGTATATGGTGGAGTCCATTGAGAAACAATTCCATTGTCCTTAAGATAAGAAGTGAACTCATGGCTAAGGTATTCTCCTCCTCGATCTGATCAAAGAGCCTTAATACTCTTGTCAGTCTGTTTCTCTACTTCATTCTTGTATTCTTTAAACTTCTCAAAGGCTTGTGATTTATGCCTCATTAAATACACATACCCATATCTCGAGAAGTCATTAATAAAAGAGATAAAATAGAGGTGACCCCCTTTTACTTCTATGGACATGGGTCCACACACATCCGAGTGTTTGAGCTCGACAAGGTCAGCAACCCTCTCACCATGTCCACTAAAGGGAGCCTTGGTCATCTTCCCCATGAGAAACGACTCATAGTGATGGGGGCATCTCTCGCCCTTCATATTTTCAAAACCCCGGTTGCTCGCTAGCATGGTTCCAATGTGTCCGTCACATTTTCCTTAGTCAATTCATGTAATTTTCATATTTTCTTTGAGTCATAATTATGTAATTTTCCTTTTATTTAAGTCTTGTACCTAGGTTAATGAGTCATTTACCTAGGATTAAGTGTCATTAGGTTGATAGACTAGTTTATGGTGTTATGTTAGATGGACGCAGTCTATTGCCACTGAGAGTGGATCTAGAGGAGGGTGAATAGATCGATTGCCTAAATTAAAACACAGTTATACTCTAATGCGGAATTTAAACGAGCAGATGTTGAACAAACGAAGGAGCACAATGAAATCACAAGACCCACAAGAAATCGCACAGTAGACAGTAATTTTAAGGTGGTTCGATCTCAATCCAGAGATCTACGTCCACCCCACATTCCAACTGGAATGTGGATCCTGCTGACTAATAGCTTGAACAGCTGGGCTTCACAGCTTGCCAACAACCGCTGATACACAGCTTCGCTGGGCTTAACAGCTTGCCGACCAGAGGAACAGATCCTCTGCAACCGCTGGGCAATACAGCTTAGCCATCCGAGACCAAGTCTCGCCGCTGAGGATTACAGCTTCACCTGTCCAGTGGAAACCTCCACTGCAATTGCTGACTCACAGCTTGATAACAAAAGTGTATCGAAAGCAAGAAAGACAGAAACAAACGAAATGTAAAAATAAGACGAATGTAGCTCAAGTATGAGCAGAATCAGCTCTGGTATCTGAACCAAGAGTCTGACTTACAAAATCTCTCGAAAGCTCTCTCAACTCAACTCTCTCAATCTTCTCTTCTCTCTTTCTCTTCTTCTCTCTGAATATTCTTCTCTCTTTTTCTTCTTCTCCCTTTTGATCGTGCAGGCGCTCACTGTCTATACTTCACTTTTAGCTCTAGCTTCTGCTCTTTCGATCTGCCTTCTTCTGAAGTAGAAGAATTCCTTTTATACCAGTAGCTATTCGAAGGGCGTGTGGCATTTCAATTCCCGCCCAATGATTTTGACCACGTGGCAGCATCTCATCTTGTTGCTGTACACGTGTCGCACTCTGAGCACCTCGTCCAGCCTTGGATCACGAGCCAAGTCATCAGTCTCTGCAGATAGTCCCTGTCAGACATTCAAAAGGAATTATCAGTTTAAGGATTAACTGATGTACAGACTATACATAGACAGAGCTGAAGCAATGTATAGACTTCATGAAGCAGGACCATTGCGTTGTACAGACTATGTGAAGACAAAGATGAAGCAATGTATAGACTTCATGAAGCAGAGCTGAAGCAGTATAGACTCAGTGAATGCGAAGCAATGCGTTGTACAGACTATGTGAATACAGTGCTATGGCCTGTACAGACTCTACGCATGCAGGGCTTATGCCATGTTCAGACTTTGTGAATACAATGCTGTGCAATGTATAGACTCTGTATATGCAGCGCTTAAGCCCTGTACAGACATCAAATATGCAGAAGTAAACGTGCATCAATGTGTAGACTTAGCAAAAACAAAGTGTGAACAAAGCAACACAATGTGCAGACTTCGATCGTAATTAAAGATAGCAATGTAAAGACTCTGCATTATATAGACTAGCTGAAGTGTAATGTGCAGCCATTGTATAGACTTTGTGAATACGAAACAATGCCCTATACAGACTTTATATATGCAATGCTAGAGCATGTATAGACTTCATATATGCAGTGCTAAGGCATGTGCAGACTTCATATATGCAAGGCTGAGGTGTGTACATGCTTAGTGAATGCAACACTGAATCATGTACAGACTTCACATTCACTATGCAAACGTTGTACAGACATGCTAACGTGTAACGTAGAATGCATCAAGCAAAGTGTGTACATTGAAGATATGCTCAAGAGTGTATAGACTTGATCAGACATTAGAAGCACAAGTGCTCAAGAGAGACGGTGGATGTACATACTTCAACTCTCAACTGAGACGGTGTATGTACAGACTTTAACTCTCAACAGAGACGGTGAATGTACAGACTTTGCATGAGACGCTAGACGTTGTATAGACTTGGAGACAATGCATGCTGCAGTGTATAGACTTAGCATTAAGCAAGGCAA
This sequence comes from Amorphophallus konjac, assembly GCA_022559845.1. Taxonomy (NCBI): domain Eukaryota; kingdom Viridiplantae; phylum Streptophyta; class Magnoliopsida; order Alismatales; family Araceae; genus Amorphophallus; species Amorphophallus konjac. Next base: position 184,467,964 of record CM040122.1, on the reverse strand, counting down.
TGTATGGACTTCAAGTCATGAGACGCAAGTTGAGACGATGGATGATGTACAGACTTCAACTCCACTTTAGATGCTGAGTGAGACGGATGATGTACAGACTTCAATGCATGCTTGCAACACGATGTATAGACTTAGCCTATGCAGACTTAGTCCGATGTACAGACTTTGCATTAAGCAAGGCGCTGTATGGACTTCGAATCATGAGACGTTGATTAAGACGGATGATGTATAGACTTATGCTGTACTGCAAGATGGCAGTGTACAGACTTGGTTAAGACTGTCTAGACTCTGCATACGAGCTATGGCAATGTATAGACTTGCCAAAGGAAGGGCTGTACAGACTTGAGCAAAGCAAGGTCTGTATAGACTTGAGAGTTCATGATGTATAAACTTGCCAGAGGAACTGGACGATGTACAGACTTGAGCAAAGCAAGGTCTGTATAGACTTTGGCAAAGCAAGGGCTGTACAGACTTCAACTCAGCTGCAATGTATAGACTTGCAGGTGCAACGTAGGTAAAAATCAAGGAGTGTATAGACTTGATATCATGGAACACACAGGCTGTACAGACTTCATCGATGTCTAGACTTGGAAAGTTAAGCTGGTGAATGTACAGACTTCACCGATGTCAAGACTTTGAATTAATGTACATGCATTGAATAGGCTTCACATATGATGTACAGACTTGCTAGTCGGACAGGCACAAGCTCTGTACAGACTTTAGCGTGCAGACAGGCCATGTGAATGTATAGACTTATGTTCTAAACGATGCACAAACACAACAATGCAATGTATGGACTTTGAGTGTGTGGACTTGTGTGTGTGCAATGTGTAGACCTGTGTGTGTGTGCATGATGATGTATAGACTCTTACTGCATAGAACACATAGACAATCTGACAGAGATAGTTTCATCAACACATAAACAGTTGCCAATCAATCAAAATAAACTGTGCCATGAAATAAAGCTATTGTCAACATCATCAACACAGAGGAGTCACAACATATGGGCCCAATTCATTGGGCTAGGCCCAAGGGCCCCCCCCCTTCCCTTGGTTATTTGTCATTGTTGCAAGAGTCAGAGACTTTTTGTAAAATGTGAGTTGCCTATATATAGGACCCCATTCCCCCCATTTTGAATCAATGAATGAATGAAGAATTACCCTTTGAGAGTTCAAATACTTAGTTTTAGTGGAGTGCATCCAATTGGGTGAGAAACCCTAGGGGAGAGAATCCCCACCCACCTCCTCTCTCTCTCTCTCTCTTTCTCTCTCTCCCTCCCTAAGGGGTTCGCCCCCTGCCCTCTCTCCTCCCCTCCCAACCACCTCCACCCTCCCACCTACCCCCATTAAAGCCACTCCCCTTCCCCACAGCCCCATTACTCCACCCCTAGTCCCAAGGGTGGAACCCCCAATCCCCACTCCACCCTGCAACCACCAACCACCCCTTCCCTTTCCCAACACACTTTGCCCTCTCCCCCATGCAACCCTTCACTTCCCTAGGTCCATTTTAATTTCAAAATACCTCCCCTCCCCAGCCCTAGGTCGCCCCCCCAGCCCCTTCCATTGGATTTGGCCGCCCCCTCCTTCCCTCCACTCCCCTCCACCCATTACACCCTCCACCCTATTCTCACCTTCCACCTTGGCTGAGCCAGTAGAACTCTACGCCCTCCCCCTCTCCCTCCACCTCCACACTGCCCCTAGCCTTCCCCATACCTCCCCCACACTCTCTCCCCACTATTCATTCCCTCCCCTTCTCCAATCACTTCTTCCTTATCTCATTCGGTGGCCATTTGGGTTCTACATCGGCGAACCAGTTCTCAGCTGAAGATCTGCAGAAGAGTAGCAATTTGCAGAGGCGACCACGGCTTCCTCCGGATGTTCCTGAAGGCTCAAGAGGCACCGTCGGAAGCGTCTCCCAGTCAACTTCGCAACGGCGGTGGTTTCGACGTCGTTCAAGCACCGTACTGCCCGGGAGAGCGTTTCTTCCTCGACTGCGCAAATCTTCTCTGGCAGGAAACCCGAACCTGATTGGAAGCTCGACAGCGGCAACCCTAGTGGGAATCTGAATGAGAGTTCTTCTGCAAAAATCTTCTACTACAAGTCTTCTATCATCCCCAAGAAGAAGAGCCCAATTTGGCGTCCGGATCTGTAAGTTATCAATTTTCTTCCCCGGGTGCACGGTTCTGCTTCCACTCAGTCTGCACCGATCCCCCCTCAGTGTTCAGAGTCTCTCGGTCTGCTCCGACAACATTTGACATCTCCGTCAGGATCTTTTTGAAGAGGGCTCACAGGCGGTTCCATCGAATTCAACAGCGCCTCATTCTGAACTCGGGATCACTAGTGGCAACCTTTTCTCCCTGCTGTGGTGATCCAGAAGTAGTCAGAACTGAAGGTCTGCCTCCCAGTTCGAGACTCTGCCCCGGCCAACAGCAACTTCTTGAAATTCTGGTAAAATTTGGATGACTTCCCGGTCCGCCTACGAAGATTTTCCAGGTAGTTTCGTCCCCAACAAAATTCGGGAGCAGTCACAGCACCCACTTCTTCGACCGTCTGTCAGCACTCACAGAGCACGGGCAGAGGCAGCATCCTCCACCCTTCGGCTTTTCCTTTACAATATCCCCTCCCCGCCTGGCCGGCTTATAGCCCCTCCCTGTGGGAGGTAGTGTTTGAGTGTAATCCTTGCCTCCCCTTCCCCAAGATCCCCCCCTTGCATGGGCTGTAGTGTTGTAACTTCTTAAACAGGTCAAGCTGCCCCGGCACGGCGTGTGGGGACCCCACGCCTCCCCGCTCGCCCTCGTCTCCGAGCGAGACCGATTTCTTCAAACCGGTCGAGTAAGTGCTCCAAACTTTGCTCTACTTAGTATTTGTTCAGTCAATATTAGTTCATAACTCCGCTGGCCGTGAATGAGAGCCCGATCCTTAAGCTCCCTTGCTATAAGAGATCGCCGTGGGAAAGTGTGGAACCCGTGCCCTCGGCACGACGTCGGCTCCCTTGAATTGGGCTGCCATTACCCTTGGGAGTCTACCTTGGCCTTGCTGGCCCTTTACCAGCAAGGGCCCAACCCTCTCAACCTCACCTTGGCATTGCCAAGTTACCCCGGGACATGGGTGAGCATCGGGTGAGCGGTCGCCATTATCGGTCCTTTTGAATGCTAAATTGTGCTTGCTTGGTAAGTCCTAGGTGGTGTCACATCACACAGGTATCAAATGGCTTATATTCAAATGAATTCAAATACCCATTTGAGTGTAGGTGAGAGACTCTCTTTTCACCTACATGACCAAGCCTGCAATGCCAGAGATATGTAGAATTCACTTCATTAGCATTGGAAACGTGCATAACATTAGAGTATGTATCTAATACATAAAGATCATTGACTAATGAACTATTGGCTATCACCAAACTATTATTCATTATAGAGCACTCAATGCTATTAAAAGCCAATGTATATCCAGTGTTATACAAGCTAGAGATTGAAATGATGTTCTTAATGATATTGGGAACATAATAACAGTCATTCAGCTCCAGAATGACCCCTGAAGGTAAACTGAGGCGTGCAGTCTCGACAGCTTTGGCAGTAACTAAAGCTCCATTATCCATCCTCAGCTCAATCTCCTTTTTGCCAAGCTGCCTTTTATTTGCCAGCACCTGCAAAGAGTTGTAGATATGAGATGCGCATCCAGTATCCAATACCCATTATGTGGATTTCATATATGACAAATTAAGGTCTATGACAAAAATACCTTCATTTAGAATTACCTTGCAATTCATTTTCCAATGGCCTATTTTCCCGCATCGAAAACACTTATCTTCTTTTTTATTCTTCTTGCCCTTTCCTTTGTCAACTTTGACGATTTCCTTACCCTTGGCCTTCTTCTTTCCCTTCCCTTTGTTAGATATCTGGGTGGCCTTCCTTTTCTTGTTGGCCCGGCCAACAATCATTACAGAAGATGGTTTATCTTTCTACATAGTCCCTTCAGCACTTTTCAACATGTTGAGCAGCTCCGGGAGAGTTACTTCAATCCTATTCATGTTGAAGTTTATGATAAAGGGAGAAAAGGAATCGGGTAATGACTGGAGAATAAGATCAATACACAGTTCAAGATCCAACTTGAACCCCCGTACATTGAGTCTCTCAATCTACTCCATCATTTTCAGTACATAAGCATGTACTGAAGCACCCTCTGACATCCGTGTCCTGAAAAGTTTCTTGGAGATATCATACCTCTCAATCATGCCGTGCTCCCCGAAGAGCTGGCGTAGGTTAAGAAGTGTGCTTCTACAATCAATCTTTTCAAATTGTCTCCACAGCTCAGGAGCCATAGAGGCCAGCATGTAACATTGGACAAGGGAAGAGTCTTCTGACCATTTGACATAAGTCATTAAATCGCCCTTGTCGGCATTAGGAGCTGGCTCAGAATGAACCGTGTCCAACACATAGGCTATTTTTTCGGCGGTGAGGACTATGCGTAAATTACGCAGCCAATCCGAGAACCAACAATTTTTTCGGCAAAGGAGACGTGAGGGACGCGGGGTCGCGCCGAGACGCGGGGAGGTGGACCCCAGAGAGGGTTGGGCCTCCACTGGGGTTGTAGACGACGGGGAAATGCGTGGAAGGGAAATGGCACTGAAATTAAAATGGGGAGAGGGAAGTGCTGACATGAAATAGGAAGGGGAATGACAGAAATGGAAAAGGCATAAATGAAACCGCCGCGAGAGGTTACTCTCCGCGGGATGGAACTGAAATTGAAATGACAGAATGAAATGGCGTGAATAAAACCGCCGCGAGAAGTTATTCTCCGCGAGATTGAACTGGAATTGAAATGACAGAATGAAACCTTCGCGATAAGTTATTCTCCGCGGGATTTAGCAGAAATGAAATGACAGAATAGAAATTGCGTGAATGAAAACTCCATGAGAAGTTGTTCTCCGGGGGATTTAGCAAAAATGAAATAAAGAAAATGCACGCGTGAGGGCGTGTGTGTGGTTATGTGATCGCCAGGGGACAAGGACCCCAAAATAAAGAAAGAAGTGACCGCGAGATGCCTCAGAAATGGGAGATCATGTGGACTCCTTCTTCTTCCTCCTTTGGCCAGCCGACGAGGAGGGCTTTTTCTTCTAGTTACCCTTGCAAAAAATGAAACAAACAGAAAATGGATCAGAACAAAAATAGTATAGCACCAGTCCCTCGTGACAAAAATAATAAATCCATGAACAAAACACACCTGGTAGGTGTTGTTTTAAACCCCTTTTGTGATGCAAAGGGGGGTATGCAAATGATATGATGAATGAAGATTCGTGCAAGAGTTGCACTTAGAAGATGACTACAGCAGATAGATGATGCATGCAAATACTAGAAGAATAAATGAGAAAGAAAGACAGAGTAAGAAAAAGCATATTGGTGATGCCGGAGGCGGGCTTCGAAGGGGACTTCAGCAGCTTGAGCACGACGTGGGCGGATGAAGGGATGGAACGATCTTCCCTCGCATACGCGAACACTTAAAAAATCGGCCAGAGCCTTCTCGGGAGAATTCGCAGGCTGAGACACGGATGCGGCAGCATTTCCCCTCCCCCTTCCAAGGTTTTGAAGCCCTTGGTTCGTGGGAGGGGGTCTTCTATTTATAAGGAAACTTGTGATGGACGCGTCTTAGATCTAGGACGCGTTCATATGAACGCGTCCCACTGACCTGACGCTTTCCTTTACTAAAAAATGATTTTATTTAATTATACGTGTCCCACAACCTGGACGCGCTCTTTAAACGCGTCCAAGGTTCAAGACGCACCAACATTCACCCATAAATGGGCGTCGACATACTGAATGCGAGCGGGTTCCACAATCTTTAAACGCGTCCAACGTCCAAGACGCGTCCACATTCACCCATAAATACAGCGATAAAGGACATCGACAGATTGAATGCGAGATGTTTTCTTGTCTCTTTAAAAAGGCGTCGAGTCAGCAAGACGTATTTTATATTGAATTTATGAGCGCCGCCGTCGTGTCGGACCTGGGCTTGAAAGAAGGCGTCTTGGGTAGGTGACACCTTTTAAAGAAGGCGTCCCTCTAGGACGCCGCATTTAAGACTTTTTTTAAAAAAAATTTAAAAATGGGGAAAATACCATAAAAATAGAAAATCACCCAAATAACTCAAATGTGCGAGCCACTTTATGACATCATGGTGTAATATGAGATTTACTCACAATAATGTCAAAAGTGGCGTGTCTACAAGCACTGCACACACTTCACGGTGTCATTAGCCATCTCCCTTGGTAAAATACCATTGCTACTTGGGCCATGCTCGAGGGCACAAGGTCTTTTTCTCTTCTCTACTCGACCGAAATATGAGGCCAGAGATAGTCTGGGCGAAACAACTAACATACGCACACCCCGACAAGAGGAAGTCTCAAATAGGGATAGTCTATTATGACCTTATTCTCAAATTTTAATCCCAATTTCAATATCTGCCGAGTCCAAAGGACAACAAAAATTACAAAATGATGATCAATTAAAAAAAATAAAAAAATAAATGATGAAAAGAAAAATCAAAGAGTATGGCATGGCAAGAGGGCAGTACAGTTTCCCCGCACGACATTATGAACCCGGTCGTATGCGTGCCTAGAAGAGAATTAAGGTTCGATGATAAGATAAAAAGGCCCGGCGCAACAGACCGAATCTCTAGGGGTTGTGCTATGGAAGGAAGTCAAAACCCAACATCTTCTTAACTCACATCAGGCGTATCCCCAATTTTCTTCTCTTCTCCCTCCAAGACCAAGTATTTCTCAGGTATGGCCTTAGTAGGGGCACCGTTAGCCAAGAGCAACCGACTATAAGACGTCATCTTCAATACACGCCCTACTTCAGGTAGTTCTTAGCAAGAGGGGAAGGAACAAGAACCCCTAGCCAGCGGTTTAAATACCCTTTTGTGCTGCAATTAGCAACATCTAAATCAAAATCCAAAAAAAATTGAATATTTTCCAAAATCCAAAAAAATAATATTGTCTAAAAATTCATAAAAATTTGAATATTTTCAAAACCCAAAAAAATTTACATATTTCAAAAATCCATAAAAAAATTGCATTGTATTCTATTAACTGATGGTGTCTTACAAGGACTAAGAACATGGGATGAGTCCTCACTTTCCACTCACAATCAATTTTGATTCTTTCCCTTGTTCTTGAGCAATGTCATTCACTGTCAATTCATCTGATTATTCCTGCCACTCTGGGCAATCCTAATCATTCACTCCAAATCTTAACCATTGGCCAAGTTTGTCATCCTCATGGTTTAAACCTAACGATAAACAATGATTGATGATTGCACTCTTTAATGCTCTGGACTATCCCATGCCTTAAGTGTTTTGAATGCTTTAATCCATGTTATGCTATCCATTCCATGCTATGCTTAAAATTGATATTCATTGCTTGTTATCTTTCACGATACCTTGGCTAACAAATTTTTGAGCACAGGAAAGAAGCTCTTTGGTCCCACCGTCCGGGCATCATCCGGGTCCAACGGTGACTGCATTGCACTACAATTTCTTAGCTCCCAATATGCTTATTGCCTCCACTATCTTTCCTTGTATGCATTTTCTACTATATGTTATATACGCTATTAAATTATATCAAGGACCATGTAGCTTTGGTAAATCTTAAATTTGAGTTCCCCTTCATCAAAAATAATGATGATTTCAGATGAATCTTAGTCACACGGATAGGCTATTGAGACGTCCAAGACTGGGGATAATGGTTCCCTTTTGTGAATTGGTACGCAGATAAATGGACTTTGACTTAGTATTAGCTCACAAATCGGTATTGTTGGCCCGATTATGAGGCAATTGAGAGGGGGGTGAATTGATTGCCCACCCTTTCTAGCAAATTCTTACTAAATTAAGACAAACCACAGATATGGAAAATAAACCTTAGATAAGGCTTGATTAAAAATAATGAAATTAAAGTAAGCAAGCCCTCACAACTTCCCAGCGCAGAAATATACTCACTCGGAGAGCAATATATGAACGGACAATTGAGCAAACTCTCGTCTCATCGCCTCACACTCGTATTGTGAACGGAAAGCACATATCAATAGCCACAAGAAAAGCAAACCACGGCACAGTGATTTTTAAGGTGGTTCGGATGCACCAAGTGCCGTCCTACGTCCACCCCTCTCACCTCGAGAGGATTTCACTAACAACACTGCACGACGGCAGCAACCACCACACATGGGCTCGACGGCCCACACACGTGGGTTCTCGCTCGACAACGAGACACCCCACACACACTCAGAGCAAGCTCTGAAGTTGTCTAAAGATGAAAATAGAATGAAAAATACAATGCCCAGTTCTGAGAATAGCAATCTAAGCACAACATCTAAGAACAGAGAGTATGATTAAACCCCCTAAATCTTTCAACCAAAACAAGAGGTATATGAAGTGTGGCTTAGAATGATGAAACCGAGAGAAGGAGGCCGGTGTTTGAAGATCCAGACGCCCAGAGCAAGGATGAAGAGGACCGCAGTCGCTGCCTCTCAATCTCGGCTCGGGCTCATGAGGGGACGACTCTGGCGTTCCTTCCCTTCTCCTCTAGCAGAGCACACACCACCTTCTTCTCCTGCAAAGAAAATGAACACGTTAGAAGCTCTTGGTTATGTTCGATCGGAAGAAGAGGCGGCGATATATACCCAAAGGATGGCTTGACAAAATGACACAAAAGCCCACACCAAGCCCCATACAAACCATGAACAAAAGATGAAGGATGCCATAAGGCTATTCTGGTAAACAAGGCAAGCAATCGAATCTTCTATTAATGGGTTCGAAACAGATCCGGAAATCCCGATCGAAACATTCAGAAAAAGTGTCGACTCATGGAGTCGACTCTTTTTCATGAATGTTCTGCCAGAACATATAAAAACAAAATCCGTGGTACAAGTGTCAACTCATTGAGTTGACACTTTTACCAAATGCTCTGGCCTGTGAAATTCATAACATTCGTGGTGAAAAGTGTCGACTTATGAGGTCGACACTTTCTGCCAGCGTTCTTAACACTTAATGCAAGACAAAAGCTGTGAAAATAAGTGTCGACCCATTAGGTCGACACTTTTCCTGACAGCAAAAAAATTCAATAAAACTCAATAAAGCACCACAATACATGGATTCAATGACCAAGAATCAATCGATTGAGCACAATGACATTCTTCAAAACCTGATTTCAACATAGATTGAATCCATTCACATTGATATCCAATTGAACATTCATTCTTACCATTGGCCTTCAAGTTTTGAGTGAAGTCTCACAATAAACCTATATTTTCCAGATTTGAACCATTGCCTTTTCATCCACTTGGTGTACAACCTACAATTATGTTCTTACCATCCTTTCCAAGATTTGAGACTCAATTCCACATCGAACCTGCACAATACAGATTGCCATTTAACTTAATCTCAACCCAAGCAAATGAGATTCTCAAGTCAATCCATATCATGTAGATTAATCAATGCATACATTCAATCTTCAAACAAAGCATGTGGCTACTTTATCCATTCAATTCGATCGACAATGTTAGTCCAAACCAAACTTAATCAAGATTGTGCATTTTGCAAGTTATGCCCAATCATTCATTCAGAGCTTGAAATTCAACAAGGTATATCAAACCAAATCCACATGCCATTCATTCAAAACACAATTTGATCAATCAAACGTGTTTTCATTCAAAGCCATCATTCATCAAATTTGTATCAATGCAAGTCATACAAACTGAATTAAAGGCATGTTCATTCTAGATCTTCGTCAAAATAGACCGGGGCACAACAATCTCCCCCTTTTTGACGAAGATAAAACCATTGAAAAATAACAAGGATTTGCATTAATAATTCAGCACTTTTAGTGTCAACACAAACAACGATTATATCTTATTTCTCCCCCTTCTTGTCAGAGTCAAATAGGGGATTATTAAAACCATGGAAGTAAAGCCTCAATATGCACAGTGAACTCAATGAGATGCATATGAAACGCAAGAAATGAGCAGTCAAGCACATATGCATTCATTATTTTATAAACTAGAAAGCATGTTCTAGGAACGGGATAGAAAGTATGCGAGAGACCGAGAACATTATGTTCATGAGCAATAGTAAAAGGGTAGTGCTTACAAGCAGTGGTACTACATTACTCATGAGATATGACTGATTCAAAATGTACATTCTAACAACCACTCCCTAGATGTCTAGGTGAAGTAAGAGCAATGAAATCTAAGCAATATGGATGTTCAGATTGTCTAATGAACACAAGTTGGAACTTTTCTTCCCTACACTTCCACACACCGTGCTCGACTTTTGGTAGCTTCGCACAACCCCAAAATTATTTTCTATAATAATTTTTTTTATTTAAATAACATCATGACTAACCTTTTGACGCGAGGCATACCCGTTATCTCATGGGTAATTCCCAGTTACTTGGTGTCGTCATTTATTATAACGTGGATGAGACACTTTCCGATGCGAGTTTTCTCCTTTATTTCAGAGGGGATTCCCGATGTACACGATGTCAAATCACACTTATTCATTTTTGGTGGGGTTGATAGCTTTTTCCTTACGAGTCACGTGATTTCTATGTAGGGGCTCAAGCGTCCTAAAGTGTGTTGAGTGGAATAAGCAAAATCCTTATTGACTAGAATCATTAAGCTAAACAGTGCAAGTGGTGTGAGAGATTGCATGGAATGTAAGAGATGAATTAGCCGATTCATAGTGATGTCTCCCCCTAAGTGTATGCACAATTCTAACAAGAACCTCCCCCTTAATATGTGCCATGTAAAAACATGTCTAAGTCAAAGCATTTTTATTTATCAAGGGTGTAAGGACATAGGAGATATCAACTGAAAGGTGTGTAATTTATATACACTCAAGCATGTCAAAATGGTGTTTTCAAGTAATTTGATTATCGGTACGTGGCGGAGTACGTAGGTCCGAAGGTCACACTCACACATAATGAAAGCTTCCAGGTGGACTTGATCCACCTTTCCACTGACGTCATTTTATATACCGGTGAATCATGGCATTCATGCACACGTATATGAAGTATATACATTTATGTACATGCGGATGCGAAAAGATAAAAGCATGTATTAGAACCAAATTGTTATTTTATGTGATATGCACAAAAGGCAAAGTTTAAAGAAGTAGAGGCCATGAAAGGACTTCTTATGTGCAAAAGATAAAGCAGTATGGACAATGTCTTTATGAAAAGATGAAAAGTGTGTATGTACAATTCAACTCAAAAGATTTAAGTATCAAACCTGCACACTCCTAATTCTCTCCTCAGAAAATAAAATTGTTCAGAATTTAAAGGTTTTGTAAATATATCAGCAAGTTGGTGTTTTGTGTCAACAAAAACAAGTTCAAAATCACCTTTATTTATATGATCTCATATAAAATGATGTCTAACTTCTATGTGCTTAGTGCGGGAATGTTGGATAGGATTTTTGGACAAGTTTATTGCAGAAGTGTTGTCACACATTATGGGAGTTTTCTTTAAACAAAAATCAAAATCTAGCAACTGATGTTGGATCCAAAGCACTTGAGCCGCACAACTAACGACAGCCACATATTCGGCTTCGACAGTTAATAAAGCCACACAATGATATTTCTTTGAGGCCCATGAAACCATGCAGCCCCCAAGAAACTGACAGTGACCGCTTGTGCTTTTTCGATCCATTTTACAACCAGCATAATCAGAGTCAGTGAAAGCATGTAAATCAAATGAATTATTTCTAGGATACCATAAACCAAGGTCAAGAGTACCATTCGAATACCTGAAGATCCTTTTTACAACCGCTAAATGGGAGTCCCTGGGATAAGATTGGTATCTTGCACAGAGACAAACGCTAAAGTGTATATCATGCCTACTAGAAGTCAGGTATAATAGTGAACCAATCATTCCCCTAAAAAGTTTTTGATCGATTTTGTTACCTTTTTCTTCTTCCATTTTCTGTGAGGTGGACATCGGTGTTGCAAAAGGCTTGGCAGTCTCAAGTTGGAATTTCTTCATGATTTCTTGTGTATACTTCTTCTGGTTGATAAAAATATCATCGTCCATTTGCTTTATTTGCAATCCCAAGAAGAAGTTAAGCTCTCCCATCAAGCTTATCTCAAACTCCCCCTGCATAAGTTGGGCAAATTCATCATTCATTTTTGAATTGGAGACTCCAAAAATTATATCGTCTACATAAACTTGAACAATTAAAGAATGTTCATCAAAAGTTTTTGTAAACAATGTTTGATCTATATTACCTCGTTTGAAGCCATTTTCAATAAGAAATGAACTTAATCTATCATACCATGCCCGGGGAGCATGTTTCAAACCATATAGTGCATTGTCCAATTTGAAGACGTGGTCCGGAAATCTTTCATCTTCAAAGCCCGGTGGTTGCTCCACGTACACTTCTTCCTTGATCACTCTGTTGAGGAAGGCACTCTTCACGTCCATTTGAAACAGTTTAATGTTCCTGTGACAAACATAAGCAAGTAAAATTCTAACTGCTTCTAATCTAGCCACAGGTGCAAATGATTCATCAAAATCAATACCAAATTCTTGAGAGTAGCCCTTGGCTACTAATCTTGCCTTATTCCTCACAACCACCCCATCTTCACTAAGTTTGTTTCGGAAAACCCACTTAGTTCCAATAATAGGATGGTCATCAGGCCGGGGCACGAGGAACCACACCCGATTTCTTTGGAATTGGTGTAGCTCTTCTTGCATGGCGAGAACCCAAGAATTGTCATTTAAAGCATCGTCTAAGAATTTAAGCTAAATGCTAGAAAGTAAAGCAAGATTATCGTGAATTTCTACTTCCCTCTTTGAAGCCCGTGTTCGAATTCCTTCATCCAGACCGTCGATCACGTTCTCCAATAGATGGTCCTTGTGCGTGGTCCATTGGTGTGGAAGGTTCGGATGTTGCTCTTGTTCCACTTCCTCTTCTTGTTCCTTTTCTTCTTCTTGATTTGCTACCTCACCTTGTTTGCTCGACTCCCCTTTTTTAGCTTCTCCCTCACCTGTAATAAGAAAATGATCATCATCATTTGATTTTCTCATTGTAAACTCATCAACAATAACATGTGGACTTTCCTCGACAACAAGTGTTCTAGTGTTATAAACACGGTAAGCTCTAAATGATAGAGAATACCCGAGGAAAATCCCTTTATCACTCTTTGCATCAAATTTTTCGAGATTGTCTTTTCCATTGTTCAAAATGTAACATATTGAACCAAATGGCTTAAAATAAGATATGTTGGGTTTCTTACCTTTGTAAAACTTGTAAGGAGTTTTATTAAGGATTGATCTTAACATTGCTCTATTTGTGATGTAGCAGGCGGTGTTCACAGCCTCTGCCCATAAGTACCGTGGAAGACCGTTATCCGCAAGCATGGTACGTGCCATCTCCACGAGCGTCCTATTTTTCCTTTCGACCACGCCGTTTTGTCGAGGGGTTCTTGGTGAAGAGAACTGATGCTCGTACCCCTGCTTCCTACAAAAAATATCAAACTCATGATTTTCAAACTCCTTTCCGTGATCACTTTGACTTTTCTAAATTATATATCCTTTTTCATTCTGAACTCTAGTGCAAAAATTAATGAACTCATTACAAGCATCACTTTTATTTGCTAGATATAGAACCCATACATATCGCGAGAAATCATCGACAATCACGAAACCATAAAGCTTCCCTCCAAGACTGCGAGTCCTGGTGGGACCAAATAAATCCAGATGTAACAATTGAGGGGGTTTTTCTGTTGAAATAATATTTTTGCATTTAAAAGATGTGGTGGTTTGTTTTCCCTTATTACATGCTTCACATATCTTTGAAGTTTCAAAATTCAATTTAGGAAGACCTTTGACTAAATCATGACGGTTCAACTTCCTAATGACATTAAAACTGGCATGCCCAAGACGACGATGCCACAATCAAACACCATCACTTTTATTGGCAACTAAACAAAGTTTCTTAGATGCAAGCTCATCAAAATCAACTTGATAGGTGTTGTTACATCTCACTCCAATGAACTTAATTTTCTGTGTGTCATCATCAATGATAGTGCAGTGAGAAGACTCAAAAATCACTTTGTGACCCTTGTCACAGAGTTGACTTACACTAAGCAAATTATGGTGAAGACCTCTAACAAGTGAAACATCCTCAATGCAATGGTTAGAGTCCTTACCAATTCTCCCGATTCCGATTATCTTACCCTTGTCCTGTCCTCCAAAGATTACCGTACCACCATTCTTTTCAGCAAGGTCTGCAAAGAGGTGGTTATTTCCCGTCATGTGCCTGGAGCATCCACTGTCCAGGTATCATTTATTTTCTCCCGCCTTCATGCAGACCTATAGCAATTAACAACCATGCTCATTTCGATTTGGGTGCCCAAACAAGCTTGGGTCCCTTCATGTTAGCATTCTCAAAGGATTGATTGTATTTATTGAAAAATATGTCATCATCGTATTGCATGAGTTGGCATATATACATATCATGCCCTATCTTTCCACAATAAAAACACGTGGGTCTTTTCCTATCAAAATTTCTTCTTTTATTTACATTCCTAAAGGTTGAGGGGAAGTTAGAATTAACAGTTGGTTTATCAAGATGCGTGTGTGAACATTCTCCTTGGTAAGATGAATTCTTAACAGCATATTGAACATGATTCTTGTTGCCATGCATTGTACTTGGATTCTTCTCAATTTTTTTTCCTTTTTCTCTCAACATTTTTCCATTCGCATTTTTCACTTTTTCCAGTTCAATGATAAAACTTTCATTCTTGCCTTTCAATTCTTCTTTCTCTTTCTCACATTCAGTCAATTTAGCATGCAACTCTTCCAATTCTTTGTTCAAGAGATCATACCTTTCTTGGATTTCATCTTTAAGTTTAAAGGCATTTTTCTTTTCTACATCTAAGCATGCTATTTCATCTTCAAATAAAGCTAATTTGGTTTCCAAAACATCATTAGTATTTTTCAAGCTTTTAACTTGCATTTCAAGTAGATTGCACTTTCCACATGAATTAGATGAGTGAACAATTTCATGAATCTTTTTCTTCAGTGTCCTATTTTCATTTTTCATTCTTCTGTATTTCTCATCTAACTCCTCATATGCAAGTTCCCACTGTTCGTTTGAATTAAGCTCTGTGTCAGAAATTACCTGTTCACTGTCGCTGTTCACCATTAGATACATTATCTTCACAAGTTCTTCAATGTCTTGCTCCTCATCATCGGTCGTGGGCTCATCTTCATCTTCGTCGCTCCACGTCGCCTTCATGGCTTTCGACTTCTTGCCCTTGACCATTTTCCATTTCTTCTTTTACAGCTCGGGGCATTCTTGTAATGCCCTGGATCTTGATGGATCTTTTGGATCTATTTCGGATTGGTTTCGTTGAGTTTCGGTTCGCTCTTGTGGCTTCCGAGTTGAGTTTGACGAGCTGTGTGGGTTTTTCTCACGTACTAGTTACGGAATCCTACGGTGAGTTTATTTGGTAATTCTCGAGCTCGTGGATGCTACAGCGACGATGTACTCTTCGAGCCGGTCGTTTCGACTATTTTTGCATATTTTTCTGAATTTGTGCATTTTCGGCGCATTTTCAGAATTTTCGGAAATTAGGAAAATTTCCTAATCTCTTTTCTATTTATTTCCTTTTCCTCTCTCTCTCTCTCCTCACTCTCGCGATCTCACTCTCTCTCTCCCGTTCTCTCTCGTTCTCTCCCCTTTTCGGCCCCGACTGCAGACGGAGCGATCGTGGGCGGGTTGGCGAGGCTGTGGAGCTGTCGAGGTGCGCGATGGGGCGAGGATCAGATCGATTCTGGCGCGATCCCGAACGGTGGATTCAAAGCCGGTGAAATCGGTTCGCGAGTGGTTTTCGGCATGGTTTAGTCCCTTCGGGGTACGGTTTCTTCGATGGAGGTAGGGTGACTGATCCTTGCTTCTCCATCTTCGTTTTCCCTGCCATTGCACGGCGTTCGGCTAGGAAACGAGCGTGTTTGGGCTTGTTTTGCCTAAACCGTGATTTTGGTGGTTTTAGGGTCGGTCGGTAAACGGTGACCGTTTGCGGCGTAGTTAGTTTCTAACTGACCGCTGGGATGTTAGGATCCCACCCACGTTGATTTCGTGTGATTTGGTGTTCATTCGAGGCCGGTAGAAGCCCGGGAACCTCGGTGACCCACTTTGGGTGGATTTGATGAAATCGCCCGGATCGTGCGTTTTTGAGCTTGCATGTGGGGTTTTGAGTCCCCTGGTGTTGTTATTTGTCGTTGTGGTTTGTCTCCCCTGCGTTTCGACGTGAATGGGGCGTGGAACGGGCCGATTGGGCCATTCCCCTGTTTTCCCACCGTATGGGAAGTAGCGGTCGTGCCAGCGACCGTTACTTGCTTCCGACGGTCCTACGATAGACCGCCGTTTGATTTGGCGTTCTTGTGAGTTTTGGCTTCTGGCTGTGTGACAGCCTTGGTCTGGCGCGTCACACCCATGTAACGCGCCTGAACCTGTGCGTTACATGCCGTTTGTCGTTTTGTGGGTTGAGTATGGCGGTTCCTCTGACGGCTTGGTCCTGGCCGTTACTTGCTATTTGACCGACGTTTGACCTGTTGAGGCGGTGCCTCCAGCGGTCGTGTCCCGATCCGTTGTTTGAGTGTAACGCGCCTGCCCCTGGCCGTTACATTCTGTTTTGGCCGAGCTTGGGTGGTTGTGCCCGTTGGAAGTAACGGATGTGCCCCCGTGCGTCGTTATGGTATAACGCGCTCGCCTCTGGCCGTCATTTGTTGTTTTGCACTGGGTTGAGGGTGGCTGCGCCGTTGAGAGTAACGCGTAGGCCCCCGCGCGTCGTTTGGCTCTAACGCGTCTCCCTTGCCGCGTTGTTTTTGAGTAACGCGCCTGGCGTTGCGCGTTACTCCATTTTGGTTTTGGTGGCTATGCCGTTGGAAGTAACGGTGGAACCTCCGTGCGTCGTTTGCTTGTAACGCGCCTGGTGCCGTGCGTTACTTGGCTTTTGCGTGGTTTGTAGGTTATCAGGGTGGTGTGAGTGACGGCCTGTGTCCGTCCGTCGTTTGGGAAATAACGGCCTTGGCTAGACCGTCATTGGCTAGTAACGGTCTAGGGCTCGTGCGTTACTTTCCTTGTGCCTTGGTTTTCTGCCCGTTGATTTTTGTGTGTCTTGGCTTGACCTTGTGGTCTGCCCATTGTCCCGTGGATGTCTCCTGACGTCCTATGAGGGTTAAGACTATGTTGTAAGGTAGCCAGGAGTCTTCTTACTTGTGGTAGGACTCTTGATCCTACTCTTGTATGCTTTTGTTGTTTGGTTCAGGTCAACCCGGTCTGACCTAGTGGTTGACGTGTGACCTTGTTTGTGCGTGTCTCAGCGGTTCTGTCATGTCCAAGACACTACTTCTGGATGCTTCGAGGTGTTGTTCTACCTCGATTTACATGTCCAGGTGTGCTGAGGGTTCGTGGTGTTTCCCTCAGGTCTCCGTGTGTTGTTTTTTGCGGAGCGTGGTTTCTCTGGCTTAGGATTAGACCGATTGGCGGCTTGTTCCGCTGTTGTGACGATCTTGCCTTTGAGTCGTTCGACTCAGGATCGTTACGTAGGAGGTCTAGTTGCTTGTCCTGAGTTGTCGGCAGTGGCGATGCTGCCAGTTGGTGCCTCGAAGTACGTGTTGAGGGGCGTCGTTGCCTGTTTGTACTTCGGCACTTGTGTTTTAAGCTTCTGTGTCGCGTGAAGCCTCCACTTGTTGTTGCCCTAAGGTCTGTTGAGTGCCGACCCGCTAGCGGATGGCGGAGGGGTGTTCCCGATGAGCGGTTTGTAGTTAGTTCCGCGGGCTCCTAGCCAACGGTAGCGTCCTACCGAGGGAGAATACTAGCTAGAGGACCTGGCTTGGGCTATAGCCAGTGTGTGCACACGTGGTCAGGGACTGAGGACTTACGTCGACGGGCGTGACCCTGACTAGTTACTTGTTCGGTTGTTCCTGTTTGGTTCAGCTCGTGTCTGCGTCTCTGCTGCTGTTGCGGCAGTGCTGTAGGTGAGACACTTGAGGTGCGACGTAAGACGTCAGTGGACGAGGCTGGCTTTGAAAGGGGGGTACTTCCGTCACGTGACGCGTGACTCTTCATGTTTTCTTGCGCGTTGTGACCTTTGCGAGTCGCCCGTTCGTGGCTGCACTCGGGGTCAGTGTTTTGTCATCCGCACGATGTTCCGATCGTGCGTGGGGCGTTGTGCACGGCGTTTTCGCTCGTGTACATGTTTGTTTGGCGTCTGTCTAGGTCTTGTCTAGACCTTGATTGTTTTGGCTGGTGGACGGACTGGTGTACCCTTCTGTGTGAGTTTAGGGTCAACCATCTATTGCCTTTTTGTTTGGAGTAGTTTGGGGTGACGAGGTTAGTTCGGTAGCCGCTTGTTTGGTGCGGGTTCTCACCCCTCTCCTGCGTGTTCCCTACTCCTACTTCCCGTCCGTTTCTTTATTGCTTTTAGCGGTAGTTTTACAGCTTTGTAGTGTAGCTTTTCCTGCTTTGCTACACCTGCTGTTCCTGCTGCTTTGTTGTTGCTTCCGTTGCTTTGTGCGCTGTCTAGTGGGGATCCGCGTGACCCCTGCTGAGTTTCTGTTGAGACTCACCCCTGCTACTTTTCAGGTGGGTTTCGCTGTCTGCCTCTGCTGTTCTTGGTGGAGCGCTCTCTTGCTGTTGTAGCTGCCAGCCGTACCTGCGTCGGGCTTCTCCCGACTTCTGTGTACGTTTCTTCCTGTCTGACTGTACTGTGCTAGACTTGTTATCTTTCCTTTGGGCTGGACTCTGTGCATAATTGTAATTATTGAAATTATTAATGAAAAGGTAATTTATTTCTGCTGCTTTAGCAATCCAATCTAATGAAATTTAATTACTTCCTGTTATATCTCTGTGGCTTCAATGTACTCTACACATGCCCTCCTAACCCTTCAGGGGACTCATCAGCCTCTTGGGTGGCTCCCCAGTTCTTGGTATCGGTGTATCGATGTTATCGGTATATCGGTATCCTGAACTCTGGGTCGTTACAGCTGGTATCAGAGCAGTGTTCTGAGATGTTCGGAGTTCTTTTCTGAGCTATCAGAGCGTTGTTGTGTGAAGTACATGGGAATCCGAGATATACAGTTTCCAGAGTCCTTAGGCCCAGTACAGTCTCTTGTTGGCGTAGGTGTTGCGATGGTTTATCACGGTGCTTCTCGCGTGTGGTCTTGTACGTGCTTTGTTGGCACTGTACGAGATGGTTTTTGCTCTCGTCTGGATATGACAATGTGCTTCGTTCAGTTTTGAAGTTGGTCTCGATCGTGTTGCACTTGGCAGTGTTTGTCAGTTGACATGAACCTGCTGTGCATTGTTCGAGCTGTTTTCTGTATTTTGCTCAGGTGGCTTATGACTTTTAGCGTTGGTATGATGGCCATGCATGTTCTTACGTTGCTTTGGTTGTCCCAGCTTGAGTTTGTGTAGCTCCTGATGCATCGTTGTTTTGGTTGTTTCGATTGTCGTGTTGCCTCGATTGAGAAGTTGCTCGAGCGAGCCTAGGATTTTCCCTTCCTGGTAAGCTGTTGTTGTTGAGCTTGTTGCTTCTCGTCCTTCTTGGTGAAGCTTTTTCGAGGTTTGCCTTGGAATTGCTGTCTTAGTGTTGCCTTGTCCTGTGTCTGCTTAAGCGTGGACAGCTTTGTTTTGAGCCTGATCTGCTCCTTGTTGTACGGTTGCTTGGCTTTGGACTCCGTAATGGTGTTAAGAGCTGTTGTGTACCGTATTTGTCGTGATGTGTCTAACGGTCGATGTGTTATGAAGGCTCATTTATTGCGTCAGGACGTGATGGTGAACTGAGATTGATGCTTTCCTTGTGCTTTGTGCTGAAGCTGGTGCTCTTCTCTGGTTGCACTTAGGCTCCTTGTGATCGGTTGTTCGCGAGATCGGTGCTCGTGGCGTGTTAATTGCGATCTTTGTTTATTGCGATGACGTCGGGTGTGTGCTGAGGTGCGATTACCGATGTTGTTCTGTTGCCTGTGCACGTTTTTGAGAGTACAGCTGAAGTGTGTGGGTTGGTTACCCATTTGTCGAGAGGTTTTGTTCCACCTCGATGTGGCTTCGTCTTGGCTTCTCGTGCCTTGACTTTGGTCGTTACCGTGCCTTTGTTCGTGATTTTCTTGTGTTGGCATCGGCATTGTGTGAGTGTTGGGGAATTTGTCAGCATTCCTTGCTGATTAAGTACCCTTTGCTCTGCATTTCTTTCTGGGGTGTTGTGCTCTTGAGGCGTGTTGCTAGTCCTTGAGTTGCTTTCCCCGAGATTGTTGTCGTTTTTTTTCGTTGTTGTGGGTCTTCTCTTGGTGAGCAGTCTGATGTGTGACCTATCTCTTGTGGTTGTGTGTTCAGTTGTTATTGTGCCTTGTTGTGACCCTGCTTGCAGATGTGTTCCGTGGTTCTGCGTGTTGTGTGGAGCCGGAATCCTGCAGGTGTTGCCGTTGTGTTGTTTTGGCGCTGTTTCTTTATGATTTTGTATTCTTGTCTTGGACCATGGTCTTGTCAGTTGGCTTTGTTGTGCTCCCTTTTCTCCGGTGGAGTTAGCTTGCGACTTGATCAGATGTGATATCTGAGTGAGTGCTGACTTGATTGTGTTTCTGGTCCAGCAGCGTTGTTGTTGTCGTTGGCGTTCTCTGTGCCAGGTGTTCTCTATTGCCTTTTGGCACTAGAGCCGACGATGTGGTCGAGCTGTCAGCTGAGAGGACTGTGTTTCCTTGTGTAAGCTACTGCTTGCCGTGATGTCGTTGTGTTTCTCGGTTGTCTGATTGTTGTGGCTGTCGTGTCTCCTGCCCTGTGAGACGTAAACGACGTTGCCCTTGCTTCGGAGGTGTCAGATGTGTTCACTTTGGTGCCATACTCGTGCTGTGGACTTGCTGTCTTGGAAGCTGAGCGTGTACCTGTAATTGTGGTCTGACGGTGTTCCTCTGAGCTGTGTTTTCCGAGATTTGTACTGTTGGGTTGTTCTTCCCTGCTTTTCCTTTGTTAGTCCTTAATTTCGAGGGCGAAATTTCTTAAAGGAGGGGAGGATGTAATGCCCTGGATCTTGATGGATCTTTTGCAGGTCTTGTTGATCTTTGTTGGATCTTTCGGATCTGTTTCGGATTTGTTTCGTTGAGTTTCGGTTCGCTCTTGTGGCTTCCGAGTTGAGTTTGACGAGCCGTGTGGGTTTTTCTCACGTACTAGTTACGGAACCTTATGGTGAGTTTATTTGGCAATTCTCGAGCTCATGGATGCTACAGCGACGATGTACTCTTCGAGCCGGTCGTTTCGACTATTTTTGCGTATTTTTCTGAATTTGTGCATTTTCGGCGCATTTTCGGAATTTTCAGAAATTAGGAAAATTTCCTAATCTCTTTTCTATTTATTTCCTTTTCCTCTCTCTCTCTCCTCTCTCTCGCGATCTCACCCTCTCTCTCCCGTTCTCTCTCGTTCTCTCCCCTTTTCGACCCCGGCTGCAGACGGAGCGATCGTGGGCGGGTTGGCGAGGCTGTGGAGCTGTCGAGGTGCGCGATGGGGCGAGGATCGGATCGATTCTGGCGCGATCCCGAACGGTGGATTCAAAGCCGGTGAAATCGGTTCGCGAGTGGTTTTCGGCATGGTTTAGTCCCTTCGGGGTACGGTTTCTTCGGTGGAGGTAGGGTGACTGATCCTTGCTTCTCCATCTTCATTTTCCCTGTCATTGCACGGCGTTCGGCTAGGAAACGAGCGTGTTTGGGCTTGTTTTGCCTAAACCGTGATTTTCGTGGTTTTTAGGGTCGACCGGTAAACGGTGACCGTTTGCGGCGTAGTTAGTTTCTAACTGACCGCTGGGATGTTAGGATCCCACCCACGTTGATTTCGTGTGATTTGGTGTTCATTCGAGGCCGGTAGAAGCCCGGGAACCTCGGTGACCCACTTTGGGTGGATTTGATGAAATCACCCGGATCGTGCGTTTTTGAGCTTGCATGTGGGGTTTTGAGTCCCCTGGTGTTGTTATTTGTCGTTGTGGTTTGTCTCCCCTGCGTTTCGGCGTGAATGGGGCGTGGAACGGGCCGATTGGGCCATTCCCCTGTTTTCCCGCCGTATGGGAAGTAGCGGTCGTGCCAGCGACCGTTACTTGCTTCTGACGATCCTACGATAGAACGCCGTTTGATTTGGCGTTCTTGTGAGTTTTGGCTTCTGGGTGTGTGACGGCCTTGGTCTGGCGCGTCACACCCATGTAACGCGCCTGAACATGTGCGTTACATGCCGTTTGTCATTTTGTGAGTTGAGTATGGCGGTTCCTCTGACGGCCTGGTCCTGGCCGTTACTTGCTGTTTGACCGACGTTTGACCTGTTGAGGCGGTGCCTCCAGCGGTCGTGTCCCGATCTGTTGTTTGAGTGTAACGCGCCTGCCCCTGGCCGTTACATTCTGTTTTGGCCGAGCTTGGGTGGTTGTGCCCGTTGGAAGTAACGGATGTGCCCCCGTGCGTCGTTATGGTATAACGCGCTCGCCTCTGGCCGTCGTTTGTTGTTTTGCGCTGGGTTGAGGGTGGCTGCGCCGTTCAGAGTAACGCGTAGGCCCCCGCGCGTCATTTGGCTCTGACGCGTCTCCCTTGCCGCGTTGTTTTTGAGTAACGCGCCTGGCGTTGCGCGTTACTCCATTTTGGTTTTGGTGGCTATGCCGTTGGAAGTAACGGTGGAACCTCCGTGCGTCGTTTGCTTGTAACGCGCCTGGTGCCATGCGTTACTTGGCTTTTGCGTGGTTTGTAGGTTATCAGGGTGGTGTGAGTGACGGCCTGTGTCCGTCCGTCGTTTGGGAAATAACGGCCCTGGCTAGACCGTCATTGGCTAGTAACGGTCTAGGGCTCGTGCGTTACTTTCCTTGTGCCTTGGTTTTCTGCCCGTTGATTTTTGTGTGTCTTGGCTTGACCTTGTGGTCTGCCCGTTGTCCCGTGGATGTCTCCTGACGTCCTATGAGGGTTAAGACTACGTTGTAAGGTAGCCAGGAGTCTTCTTACTTGTGGTAGGACTCTTGATCCTACTCTTGTATGCTTTTGTTGTTTGGTTCAGGTCAACCCGGTCTGACCTAGTGGTTGACGTGTGACCTTGTTTGTGCGTGTCTCAGCGGTTCTATCCTGTCCGAGACATTACTTCTGGATGCTTCGAGATATTGTTCTACCTCGGTTTACGTGTCCAGGTGTGCTGAGGGTTCGTGGTGTTTCCCTCAGGTCTCCGTGTGTTGTTTTCTGCGGAGCGTGGTTTCTCTGGCTTAGGATTAGACCGATTGGCGGCTTGTTCCGCTGTTGTGACGATCTTGCCTTTGAGTCGTTCGACTCAGGATCGTTACGTAGGAGGTCTAGTTGCTTGTCCTGAGTTGTCGGCAGTGGCGATGCTGCCAGTTGGTGCCTCGAAGTACGTGTTGAGGGGTGTGGTTGCCTGTTTGTACTTCGGCACTTGTGTTTTGAGCTTCTGTGTCGCGTGAAGCCTCCACTTGTTGTTGCCCTAAGGTCTGTTGAGTGCCGACCCGCTAGCGGATGGCGGAGGGGTGTTCCCGATGAGCGGTTTGTAGTTAGTTCCGCGGGCTCCTAGCCAACGGTAGCGTCCTACCGAGGGAGAATACTAGCTAGAGGACCTGGCTTGGGCTATAGCCAGTGTGTGCACACGTGGTCAGGGACTGAGGACTTACGTCGATGGGCGTGACCCTGACTAGTTACTTGTTTTGTTGTTCCTGTTTGGTTCAGCTCGTGTCTGCGTCTCTGCTGCTGTTGCGGCAGTGCTGTAGGTGAGACACTTGAGGTGCGGCATAAGACGTCAGTGGACGCGGCTGGCTTTGAAAGGGGGGTACTTCCGTCACGTGACGCGTGACTCTTCGCATTTTCTTGCGCGTTGTGACCTTTGCGAGTCGCCTGTTCGTGGCTGCACTCGGGGTCAGTGTTTTGTCATCCGCACGATGTTCCGATTGTGCGTGGGGCATTGTGCACGGCGTTTCCGCTCGTGTACATGTTTGTTTGGCGTCTGTCTAGGTCTTATCTAGACCTTGATTGTTTTGGCTGGTGGACGGACTGGTGTACCCTTTTGTGTGAGTTTAGGGTCAACCATCTGTTGCCTTTTTGTTTGGAGTAGTTTGGGGTGCCGAGGTTAGTTCGGCAGCCGCTTGTTTGGTGCGGGTTCTCACCCCTCTCCTGTGTGTTCCCTACTCCTACTTCCCGTCTGTTTCTTTATTGCTTTTAGCGGTAGTTTTACAGCTTTGTAGTGTAGCTTTTCCTGCTTTGCTACACCTGTTGTTCCTGCTGCTTTGTTGTTGCTTCCGTTGCTTTGTGCGCTGTCCAGTGGGGATCCGCGTGACCCCTGCTGAGTTTCTGTTGAGACTCACCCCTGCTGCTTTTCAGGTGGGTTTCGCTGTCTGCCTCTGCTGTTCTTGGTGGAGCGCTCTCTTGCTGTTGTAGCTGCCAGCCGTACCTGCGTCGGGCTTCTCCCGACTTCTGTGTACGTTTCTTCCTATCTAACTGTACTGTGCTAGACTTGTTATCTTTCCTTTGGGCTGGACTCTGTGCATAATTGTAATTATTGAAATTATTAATGAAAAGGTAATTTATTTCTGTTGCTTTAGCAATCCAATCTAATGAAATTTAATTGCTTCCTGTTATATCTCTATGGCTTCAATGTACTCTACACATGCCCTCCTAACCCTTCAGGGGCCTCATCAGCCTCTTGGGTGGCCTCCCCAGTTCTTGGTATCGGTGTATCGATGTTATCGGTATATCGGTATCCTGAACTCTGGGTCGTTACAATTCTCCTCGCATGTGCCCCACTTTCTTGCATTCATAACATATAATCTCGGCGGCCTTGAATGGTTCATTTCGTTGCCTTGGCTGCCTCTTTCCTTTTTTGAATTTCCCGCCAAATCGTCTTCTTTGGCGCAGGAATTGTTTTACTTTCCTCGTCAGCATAGCAACTTCTTCATCGTCGGTGGTTCTCAACGACTCCTCTTGGCTTGAGACACTTTTCGGGAGTGCTTTTAAAGCGATTGGATTTTTCTTCTTTGGATCCTCTTTCGTTCTCTTTATCACATTGATCTCATAGGTCATTAATGACCCTATGAGTGCATCCACGGTGAGCGTTGACAAATCCTTTGAGTCCTCTATTATGGTCACCTTGGTGTCCCAGCTCGGTAATAGTGACCTCAACACTTTCCGTACCAATTCCTTTTTTGTGAACTCTCTCCCGAGTGATTTCAATCCATTTGTAATCTCCATGAGACGTGCGAACATCTCGGAGATATTTTCTTCATCCTTCATTCGAAACAGCTCGTAATCACGGGTCAACATATTCGCTTTCGTCTCCTTAACTTCTATGGTACCTTCGTAGATAAGCTTGAGCTTGTCGCACATTTCCTTTGCGCTGCTGCACATGGAGACACGAGCATACTCGTTAGGGTGAATCGCACACTGAATAATAGCATTAAAGTTCATAGTGGCTTTCTTAATAATATCATCGTCCCACATGTCCTCATCAGGGTGTACAACATACGGACCATTCCTAATAACAGTCCATATCTTATGACTTTGAGCACGAAGGAACACGGTCATCCTATTCTTCCAGTAAGGGTAATTGCTACCATCGAAGAAAGGTGGTCGTTGAATAGAATGCCCTTCGGGCATTAACGCCTTGTTGATGTTATTGGCCATTCCTAACAGATCACTCTTAAATCGCTAGGTTTCTAGAAAACAGAGCCGAGGCTCTGATACCAATTGTTGGCCCGGTTAGGAGGCAATTGAGAGGGGGGGTGAATTGATTGCCCACCCTTTCTAGCAAATTCTTACTAAATTAAGACAAACCACAGATATGGAAAATAAACCATAGATAAGGCTTGATTAGAACGAATGAAATTAAAGCAAGCAAGCCCACACAACTTCCCAGCGCAGAAATATACTCACTCGAACAGCAATATATGAACGGACAATTGAGCAAGCTCTCGTCTCACCGCCTCACACTCGTATTGTGAACGGAAAGCACATATCAACAGCCACACGAAAAGTAAACCATGGCACAGTGATTTTTAAGGTGGTTCGGATGCACCAAGTGTCGTCCTACGTCCACCCCTCTCACCTCGAGAGGATTTCACTAACAACGCTACACAATGGCAGCAACCACCACACACGGGCTCGACGGCCCACACACGTGGGTTCTCGCTCGACAACGAGACACCCCACACACACTCGGAGCAAGCTCCGAAGTCATCTAAAGATGAAAATAGAATGGAAAATACAATGCCCAGTTCTGAGAATAGCAATCTAAGCACAACATCTAAGAATAGAGAGTATGATTAAATAAGATGGATCTCCCCTAAATCTTTCAACCAAAATCGAAGGTATATGAAGTGTGGCTTAGAATGATGAAACCGAGAGAAGTAAGAGCCGGTGTTTGAAGATTCAGACGCCCAGAGCAAGGATGAAGAGGACCGCAGTCGCTGCCTCTCGATCTCGGCTCGGGCTCATAAGGGGACGACTCTGGCGTTCCTTCCCTTCTCCTCTAGTAGAGCACACACCACCTTCTTCTCCTGCAAGGAAAATGAACACATTAGAAGCTCTTGATTATGTTCGATCGGAAGAAGGGGCGGCGATATATACCCAAAGGATGGCTTGACAAAATGACACAAAAGCCCACACCAAGCCCCATACAAACCATGAACAAAAGATGAAGGATGCCCTAAGGCTATTCTGGTAAACAAGGCAAACAATCGGATCTTCTATTAATGGGTTCGAAACATATCCAGAAATCCCGATCGAAACATTCAGAAAAAGTATCGACTCATGGAGTCGACTCTTTTTCATGAATGTTCTGCCAAAACATATAAAAATAAAATCCGTGGTACAAGTGTCGACTCATTGAGTCGACATTTTTTACCAAATGTTCTGGCCTGTGAAATTCATAACATCCGTGGTGAAAAGTGTCGACTTATGAGGTCGACACTTTTTCACGGAGCTTCTGATTTCACAGTATTGAACGATCTTACCTGAAAGTGTCGACCCACGAGGTCGACACTTTCTGCCAGCGTTCTTAACACTTAACGCAAGACAGAAGTTGTGAAAATAAGTGTCGACCCATTAGGTCGACACTTTTCCTGACAGTAAAAAAATTCAATAAAACTCAATAAAACACCACAATACATGGATTCAATGATCAAGAATCAATCTATTGAGCACAATGACATTCTTCAAAACATGATTTCAACATAGATTGAATCCATTCACATTGATATCCAATTGAACATTCATTCTTACCATTGGCCTTCAAGTTTTGAGTGAAGTCTCACATTAAACCTATATTTTCCAGATTTGAACCATTGCCTTTTCATCCACTTGGTGTACAACCTATAATTATGTTCTTACCATCCTTTCCAAGATTTGAGACTCAATTCCACGTCGAACCTGCACAATACATATTACCATTTAACTCAATCTCAACCCAAGCAAATGAGATTCTCAAGTCAATCCATATCATGTAGATTAATCAATGCATCCATTCAATCTTCAAACAAAGCATGTGGCTACTTTATCCATTCAATTCGATCGACAATGTTAGTCCAAACCAAACTTAATCAAGATTGTGCATTTTGCAAGTTATGCCCAATCATTCATTCAAAGCCTGAAATTCATCCAGGTATATCAAACCAAATCCACATGCCATTCATTCAACACACAATTTGATCAATCAAACGTGTTTTCATTCAAAGCCATCATTCATCAAATCTGTATCAATGCAACTCATACAAACTGAATTAAAGGCATGTTCATTCTAGATCTTCGTCAAAACAGACTAGGGCACAACAGGTATCTTGACTCAGTCTGGGTAGATTAACAATATTATCCTTGTCTATCTTCTATTTTTAATTTATTTTAATTTTTACTTTAAACCCAACATACATTCATATAGGACTTTGAATTAACTTTCAAAAATCCCTCTTGTAAGTTGTCTTGAGAGTCAATTGATTTTAATTCTCGATATGAGATATTCCATTCCGAATTGAGTCCTTAGTTCACCTTGTTGCTGTTTTGGGATGTTTCCTTGAAAACTCTTTTATTTGGATTCCTATCATCTTATTCATCCTTTTCCGTTAGATCCACCTTGACTACAGCACGTCCACATTGGCTGGTAATCGCTCTCCAATGGTGAAACCTACAGGTTTGTGACCTAGGATACTTCCACCGCGCTAGAAGTTGATCGCCTTCTTTTTCTTCATGCCCGCGTGCACACTCCTTCCTTATCCAAACAATTGTTACTTTCATTGAACCTTCTCAAGATTACTTCATCTTGAACTTTGGAACCAATTCTTATCAAGTGGTGTTGATCGCGTGTCTCATCACACCTTGGCGCCTACTTTTCAATTCGCTCTCACTTCGTTCCACTCCATTACACTACACTACTTTTCGTTCCATTCCATTCCACTCCGTGTCGCTCCTTGCAAAGCAGACGCCAAGGCGGGGCAGTTGTAGACACGCCAAAATTGACATCACTTTGAGTATATCTCCTATCACGTTGTAATGTCTCAATTTGACCCTCAAATCGATTTATTTGAATGGTTTTCCTTACTTTTCTGGATTATTCAATTTTCTCATATTTTTCCTATTTTCCCTATTTTTTAGATTTTTTTCTCTAATTTTTCGGGGCCTATTGGAATTAGAGTCAACCTAGTCAATGCCAATTCTTTGAATAAACCACTTCCCAGTCGACGCCAATTATTTCAGTAGAAGCCACCGCACGTTCATAAAATTTGCGTCCACTGCCTAGACGCTCATTCTTTTCAGGTCGACTCACCTCAGCGCACTCATAACATTCGTGTCTAAGCTCTTGACGCCAATTCTTGTTAATAAAGACTCGGCGCCCATTCGCAAAGGCGCTAATTCTTAATTTTGCGTCCACTTTGTTGACGCTAATTCCTTTCCATATAAATCTCGCCAAAATTCCCATAAAATAAAATTTACGCCTCTCTACAATGCCGCCAATTCTTGAATATGCGTCCATGACTTGGACGATAATTCTTTTTACTATAATTTTTCTTTGTCTGCAACTAAAAACTATCGACTTGATGACATGTGTTGGTCCCTGGGTAGACGAGCGGACAAGAAGGGGGGGTCGAATTGTCCCCCACACTAGATGGCAAATTAAAATGCTACGTAGCGGAACTAACACCTTTTAACAAGATTGAGGAAATTAACTAAACAAGGTAACTAATTCTCTCAATCTCTCCGTTCCCACACGATCATACAAACGGATATAACAATCAAACCACACAAACGCACAAACCAAATCAGAGTGCACAGCGACATTCAAGGTGGTTCAGGACCACGACGGGCTCTCTACGTCCACCCCTCACCAAACCTGGTGAGACTTCACTCGGGGATAAATCCCCAACACGGAGACAACGCTCCAAACACACACGGGGACACGCCCCAACACACACACACACGGAGACGAAGTCTCCGACACGATCCGACGACCGAATCACAACACACACACACACACATATACTGCAACAAACACAGCAAAACGACACACACGACCGCACGCAGGCGATCAAACACGACCGTATACACAGACGGTCACACACACAAAATATATTTTTAGGTTCGGAAAATAAACACAAATAACAATATAAGCTCAGATCGAAATAGAACACATGGCAAACATCACAAAACAACAACTAAAGGATGTAGAGATTGTTCTCCCTTTGATTTCCAAGATGAATAGAAATGGTAGCTTGAAGCTCTAGTCGGATGGTGATGATTTCAATGTCCTCTCGATCCTCTCCTCGATCCGCTACACTTTTTCTTCTTCCACGATCTTCAAAACTTCTTGGATGAAGATCAAATCTCCCCTTCTTTTCCCCTTTCTGTTCTTCTCCTCTCTCTTGACCTACAAGATAGAAAATATTAGCTCAAATGGGGATTTCTTGTCAAATTCAGAGTTCACAAGAGAGCATATATAGAAGACATGAAAAGACCATGATAACCCTTCTAGAACCATCTAAAAAGACCCCCAATAGTTCTACCATGAACCTAGGGGCAAAGAGGTAAAAGCTTAGGCACAAGTGGGTTTATAAGACCTAGGATGGTCAAGGACAAGCCAAGACACAGATCCACAATTCCAAGGATGTCTGGAGACTTTTGGGATTAAAAAAATCCAAGGAGAAAAGCTTCCCACGTTGAAGAAAATAAAGTCAACAATTGCTGCCTCGGGGGGTTCGGTCGACCGGAGGTAGGTGGTCGGTCGACCGGAATTTTACAGGTGAATTTTCAGGTAGCACTGCCAATTTCGGTCGACCTAAGCTACAGGGTCAGTCGACCGAGCTACAGTGCTTCGGTCGACCTAAAGCTACAGTAAATTCCAGACTTTCAGATTTCAGCCCCAAACTCCATTGCAACCCTTCCAAACTCTGTGGCATCTAACTCCCTGATCTTGGAGGGTTTATATTAAGGATCTTAATCCTACAAAACCATAAGAAAAATATGATTAGAACTTTAGCCCAATAATCTAACTGATAAATGCATGAATTATATACATGAAACCCATGTTTAAGATGCATACAAACACTTTGAACCACAAATGTTCTAAGCTAAAGATCGAAGGATATTTCTATGCATGTGAACAAGGTATAAACAACTTGTAACCATAAAGAAAGTGCAAATGGCACATACATTAAAATCCATGTTCAAGGTGCATAAGAACTCTTTGGAAAAATATGTTTATCCTCATCAATGAAACAAGTTCATATAGCAATGAACTTTATGCATCAAGTGCAACAAGAGTGGCATTGTAAAACCAAAATCCACATGAACGATGTGATTGAATTTAACACAAATTCTCTTCATAGAACCATAAACCATTTACATCTAAGTGATGCTTACGAAACATGGGGTCGACACCATCCTTTGATAGGTCGACACTATGAAAGGGCATGAAAGCCTATGCTAAAATTCAACATGAGAAAATGAATATCATTCAATGTGAGAGTTCAAATCAATTCATTTCAGCCACCACTTTCATGAGAAATTCAAACTATGCACCTAGCATAAGAACCTTATGAAGAATATACATGAAAGAACCAAGTGAATATATGTAACATGGATAGCATAAGGGACTGGGAAGAGATTGAATGTTTAAACACAAAAACCAAGTATTCCTTGGGGTTTAATCAATATTACATCACATGTCAACCTCTTTCCACCAAGATTCACATAAATAGATATTACCATGCATCCATGTGATTTGTAGGTGTCTTCCAATCATCTCTCTCCTGTAAAAGACAATGTAGAACATGAGATCTACATGGATATCAAAATCATAGATTATGAGTGATAAAAGCTTCTACTCATAACCATCTACGAGCTTATATGCATGTCTAGCAATATGGAAAAATCAATCTCATGAATACATGCAAGCATAGCAAAGCTCATGAATGCACACTGACATCAACCGCATATGCAAGCAGACACAAAGTTATTTATAAGGTTAGTTATCATCAAAAATATAACCATATGCAAGGCACACTTCATGATCGCACACACATCAATCTCCCCCTTTTTAATGATGATAAACTTTATGAATGACATGACAAACTCAGAAATCTTTCCCCCTATCAATCACAAATAACCATCATAAATCTTTCTCCCCCTTTGACATTATCAAAAATGGGAGGAGGGTAATTAAGTTCAAATTCTAACATGACAGATTGAAGAATCAATAATAGCCCACTTCAAAAATTCAGATGAAGTAATAGCAAATCATGGACAAGATGTTGACATACCAATTGTTGATTATCGAGATGGGAAGATGAGTAGACTTGATACCAACAAATCAATATGATTCCAATACAGCAAGTGTTAACAAATCTGATGCCATTCAATGCCCAAAAACCATTGAGCAAGTATAAAGCATTTGAAGTCCATTTTTTTAATTTCATTGGTTTTCAAAAAAAAATTGTAAAATTTTATTTTTAAAAAAAGACATGAGTCTCAACACATACAAATGAGTTTCTTTGATTTTTAGATTTTCAGATTTTTAGTTTTCAAGTGAAATGCATGAAGCAAGATGGAAACAAACGAGGACACATAATGATATGCATGTAATGCAACCAAATAAATATGTATATATATACATGCAACATATCTCCCCCTTACTTATTTAAGAAGGGGATACGTGTAAGAAAAGTACATGAAAGTCATGACAACTGGAATGTTCATATATAGCACCTAGGAGGTTGTGCAATCACATCTGAGAGTCATGCAATAGCCAATGCAGTCAATCAATTTTCTGAATACATATTAAATCAAATTTTCAAATATGTAAGTGAATAACATGAAAAATGACTATAGCCATATGGATATTCAGATTTTGAAATCAACACAATGAGATATTACACAGACTGCATTTCAATTTTTGAGAACAGCGTATTGGAGCTACGCTCTACCTCAAAGAGTTTTCACCATAATTTTTCAACGAATTCTCAACAACAATCAGTATTTTTTTAAGAATGATCAGGTTCAAATAATTCTTTTTTACGCGAGGAGACATATGGAGCTCATGCCAAAATCCCTGATTACTTAGAATATTGAACCATTTCACTTTATTCTGAACAGAGGTACTTTAGTCAAACACCTTTCAGAAATGAACCACATCACGTCTCAGGTGACGTGCATCTAATTTACTCAGTGAGACCAAACATTACTCTGTCATTCATTTTCATTTCAAATTTTTCTAACAAAGATAGGTAGGACCCTTTTTTCTCAACTGTCTCTTCAACATACATGCAGTAACATTAATATCTCTAGAGTGTTGAAAAGAAATTCTTATATCCTTATATTTAACACTCATTTTCACATTATGTGCAAGATGTGTATGAATTTGATTCAACATATATACCGAAAATATCATGAACACATAATAGTGTAACTCCCCCTAAATAGATGCGCTTATGAAATATGAACTCCCCCAGAGTGTATGACATGAAACACTCAAATAATGACTCAAATGTAACATTATTTAGCAAGAAAGCATAAGGTCATAGAAAATCCAAGGATGGGGGTGAATAGCATATAATAACATGCAAGCACACAATGGGAGTATATGCAATATGCAATGCAAAATGAAAAGATATATAATTTCAGTTCTTGAATTGTTGGCCCCGAAGATATGACATCAGTGTTGGAAGAATTCATTGGAACATTTATGCAACATGAAATGTTCAGAATGATGCATTTCAAGATATGCACTATATGCATGATATGCAAATATGCTATGCAAATATGCAATGTGATGCAAGATTTCATATTTTCATTAGAATGATCTAAATGTACCAATGCATGAATTCTAATGCAATGCAACCTATAACAATATGAGAATGCAATGTAAAATGTAAAAACAAGATGCACAAGTTTGATTTTCAGAATATCATGATAGATTGCACATGAAAGTATTCACATTCAAATGATGAACAAATAAGTATTTTCCATGACATTGGCCTTTATAAACAAGGGTGCAAAACTGATCAAATTTAAGTAGTGCAACTCAGTCTTCAGAAATTGTTCAAAAATAGATTTTCAGGAGCATTTCAGAAGTTTAAACAACAATTCACAAGCCAGTCAAATTCATTAAGTTCTGGTACAAGGTGGAGGTGAAGGTCCAAAGACCCTACTCACACATAGTGAGTGTTTTCGACTGGACATAATCCAATCTTCCACAAACACCATTTGATATACCAGATATGTAATTAAGTTCAAATGTACTATCAAGTATACAGTTCAGATTGAAAGAATTTCAATGGTCAATGATCTCATGAACACTCCTCAAGATTTTCAATTTTGTTCAACCAATTAGACAAATTCATCTCATCATTCTAGAGGAATAACAAGTCAAGTTTTAGAATCAATACCTGAGTTCAGCAGGTATCACTATATGCCTTCAAGCATATAAGCTCAGCATTAGCCTTAACAGAGGCTAGCATTTCATTGTTGGTGCAAAAAATCTCATAACAATATCATGATCAATTCAGATATAGCAACTTGTATGATATGTATTTCCATAAAGATGAGTCAGATTCACAATTCGAAATCATTCATTCAAAAACAGACTCCCCCTTTCTATGTGCACAAATTTCACATTTGACATTTTCAAAAAAATGTGCAACCTATGACCTATATGAACACGTGACTCATGGTAACATGATGAAGGTGTAAGTCCAAAGACTCTACTCACGTATGGTGATAGATTTCAGATAAGAATGACCTGCCCTTCCTCAGATCAGCATTTCATATACCATGAAGTCATGCAAATGATGGTCAGAAAGATACAATGTAAACTCATAAGAAAAATATAATTTTTTTATGATTTTCATTAATGGAGATTTGGTTAAAATAACTTTGAGTTTTTCAAGATGAACTCAGAAATTTATTTTCAATACCTATGTCTTGAGCAACCATTTTTTTATTAAAAACCCTTCCACTTGGCCTCAAGACAATCCTGCACCAAAAATTCTCATTTCATAATTTTGGGTACCCAAGTCTTCTTGGATCCCGGATGGTTAGTTACACCTCTAATGGGTGCCTTCCACATTCTCTGGGTAAACATATCATCAAAATTCTTCAAATCATAATCATGCATAGTATGCCCAAACTCACCACAATAATGACAACATCCAAAAGTCTTCACAGTTTTCTTATATGCATAAGCATTCAAGTTACGTGATTTAACAAAATTGTTCTTAGTTTCAACATGAAAAATTTTCTTCTTCGTAGCACGATGGTTGTCATTTTTCTTTTAAAAATAAATTTTCATCAAAAGGCTATATTTCCTACAAGAATAACAGTGCAATGGAGCAACTCTTCCTTATGGTCTTCTTTCATGAATATGGAAATTTTCAAATTCATTTCTCTTCTTGGAAAGCTTCCTTGAGTTTTTGAAATCATTTTTTCTATCACATGCTTTCAAATTATCATTCTTCAACGCATAACAATTACTCAAAATATGAGCATACTCGCCACAATGGAAACATGACACACTTCTTCTTTTGGAAACAAATATATTTTCACATGCTTTCAAGTCATCGGATTTTATAACAAAATAATCATTCATCACATGACCATGTTTACCACAATAAAAGCATGAGACATTTCTGTTGGTAACATGATGTTTGGCATTGTGCTTCCTAGCATGAACATTTGTATAAGTAGAATTATTTTTTACTTTGGAGTTTTGGTTCAATTTCTGCTTAACATCACATTTCTAGGTTTTCTTGATAGCATGCTTAACCGGGTGAGCATTTGAGGTACTAGCTACATCCGAACTCGAGATAAAAGATGTATGCAATTTGTTGTCAAATTTCTTTTTGTTCATCAGATTATAGCCTAGCCCTTCTTTTTAAAAATTAACCTTTGTTCCCAAAATCTTATCAAGATTTTTCTTCCCTTAAACAAATGCAGATAATGAAGCATTCAAATCAAGAATTTCTTTTTCAAGGGATGAAATGTGCAATTCATAGGAAACTATCTCATTTTCATAAGAATTGACTTGTTCATGCAATGTGACATTGATAGTTTTATGACTTTCAATTTCTTGTTCTAACACATGCATCTTTTCACATTCATCAACATTCACAGATTTTTCCTTTTCAAAAATAAGCAGTTTCTCAGATATGGTTGTATTCAAATGCTTCTGTTTTTCAATTTCTTCTTTCATACATGAAATATTTTCTTCATGCTTTTTGATATCAATCAATAAAGATTCATTTTCGGATTCAAGTTCAAAGCATTTATCACATGAAGAATTTTCATGAATGAATTTTTCAAGATGTTTTAAACTATCTTCAAGCAAAGAGTTTTCAATTAACAAGGAATTATTTTCCTTTTTAACTTTTTCAAGTTCAAAACACTTATCACATGGAGCATTCTCAAGGAAGGTATTTTCAGACTTCTTTTTCAATTTTCTATTTTCAGCCTTAACCATTTTGTACTTATTAACAAGCTCTTCATAAGCATTCATCAACTCTTCGTAACCAGATTCATCTTCATCATTAGAGTCAGAATTTACCTTTAAACTTACCATGCTTGATGTGCTCACCTCATAACCCATGAGGCACAGATCTTCCAGCTATATCTCTTGGGATTTGATCAATCCATCCACGATTTCTTTCGCTGTTTCACATGAAGAAACAAATGGATATATATCAGATTTCACGGCAGCTTTTAATAATCTTAAAACTAAAATATTATCATGATTTTTTAGTTCATCTTCATGAGACCATCTAGTCTCATCCAGAGGTAATTTGTTAGGGCCATAATATATCAATTTCCAGAGTTCGGGATTAACAGAGTTAATTAGCCCACACATTTTGCCTAACCATGAATCAAAATCATCGCCATCAAAAATAGGTAAGTAACTCATCAAAATATGATCAATAGAACAATTCATGATTAACACTGCATTGGGATCTCTCTGTAGATCGTTAGATCTAAGGACAATAGAGCCTTGCTCTGATACCAATTGTTGGTCCCTAGGTAGGCGAGCGGACAAGAAGGGGGGGTTGAATTGTCCCCCACACTAGATGGTAAATTAAAATGCTACGTAGTGGAACTAACACCTTTTAACAAGATTGAGGAAATTAACTAAACAAGGTAACTAATTCTCTCAATCTCTCCGTTCCCACACGATCATACAAACGGATATAACAATCAAACCACACAAATGCACAAACCAAACCAGAGTGCACAGCGACTTTTAAGGTGGTTCAGGACAACGACAGGCTCCCTACGTCCACCCCTCACCAAACCTGGTGAGGCTTCACTCGGGGATAAATCCCCAACACGGAGACAACGCTCCAAACACACACGGGGACACGCCCCAACACACACACACACACACACGGAGACGGAGTCTCCCACACGATCCGACGACCAGATCACAACATACACACACACGCTGCAACAAACGCAGCACAACGACACACACGACCGCACGCAGGCGATCAAACAGGACCATATACAAAGATGGTCATACACACAAAATATATTTTCAGGTTCGGAAAATAAACACAAATAACAATATAAGCCCAGATCGAAATAGAACACACGGCAAACATCACAAAACAACAACTAAATGATGTAGAGATTGTTCCCCCTTTGATTTCCCAGATGAATAGAAATGGTAGCTTGAAGCTCCAGTCGGATGGTGATGATTTCAACGTCCTCTCGATCCTCTCCTCGATCCGCTGCACTTTTCCTTCTTCCACGATCTTCAAAACCTCTTGGATGAAGATCAAATCTCCCCTTCTTTTCCCCTTTCTCTTCTTCTCCTCTCTCTTGACCTACAAGATAGAAAACATTAGCTCAAATTGGGATTTCTTATCAAATTCGGAGTTCACAAGAGAGCATATATAGAAGACATGAAAAGACCATGATAACCCTTCTAGAACCATCCAAAAAGACCCCCAATAGGTCTACCATGAACCCAGGGGCAAAGGGGTAAAAGGTTAGGCACACGTGGGTTTATAAGACCTAGGATGGTCAAGGACAAGCCAAGACACAGATCCATAATTCTAGTGATGTCTGGAGACTTTTGGGATTAAAAAAATCTAAAAAGAAAAGCCTCCCACGTTGAAGAAAACAAAGTCAACAATTGCTGCCTCGGGGGGTTCGGTCGACCGGAGGTAGGTGGTCGGTTGATCGGAATTTTACAGGTGAATTTTCAGGCAGCACTGCCAATTTCAATTGACCTAAGCTACAGGGTCGGTCGACCGAGCTACAGTGCTTCGGTCGACCTAAGCTACAGGGTCGGTCGACCTAAAACTACAGTAAATTCCAGACTTTCAGATTTCAGCCCCAAACTCCATTGCAACCCTTCCAAACTCTGTGGCATCTAACTCCTTGATCTTGGAGGGTTTATAATAAGTATCTTAATCCTGCAAAACCATAAGAAAAAAATGATTAGAACTTTAGCTCAATAATCCAAATGATAAATGCATGAATTATATACATGAAACCCAGGTTCAAGGTGTAACACCCGAAAATTTTAAAATAGAAATATACACAAAAAAAATTATTATTGAACTCATATTCTAATTATATTAGATTAACCATTTAAAATATTTAATTACCCATAGATGCTTTAGAAGATGCCAAATTATATTTTTGGAAATACTAATTTATATTTTTAATCACTTAGGAAATTAATATTACACTATTCCAAAGAAATAGGAAATTGGTTATATAGATAGTGTTTTAAAGGTTAAACATCACTTTTACAAGATGTCAATTCATATTTTCATAATTTAGAAAATTTCATATTTCAACTTTTACATGATATCATTATTTTGAAAAAATAAGGGTATATAGATGATGTGATAAAGGATAAACATAATTTACAAAGTGAGAAAGGGTATATAGACAATTTTAGTTAGTGTAGAGTGAATACAAAAATCTCCGTTCAAAATAACGACATATGTTAAGACGTTATTTCCTAAATGTGAATAGTGACGTGAATAGTGCCACTTTTTATTTAAAAAGAATTTTTTAAAACAATTTATATGTAAAAATAGAGAAAAATGTAAGGGTCTCACCCCTGAAATTTCACAAACAAATTCCCTCAATTTTTAAAGATAAAAATCTTTGAATATAACTTGGAAATCTTAACTTATGAAATATCCGACCCTCTGTGGGGCGTCATTTCATTTCCGACAACTATCCCGATCATTCTATCCCTCCAGCCTGTGTAGGCTATCAACCCACTAAATACCCTATAATTCTGGATCTTATCTCCCATCCTGTCGACCCTAAGGTTATAAAATACACTCTATTCTCCCTATTTGGTTAGTTCGACGACTAGATACAGGAGCAAGTTCTGAAGAGTTGCAGAGGAAGGGAAGGGCTGCTTCTTCCTCTCCTGTCAACTCCTGTCACTTCACAGAGGTAGGTGTTCTCAAATTCTTGCCTAACTAGTAGTTAAATAGGTTAATTGATGCATGTTTAGAGTTAGATCAACTAGTCAACCATGCTATATATATGTACATATAAACTGCTTTACCATGACCAAGAATAATACCATGTTATATATCTGTTAATAGCTTGTTACATACTGTTATCATGATTTTTTTATGAGTTTGAACTTAATTTATTAGCATGATTTCTGGAGCTTTTTAACATATTTTTATCACATTAGTTTTCAGTCTTAATATTCATATTTTAAATCCCCTGTTAACGGCTTAACACCCAGCACAATTGAAATTGGCGCCCCTGACAAGGGCGCCAATTAGCAAATTGAACACTTCGTCGAAATCTTCAATTAAATGAAGACATGCAACATGTCGTCAATTCCATTTCTAGAATTTTGAGTAATTGATAATTCAACACATTCAAAAATCCATAACTATAAAACTAAAGTACGGAATTTTTGCATGAACATGTTTCTGGAATCCTGACATTTTTCTCAACCTATTCGTGCCATTACTTCCTGATTCGGAGCTTTTTCATATCGATGAATAGTACACACTCAACTGAAAATGGCGCCCCTGACCAGGGCGCCAATTTCAGAATTGAAGACTGCCCGAGAGGGCGTCAATTAATTGAAGACATGCACCATGTCGTCAATTCCATTTTCTGGAATTTTCAAAAATCAGTAAATCAACGCATTCAAAAATCTATAACTAATAAACCGGACCTTCAAAAATTTTGACAGAATATACTTCTGTGACCCTGAGATTTTTCTCCATCTGACCATGTCTTCGGATTCAAATTTCGAGAAACTTTTTCGAAATGAATAGTGCCTTGAGTCACAAAATGTATATGCTAGGTGAAAATCACTAAATTGAAGACGGCCATTAAGTCTTCAATTTCAGAATTGAAGACGGCCCTTAAGCCTTCAATTACTGAATTGAAGACGGCCCTTAAGTCTTCAATTTCAGAATTGAAGACGGCCCTCAAGTCTTCAATTAATTGAAGACTGGGTAAAGGGGCGTCAATTTCATATATATATATATATATATATATATATATATTTGAAAAATCAAAATTTTGAAAGATTGGGCAACCCCCAGGCGCCAATTACTGAATTGAAGAAGGCCCTTAAGTCTTCAATTTCAGAATTGAAGACGGCCCTTAAGTCTTCAATTTCAGAATTGAAGACGGCTCTCAAGTCTTCAATTAATTGAAGACTGGGTAAAGGGGCGCCAATTTCATATATATATATATAAATATATATATATATTTGAAAAATCAAAATTTTGAAAGATTGGGCAACCCCCAGGCGCCAATTACTGAATTGAAGACGGCCCTTAAGTCTTCAATTTCAGAATTGAAGACGGCCCTTAAGTCTTCAATTAATTGAAGACTGGGTAAAGGGGCGTCAATTTCATATATATATATATATATATATATATATATATATATATTGAAAAATTAAAATTTTGAAACATTGGGCAACCCTTAGGCGCCAATTACTGAATTGAAGACGGCCCTTAAGTCTTCAATTTCTGAATTGAAGACGACCCTTAAGTCTTCAATTTCAGAATTGAAGATGGCCCTCAAGTCTTCAATTAATTGAAGACTGGGTAAAGGGGCGCCAATTTCATATATATATAGTTTTTTTGAAAAATCAAAAATTTGAAAGGTTGGGTAACCCCCAGGCGTCAATTCTTTAAATGACGACTTCCAAGACGTCTTCAATTAAATGAAGACATCCTGAGGGACACCAATTTGATATATACATATATAAATTTTTAAAAATTGAAAATTTGAAGGATTAGCAAACCCTCAGATGCCAACTCAGTAATTATAACTTCTGATCTTGATTTGTCTCGAGAATTGTGCAAACACAACCCTAATCCATACTCCTGCATATGATGAGTTCTTAAAATTCCATTCCATGAAAAATCTACTTGTGTATACCCTACATGGTCAAACCTTGAATCTCTTAAACTACCATTTGGGAGTGTAGGAACTAAGTGCCATGCAGGGCAAAGTGCTACGTTGTGGGAGCCACCTCTTGAGGCCATACGGCGCAATGTGTAACACGACGGGAGTCACCTCTTGAGCCTGTAGGGGCCACCTCTAGAATCCTCCATAACCAAATGACTAGTTAATCTCGTCTGAAATACTACGTTTCTAAATTCTTGAAATTCTATATTGGCTATAAATGAGAGTGGATGTCAAAGGTAATACACGAAATGTTGTGCATATGGGGCCCGGTCTGGTCCTAGGAAGAGCACCCGAAGGTACTTGTGCCCATAGGAGTTTATTGACCACAGTGTTTAGCATTGCACCGGTGTAGCGACCCGGATTCCGGATACCCGGTGCACCCGGTATAAATACCGAATACACGTGATACCACATGGGACCCGCAAGGCCTCCCAAGCGTGGGAAAGCGCCGAAGGGAAAAAGGAGTGTGTGGAATACATTGAAGTCAGCAGATATAACAGTAAGCAATTAACTTTCATTAGATCGGTTTGCTAAAGTAGCAGAAATAAAATTACATTTTCATTAATAATTCAAATTTTACAATTTTACACCAGAGTCCAGTCCAAAAGGAAAGACAACAAGTCTAGCACAGTACAGTCTGAAAGAAAAGAAACGTACACAGGAGTCGGGGGAAGCCCGACGCAGGTACAGCTGGCAGCTACAGCAAACGCGCACCTCCAGGAACAGCAGAGGCAGACGACGAAACCCACCTGAAAAATAGGGGTGAGTCTCAACAAAAACTCAGTAGGGGTCACGCGGATCCCCACTGGAAAACGCGCAGAGCAACGGAAGCAACAACAAAAATAGCAGCTGCAGCAAAGCAGGAAAAGCTACACTACAAAGCTGTAAACAGAACAGGTACAGCAGGAGTAGGGAACAGGCAAAGAGCAAGGGGAGCTCAACAACAAAGAAGAGCGAGGCCGTAAAAACACGGAACACGGCCACCGAGGTGAACTCGGCACCCTAAGCTACTCCAAACGGCAACAGACGGTCAACCCCAAACTCACACAGTAGGGTAACCTAGTCCATCGGTCAAAATAAAGGCGAAGGCGGACGCCGACGCCGAAAACACGGACAAAACACGACAGGAGATGCCGTGCACGCAGCCCCATGCATGACGAGGATGTCATGCAAACGACAAAACACCGACCTCGAGTACAGCCACGAGAGGGCACTCGCAAAGGTCACAGCGCGCAAGAAAATGCGAGAGTCACAGCACCGAGTGACAGGACCACCCTCCCACTAGAGAACAGTCAGACGCGTCCACTGACGTCTTACACTGCGCCACAAGTGTCATGTCACTCAAGGACAAGACACACCAAGAACCAGATCCGAGGAACAACAGTTCCAAGGAAACATGGTACCACAGCACGAAACTACAGCACCAACTGCGAGTGACTAGTTAGGGCCACGCCCGTCGGCGCAAGTCCCCAGTCCCTGACCACGTGTGCACACACCGACCTCTACCTAGGTCAGGCCTCTAGCTAGTATTCCCCTCGGTAGGACGCTACCGTTGGCTGGGGCCCACGGAACTAGCTTAAGAACCGTACGTACCAAACGCAACAGGAAAACCCCTCCACCACTCCCGGTGGGTCGACAAAAGCCTAGAGCTACAACTAGTGGAGGCTCACAAGGCACAGACTCCGAAACACAGGTGCTAAAGCACAGACAGTCTAAGAAAAGCCCTGTCTCGTGCACCACAAAGCACCAAGGCAGCTAGACAACCGCCAACAGACTCAGGATCAGGCAACTAGACCTACGACGTAACGATCCCTGAGTCGAACGACTCAAAGGCAAGATCGTCACAAGCAGCGAAACAAGCCGCCAATCGATCTAATCCTAAGCCAGCAAAACAACGCTCCGCAGAAAACGACACACGGAGACCTGAGGGAAACACCAAGAACC
Organism: Amorphophallus konjac; assembly: GCA_022559845.1. Taxonomy (NCBI): domain Eukaryota; kingdom Viridiplantae; phylum Streptophyta; class Magnoliopsida; order Alismatales; family Araceae; genus Amorphophallus; species Amorphophallus konjac. The sequence goes on along the minus strand of CM040122.1, from coordinate 184,425,061 downwards.
CTCAGCACACCTGGACACGCAAACCGAGGTAAGACAATACCTCGAGGCATCCAGAAGTAGCGTCTCGAACCGGACACAACCACCGAGACACACAAGGTCACCTGTCAACCCCTGGGTCACCTCGGGTTGACCGGAACCAGACCAAACATAAGCAAAAGTAGGATAGACAATCCTACCGCAAGTAAGAAGACTCATGGCCACCTTACAACGTAGTCTTAGCCCTCATAGGACGTCAGGAGACATCCATGGGATAACGGGCAGACCACCAGGACAAGCCAAGACAAGCCAAAACTGAAATCACGGAAAATGGAGCACAAGGCATGTAACGCACCACCCCTAGACCGCCACAAGCAAATAACGATCTAGACCACGGCCGTTACACACCAAAAGACGGTCGGACGACAGGCCGTCACTCACACCGCCCTAACTAAGCTATTAACACACGAAGAAAGTAACGGCCGACACCAAGCACGTTACATCAATGTAACTCACGGGCCTAAGCGTGTTACAAACAAAAGACGCATGGGAGCCAGCGCGTTATTCACAACGTGCACAGCCACCCACCACCAAAGCGAAGTAACGTGCAACGCCAGGCGCATTACAGCCAAACGACGCGGCAAGGGAGACGCGTCATAATCAAACGACGCACGGGGGCAGGCGCGTTATTCTCAACGGCACAGCCACCCTCAACCCAGTACAGAGCAACAAACGACGGCCAGAGCCAGGTGCGTTATAACGCAACGACGCATGGGGGCACATCCATTACATTTAACGGGCATAGCCACCCAAGCTCGGTCAAACAGAATGTAACGGCCAAGGGCAGGCGCGTTACACTCAAACAACGCACGAGGGCACGACCGCTGGAGGCACCGCCTCAACAGGTCAAACGTCGGTCAAACAGCAAGTAACGGCCAGCACCAGGCGCTTCACTTTCACCTAACGCGCTGGGTCAAGCGCGTTAGATCCACCGACTCAACCCCAACACAAAGCACGACAAGCGAAGTAACGTGCAGACCTAGGCGCGTTACAAGGAAGCGACGCGCCAGCCTAGGGCCGTCACATTCCCAGAAGCCAAAAAGCTCAAAAACGTCAAACAAAGTAACGGTCTGTCGTAGGACCGTCAGAAGCAAGTAGCGGCCACTGGAACGACCGCTACATCGGTCACGACGGGAAAACATAGGAATGGCCAGATCGGCCCATTCCACGCCCCATTCACGCCGAAACGCAGGGGATACAAACCCAATCAACAAATAACAACATAAGGGGACTCAAAACCCCACATGCAAGCTCAAAAACTCAAGATCCGAGCGATTTAGACAAATCGACCCTAAGTGGGTCACCGAGGTTCCCGGGCTTCTACCGGCCTCGAATGAACACCAAACCACACAAAATCAACGTGGATGGGATCCTGACATCCCTGCGGTCAGTTAGAAACTAACTACGTCGCAAATGGTCGTCGTTTACCGGCCGACCCTAAAAACCACGAAAATCACGGTTTAGGCAAAACAAGCCCAAACTCGACAGTTTCCTTGCCGAACGCCGTGCAATGGCAGAGAAAACGGAGAGGAGGAAGTGAGGATCAGTCACCCTACCTCCACTGAAGAAACCGAGCCCCGAAAGGACTAAACCACGCCGAAATCCACTCGCGAATCGATTTCACCGGCTTTGAATCCACCGTTCAGGATCGCGCCAGAATCGATCCGATCCTTGCTCCATCGCGCACCCGGCCAGCTCCATCACGTCCCCAACACGTGCCTCTAGGTCCTCCGTCTGCAGCCGGAGCCGAGGAGGCGAACGGGAGAGAAAACGGGAGAGAGAGAGAGAGAGGCGACGGCGGCGAATGAGAAGGAGGAGAGAGGAAAAGAAAAGAAATAAAAAGAAAAGAAATTAGGGAATTTTCCTAATTTCTAAAAATTCCAAAAATGCGCCGAAAATGCATAAATTCAGAAAAATACATAAAAATAGCCGAAACGACCGGCTCGAAGAGTACATCGTCGCTGTAGCATCCACGAGCCCGAGAATTGACAAACAAACTCACCGTAGGGTTCCGTAACTAGTACGTGAGAAAAATCCACACGGCTTGTCAAACTCAACTCGGAAGCCACCAAAGCGAACCGAAACTCAACGAAACCAATCCGAAAGACCCAATGAAGATCCAGCAAGACCTACCAAGGATGCAGCAAAGATCCACCAAGGATCCAGGGCATTACATCCTCCCCTCCTTTAAGAAATTTCACCCTCAAAATTAAGGACTAACAAAGGAGAAGCAGGGAAGAACAACCCGACAACACAACCATGAAAATAACGCAAATCTCGAGAAACACAGCTCAGAGGAACACCGTCAGATCACAATTACAGGTACACACTCTAGCTTCCAAGACAGCAAGTCCACAGCACGAGTATGGCACCAAAGTGAACACACCTGACACCTCCGAAGCAATGGCAACGTCGCTTGCGTCTCACCAGACAGGAGACACAACTGCCACAACAACCAAGAGTCAACACCAAAAAACACAATAATAGCACAGCAAGCAGTAGCTTACACAAGGAGGCACAGTCCTCACAGCTGACAGCTCGACCACATCATCGGCTCCAGTGCCAAAGGCAACAGGGATCACCTGGCACACATGACGCCAATGACAACCACAACACTGGACCAAAAACACCATCAAGTCAGCACTCATTCAGATATTACATCTGATCAAGTCGCAGGCTAACTCCACCGAAGAAAAGGGAGCACAGCAAAGCCCACTGACAAGACAATGGTCCAAGACAAGAACACAAAATCATAAAGAAACAGCGCTTACAAAAATAACACAACGGCAACACCTGCAGAATTCCAGGTCCACACAACACGCAGGGCCAAGGAACACATATGCAAGCAGGGTCACAACAAGGCACAGGAACAGCTGAGCATACGACCACGAGAGACAGGTCACGCATCAGACTGCTCACCAAGGAAAAGACCTACAATAACGAGAAACGACAACAATCTCGGAGAACGCACCTCAAGGACTACAAACACGCCTCGAGAGCACAACACCCAAGAAAAGCCATGCAGAGTAGAGGGTACTCAATCAGCAGGAATACCGACAAATTCCCCAACACTCGCACATGCCAATGCCAACACAAGAAAAACCACCAACAACGGCACGGCAACAGACGACATCAAGGCGCAGGAAGCCAAGATGAAGTCACATCGAGAGAGAACACACCTCCCGATCAGTGGGTAGCCATCCCACACACTTCAGTTGCATACTCTTACAACACGGTATGCACACGGCAACAGAACAACCTCGGTAGTCGCACCTCAGCACATACCAGGCGCCATCGCAATCAGCAAAGATCGCAATACAGCACGCCACGAGCACCGATCCAGCAAACAACCGATCACAAGGAGCCTAAGTGCAATAAGAGAAGAGCATCAGCTTCAGCACAAAGCACAAGGGAAGCATCAATCTCAGCTTACCTTCACTTCCTAAAAACGATAAATGAGCCCTCACAATACATCGGCCGTTAGACACAGCACGACAAATACAGTGCACAACGGCTCTTAACACCATCATGGAGTCCAAAGCCAAGCAACCGTACAGCAAGAAACAGATCAGGCTCAAAACAAAACTGTCTACACTTAAGCAGACATAGGACAAAGGCAACACTAAGACAGCAATCCCAAGGCAACATACGAAAAGATTCCACAAGAAGGGACGAGAAGCAAGAAGCTTAGCCTCAAAAGCTCGCCAGGAAGGGGAAATCCTAGGCTTGCCTGAGCAACTTCTCTAACACGGAACCTAATCGAGCACTTCAACAGAAGCGAAACACATCAGGAGCTGAACAAACTCAAGCTGGGACAACCAAAGCAACGTGAGAACGTGCATGACCATCACACCAACGCTAAAAGTCAACAGCAACCTGAGCAACACATAGAAAAATCTCGAACAACGTACCGCAGATTCAAGCCTTCCGGCGAACACTGCCAAGTACAACACGATCGAGATCAACACTAAAACCGAACGAAGCACCTCGTCACATCCAGACGAGAGCAAAACCATCTCGTACAGTGCCAACCAAGCACGCACAAGACCAAATGCAAAAAAACACCGCGACAAACATCGCAACACCTACGCCAGCAAGAGACTGTACTGGACCTCAAGACTCTGGTAACTGTATATCTGGGTTTCCATGTACCTCACACGACAATGATCTGATAGCTCAGAAAAGAAACTCCGAACATCTCAGAACACTGCTATGATACCAACTATAGCGACCCAGATTCCGGATACCCGGTGCACCCGGTATAAATACCGAATACACGTGATACCACATGGGACCCGCGAGGCCTCCCAAGCGAGGGAAAGCGCCGAAGGGAAAAAGGACTGTGTGGAATACATTGAAGCCAGCAGATATAACAGTAAGCAATTAACTTTCATTAGATCGGTTTGCTAAAGTAGTAGAAATAAAATTACATTTTCATTAATAATTCAAATTTTACAATTTTACACCAGAGTCCAGTCTAAAAGGAAAGACAACAAGTCTAGCACAGTACAGTCTGACAGAAAAGAAACGTACACAGGAGTCGGGGGAAGCCCGACGCAGGTACAGCTGGCAGCTATAGCAAACGCGCACCTCCAGGAACAGCAGAGGCAGACGGCAAAACCCACCTGAAAAGTAGGGGTGAGTCTCAACAGAAACTCAGTAGGGGTCACGCGGATCCCCACTGGAAAACGCGCAGAGCAACGGAAGCAACAATAAAAATAGCAGCTGCAGCAAAGCAAGAAAAGCTACACTACAAAGCTGTAAACAGAACAGGTACAGCAGGAGTAGGGAACAGGCAAAGAGCAAGGGGAGCTCAACAACAAAGAAGAGCGAGGCCGTAAAAACACGGAACACGGCCACCGAGGTGAACTCGGCACCCTAAGCTACTCCAAACGGTAAGAAACGGTCAACCCCAAACTCACAGAGTAGGGTAACCTAGTCCGTCGGCCAAAACAAAGGCGAAGGCGGACGCCGACGCCGAAAACACAGACAAAACACGACAGGAGATGTCATGCACGCAGCCCCATGCATGACGAGGATGTCATGCAAACGATAAAACACCGACCTCGAGTACAGCCACGAGAGGGCACTCGCAAAGGTCACAGCGCGCAAGAAAACGCGAGAGTCACAGCACCGAGTGATAGGAGCACCCTCCCACTAGAGAACAGCCAGACGCGTCCACTGACGTCTTACACTGCGCCACAAGTGTCATGTCACTCAAGGACAAGACACACCAAGAACCAGGTCCGAGGAACAACAGTTCCAAGGAAACATGGTACCACAGCACGAAACTACAGCACCAACTGCGAGTGACTAGTCAGGGCCACGCCCGTCGGCGCAAGTCCCCAGTCCCTGACCACGTGTGCACACACCAACCTCTACCTAGGTCAGGCCTCTAGCTAGTATTCCCCTCGGTAGGACGCTACCGTTGGCCGGGGCCCACGGAACTAGCTTAAGAACCGTACGTACCAAACGCAATAGGAAAATCCCTCCACCACTCCCGGTGGGTCGGCAAAAGCCTAGGGCTACAACTAGTGGAGGATCACAAGGCACAGACTTCGAAACACAGGTGCTAAAGCACAGACAGTCTAAGAAAAGCCCTGTCTCGTGCACCACAAAGCACCAAGGCAGCTAGACAACCGCCAACAGACTCAGGATCAGGCAACTAGACCTACGACGTAACGATCCCTGAGTCGAACGACTCAAAGGCAAGATCGTCACAAGCAGCGAAACAAGCCGCCAATCGATCTAATCCTAAGCCAGCAAAACAACGCTCCGCAGAAAATGACACACGGAGACCTGAGGGAAACACCAAGAACCCTCAGCACACCTGGACATGCAAACCGAGGTAAGGCAATACCTCGAGGCATCCAGAAGCAGCGTCTCGAACCGGACACAACCACCGAGACACACAAGGTCACCTATCAACCCCTGGGTCACCCCGAGTTGACCGGAACCAGACCAATCACAAGCAAAAGTAGGATAGACAATCCTACCGCAAGTAAGAAGACTCCTGGCCACCTTACAACGTAGTCTTAGCCCTCATAGGACGTCAGGAGACATCCACGGGATAACGGGCAGACCACCAGGACAAGCCAAAACCGAAATCACAGAAAATGGAGCACAAGGTATGTAACGCACCACCCCTAGACCGCCACAAGCAAATAACGGTCTAGACCACGGCCGTTACACACCAAACGACGGTCGGACGACAGGCCGTCACTCACACCGCCCTAACTAAGCTATTAACACACGAAGAAAGTAACGGCCGACACCGAGCACGTTACATCAATGTAACGCACGGGCCTAAGCGCGTTACAAATAAAAGACGCATGGGAGCCAGCGCGTTATTCACAACGTGCACAGCCACCCACCACCAAAGCGAAGTAACACGCAACGCCAGGCGCATTACAGCCAAATGACGCGGCAAGGGAGACGCGTCACAATCAAACGACGCACGGGGGCAGGCGCGTTATTCTCAACGGCACAGCCACCCTCAACCCAGCACAGAGCAACAAACGATGGCCAGAGCCAGGCGCGTTATAACGCAACGACGCATGGGGGCACATCCGTTACATTCAACGGGCATAGCCACCCAAGCTCGGCCAAACAGAATGTAATGGCCAGGGGTAGGCGCGTTACACTCAAACAACGCACGGGGGCACGACCGCTGGAGGCACCGCCTCAACAGGTCAAACGTCGATCAAACAGCAAGTAACGGCCAGCACCAGGCGCGTCACTTTCACCTAACGCGTGGGTCAAGCGCGTTAGATCCACCAACTCAACCCCAACACAAAGCACGACAAGCGAAGTAACGTGCAGACCTAGGCGCGTTACAAGGAAGCGACGCGCCAGCCTAGGGCCGTCACATTCCCAGAAGCCAAAAAGCTCAAAAACGTCAAACAAAGTAACGGTCTGTCGTAGGACCGTCAGAAGCAAGTAGCGGCCACTGGAACGACCGCTACATCGGTCACGGCGGGAAAACATAGGAATGGCCAGATCGGCCCATTCCACGCCCCATTCACGCCGAAACGCAGGGGATACAAACCCAATCAACAAATAACAACATAAGGGGACTCAAAACCCCACATGCAAGTTCAAAAACTCAAGATCCGGGCGATTTAGATAAATCGACCCTAAGTGGGTCACCGAGGTTCCCGGGCTTCTACCGGCCTCGAATGAACACCAAACCACACAAAATCAACGTGGATGGGATCCTGACATCCCTGCGGTCAGTTAGAAACTAACTACGCCGCAAATGGTCGCCGTTTATCGGCCGACCCTAAAAACCACGAAAATCACGGTTTAGGCAAACCAAGCCCAAACTCGACCGTTTCCTAGCCGAACGTCGTGCAATGGCAGGGAAAACGGAGAGGAGGAAGTGAGGATCAGTCACCCTACCTCCACTGAAGAAACCGAGCCCCGAAAGGACTAAACCACGCCGAAATCCACTCGCGAATCGATTTCACCGGCTTTGAATCCACCGTTCGGGATCGCGCCAGAATCGATCCGATCCTTGCTCCATCGCGCACCCGGCCAGCTCCATCACGTCCCCAACACGTGCCTCTAGGTCCTCCGTCTGCAGCCGGAGCCGAGGAGGCGAACGGGAGAGAAAACGGGAGAGAGAGAGAGAGAGAGGCGACGGCGGCGAATGAGAAGGAGGAGAGAGGAAAAGAAAAGAAATAAAAAAAAGAAATTAGGGAATTTTTCGAATTTTTGAAAATTTTGAAAATGCGTCGAAAATGCATAAATTCGGAAAAATACATAAAAATAGCTGAAACGACCGGCTCGAAGAGTACA